>CM072801.1:140258214-140903214 GCA_037013495.1 Hippophae tibetana | reverse complement strand
ATCTTCACTACACCTTTGCCAATAATAGCACATGGTTGATCATCACCAAGATATACCTTTCCACGGTTTCCGGGGACATATCTCTCGAAGAATTCTTTCTGTGAAGTAGCATGAAACGATGCTCCAGAGTCTAACACCCAAGATTCTTTCTTGCTCTCCAAAGAGCATATCAATGCATCATCCCCTCCTGAGGTGAAAGTAACATTTGCCTCTGCCTTCACTTGTTTGTCCTTCGGTGCACTCTTGCACTGATTTTTGTAGTGCCCGGTTCTTCCACAATTCCAACACTCGATAGTCTTCGAGCTATGGGAATTATTAAGATTCCTGGATTTGGACCTCCTGTCCTTTGATCTATCTAGGTAGTCTGTTCTGCCACGTCCATTCCCTTTGGTTGAATTTCTTCCTCTTGACTCTGTATGCAAAACTGAAGAAGTTGACGATTCACCTAACTTTCTACGTCGGATCTCTTCACTGAGAACCAAATCACGAACATCGTCAAATTTCAACTTATTGCTTCCTGATGAGCTACTCACAGCCGTGACAGTAGCATTCCAGCTTTCTGGTAGAGAAGACAAAAGTATCAATGCTCGTACTTCTTCATCGAATTCAATTTTCACTGAACTCAATTGGGTTGTGACTGTGTTGAGTTCATTGAGATGTTGAGCTACCGATGCGCCTTCCGTCATCCGAAAATTGAACAAACACCTCATCGAGTGCATCTTGTTTGAGGCCGATGGCTTCTCATACATATTGGAGAGAGCTGCCATAAGACCCATCGTGATCTTTTCCTTTGCTATGTTGAAAGCAACATTACGGGATAACGTCAATCGAATAACTCTGAGGGCTTGTCTGTCTAGAAGATTCCAATCTTCTTCTTTCATAGCCTCTGGCTTCTTCCCTGAGAGAGATTGATACAGATTTCTTTGATACAGATAATCCTCTAGCTGCGTTTTCCAAAATCCAAAATCTATGAAATCGAATTTCTCAAGTTTCACCTTTCCTTCATCTACAGCCATTGCTCCCACTCAAATCTGACTTCCTCCAGATTGTTTTTGACTATTTCTGCAAACCACTGTGTATTAGAACACCTTCGTCGACAAACCAATATCGCCAACAAAATTTTACTATTCACGTAAATAGTAACCTTGCAGAAAATTGACAGAAATCACTACCAATAGCTTTGATACCAGTTGTTGGGAAATTACGCAAATTTCCGATAAGCCATATTTATGAGAAAGCAAGAATAAAAATAACACACAAATTTGATAACGGAGTTCGGCCAATCTTGCTTACGTCTCTGGACCTATTGTAGATCTTTTTACTGAAATAGGAGAAATTACACAATATGTTTACAACACTTACAACTCACAACCCAATTGCACCTAAGAAAATTAGTCTCAATTTTCTCTCACAAAAGTTTTTCTCTCAATTGGAATAAACACCTTGGATGATTAATTTATTACAATTACACATCTATTTATAGGAATATTCACTCCTTGAATTACTCCTTAAATTAATTGTTCCTTGAATTGCTCCTTAAATTAATGGTTCCTTGAATTGCTCCTTAAATTAATGGTTCCTTGAATTAAACTTCATGTTTTGTTCCATGTTTTAGTCCTTGTTTTGCTTCATGTTTTAGTCCTTGTTTTGCTTCATGTTTTAGTCATTGTTTTGCTTCATGTTTTAGTCCTTGTTTTGCTCCATATTTTGCTCCTTAAATTAAGGAGTTTTATAACAATCTCCAACACAGCTTCTACTTATGGTCTCTTATTAATGATCCCATATTTTTTAAATGAAAAATGTGTTAATTTATATTTGTTATTTTAAATAAAATATTATAAATCTTGTTATTATAAAAAATAATATATTTAATTTTATAATTATTAAAAATAAATATTTTAATCTCATAATTATTTAAAATTATGTATTTTAGTTCTAATATTAAAATATATATTTTTACACTAAAATGTTTTATTTTTATAAATTATAAGACTAGAGTAATCCATTTATAAATAAGTGAATAAATTGACTCATTTCACATAAAAAAAAGATTCTTAAACTTTTATCTCCTTATTTAATAATATTGTATTATATTTATCATATCGTTTTTTTTAATTATGAATGTTTCAGTAAAAGTATAAACATATTAAAAATTAATATATAAAGGATAAATGGTTACAAGAATCCACTTAAAATGCATATCTGTTATTATTTAGTAGAGTAATATAAATTGGTTACTTTTTATTTATTTGTTATTTTAAATCATAAATTATTTGTTTAATTGTTGATAATTTATAAAATATGGTTGTTATTTAATTCATGTTTATATGAACGATTTCTTTATCAACGTCGAAAATGGTTTTTCAATGCTTAGTCTGATAAATAAATACAGGTTTTTTTTTTCATTATTTCTACTCTTCTTCTTTTTGACTTTTTATGCCTTCAATGATAGTTTTTATCGTGAACCACTTTATCATTCTAATATAGATTTCTTTCTTTTATATTGAATTTTGAAAAGAGTTATAATTAGTTTTTCAATTTAAAACGAGATAATAAAAGATGAATATGATTACATGATCTGCCATGTAATGAATATGATCCACTTTATAAATAAAAATAAATAATTTATGATTATCTTATTTTATGTTATTTTTTTATCAATTATACAATAAAATATTATATAATTTTTTATCAAAAATAAATAATTTGTGATTTAAATTTTTTTTAGTGAAAACATTCGTTATAAAAAGATGAATTAATTATGAATAAAAAAAATTATTTAATTATTTATTGTATTACTTTTGATAAAAATAATTATTTTTTTAAATATTATTGTAACTTTTAATAATTTAACCTAAAATTATCAAATAAACTCCATGATTGTTGTTTAAAAATAACTGATTTTTACTATCCTTCAAATAATAATAAATTTAAATGGCGTGAAATCTTACTTTCGATTATCCATATATAGATTTTTTAAGTTAAAGTTTACTTTTCATGTGAAATAATGCAAAACTTAAAACTTTTTTCGTATCAAACTATAATTTTCGTGATTCAATTTTTCATAATTGGCAATAAAATCTATCGAGACATTTAATTAATTAGTATTTAGTGATTTTCACTCGAATTATAATGTGCATAATACACCTTTTTAAGTGGGTTTGAATCCTCTCAATTTAAAATTTAAAATTGTGATTGATTTTGTCTATAAAAGTTTTAGTTATTAATCATGTTTTAAAAGGATTTATTTTTAATACACATAATATGAAAAATGTTCTTGTTTGGACATCCAGATCATCTTGGTGCCCGACCCATTCAAAATTGCTTAAGTAAAGTCACCAAATCGAGATAGAAGGTGAAATGACCCAAATGTCCTACCTATAGACTAGCCCGAGGTAGGGTTGACCCTAACCCATGATATCCTTTACTTTATACTGATTATACCCCTCTGAAATTAAAATATGTGTTATTATTATGTAAGTAATATCTGTATATGTAATGATTTATAAATAGATGGACATTTTATGAGATCCACACATTCAGCCAATCATCTTAAGTTATCTCTCCAAAAATAAGTTGATTCTTAACATTTTTTTGCCCACAGTGGGGCACAGATTTTGACCCTATATCCTTTGAGATTCACCTTATTCCTTGAGAGAAACTTGGAAAACCAATTGTGTACCACTCATGAACTACAAATACCATGGTAGTAAATCGCAATGGAATACAATTGAGGTTCGCTGATCGTGAAGTAATGGTAACTCAAAGAAATATCTCACCAATACTTAATGAAACCAGAGTAGAAGATAACGCTCCTTACCATGAGTTGGGTCTCCAACTCCTCAAATTGAGACAAGATCTCGAGGAAACCAGAAGAGAAAACAGGTCGTTATGCTCCCAAATAGGGGGAAAGACCTCGAAAGACCAAAAAATTGATCTGGCCAATAGAAATGTAGCTAGGTGTGACTAGCCTGAAAGTTTGTCAACCTCGAGATAGAGCTAGGTCTGGTCAGAAGACATTAAAATCATGTAAAAGTGGTGACAAATAAAGAAAGAGATGAGGATAAGCTCAGACATGACACATCAAAATAACAAAACACAAAAATTTTGTACAAAGAAACAGGTAGGTTGGACAATGGCCAATAAACAAAGAACCTTGGTTGAGTTCACTCTCCTCTTTTAAGGGGCCTCTCTTGAGAGTTGAGCAAGCTCAAGTTGTAAAAAGAATGGAGGATGAGCCCAGATGGCCACCAGATATGAAATTCCTCTTTAGAGACATATCCAAATGGTGCGCTTTCCACAAGGATATGGGCCATGAAAAAAAATCTTGTAGAGACTTAAAAATGAGATAGAAGAGTTTATGGCTAGGGAATACCTGACGGGCCTCATCGGTAGGTCTCTTTTTTTCTGACCATTACTAGGGTCCTAGAAGTAAAGGATTCTGACATCGTTAACACATAGCTCATTCTCGGAGGCCTTTCACTAGGTGATAAAATTCCCCACGATAAAGGGTCCCAAATAGGTAAGGGTTAGATTAGGAGAGGGCCATAAGTTGTTATAATTCCAATATGAAAGAAGTTATCCTCATATAGAAATCACCAAGGGATCTCCCTCAAAAGAGACCAAGGAGAAAATGCTTGGCAAGGTTATTCTACCTAAATAAATTAAAGAACCTTCCAATGAATATCTAGGGCAAGAACCACCCCTTGAAAATGGATGGGATTTGACAACAAAGATTGAAGAGCAACTCTCATAGTTCTTCAGATCTAATGTAGATGTCTTTGCATGGTCTTTAATAGGAATTGATCCAAAATTCATAACACACCGGTTGAACGTCAACCTATAAGCTAGATCTATTCGGTAACAGAAAAGAAACTTCCTCAAAGAGAAGAACGAGGTGATCAAACACCATACAGTTTCCCTTAAAGAGGTTAGGGTCATTAGGGAGTTCAATTATCCTTCATAGACTTCAAATGTGGTATTGGTAAAGAAAGCATTTGGGTTATCTCGTATGTATATGACCTTCACAGATCTAAATTAGGCATGCCCCAAGGGTTGCTTCCCCCTTCCAAGCATTGATCAGCTAGTAGATGCATCTTCCGAGTTTGAGTTGATGAGTTTTTTGGACTTATACTCTGGATACTACCGAATCAAAATGCACTTTGAGGATGAGGATAAAAATTATTTCATCATAGAGTAAGGAACATTTTTCTATATAAGGATTTCATTTGGACTAGAAACGCAGGCACTACATATCAACATCTCGTTAAGAAAATGTTCAAAAATAATTGGGGAAGAATTTGGAAGCATAACTAGATGACATGGTGGTGAAATAAAACTAAGCCTCTAAACCACATCAAGGATCTATAGGATATATTCGAGTAATCCAAAGGTATGTCATGAGATATAACCCAAAAAAATGCATCTTTGGTGTTGTTGTAGGAAAATTTCAGGGTTATCTCATGTCAATAAGGGGGATTGAGGCCAACCTAGACAAGATATAAGTGCTGGTAAACATGAAGCCATCCTCTAACCTTAAGTGAATACAATAGCTAAATGGAAGAATAATGGTGTTGAATAGGTTCATCTCCAAATGCATTGATAAGTGTATGCCCTTCTTCAAAATGTTGAGAAAAAACACGTCGGTATTTTGGGATGAAGACTGTGACATAGACTTTGAAGGAATTAAGAAGTGTCCTAATGAGATCAGATGTTGTAGGAAGACTAGACTTGATAGTCGTAGAATTGGGAGAGTGTGATATTAAATATATGGCTAGAATAACCATTAAAGGATAGGCTATGGTCGGGTTTGTGGTTGAATTCAGTGGTAGGCTAAAGGTCATTATCAAGACAGAGTAAGAATAAGTGTGTAGGATAGACCAAAGGGAAGCCCCAACCTGCCTGGTATTTATGGATGGAACGCATAACTTCAATGGTTCAGGACTAGGGATGGTCATAGTTGACCACGACAATAACTACTTTGAGTATGTAGTCATACTTGATTTCCAAGCAACTAAAAATATCACACAATATAAGATTGCTATATTTAGGGCCATGATTGCAAAAAAACTAAGGGTCAATAGAATCACCTTACATAGTGATTCTAGACTAGTAAGAGAAAGGTCGAGTTGATCATTTCAGTGAGCAAACAGATTGTGTCATTAAAAAAATAAATGTCACAAGTATATGCCATCAAGAATGTTTTCATTATTTAAAGTTACAAATATTTTGATATTTATTAACATCATGGGCTCAAGGTGAGATGAAATCATCACGAATAGTCCTTGTTCCAACTCTTCAGTAACCTTCACTTTAAGGAAGAATTTTTCAGATTGTTTCATATAGAAGCTCGCCCAATAAGACTCTCTATCTACAAGCGTGACCATTCTAGCTAAGGTCCTCATCTCTAGTGATTGAGTTTGTATTAACTTCTCCTTACAAGAAACAAGTTCACATTCGTTCTCTTTTACATTACACTCAAATTTTACCACCTTGGCTTTGAGCGTATTTACCTCATCTTTAAGCCTACCAGTTTCAACACATAACTCTCAAACTAAGCGTCTACTATTTCAACCAGAATCCATAAAATACGACCAAAAAAGTTGGAAGAATAGGCAAAAATCCCTAAATGTATGTATTAAACAAGTCTTCTTAATCGCTTTTTATAGGAAATGAAAGTTGAGATAAAGGTTAAAAAAATGGTAAAAAGACCCGAGTTCCAAAAAGAATGGAGACAAAATGGGTAGGTCAATACTATAAATACTCAATAAAAGAGGCAAACTAATTTTCCATTAATAAATAAATTCGATTTTTTTCATTTTACATTATCCCTAGTTTAAACTTGTGACCACACAAACAGGAGCGGCGTCGAACTCTGAAAAAAATTTGGATTGAGCCCTTAAAACTTAAATGAGTCTCTACCCCCCACAACCTCAGAACCTTCCTCACTTTTAGAGGAGCTCAAGCCTTCTCCATGGAGGGAATATGCATACATGGTAGAGTGACCAGGATGTATATAATGCAATAATAATACTCTCTCAAACCCTTATGCTTAGCTTTCTCCTTGAAGGTGTCCATGGCCAGCTCATATCTCATTTTTATGCTCGACTAGATATTCTGAGCTATTGCATTCACATCAGCCTTCTCCTACGACATACCTCCTCGGTAGAAGCCTCAACTTTTCTATAGGTTTATCTGGCCCCTCCTCAACTTTCCTTTGATCCTCCTTGAGGTTAGTAATGCAATGGGTATACTCATTCAACTTAGAGATGACTGTTTCTAACTTATCCTCCTTATCAATTTCCTTACCTTCCTATTTAGTTGCTCTTACCAATAGTGTAATGTATCTTGAAAGCATAGACGCATGGCTCTACATCTCCTACACTAGTTTGGCTTTCAAACAACCCATGCTACGAGCCTTGTCAATGTCATAGAGTAGCATCAATTGAAACAAATAAGTCTAAAGCTCACACTTTATATACACTAATTATCAATAAAAATAAAATGCAAGATAGCACATCTGAAACATCTGGCGACGGATGACCTTTCTAGAATATGTACCTTGATAAATATTCATGAGTTATTTCTCGTATGAGTCAACAAAAATGTGGCTCAAAAAATTATCGAGGTGTTTTAGCGCCATGCCTCGATTTAAAAATATCTTATTTACATCAGTGGTAAGGTCATTAAGAATGGCCTTCCCCTTCCTTAAATCCCTTAAAGGATCACTAGATTCTTTAGAACCTAAGCAAGGAGTTGGAGTCACATGCTACTCTTTTAATGGTGATAAGGGCAAGCAAAAATTTAGGGGCTCGGGGCTGAGGGAAGGCTCATCAATAACCACCTTCTTCTTCTTCTTTAGTGATGTGGGATAAACTTTATGGGAGGATTTTCCCATTTTTTTTACCTATAGAAGAGACATCTCAGAAGTAGGGGTGTACCCATTGGAGATCTTTCCTATACAGATGCGACCTTTCCCTTGATACTGGCAAAGAGCTAGGCAGCGGTGAAATCCATGGGATTTGCAAAATAAGAGTGAGATGATGTCATGTTAATCACGTAGTGTAAAAAAGAGTTCTACAAGTCTTAGAACTAGTTCATCGTCTTCATCTATCACCTCGAATCGGCCTCCGAAGTCTGTACAAGGATTTTTGCATCTAGGATGAGCCTTTTGTTTTACGAATGATCCTAAGAGAGGCTCCATTCCACCATGTCTCATCAACTCGCATGCAAAAAAGCATAGGGTGTTCAATAAGTTCCTCTAGTTGGTTTTTTAGGAAGATAGTTTTGGATATTAGCCAACCTTTGCTTCACGTCAAAACTCAAGGTTGTGATTAAAGAAGCCATATTCCTTATCACAACCATAATGTCATTCCAAATACTCCTTATCAATTTGGTGTCACTAGTAGGAGATTCCTACTGACCTGAAACATAGAAAAAATACAGTTTCCTATTTTCCTCGTTCTTAGAAAGTGACATGTTTATCCTTTGATACTACTTTACCGACATATATACCCTCCCCAGATCTGTGGGGTTCTGCTTTAAGACATAAGCCTCATTAAAATCGACCATCTCAAAGTCCACCCCAAGTTCTTGAAAGATCAACGTTAGGTAGAGTAGATACCTCTACCCGTTAGGCATTAACTTCCCTGGAGCGAGCTACGTCCTAACCAAGAATCTCATAATGAAAGGGCATAAGGGGAACCTTACCCTTAACCTCAAGGCCTTTTCATGAAAGTCAGTCCAACCAGATTAGGGTTAATCATTGTCATAGGCTCCCTCTGAAGGACTCATTATATGAATCGAGAAAAGGATGTTGTAAGTTTTTCTTAATCTTTATTCATCTTGAGACACCAACCCACAAATCTTAAGTACAACTAACTAACCACTGGTGTGACCTATTGGTCACCTAGATCTTATATTCCTTGTATTATTCCTTCACATCCTAGCTATTGAGATTTTAGTTTAGGGCATGCTCAATCTAATGGTGGGAGTGGCATAAGGATGAAGGGAGTAGAGGTAGAAGACTTAGGTTGTGATTGACTCGTCTCACTTTAGGAGCCCAAGTCGAAAGACCCTGAGTCGTCACTAACACTAGAAAAAATTAAATATATTTTTTACCCTTTTCCTTTGCTATGTCTTCTTGTAACAGAATGAATGCACTTCATTGCATATGATGAATCTCAAAGGCGATAACATATCCCAAAGACCCAATCAAAAAAACATTCATCCCAATTAACAATGATAGTCACCATGGAACTAAAAAAAACCCTAAAACCTTTAGAACACAATGTCTATCTTGGAACTATTACCATCCCAATATTTTCAAAAACCGAAACAAACCAACCACTAAATATGAAATCTAACTAACAAACTTCTTGTTATTCCCTTTAGAGGACATATATTTACAAGATATTTAGTGCAATTCATGTCAATTTGTCCAAAAACATCATAACAAGGAGCAAGCCTATCTATCATTAAATTCCAACATCGTAGTCAATATTAAAACCATTAAACAATATACCACATTGATCGTGAAACATAACACAAAATCATAAAACAAAATTAATTAACTCACCTCTGGGTATACATAAAACCTCATACCAGGATTTTGTATTGTCCATGAACATAAGGATTTTACAATTCTACCACAATAACAAATTGGTATAGACTTTTTTTTTATTTAACTTCTTCCATAGATGGATGGTTAAAGAAATATATTTCTTAATATAAGTTAAGGAAAAGAGAAATGAGGGGATGAGAAAATGTTTTCAACTTCCAGTAATTGTAAACGTTAAAAAATGACGCTAAAATGATAGGAAAAAGATGATATAGGTAATAAAGGTGGTAATTTCTCATTTTACCTTGTTCAAAAATCCACATAAGAATTATTTGCTTGTTATTGTTCAAAAATAATTAAAGTAAAATTTTTTGAAAAATATGAATAATAAATAAGAATATTTTTCATATTATGAATATTAAAAAGAAATTATTTTAAAACAATATCTATAAGTAAATTTTTTGGTGAAACATGAGTACTAAAAAAATATCAAATTCCACTTGTAAATTGTACATGCAAGGATTTTAAAGTAGTTTTAAACTTTTAGTACAAATATTAAAACATTTAGAAATTATAAGTTACATAAATGCTAATGTTAAATAAGTTTGTATTCATTTTTTACTTATACTTTTTATATCATGTTATTTGTCAAGATTATTATTAAAATTTAAAAAGCGTACATGTTATAACATGAAATATATTGTTGTAAAATTAAATTTATATGTTCTTAAGTTCATTGATACATGTTATAACATGAAGATATGTTTTTTTTAGATTAAATGATACTTCCTACTATTTAAATCTATAATTAAAAGCAAAAAAGATGTGAATCTTGTTATCATATTATTACGTGAATATAGTTAAAGATATTCTAAAGCATATAAAGTGGTTAAAATGAATTTATATTACTATAAAAGGGTTGTATTGTCTACTTAAATATCAAACAAAATTAAGCTTATTTATTATCATCAATTATATTTATGTTTAAAAAATGAATTAGTCAATTAGTATTATTTTAAGGGTTTTAATTTTTCTTAATCTTGGGTTGGGCTTAATAAAAATTAACTAGAAAAAACCCAACCCGGATGCAAGGTCCAAAAGAATTTGAAAGAAAAACCCTAACTAATCTCTCAATCGTACTAAAACAAAAGGATTGGTCGTTCGACACTGTCCAGCAGCTGCCGTAGTCTCCAGCTTTCGTTGAGATTTGGTCCTCCCTGTTTCTTCAATCTCGTCGTCTTTCTGCGTAAGATTTGTTCCTTCTATAAATTTATTCATTTATATGATTTTTTCTTATGTTTATTTTGCAAAACAAGATCCTCAGTTTTTATTTTGTTGATTTGGTTTACTTTGTTTAACCCGATTGCAGTTTTCTCCTTGTTCTTTTCTTTCTCTTGAGAATTTGTTTCCTTTGCTAGAGATTTTAATAGTACAAGATGAAGTGTGTACTTATTGCTATAGAGTTTTCTGTTTGATTATATTACGACATGGTTAATGCTATGTTGGGTGTTGAAAATTTCTGTGGATTGATTACATTAAAGTATATAGAACCTCGTTCTTGTTCTATGATTTAAGGGATTTTATATAGTGAATTGCTTATCTCAAATTATGATTAATATTTTGCTTGTTGGTCTTGGATAAAATCCCAAGTAATGATACGAGGAGATTTTGGTTGTAAATTATACTTTACTGTTGTTTTTTTTAATATTTCTTATTTGCATTGTTCTGTATATTATATTTGGAATATAATCTATTGCAATGTGTCATAATTAGTTTTATGGGATTGTAGTATTTTGTTTCTTGTCAAAATAAATGTCTAGTTTTTGCTCATGCAATAGCCAAAGTAGTCATATGACTCATATCTTCATATTTTGCTTGAGATGTGTTTTCTTCCTTAGAAATTTTGAAGTTTCTTCATTGTGATCACTATTTCCTTTATCAATACAATCACTTCTCTCAAATAAAAAATGGTTTTAGTAACTAGTGTTTTAATGGCTTTTTCATGCATATGCAGAACCTGGTAAGTCGTAACTTTCTAAAATGGGTCGCGTTCGCACGAAAACAGTTAAGAAATCCTCCCGTCAGGTTATTGAGAGATACTACTCTCGAATGACCTTGGACTTTCACACAAACAAGAAGATATTGGAAGAGGTGGCTATCATCCCTTCGAAGAGACTTCGCAACAAGATAGCTGGTTTCTCCACTCACTTGATGAAGAGAATTCAAAAGGGTCCAGTCAGGGGTATCTCGCTGAAATTGCAAGAAGAAGAGCGCGAGAGGCGTATGGACTTTGTGCCTGAAGTGTCAGCAATTAGGATTGATGAAATCAAGGTTGACAAGGAGACCCTTGACATGCTTGCTTCTCTTAACATGGCTGACATTCCTGGGCTTACTGAAGTTGAGCCACAGCCTATGATTCATACCCAAGCTATTGGCAGGGGTGCAACTGCAAGAAGGAACTTCTGAGGTTGTTTTCTACAATGGATTTGTTCATTATATTGTCGTTGAACTTCTCAGTAGTTACTTACCAAATTTGATTCTTATGATGTGGTAAATGTATGTTCTTTTTGTTTAAATTGGATGCTTAGTTGGTGTTCAACATGGTTTACTCTGGTATTATAATCATTTTTTGTTATCTATCATACACTTTTATCCCTTATTTATTACATTCCAAACAGGCAACCAAATTGCCCTTCGGGTGCTCATTGATTCAATTGGATTACATTCATATAGATGATGCTCAAAGTGTTTGTTAAGAGTCAATCTGTTAGACATTACCTGTAGCTCAACAATATATCCCACAGCGTCATCTCTGCAACTTCTACATTTACATCGTTTGCAAGATCATTTGTGTTTTAGGACGAGCAGTTTAATGTTATTTTAGCCTGAAATGATATAACTTAACAGCTAATTTTTAAGTGATTGCAATCAAAGTGCTTGAGACTGTTACCAAATCGAAACGAAAACAAAAAATTGAAGTTTAGGACTAAAGTTATTAGCTTGACAAGCAAAGCTTACAAATCTTGATTGTCCTCGAATGTTTATCTTCCACCTCATGACAAGTCTTTTTGAAGGACATGAAATTGTCTATATTACTACTCTAGACCTATACCATTAAATAACAATTTTAATTGAAAATAATACTAAAAAAATGAAGTATAAATTCAGTTGTATTTTTTGGTGAAAATCTCGAACTTTTATTGTGACCTTCCTTTATTTAATACTCATTTTAGGAGCCCATTTCTCACCTCAAAATTCTCTTAACCATCTCATATTCGAGGACACTAAAATTGCTATTAAATAAACTTGGTGTGGTTAAAAAAAATACTCATGTATATTGGCCACAAAAAGCTAGAGACAAAACTGTATAAAATTTCAGTTATATGCCTATATGGTAGTCCATATCTCATTTTCTGTCCCATATTCTATGTCCATTCAAACAAAAATTGCAATATTTATCCATATATGATCCAGACTAGATCTCATTTTGGATTGGGGTGAGATTATTTTTCTTTTTGTTTTTTTAAATGGGGTAGATTTTTTTTTATTCCTCTACTAACGAAGTTGATTTTGATATCATTATATATTGATATGATATTGAATTGAAACATGAATCTTAACAACCAAAAAGTTGAAGCAAAGTGGCTTATAAAAGATATCCAAAGACAGACAGACAGACAGACAGACAGACAGACCAGGAAATAGATATTATTGTCAAAATTTCATGATCAACATGTCAGAAAGATTTTGCAATTAGTAGTGGACATACATCACAAGTCTTTTGTAATTGGATTGATAATAACACCACTTCCTTTAGTTTATTTTTTTCCTCCCTTCCGTAGGAAAGGTACTACTTGGCTGGTCCTGTAACTTCTTAGGTTATGAGTTGCTTTCATAGGCTTTATTTAATAACCAATTTGAAATTCATAGAGAAATCCACTTGGATCTTGAGATCTCTTGGACCTCTTGGATCTCTTTTGTTATGTTTTCATAATTAGTTTGGGATTATAAGCTATACATTTTAGTCAATTGACTAATTGTCAATAAATCCACTTCAAGTCTTTATATATATCTTTGATATTG
Source organism: Hippophae tibetana (assembly GCA_037013495.1). Taxonomy (NCBI): domain Eukaryota; kingdom Viridiplantae; phylum Streptophyta; class Magnoliopsida; order Rosales; family Elaeagnaceae; genus Hippophae; species Hippophae tibetana. The sequence continues at coordinate 140,889,572 of CM072801.1, read as the reverse complement.
GAAAAATATACTACTTAATACATTTTACTTATGCGAAATATCAAAACAGCACTTTGGAGTACCCAAGAGGTGAGGAATATTTGTGGTGTGGAATATTTTAGAAAATTCTTCAAAACTTAATTTCTTGAGAAAATTAAAAGAAACAATAAATAAAGGAATCATCAGAGATTAGATAGAAAAAAAATATAAAGTAAAAGCATACTAGAAGCAAGGAATTTTCAGGGTGGGTATTATTTTTTTTTTACGGTCATTTTGTTCCCTTTTGACTTATGACTTCAACTTGCTTAAACAACCAATGGGAACCCCATTTGTTTATAAAATGGTGATAAAAGAGATGTTTATCTTTCAAGTGATAATGAAGAATATATTTTATCATCTTCATCGGCCCTTTTTGTTGACTGAAATGTTTTTAAAGGAAAAAGAAAATAGAAGTTTAACTGATAAATAAATGATAATTTTATAAATATTAAAAGTTGGTCAGTCAAACTAGAATTCCTCAAATTGATGAAATTAAACATTGTTTTTTTATCTATAAACCAAGAATTGAAATATACATGTTTACGTAAATTTTGATAATTCAATTTTATGAAAAATATTGAAATAGTATTCATATAGATGGAAACTTTTATAAAATTTATAAGAATTTAAAATAGAGTAAGTGTACTTCTAGGTTCAAAAAGATTTTATCCAAGTATATTATTAAATTATAATTACAAATTTATCCCTATTTTTTTATATAAATATCCATAAAAAATTTAATATCAATTTTTTAAGTATAATGTTGTACATTGGGTTCAGGATGGCATCTGTTACCTCTTAATTCTTAATGACGAAAAATTTGAGTATTATTTTTATAAAATTATAAATATGTAATATGTATTATGTAATTATGCTACCATGAATTTTTATTTTTAAATTTTTAAAATTAATAAAATAATTATAAATTTAATAATTTAAATATATTTATGCCCAAATAAAATATATATAATATTTTTTAATAAAAATAATAATAAGTTGCATCAATTCTTTAACTTTCTGGTTTTCTTTTATCATTACCGTTTAATTATTTAACTTCTCGTACTATTTTTTAATCTGACCAATTCTTGATATTTACTTTCGTACTTCAAGAACTTCAATAACATGCATTGTTAATACAACATCAAACACTACACATTCAAAACATAATTATATTAAAATTAATTATTTTATAAATTTAAAGATGATATATATTATTCATTAACATTATAATTAATTTAAGAAAAAAAAATTACAGCAAGCAAACACCTCGGAGTATTTTTTTTTAAACCAACTTTTAAAAAATAAGCAATTACAATTCTTAAGTTGTTGTTATATTACATTATCTTCCCTTAGATATTTTGATTTTATTATTTTATTTTCAAAAATACCCTTTAAAAAGTCACTAGATGCATTATATCCATTGATAGTACGAGTTATCAAAATAAAAAAAAGGTGAAAGAAAATTCATTTCCATTTCTCATTTTGCTTTCCCTAATAACTTATAGAGGTCAAATATCAACTTGTAAAGTTGATGGTTTACATATGACCTAATATCAACTATATAGACTTTGCCAACCATCCTTTTCTACTCCTCCTTTGTCCCTTTTTTCCTAATTACCAACCATCCTTTCAAAACATCTAAGCCAACAATATATACATACAAAGATAAATTTCTATACTTTGATGTTTCCCGATTCCTTTCCCTGATCTGCCTCAATATTAACTTCAACATTCTTTAGGCTAAGAGACCCATCAACTTCAACATCAAAGCTAGCATGAACACTGTAGAAAACATATACAATCACTACAAGAGCTGAAAAGAATCCAAATCTCACATAGGAAGGTCCATCTAAAGATCCCAACAAAAATATGTTCATGAAGATGGAAGCAGATGGTATCCATGGCATCAATGGAACGCCCCAAAACTCAGGCTTTCTTGCTTGAGGAACCATCCAATGAAAAATCTGTAAAATGAAGACTGCGATTACGGCACTCGTACACAGCATAAACGCTTTGAGTTTCCCGGGTGGAGCAAATTTCCAAATAAGGGTGAAAAGAATGGCAGTGAAGGAAAACGAGCATAAATATGATAGTGTTGGCCAGGGATTTGTACTCCTCACCACTACATATCGCCTATAGATCACGGCATTCGCCACCATGTAGAAAACAAAGAGTGTACCAATTGATACAAGGCTGAGAAGGACTTTTAGATCGGTGAAAAGGGTAATCAAAGCAGTGAGGATACCTGAAGAAAACAAAAACATATGCATACGTGAGAAAATAGTATCATTGCACAAGAGGAAAAGCCGAAAAGGGCATTAATTTCTACAAGGCGTGCCAATATTTTTTTGCATAAAAACAAATGATGGTGGGAATTTAGTTTGTAGCACCCAAAAAGCATAAATGTCAAAGTGATTTAGATAATTAACCACGCATGGCCTATTTATCTAATCAATGGCTAACCCAAAACAATCAATTAGTGGTTCAACCATTTAAGAGGGGTTTGAAAGGCGACCCTCTTGATTAGTTATTCCAAGTAGAGATTTTATCTTGTAAAACTAAGACTGTTGGCTCATTTTAGACCACTTAATCTTAGAATAACATCACTTTACGCTTCTTTTATGTGCTGATATCAGCAACACCATGAACAGAGTCCTGATTCTCATGTCAAGTATCACCATTCCATTCTCATGCATCAAGATTATTTAAATCAACAAAAGTACTTCTTTGATTATTTTTTATTTTATTTTCTGGCTAAGTACTTGTTTCATTTTCTCTCACAACTCCACTACCGAACACATTAGACAAAATATCTTGGCTCGCTAAAAAACAGATGATGATGAGCCTATTAAGCTCGAAAGGAGCTAGGTGTGCGGAAAGTCCTATAGCTAATCTGCTTACTTTTAATTTAAGTCTCATCTTATAATTAAAAAAAAATTATATACTTTAATTCTAAAAATTTAAAATTACAAGATTTATGTACATTCCTTTTAGTTAAAATATACTCTTTTAGAATTAAAGTAGACATTTTTAAAATTAAAGTTCAATTTTTTTAAAAATTATGAAATTAAAACATTCATTTATATCTAAAACTATACAACACTGTAACCTGTAAAAATAGATTGAAGTGATTATTAACTTAAAAAAAGTAGACTTCCGCATCAAAGTTTTTAACTTTTCTATCCCTCTTAATTAATCAAGACAAATAGCAAGCTTTTCTAAATAATAATAATATTGCAGAAAGTCTACAACTTTGATAAAGATTAAGAAGGATTTTCTAATCTATATCTATCTGTAATCCAGCCAAGATTATATTTTCCAAAAGTCACTAATAAGATCACGTATATCATGTGATCTCTCAACCCACTTTGTCTAATACCACCCCTCTTACTAAATTGTACCGGCTACCCAATTACCCGAACTAAACGAGACTTGAAGGTCCCTCACCCCAAGTTACAATCACATGACACTCTCTCAAACCGGACCCACCTCCACATATAATCTAATCTCATAGAAACGACATGAAGCAACCAAAGCCAATCCCGTAGAAAACGACATTGCGTACAGTGCACAATTCGATCCAACTATAGTCTATGCATTAATTCAATTAAAGAGTAATACGAAATTTGATTATTTTACTTTCACAGGTCTATTAGTTGTTTTTTTTAATTTGAGTATTTTAATTATTTTTTACAAATTTTATTTTTTTAAGATTTTTTCATAAAAATTTAGATTGTTAACTGGAGAACTTTGTAAATATTTGAAGACAAAAATACTTAAAAAGGTTAAAAAAAATTGATTGAAAATGAATAAAATGTACAAATACAATAAGATAAAAAAATAGATGAACCATGCATAAGTCATTTTATTATACAAATACGTCACTTTTTTTATTGGTTCATCCAAATCATTTTTTAAAAATAAAACACTAAATTTATTTTAATTTATATTATTATATTCAAATTATATAAAAATATTCAAATCAGATAGTTAGAAATCAACTCAACTCATAAATTTTATTTTCTATCTTTTTTTAAATAAATTTTTTAACATAATAATCTCATGATTATAAATAGTTCGTGAAAGTTTTTTTAATAAAAAATAAATTTTACAAAACTACATGGATCAGTATAAAAAATGATAAAAAAAACTTATAAAAAATTAAACAAATTAATTGATTTTTAATTTTAAGTATTTTTCTTTAATTGAATACAAAAATATGAATTAAAGTAAAATTATTTAGAAAGTTACTTAAGGTATGTAGTCACTGATAAAAAAAAACTAAAATTTTATTTATGAAAAAAATAATAAAGTAACTTTTTATGTATTTCATCTCTTAAAGAAAAATAGATTAATTTAAAACAAACTAACCAATATGTTGTCATTTTGTGAAAGTAAATTAAACAACAACCGAATGGAGCAAAACGACGGTTGAGTTTTAAGCGTTATACCGAGAAAAGCAGAGGCGTTAACAGGCGTCGATGTCTTAGGATGGACCTTGGCGAACCAAGCCGGAATGACGCTGGACCGTCCGATCACACACAGGTAACGTGCCTGACCTAACATCGCTACCAACAGTGAGGTTAAAATACCAAAACTAGCCCCAACTCCAATGACGTTTGACACCCACCCCCAACCGTCTGATTTTCCACTGAATGCTGCTGAAAAAGGCGCGTGTGGGTCGATCTGCATTAAAATGAAGGGTCATACCGTCATTATGGATTTAAATTAATGGGATTCATGTTTAGATATCGACGAACGTTACCATATCATAAGGGAGAAGTTTGGACATCGAAGCGGCCATTAAACAATAGAGAATAGAAACAATAATAACGGATCCCGATACTCCGATTGGGATATCCATGACCGGGTTTCGGACTTCCTCGGCCATAGTTGAAACGGCATCGTACCCAATATAGCTCAGGTAAACCACGGCTGCTCCATTGAAAACACCAGAAGCTCCATATGGGAAAAATCCGGATGGGTGTTTCGGATCACCCGGTTCCGTAAAGTTTTTCCATTCCCCTTTCCAGAACCCAACTATTATAACAAATAAAATGAACAGTAAATGCAACGCTGTCAATACCATATTCACCATCGAGCTCTCTCTGGTACTGAAATGTTCAACAAGATAAGAAATTAAAATTAAAACTTTGAACCACATGAAAAAACATAGAGATGAAAGTGAAAAAGGGATTGAGCTTTACCTGTAGCATATAATGAGAGTGATGATTAAAACGACAAGAACAGCAACTACGTCGATTTCGTTAAAACCTTTAGGAAATCCGGCGACTGTTAGTCTCCATTTGGCTGTGGAGACACCAATTGCAGTACCCAAATTGGATGTGAAGTTTCTTGCAACGGCTGCGTTTGACATAACATAGTCCATTACCAGATTTGCACCGGTCAGAAACGCTGCGAACTCACCTGGAAATCACACAATTCACGAGCAAACAAAAAAATTGATCATCAAAATTGATGCATTATGAAATAACAGAGTGGAAGACAAAGAGGGTCGATGTAAAACACACCAAATGTGACGCGGAGGTAGCTGAAAGCACCACCGGCGACGGGCATATCGACGGCGAACTCAGTGTAACAGAAGGCAGAGAGGAGAGCACATAGTCCGGCAATGGCGTAAGATATAACGACAGAAGGTCCGGCGTAGTGACAGCTGGCACTGCCTGAGGTGATGAAAACGCCAGCACCTACCATACCACCGATTCCAAATCCGACAAGGTCAAACCAACGGAGGGTCTTCAGCATGTCGGACCGAGACTGAGCTCGGACTCGGCTCATTTCTTCATAAGAGGTAGAGACAGAAACGACTCGGCGAGCTAGCCTGGTGGGAGTGTGAGACAGAGCTCGGAGGTAAGTACGGAGACTAGAGAAAGAGGAGCCATGGGTCTCCATTTCCCAAGTGGACAAGTGAAATTGGGTGACTGGAGTGGGGATGAGTAGAAAACAATGAGGAAGTGGTTTTATAAGAGGGGAACGGAGGGGTTGAAAAGGAGAGGTATGACTGTAGAAGAGTTGCAAGCATATCTAACCATCCAACCAAATTTTAAGAAAATATTATTAATATTTATATAAAATAAATAAATATATCTATATAAAATAATTAATAAAAAAACTTATTTCAGTGAAATTAAAATATATCCACTTTTTTTTTTTTTTTTGCATAAGATGACTGGAACTTTTGGGGCTTATTTGGGGTCGATACTCCATAGAAACAGAGTTATATGTAAGTGGATCGGTGGATGTTGGTGGAGCTAAATCTTATTGGTAAATGTAGTGAATCACTCTTTGTAATTTTGTGCTTTTCTAACAAAATTAATGGGTGTGTGAATGTGTGATGATTAATAATAATCATGAAAATGGACCAGTTAAAAAGAAAAATATTTAAAAATTTAATAACTGAAATATTTTGAAAACTCAAATTTAAATATTTTTATTTAATTATCTTTTTATTTCTGTAGTATTTTTTAATTAAAATATTTTAATTTTACATTTTTTTAAAAATATTTTTATTAATCTTAAAGAACTTCTATATCACAATTATTCTATATATCAAAATTATAGTAAATTGATTCACCGAATTATCTTTTTGTACAATAATATAGATTTTAAATGAATGTTATGGTAAATTAATATATGCTTTGTTTTTTATATTATATTATTAAAAAGAGAGTAAGTTAATTCAATTAGAGGTAAAAAAATAACCTATCATATTTTACATAATTTATATGCTATTGGATGAGGTCAATATCATGTCTCACATTTGACACTTAGGGGGGACAGTTGCTTTTAGCTTTTCGATTAGCTAAAGTTATATTTAATAAGATTTTAATTATTAATTTTTGATTTTTTGATTTTTATTTTATTTTCTAATTATTCGTAGTTGATAATGATTTATGATTTTTATTTTGTAGTTTTATTAAGTAATGACTATTAAAATATAAAATAATTCATAATTTTTTTAAAATAAACTTTATTAATCTGATTTTTGATTTCTTTATCTTCACAAAACATTTTTTTAACAGTAAATAAAATTGTATGACTTTTGTAAGTATAAATTTCATAAAAAAAATTAAAAAACTTAAATTTTTAAATAATAACAAAAGTTAAAAATAAAAATAAAAATAAAAAACCCATCAAATAACTTTTAAGTGGTTTTTGATTTTTTTTCTTTAAAATAAATAAATAAAAATGTTATAAAAAACATGATGATTATTTTTACAGAAAAAATAAAAATAAAAAAATTAATTATTTAATTAAAAATCATATATCACGAATAAAATAGGGCACAAAAAGTCCAAAGATTTGTAGACATATTTTGATCAGAGCCTTTTAAATTTAAATTTTTTAAAAAAATATTTACTTTATTTTTAAAAAATATACTTTAATATAAATAAATTACAAATAATTTTAAAGTATTATTAATAATTACATTCGAATTCATATAACTTTATTTAATGAAAAATTGTAAAAGAAAACACTTAAAATCCTTTTTTTATTTAATAAAGAAAATATTATTAATAACTTGACAAATAAAAAACGAAAAATTAAGTACTAAAAATGAGTCATACATGTTACCAAAAGATCACATTTACCAATTCACTTCAAATAACTTGAAAATGAGATTATTATATTCTTTGTGTAAATATATTATTGAACTTGTGATATACACAATCATCAATGACATTTCTCTTAAAACCATATGAAGTGATAACTTGTTTAATGGAACTTGTGTTATCATTGATGGGAAGTTTGCTTGAGATTATATATATAATTTTTCAACTTATAAACTATAGACTTTGGATCTCTTAATACAAAATTTTTGGAATGTAACATATAAATCGTCACGTCAATATATTTATTGAGAAATACAATTTTGACAACTATATGTTACAATTTTATATCAAAACGAGTCACCGGTGCCATTATAGTTCTAAAATAATCTTTTGAAGATACTAAAGATAAAGTATCTCTATAGTCTATTCCTACCACTTAAGTAAAGGCTTTAGCAACTATACATACTTTATATCTCTTGACATTACCCTTCAAATCACTCTTGGTTTTAAATATCTATTTAGAACTAATGAGCTTTGCACCTTTGTATAACTCGACGAGATCCCAAATGGTGTTATCTTTTACAGACTTTATCTCATCATTCATGGCATCAATCTACTTCTAAGAGTTAAAGTTGCACATGGCTTGACAAAATTTGATTGAACCATCCTCTATTAAACCAATGCCCTCATCATATTTATGGTGAAAGACAATATAATTATCTAGAATCGCACTTATCCTCTTTCTAACGGATCTTCTTAATGGAATTTCTTGAGGATGTTAAGTTTGTTCTATAGGTGGTGCTTGAAAAATAATCTCATTATTGTCTTGGCTTGAAACAATGTCAGGAATAAGAACCTAAACATTGTTATCTAATGTCTGAATTGTGTCTTGAACAACAATAGGTATATAGACCTAATCACCGTTAATAACAGATTCTTCTTCAAAGACAACATTATTTATCTATTCTTCCTCTTCAAACCCAATATCTTCAATGCATCTCACATTTTTTGTTTCAAAAAAAGATCTTGATGTGAAATTATGAAACTTGTTACCCCGAGAGCATTTAGTGTAACCAAAAAAATAATAGCTTACCATTCTTGAGTCTAGTTTTCTTTCATATACCCTATAAGACTTTACCTTAATTGGACAACCCCAAATGTGTAAGTGCCTAGTGCTCATCTTCTTACCTGTCCAAAGCTTATAGGGATTTTGGAAACTATTTTGCTCGATGTCCTGTTAAGGATGTACGTTGTGATCTTTAAAGCTTCTCTACAAAGTGACTATAGTAAGGAGAAATGATTAATCATACTCTTTTCCATATCTTTAAGAGTTTATTTCATCACTTTGTAACACCGTTCATACTGGGCTTGCCTTACATGATGTATTGCAGAATAATTCCACATTCATTGAGGAAAATTGCAAAGGGTTAATAGATAATTACTCTAGGTGCGATTATCTATATTTAACAATGAGAAGTCACAATCCCTTGGCGTTTTTAAGTATTTCAAAGCTAAAGCTGAGCTTCAACTTGGAAATAAAACTAAGGCTGTCAAATCTAATTGTGGTGATTTTGTAATGAAGTACTATTGTCCATTCCATGAAGTCATAAGGAATGGAGCACAAATATCAGTATATATAAGTACTAAGATGTATGTAGCGAGATACCTAATTTTGTAATGTCTATTTGTTTCTTCTTGATGCACTTAACACAAACTTAAAAGTGTGTCAAATCTAAAGGTTGAAGAATTTCATTTAACATAAGCTTTTAAATTATCTACTTAGAGATATGTATAAACACTTATGCCATAAGGTGGTAAAAGTTTCACTTAATTTTCAATTTGTGCCACGTGAACTTGTTTACAGTATTTTGATATAAGAACTAACAACATCAAGCATATACAAGTGACTAAAATATGGTGCAACAAATGTCTCAATCAAATCCAAATAAAACCCAGGTTTTAATTCTAATCTAAAAGTCCATATAGCTTCAACTGTAACTTTATTACCGTCGCCCCCAAAGATGAATATTTCAGCTTCACTTGGCTATTTGCTCCACAAGAAACCCTACATAGACATATTAATGTGAGTAGTAACACCATAATCTACCCACCAAGTATCCTTAGGTATAAAAGCTAAATTACTTTCAGAACAAACTAAAGCTATAAACATATCATTCTCAACACATCGAGTGCCATATTTGGAATCCTCTTTCTTCATGTGTCTCGATTTCTAGTACAATATCAAAAAAACTCCTCATTATACTTATTTTATTTCTTCTATTGAGAAAATCTTCACATCAACCATATCTCTCTTATTTTTCTTGTTTTGAAAAAATTAAGACAAGTGATCACTTTCAATCTTTTCCTATTGATGCCTTTATTCTTCTTGCATATAATTAGATATAAGATCATTAAAGGACCATTTGTCTTTTTGAGTCTTATAACTTAGTTTGAATTACCTAAAGTGTGCAAAAAGATATATCAAAACCAAGTGCATGAGCAAGTCCTCAGACAGCTCTAACTTAAGCTAGTTAAGTTTTGATGTGAAATGAGACATATTTATGATATACTAGCTATATTCCTTTTGCCCTTATACTTAATCGTGATGAGTTTAGTCAAAATGTTACTTGCCTCTAACTTTTTATTCTTGGCAAAATATTGATCAATCTCTTCCATAAACTTCTTAGTGCTTTTACTTTTAGTAATATAACCCCGAAATGCTTTTAGAATGGAGCATTTCATGATCATTATGCACATTCATTTAGATTGATCTCACTTTTCAATGTTAACCCCATTAAAGTTTCTTAGAGTAATAGTGGGTCAATTCAATCAGAATACAATATTCAACTTCATACAACCAAGGACAATCTCCACTTTACCTTTCCAAATTTTCTAATTAATCCCACTAAGTATTGGGATGTTGCTGACTTGGACAAAACATTCGTAATAGTAGCTACATAAATTGTATAGAGAACAAAATAAACAAGCATACTAATATCTAAAGAGTATGTCATAGAAATAAATCAAAATATGAACAAATAATTCAAATTAAGGATCCATCTCAAGATACCTAATACAATATTAATTCTTTGAGTTTGGATAGAGAAATTAGTAAGTAGTACTCTTTTTGTAAGGATCAAATAATGACATTTAATTTTATCAAATAACATCATTTCTTTGGACCAACTATTGCTCACATGAAAATAAATAAATATATGTTTTTATAATCGCCACACATTTATCCTTGTAGATACATTGTTATTTGGTCAAACTATGTCTTCTTTCAATAGAACACATATCTTACAAATAACTTTGTACAAAAATTTATGTATTTTTGGTTAAATTAATTTTCACAATATATACTATTACTTACAACATGTTATTTTAATCAATTTAATTGACAATATTAGACTACATGGAAAAAATAATAAAACAATCACCTAAAAAAATAAGTTGTAGGTTTTTTTATATATGAACAAAGAATTAAATATTCTACCTTGTAGATAACCAAATAGCTTAAAAATAATAATATTAGAATCATGATAATCAAACAAGATTGAAAATATGGATCTCATATAATTTTATCTTGAAAAATAAATAAATAATAAATCAATCAATGAAATATAGAAATTCAAAGAATATACTTTAATTTCAAATTAAAAAAATCCTAAAATATTTAAATTTAAAGAACTTCACATAAAAGTCATAAACAAATTCTAAATGCAGGCATAATATAACAGAATACCAAAAATCTTAAAATCTGCATCATGCAAGATTATTAAAGATTTATAGATTCGAGTAAGATACCTAAATCTATTGAAAATGATCGCCTATTATTGTAAAAAATAATATGACAAATCGATCATGAATGAATACACGAACAAGAGATAGTTTGTGATCTTTCTCAACCAAATCATCTTAGTTTCTCGATGAAACTGTCATCTCTTCTCTAGATAGAGAAAAAATAAATTGTATTGTGATTTGGTATATTAAGACCATAACCAAAATATTTTTATATATTACTCAATTATGATTCTCATAATACTTTAATTAAGGTAAAAATTAGTAACTACTCAATCAGTTTATATCAATTTGAGCAATATAGGGACTTATTAAAATTATATCACTTAATTTCAGCTTATTAAATTAAATAGTTAATATAATTAAGAACGAAAAAGATATACTGCCTAATTTAGTATAGAAAATGTGACTTCTTAACAGTAAATTAAGATAATTTTGATTGAAAATTTTGTTTAAAAATTTAGAAAATATCAATTTAAATTATCTATCGTTGTGTAATAAGTGAATTTCTTTAACGGTGTAATGTATACCAAATCCTTATAATTTTAATTAATTTGTAGTTTTATTTAATTCCTATTATCTATAAATTTCATAATTTATAATCGATTTATATATTACAGTCTGTAAATTTTGTTAAATGATATTTTCTATGACTACATAAGTTTTTAATAAAAAAATTATGCAATTTATAAATTCACATTACTCAAAATTGAAAATTATAATATATTATACTTGAAAAATAGAATTATCTATTAACTTTAAGAAATAACTAATAATTTTATTCAATAGGTTAAAATAATTTGAAAGTATGAAAAATGATAACTTTATTATGGTAACTTTTAACCAAAATATATTTTGATATCCTATCCATTAAGTGAGATAATATAAGTATGATACTTTTATAAAAAAGAATCGTAAAAATCTATTTTGTAAAATAATATATTTATAATGCTCTAGATTCGAATTTGACAAGTGGGATATAACATATCCATTATTTTTAAAAATGAACTTTTGTTTTTTTTATAAAGTGTCAAACTTGTAATTCCTCATATAATAAATACAAGTGTAAAGTATATTTTTATTAAAATAAACAAACTTTAATGACTATTTGTCCTTATTATTATTTGTGTATTTGGGTGCAAATTTTGATTGAATATATTAAAATTATTAAAAAAGACTTATAAGATCTATAGATAAATATAAAAAATATATATTATATTTTAAATGTGTAGATTAGGTCATTTATGCATATTTAAAAATAACCTATTATCTAATTCACACCTTCTGAATTTTTAAAATTTTCATACCATCCAATCCATCAATTAGATAAAAATTATTTACAATTTTTTAAGTATGGATTAGAGATATTAAATGAGTTATATCATCTCATAATATGTTCAATTTAATATCTCTGATGGATTAATAGACTAAATTTGTTTATTTTATTTAAATCTTATTTCATGTAATCACATCCTAAGTTATCCATAATATGCTTATGATTATTATAAATAATCACATTTCTTTTTTTAATCTTTTTTGTAATTTTACTCTTTATTTAGATTCATTTAAGATAAATAAAATATTATATTATAATATCATCACATTATTATTCTAACTAGCCCAAAAATAAATAAAATCAAATCAAATCAACTTATAAAATTTATAAATTAATAAGATATTTCATCTAATTTTAAATGTGTAAATTTTATTGATTTATAGAAATATGGATATTTTATACATTTCTTTCTCCATCCATTTACTGGTCGCGAAGGTATATATTATAGTTAAGGGGTGGTATATTTTTCTATTAGGCTCGATTTTTTTATAAATGTTTTATATGAATATTAATTAAATTTAATTGAAATTAATTTGAGAAAATTGATTAAATAACATTATAACAACATTTTTATTAGTTATTTATAATTTTAACATATTAACTTTAAATTTAACTTAAATCATTTAGAAAGTATATTTAATTATAATTTAAGAAATATTATTTTCAAATTACATTATAACATCAATTTCAATACATTCAATTATAAAACAACCATGTACAACATGGATTGAAGAATTGAAAGAGATATTTGAGAGAGAAATGAGATCAATTCATGTTTATTGTCTGAAATAATGTTACAATATGTTATATTTATAAAAGCATTGTAATAATAATGAAAATTTTAAATTTAATTCAAAATCTAAATACAAAAAATTTAATATATAATATTAGATAAATAAAATCTTATTATACTTAAACTTTTAAATTCTAACTTATTTCAACCCATATATAATATTGGATTCAGTATAATATATAATTTTAATTTATTTATTCGTTATTCTCATCAAATATTTAAAATTATTTATTAATTATTATCTTTACCAAAAACAATCAAATATAAATGTGTAAGTTATAATTTCAAAAAAATAAATATATATTAACAATGTATGAGTCATTTTGGTTAAATGAATAAAATCTGTTTTAGAAAAACAAAAAGCTTAGTACCCAAACCAAACTACACAAATCTGTTTTTTATATTTTAATAAAACCGAGACACCTAATTCAACCTATAAAACCCAAAAAAAAAAATTCGACTAGGCTCTATTTCGATAGATAAGTTGGTTTGATGGTTATAAAAATATTATTACGTTAGGAAAGAAAACATACCCGTCTCTCTTTATGTTTGTTGTTAAAAAAATATATTTTTATTTACGCGAGAGTCTCATATTATTTTGATTTTATTAATTTTTTAATAATTTAATGTATTTTGATTTTATTTTTTTAATTTGAATGAATAAAATATATTTTTTTCCTAAAAACTTTATATGTAATGAGTTTACTAAAATAATTTCGAGAAGGCTCAGCGTCAAAATATTCATTTTTTTAATTATTTAAGTCTAAGAGTTTTTTATTAACTATTTTTTCCACTACTTTAAAAAAACAGTATAAATTTAATTGTTCATTTTTTTATATTTTTTATTTTTAAAAATACTTCATAAAATATTCACATTAAAACTTTATTCTAAAAAATAAAAATATTTTTTAAAAAAACTTAATATTTAATCATGTAGACTAAATGATCACTTTTTAAAACTAATAAATTAAAATATCATAAAAAAACAATAAACTTAAATACTTTAATTATAATTAGTGGATCTACTCAATACATCTTATAATTCAAATGTGTATGAAAATTGCATATAAATTTACGCATAATATATCCTTTTTGAGAAAAAAAAGCTATAAAATTCTTATAATTATTATTGAACGAGTATATTAGTATTATCATTATTATGTTAAGTATTATAGATTTCATATATTTTTTAAAATGACTAATTTAATTTCATAATTTATAAATTTAGTATTATTATTTTTATTATTATAAAAAATAAATATTTTTAGTCCTATAATTTATTAAAATGAATACTTTTAATCACTCAAAAGTATAAAAAATGATAACATATAATACATAGCTTTCATAAGTAATATGATTATATGCGCCTTAAATAGTCCACAATTGAAATTGATAAACGATAAGGGTAAAGAAATATAAACTCTTAAAGTACTCGATCTTAACTCATATAAATAAGAAAATAAACACTTATATAAATCACACACCATAATCACAGATAGTATAATATCAAAAAATAGATAACTTGAACAACATATATTCTATATTAAAGTAGAGAGTAAATAAATAATAAATGCTTTATAATAAGAGTTTATGTTTCAATATGTTGAGACATATACACAATAAACTCATATTATATTAACTCCATAAGAGATCATGTATAACACTTGATATAACGATATAAATCTATATAAAGATCATATCTATCTGGTAATATCCTTGAACTGTTTAAGACAACCACTCATTAACAAATAATTTATTAAATAGTAAAAAAGTTTTAATACTAATAGGTAATAAAATCATTATTGTCTCTATCAGTCACGATCTTCGTCTAAACGACCTACTATTGACTATTTACTTACTGTTTTTGCAACTGTTTGATTGAACATTCGAACCCATCTGTCCTACATAATCAACATCACTCAATATTATATGATTGTAATAAATGATCAGTAACTCAAAGTGTAACAACTTACATATCAAATTGTATACGGGAGACACACAATCAAACCATGTACGCACACAACCTACAATTTGAATACTTAACTCACAAAATGACTCACTCTCAAATTTATATTCAACAAAATGATTTTGAAAATAGATATACTAATAAGTGCAAATTTTGGTAGAGTTTTGCTATATAAAACATGGGTAAAAAGAAGAGAAAAAAGTAAAATATTTATAAAACTTTAAATGCACACCTCATCGACCACCTCGTTAGGTGGTGGCAAGGTGCTAAAAAGATTTTTTTCGTTTTCAAAAATGTTAAATATAATCCATAAATACTCACACTTCATGCCAAATAACACAAATGATAATGTTGATGAACGAGTGTAGCATATATACTACGAAAACCAATATCAATGTATACATGTTTACATATAAAATGTACGTAAATATGTGCATTTGTGAATTAATGATTTGTAATAACTAATTTTACATAAAAAAAAAAGACAAATACATTAAATAAAAAGAAAACAAATATCGTATTATACAAAAAGCCAACACACAAATACAAATACAAAGCGACTTACAATACCAAATTCAAAAACTATAAAATTAAAGTATTTTATTTTTAAAAATTATAAATTATTTAATAATTATAAAATTGAATTATTTAAACTAAATGATCATAAGATTTCTAACACCTTTTTAAAAAGATGTATTCATTACTTAAATAATTAAAACAGTGTGAAAATATTCTCTTTTCACAAAGGTGTGTATTTTTATTTTGTTTAATAAAATAAGTAGGTAATAAACCAGTATTACCTATGCAAAGAAAACTACTTAGAATTTTAGCTGATTCTCGTACATGTAGGCAACAGGCATAGTCACTAGCTTAAGCAACAAGCCAACAATAAAGGGTAAGGTAGTGCAAATTGATATATTTTATTTTATTTTTTCAAAAGAGAAAATTGATTTAGTACTCTGGAGGTTGTAGCATGTTTAAATAAGTTTTTGTTTAAATTTTAATGTTATTTATTTTTTAAAAACTATTTCGCATGAAATTTTACTTTATTTTTCTTAAAAATTGTTATTTTAATTATTTATAGAAAATAATAAATTATTAAAATAATATAATTTATCCTCAATTATCTCTTTTTACAAAGCTAATAGATTAAATTATACCATTTTTAATCTAAAATAATACAAATAACTTAATTTAAGGTAATTATGTGGCATCTCGTTCTATTTTATTTGTAATAATATATTATGTTTAATTTTTTGTATATATTTTGATATATAGTTACATATATAGATATGTTGATAAAATTGATATAAATAAATGTGAGTAAAATGGTTAAACAAATACATCGTGTTTATATATTTGATAAATATTAATTAGTTATACACATAGAAATATAATAATATATGTTATATAAAAATATTTCTTAAGTCAATATAGTATAATTCAAAAATATTTCAAATATTTAAATTTAATTAAAAATAATAAAATGTTATTGTCAAAATATTACAAAGTTTTTTTAAAAAAGTATGATGGAATTGGTCAAAGTTTTTTTTTATATTTAACATTAAATTATAATTTTATATAATATAATATTATTACATATTTTATTTTAATATTTTTTTATTTTATTTGAAATTTTTTAATACAATTTTTTTAATATTTTTCAATAGTTTTTCACTCATTTTATAAAATCGTTTCATTTCAATGGTTAAAGAAAAAGGATGTAACAATTAGAGATAAAAAATATTTATATTTGTTATTATTTTATTTGTTAATGATATATATATTTTTATGTGTACTCTAAGTTTGAAATCTTAAATCATATTTTATTATATATATTTTAATTTATTTTTTCAATTTTAATTTTTAACATTTATATATGTGTGATATTAATACTTATTAAATTATTATATTTTTTGAAGTTAATTATAAGAACAACCAACTTAACAAAATAGTTAAAAACTATAATGATGGAAATAGTCTTAAATGATTTATATTAGATAATTTATATTATAAATTATAATGTACTAACTTTATATCTACTTTGTAAAATGACATAATGTTGTATTTAATTGAAAAAAAATCTATCATTTTTCTTAACCTCTTACTAGAATGATATCATGATATATATTTTTTACTTTTAAATATTTAAATACAATTCATTATTTTGTAAAAAAAAATTACACTTTAATCTTTTTTGGATTGTATTATAGTTAACTGGTATGGTATGACTCTCTGCTCCTCCGACCAATGTATACTTACAATATATTTTTTATTTAATAAAAAAGTTAAAACTTTAATTTTTTTTTTAAATATATTTTAACCCTCATTCAGATATATATATTTATGTGAGGTAATTACAATCCACTTTGATATCATCATTCATCAATTATATATACAAATATAAATTATTTTTTCACAATAAATCTTTATTATATTCTCTCTTTTTTTCTAACATATATAACATGAATTTAATATTTAAATTTATATTTATTAAGTTAGTATATAAATTTTTCTTTCTTAATCATTCCAAAGCTTTGATTAAATAAAAACACATGTTTTTTTCTTTCTTTTTTTATCTATTAGTAAGTTTTTAGAAATTTTTATATGAATCAGCAAAGATTTCATTTAATATAATTGTGTTTTAGAAAATCAATACCAAAAATTTGTTACAAACCTAAAATATATTATCACAATTTATCAAATAAGTTCAATATGCATGTGACAAAATTCACATGAATGAAGATTAGTTGAGAACTTTGTAACAATTAAAGCCACCAAAATGTGCTATTAAGCTTTTTCTACATTAGTCTTTGTAAATATATAAAATGTGATTCTTTGTATACAAGTAAATATATATATATATATATATATAATCAATCGAAATTGAAATCGAAATCGAATAGTTATCTCTATCATTGAATGTACTCTCCTATACTCAAGTGTCCCGAATTTATATGATTAATTCTCCATCAAATTATAATGATTTTTTTTTTCATTTATTAGTAAATCTCACTATAACAAGTATGCGCAATACTTTCTCTTATAAATAATTTTAGTTGAAAATTTAACTTTCTTCCGTTTTCAATTTTAACTCAAGTAAGTTGTAAGTAAAAGTAATAGCCCTTAGCCCAGATTAAATGGCTTAAAGTAGGCCCAATATATTATTTGGATACAATCATAAATGGGCCACCCACAAATAAGAAAGATACCCAAGACATTAAACAACAATCACTGTGATTTTATAGGTGGTGAAAGCAACTATATGACAGTAATATATCATACTTATGGCATTAGAACATCTCCAATTTTTAACATCGTTTTATATTATTTTATATCAAAAATTGTATCTCCTCTCTAATTTATAACACTAAATATTATATTAAAAAGTATATATATTTTTTATAAAATAATATATTCCTTTTATTACAACAAGTTTCATCAAATATTACACCAAAATTTATATTTATTAATTTTTAATTGAATTTATATCATATATTTAATTTTAATTTATTATATATAATAAAAAAAATTAAAACTTTTTTTAAAAAAAAAAGTTAACATGTGAACGGTCGTTAAAATTTGATACTGAACTAGAGCAATTCTATACCAAACTTAATGTGTTGGTATAAGATTTGAAATGTTTTTAATCATAACAATCTCTCACACGACACATACTTTTATTGTTATAAATAAATAATATTAAAAACTAATTAAGCAATTTTTTAATTTAACAACAAATACTTAAACACCATATAAATATACTTAAACATGATATAATTAAAACTTATTAATACAAAGGTAAATGATTAAAACCACTGATCCTAGTTACTTGGCGCATTGGCCTTTTACTATTCTTTTTTTGTTTCTTTCTCTTTTTGAACATCCTCGTCTTCCTCTAGCTAGCCGGTCATGTTAGTTTTACTAAAAACAGTATTTGTGTTTGGTATATTATGAGTGTGAACGCCCTGTGACGTGGCAATTCATTTTATCCAAAAGACCAAAACATTTTAAAAAATGCATGCAAATATTATTTAATCATCGATTTTTTTTTATAATTTAATTAATTATTAGGTTTGTATAGAAGTGGTTACATTAGTCATACTGTTGAAGTACACGTGTCAAGTTAAACATCAGCCACGCCAACATGATATTTTATATTTGTTAAACGCAAAATGATTTTTATAAGAATGATGTTATTCTTTTTTAACACATGTTACACACGGCATTCAGTAACTTTAATTAATATATTAATTATTTAAAAATAATAATCAGTTAAAAATTAGTTCCCAATTACGCAGTATATGAAAGTTTTTTTCTTTTCTTAATAACATTTATATATCGATTTATATGATATATTATAATTGATTATGTTATTTTAATACCTCATACAATACGTTACTTGTAATTGTTACATTTAACATTGTTATTTTAAAATTGTGCCGATGAGTCATCAAATTTTGAAAAATAATGGTTAAAAAAAATATAAATTTATATTAATATTTATTATGATATGACATATATTAAAATAATTTTAAACATAAAAAATATAATAGAAATTTTATTTATTATTCTTAAAATATATACTCCAATACTTATATTATTTCCTCTCTTTGTTAAGTATTCGTTACTTTTTTTAAAAAATAATTGTATTAATTTTATATTTTAATTACCTAAAATATTACATGCTAATTCAGTAACAATAAATAATTTTATAAGACAATATAATTAATATTAATTAATATTAATTAACTTAGTTGAGATGTATGATCCATTTGGTTACTTACTATTTTTTTTTCAATTAATAACGCTTGTAACTCCGAATGCTATTGGATAAATCTGCAAAATGAGTTGAAATATCTAAACATGTATTATATATAAATCCTTACATATTAATATAACATTATCTTTACATAAAATTGTTGAAAATTTGAGTTGAAAACGCCAAGGCTAAAGGCCAAAGGCCTAAAGGCCTTGCCAAATAAAACAAGCTCTCTCAAAGTTGTATTATTTCTTTTTTGTTTTCATTACAATTCTATAGCTATATATAAAGAGATTTACTAATTGAATTACTATTTGAATTAAACATTCCTTGATTTACTCATTAAATTAAGGATTCCTTGTTTTACTCCTTGAATTAAGGATTCCTTGTTTTTCTCCTTGAATTAATCCTTAAATTAAGGATGATAACTCCTTGATTTACTCCTTAATTTACTCCTTGAATTAAGGTTCTTGATTTACTCCTTAAATTAAGAAGTTAACACTCCTTAATTTACTCCTTAAATTACTCCTTAATTTTATCTCCAATAAAAATAAAAATCCATACATTTTGGGGGATTATATATCTGTTGTTATTGTAAAATCAAATTATATTTAGTTATGTATATGCTACAAATTATGATTAATTCTTATTCTAATAATTGTTGTTTTATAAATTTTGCAATAATGAATAAGTTATTACTATTTAAAAAATATAAATAAAATAATGTTATTTTCATACATGATTATTCTCATCATTCGTCACTGTTACTTATAATACCCCTTCAAACTTTTCGCCTAAGGAATGTTCCATCGACCACTATCATAAGTCTCATCAATGATTGTAACCCACTAATGACTTGCTCCAATTACCATGAATTCAAACTTAAATTCAGAATTAGCGTTGGTTTTTATCCCAAAATATGATTTTTCATTTTTTTCTCTCTAGCTTAATTATAAAAAAACCAACTATATATAAGATTCACTTGGATTGTATTCGTTTTTTGTAGCGAGTGTCAACACTTGTCTCCTCTCTTGTATCACTTATGATGATATTTTTTAGTTGTAATTGTTTTTTGGTATGAATGAAAACACATTTGATGTTATTAGTTATTATATTATAAGTTTCATCTCGAAACATGTATGTTTTTCATTAAATGTTGTAATCTTAAAAACCTCAGTGTCGTTTTCTTCAGAATCTGTTAATGACTAAATTTCAACTTGATGAAGACCATAAGTTTATGAATTGGTGACTTGTTGTATATTTACAGAAACTGATTGCAAGCAAGTATCATCTTGTATAGTTGTTTCATGCATTCTTTTGCATTGTAACATATATTATATCCACTACGTACTTTATTTATTTTCTCTCTTTTTTTTTTGCTTATATATATAGAATTTAACATCCTTATCATCCTTCACGTTCAAAGTAATGTTTAATCCTTAAAAAAATCATGATAGCAATTCACATATCTCCCTCGTTAGTTCAATGAATTTGATGTTTTCTTTTATGCAAATTCCTTTTAGTTTCCCATCAATGTATACATCGATCTCTTCCATTCTGGGATGACCATTTCCAGCCATACGTTAATTAGTATGATCATCAATTTTATTTCTTCTGTAAAAAGCATTTAAAACATATATAACAAGATTGAAGAATATAGTAACTTTATGGAATGAGAATTTTATTCCTGTTCTATTTAAAGATAATTGCATGCACTCAAATATTTTACACGTAAAAAGTGTAAATATTTTATTGTCAGAATATATATAATTACAGTATACAATAAGTAAGTATATATATATTTATTAACCATATATATTTATCAAGCAAATAATGTTTATATAGAATACATAATTTTGTAAAACATAACTGTACCAAATATTTATCAATGAAATAGTAAATAATATAAGACTTAGTAATATATTAAAGCAAAAAACAAAAATGTTATAAATGAAAGATATTGAGAACAAACAATTACAGGTGTACATAATCCAGCATTAATTCATACATCTTTTTTATTTTATATATTATACAAAACAAAAAAGTTTATATACCATGTACATAATAATACCTTAATATATTTCATAGCAGTTTAGAGTTAATATAATCAAACTATAACGATTATTGAATTGAAAATGTTGTATAAGATTGCATGTAAAGGATAGTATGTAAATTTTCAAAAATCATATATATATATATATATATAATTATGTTGTACAAAATTTTATCATATATTTACCGATGAAATATAAAAGAATATAAGATTTAGTAATATATATAAAAAAGAAAAAAATAAATCTTATAAACGAATGAAAAAATAACAAACATTTAGAAATATCACAAAAAAAATTAAGAAGTTCAAATTTGCTTGCAATAATCTTTAGTCATTTTTTGTACAACATATAGAAAAATAAAAAAAATTATACAAGGTATATAATCTAGCGTTAATATGCATGTAAAAAGAATTATGTAAATTTTCAAAAACTAAATACTTATATTGTAATGGGATAATTATAATTTATATAGAATGTATAATTCTTTAATACAAAACTTTATCAAATATTCATCACCGAAATATAGAAGACTATAAGACTTAGTAATTTAAAAATATAGGAACAACTTTTCTTATAAACGAACTAAAAAAATAACAAATATTTTGATGTACACGAAACAATTTTTTTTTGCACAAATATGCATAATTTTTTGAAAAAATACGCAAATTTTCAACAACCGGTATCAGAGTTTTTGGTGGTAATTTCTGTCATTTTCTTACAAGAATACTATTCATATGAATAGTGAATTTACGTTAATAGTGAATTTTTGTGTACGATATTTGTTCGTTGACAGAGGTGTTCTAATACACAGTGGTTGTAGAAATAGTCAAAAACAATCGAGAGGAAATCAGATTTGAGTGTGAGCAATGATCGTAGATGAAGGAAAGGTAAAACTCAAGAAATTTGATGGCACAGATTTCAGATTTTGGAAAATGTAGATAGAAGATTATCTGTATCAAAGAATTTTATATCAACCTCTCTTAGAGAAGAAGTGAGAAGCTATGAAGGAAGAAGATTGGAATCTTCTAGAAAGACAAGCCCTCAGAGTTATTCGATTAATGCTACAAAAATAAGTGTAAGAGTACACCGAAGGACAAACAAGTGAAGGTAGAGGCAAAATGTTACTTTCAACTTAGGAAGAGATGGATGAGATGATGCATTGATATGTTCTTTGGAGAGCAACAAAGAATCTTGGGTGTTAGACTCTAGAGCATCGTTTCATGTTACTTCACAGAAAGAATTCTTCGAGAAATATGTCCCCAGAAATCTTGGAAAGGTATATCTTGGTGATGATTAATTGTGTGCTATTATTGGCAAATGTGTAGTGAAGATTAAGTTGAACGGATCTATTTCGGAGCTGAAGGATGTCATGCATATTCCCAACCTAAGAAGGAACTTAATCTCAGTAGGGCAGTTGGCCAGTGAAGGCTACACTACGATCTTTCACGGTGATGATTGGAAGATTTCAAAGGGTGCAATGATAGTTGCTCGAGGCAAGAAGAGTGGCACTCTTTACATGACAGTAGGGACACGTTAATCGCAGTTGTAACAGGCAATGAAACACTAAATCTGTGGCACTAGAGACCAGGCCACATGAGTGAGAAAAGGGATGAAAATTATGCACTTAAAGGAAAAACTTCTAGATCTACAATCTGTAGAGATAGACATGTGCAAAGATCGTATACTTGAAAAACAAAAGATAGTTAGCTTTCAAACAATTGGTAGAACCCCAAAGAAGGAAAGGTTAGAGCTTATCCACTCTGATGTTAGGGACCAACGACTGTCTCATCCATTGGTGGGAAACACTACTTCGTGACTTTCATTGATGGTCACTCTCGGAAGGTATACGTTTACTTTCTAAAGCATAAGTCTAAAGTATTTGAGGCTTTTAGAATATGGAAAACTATGGTGGAAAATGAGATAGGTTTGAAAATCAAAAAGCTCAAAACCGATAATAGTGGTGAATATAAAGACACAATATTCAAAAAAAATTGCTATGAGCACGTGATCAGAATGGAAAGAACTGTGCCAAATATGCCTCAACACAACGGTGTAGTTGAGCGTATGAACCGAACGTTGATAGAAAGAGCCAGAAGCATTTGTATATAGTCAGGTCTATCGAAGCAGTTCTGGACAGAAGTAGTCAACATGGCAGCTTATTTGATCAACTGAGGCCTATCTATTCCATTGGAGCATAAAATATCAGAGGAGGTATGAGACAGAAAAGAGGTAAAACTATCACATATAAAAGTTTTCGGATGTGTAACATTTGTGCATATTAGTGATAAAGGCAGGAATAAGCTTGATCCTAAATCTAAGAAATGCACCTTCATCGTCTATGGTGAGAATGAGTTTGGCTACCGCATTTGGATTGATGAAAACAAGAAAGTGATCCGTAGTAGAGATGTGATTTTCAATGAAATAGTGATGTATAAGGACATGCATAAAACAGAAACCAACAACTCAAAGCAGAATGAGTCAGTATTTATAGATACAAATGATGTCCCAGATAGTTCCGTGAAGGAACCAATTGTAGCAAGTCCTCAGCTGGAGGAACTCGTTGGACAAAGTAGTGTGCAACAATCCGACACACCACAGCCTCCCACTACAACTCATGTATTGAGAAGGTCTTCTCGACCTTAAGTGCTTAACAAGAGATACATGAACTATTTGTTCCTGACTGATGAAGGAGAGCTTGAATGCTATGATGAAGCTTGTCAAACTCGAGATGCTAACAAGTGGGAGTTTGCCATGAAATTGAAGTTGTGCTCATCTTCAGTTGGTCTGCGAGAGTAGCAAGCCTATAAAAACTACTACATTGATCGAGGTGTGAAGACAAATTGAAATAAGTCTTCAAGTGGGAGATTGTTGGAGATTGATATAAAACTTCTTAATTTAAGGAGCAAATTAAGGAGCAAAACAAGGAGTAAAACATGGAGCAAAACAAGGAGCTTAATTTATGTAGCAATTGAAAGAACCATTAATTTAAGGAGTAATTCAAAGAGTGAATTTTCCTATAAATAGATATGTAATTGTAATGAATTAATCAACCACGTGTTCATTTCAATTGAGAGAAAAACTTTTGTGAGAGAAAATTGAGAGTAATTTTATTGAGTGTAATTGGATTGTGGGTTGTGAGTTGTAAGTGTTGTAAATACCTTGTGTAATTTCTTCTTTTTCAGTAAAAAATCTGCAGTAAGTCCGGAGACATAAGTAAGATTGGTTGAACTCTGTTATCAAATTTGTGTGTTATTATCTATTTTGTTTTTTCTCATAAATCTGACTTATTAGAAATTTACATAATTTTTCAACATAATCCAACTTTAATACATTTATTATTTTCATAGAGTGTATAAAACTAAAAAAACTTTCTGTACCATGTATGTAATTATGTCTTAATATATTTTATAATAGTTTAGTTTAATATAACCAAATTAGAAGGACTAATGAACTCAAATTTATATAGGATTATATTTAAAAGGAAACATGTAAATTTTCAAAAACCAAATACTTATATAGCAATGGAACGATTATAATTTATATAAAATATATAATTCTATAATCAAGAGTTGTTAAGTGGAAGTTTGGATTGGATTGCATGTTAAAGGAAGTATGTATATTTTTAAAAACAAAATGTTTATATAACAATGGAACAATTATCGTATATTTAGAATATACAATTTTATTACGTAGCTTTATAAGTATTTATAAATGAAATATAGAATAATATAAGATTAATTAATATAGAAAAAGTACAAATCTATGTTAGAAATTAACCAAATAAATAATAAACATTTAGAGGTATTATGAATGAAATTAAGACATTTAAATTTTTTTTACATTAATTTTCTGTACATTGTGCAGAACAAAGAAAAATAATATGTACCGTGTACATAATCCAACGTTAAAATATTTGTAGCAATGTAATCAAATTAGAATGAGTTGTGAAATGAAATTTTGTTTATGATTTAAGTTATCTATAATTTTATAAATATTATAATTAAAAATTTATTTACCACGTATCCTTATCCATCAAACAGTGGAAATAATATTTATTGGTTTTGTAGCCTATAATCTGAGATTCAACACACATATATATATATATATATACCCCTGAGAAAATCGTGATTCTTTTATGACTTTGATAACTGACTAGAAATTGGTTAATGATGTGGGCTTGCGTACTACTAATGACGTTATGATTGTTTTTATTATAATTTAAATGAAATATAACCATAATTAAATTTTTGAAAAAATAATGTTATTTATTTTTCTTAAATTATATTTTTTAATTAGTAAACCTCTGAATATAAACTAGCTGGATTTCATGGAGTTCCTCGGATGAGGATGAAGCGAATATTGACTCCACAGCAATTAACGGTTGCGTTAAAAATGTTTCCCGAATCAGTCGGCTAGAGTTTAATTGCTTCAATGATTTACAATCCTAATTTAGTGCATAAATCAATGTTCTTGTTTTTTAAAACTATATATTTATTTACTAAACATATTATTTAAAAAATAAAAAATTCAATAAAACAAAAAACGTGTTGATTTGAAAGTCTGAGCTGGCCCGGAGACTTTGACAAAATTCCAAAACCAACCCATATATATTAAATATCCCATTCAGAAACAGCTCTCATTCTCTCTCTAAAACTCTTCCCCTCTCCCTCTCTCTCTCTCTCTATATATAAGAGGCAAGCATTTCTATATCTTCCCACCAAACCATTTGGCCAAAGGGAAATCTCCAAGAAGACAATCTCTGTCAGAGGAAAAAAAAAAAACTTAACACTCTGATTTTCAGTTTTCTGTGTTTATCTTTTGAAAACTATGGATCAGTACCAGCAACACGTGCAGAGTTGGACCCCCGTAACTCAGCCAAGCTCTTCGACTACCCGGTGGACTTGGCTTGACGACAAAGTATTTGAACAAGCTCTTGTCCATTTTTTAGAGGACTTGCCTCATAGATTTGATCGAATCGCTCAACGCCTTCCTGGAAAGACAATTGAAGAGCTTAAGGAGCACTATCTTGCTTTGGTTCATGATGTTTCGGAGATCGATAATGGCCGAATTAAGATTCCGAGTTATACAGATGATAACGATGACTCGGTCGCCGATATGGTCACTTTGGATTCGGCGAGCCAAATTTCTTTCGGATCGAAGCCGAAACAGGGTGAGACTGATAGGAAAAAAGGAACTCCGTGGACTGAGGAGGAACACAGGTCAGATTTCAAATTTTCTTTTATTCTTGATTCGAGTTTTGGTTTTTCGATTTTTGTTTACTTTTAACTCGTAATTGAAATGGCGTAAAGGGATTTTCGACTTTTCCAACTCTGGTTTTATTGTTTGTTTCAAAACTTCAGTATTCCTATTATCCATTTATTTTCTATTCAATTTTATTTTTATTTTTTGGTTCAATTTTTTTTTCCAGTTTTATTTTGAACTTTGGGTTTTTCTACTTTATTTATTTAATTTTTTTATGCGTCCGGAATATTCTTATATTTCTGTTTTAAGTATAGTTTTTCATATTAATTAAAGTCAAATGTCGATTATATACCCAAAGGGAACTATAATTAAATCTCCCAAAATGTGCTTGAATTGTAAAATCAATTTCCCTTATTATAGCATTTTTTGTTGCTTAATTTAGGCTAATAATCTTACAATATTCACTCTGTTCTTGTGTATGTATGTAAATTCCAGCATACATTTTATGTGTTAGGCAACCTTTTCAAGCTCTTCCTCTCTCTTACTTCTTTTATCAGAATATTTATCAAGCTATATGGCCTATTATTAAATTGATGAATTATGCCAACTTTTTTTAATATAATAATAACAATACTATAGTGTTAGTTAAAATAAATTTTAACAGTAATTATTTTTAACATTTTAATAAATTATGTGCAACTCATGTATTTATATGACTTACGGGTAAACGTTAGTTGCATAATTATAAGTTGTTATTTAAAAAAAAACATTAGCATTAGGTGCAAATCTGTTATTTGTGATGAGATAGGGTCTTATTTGGTTATGCAGATTGTATAATTATCTTGCGCATTTATTTGAAAGTTAAAGGGCCCTTAATTACTTCTCATTCAAATACAGTTTCTCAGCATAAAACTCTAAGCTGATTTTACAGATTTTATTATAGTGTAATGATATATGCTTCTTGTGGGTTTTCTTATAGTGTAATGGTAATAAAAATTTCGAAGTTGATTTTAGATTTGTTCTGATTAATTGTTTCTGAAAATATAAACGCATTGCTTTGAATTTGAAAACAAACAATACCTCG
This sequence comes from Hippophae tibetana, assembly GCA_037013495.1. NCBI lineage: Eukaryota > Viridiplantae > Streptophyta > Magnoliopsida > Rosales > Elaeagnaceae > Hippophae > Hippophae tibetana. Next base: position 140,860,982 of record CM072801.1, on the reverse strand, counting down.
GTCTAACATCAGTGAAGAGATAAACCTTTTGGTACAACTTTTGCAGTAAATTCTAGTATGGGTTATGTTAAATCTGAGAATCACAACGCAGTTCTTCTCTCCTAAGATTTGAATCAAGTGAAATGCTACTCTATATATTAGCAGAATGACAACATATTTTCCGCTTGAGTTGTACAAAAACTTCTGGGGCTCCAATACTAAGAAACTTATATTTCAAAGCTTTGATTCTGGTTCTCTGACTTCCTCTTTATGTATCAGGCTGTTTCTACTTGGACTGAAGCAATATGGTAAGGGAGATTGGAGGAGCATTTCGAGGAACGTAGTCAAGACAAGAACACCAACCCAGGTAGCAAGCCATGCACAGAAATACTTTCTTCGGCAATTGTCAGTGAAGAAAGAAAGGAAGAGATCAAGTATCCATGACATAACCACAGTTGATAGCAAGACAGCGCCTGCTAACCAGAATTGGATTACTTCTCCGGGTGGTCCAGGTCAGCAGCCGCAAGAGCCTGATCAAGGAGAATGTTCAATAGTGCATTTTAGTTTTCCAGCGTAAAAATCTGAAATAACATTCCCTAGCGATGCAGTTGCTTCCTCCAACACCACCAGAGCTATTCCTGATCAAGTAAGAATTTCATTAAGCTCTCAAATTTTTTTTGGTCACCCAATGTGAAGAGGCACTACAGTAGACATGCCTACATACTTTGTACATAGTGCATGTTCTTACTTCTTGCATTCACAGTCTGTAAAGTATCTGAAACTCCTCTCTATCTGTTTATTCGATAGTCGATAGTGTAGGTCTATAAGTTTTTCTTTACTTCTCTTTGTGGTTCAAGATAAATTTATCAGGAGTAGTTGGATATATTATAGGCATCATAATCAATTAGCTTTATAACAACAGAAATTCTTTCCTACTTTTTTTTTTATCGTTTGCATAGTTTCAAGTGTAAACGATATTGCAGCATCTACTGGTTTAGTTCTCCGACTCCTTTTTGTGCGTATTTGATTCAGTGTAATTGTGTGCACTTTTAGGCGCAGCTGAAGTTGATGAACTTCTGTCCATATACAAGCCGTTGCTTTCATATACTGGCTTTTGACCAAACAACTGCAGTATATAAATAATCAATCCTAAAATTTTAAATAATAAAAATGACTTCATATCTTCGATTTGATAGAATATGTGTGCAGTTTTTGCTGCATATTGAATATTAGTAGCGCAAAGATATATATTTTTTTTGTTATAAAATTTAATAGTTTTAGATTTATTATTTTTCTCATATCTTGATTTGAAAAGGAAGTATAATAGATTATTAAGATAGGAGAAAATGTTAGTAATTTCTTTTGTTTAGATCTAAGTTGTTGTTTAGTATATTGGTTCAAAAATATATGTTTTTAAGTTAATATATTTTTAAAATATTAATCGGTTAATTTTTGTATATTTTTTTTGTTAAATATGTTTGTGTTTTTGATAGTTATATATTTAATGAAAAAAATTTAATTATTTAATATATTATTTCAATCAACCTTAAATAAAATTTTAATTCTAATGTATGATTTTGAATAATGTAAAATATAGGATGTGTGATAATTTTGAAAGAAAAAGTTCTTACTTTTTTTACATATATAAACATAAAAAATATTTATAAATATATACGTGAAATGTTTTTATATTGTTATATTTAAGTCAAAATTATATTAAAATTTATTTTATTTTTATGGGACTTTTTTTTTTTTGTCTATGACCTATATAATGTATCAAATTCAATATTTAAAACTTATATTGACAATATAAAAATGCCATTAATATAAATGATAATATTAACAATTATTATGATTTGTAATTAATAATCGACACGGACTATTATTGATGGGTAACCTACAATTGACAACCACCTGGACGATCTATTTCAATGATTGTAAGTAAAGCACGTTACTTTAAAAAAAGAAAGTACACATGTACACCCATCAATTGCCATTACCTTCAACGACCCATTTGGATTATTATAAGTAAGGAACATTACTTTAAAAAAAAATGAAAATACATATATAATAATTTAAAATATAAATGCATACATATAATAGTTTAGAAAAAAGAATATACTCATCTATAGAGAAATGTACGTATGTATATTATTTTATAAGATAAATAAATTCATATATACAATTATATAAAGTACATATGTATATTATTTTAAAAAAATATACACATTTACATAATTATAAATCATTCTAGAATATGAATATATATATAATATAAATGTAAATTATTTTAGAAAAGAAATACAAGCGTGTAAATAATTGTGAAGTTATATACACCTGTAAATTAAATTACTTTCAAAAGCAAATATATACATATACATAATTATAGAGTAATATACACATACATAATTAATGTACATTATTGGTAGTTGCTACTTGCTACCGACCAACGAACCTATGTGCTAGTCACCGTAATGTTACCATTGGTCACCAAGCCTCCAACCTAGATCATTGGAATGATATAGTTAGTCACTGCAAAAAACACCGATGGTCACAAGTATCTATTGGATCTTGAAGATAACATTAAAAATGATAAAATTAAAAAAATGACTTTAAATGTTAAAATTGTGTAATTTTAGATGCTATTTTAGTAACGTGATTAAAATGATTAATAATGGAGGTTCATGATTTCCTTTCTCTATAACAAATATACTTAAATGAAAATAAATAACTTAAAGTCACATGTTATAAATTAATATTATGTTTAGTTTCATGGAATAAAATTTAATTAAAATTAATTCATTTTATTTTTGTATTTGATTGGGTTGAAAAATGAGAATAAATTAAGAATAAAATGAAAATTCATCTTGAAGATAACATTAAAAATGATAAAATTAAAAAAATGATTTTAAGTATTAAAATTGTGCAATTTTAGATGCTATTATATGACTAAAATGATTCAACCTTATAATACGACTCAATTTTTCCCAACCTTAAATATAACCTTAAATCTTAAATCTCAAATCTGAAACCCGAAACTCTAAACTCCAAATCGCAAATCCTTAAACCCTAAATCTCAAATCATAAAACCCAAAACCTTGAATCTTAAAATCCTAAACTATATTTAGAAAAATAATAATTTTAATCATAAACTTTAATCCACAAATATAACCCTAAATTCCAAATCCTGAAACCCTATTTAAAAAATAATAATCTTAACCCATAAATATAACCCTAAACCATAAACCCTAAATCCTAAATTTTTAAACCCTAAATTTCAAATTTCAAATTTCAAATCTCAAAACCCAAAACCCTATTTAGAAAAATGATAATTTTAATAATATATTTTTTTAAGTAATAATTATTTAGAAAAATAATAATTTAAATAATGTATTTTATCTGACGAAAAAATAATAATTAAATGATATTATTTAAATTTTACTGAATATAGGAGTATTAAGGTAATATATAGTGTTTTACATTACATTCTACTTGTAAACCAAAGACTGCAATAATGATTCTTTCTTTGATTCAAGTGGTTAAACCAAACAAAATTGTTTTTATTCAATTTCGATTTCGATTCTGATTCTATTTTGTGAACCAAATGCTACCTAAAGTGCTAAATAACACATTTATCTTTAAAAAATATCATTATGTATTTTTAATAGTGGTGTAAAAATAATTCAATCAATCTAATTAAATTAAGAAATTTGATTTGTTAGATCCAGATCAGACTCGATTGATAAATTTAATAGTCGTATCGAATTTGTATAAAAAATTATACAATATGTTTGTATTTAGATCATATTTAGATTAACATATTTTATAATCTGTTGTATCTTATTCGGATCAAATTAATATTAATTTATAAATAAATACATATTTTATTTTATAATATGCTATATTTTAACTTAAAACTAAAACTAAATATTTATAATAGTTTAATAATTTACTTACATATTTCTTATTCTTTTTGATTTTTTTAATTGTAACTATAAATATTAATATTTGTTATAAAAATATTAATTTAAAATTTAAATTTATGATGTCATATTTTATATATGATAATAATTCATAAATAAATTTTAATATCGATATAACATTATCCGATCTGAAAAATCCGATATATTTGAATTCATATTAATTCGGATTGATTATATTATTACATCAAATTTAAATTAAATTTTTTTATATATGTTTGGATCGTATCGAATTCAGATTAGTCAAAAATTGACAATTTTAATTATGTACTAAGTTTTAATTTTCACCCATTAAATTAAGGATAAAGAGTAACATAAATATATTATTTTTTACAAAATTATACTTTAATTCACTCCTTATTTATTAGGACATTAAAATTCTACTGTATCTTTTAGAATGATCAAAGTTAATTTAAAATATTCATGCTAAAATTTTCGAGTAAAATTAATATTTTTTAGAATTTTAATTTTTTTTACCAAAAATAACAAAAATAAATATTTAAAAAATTATTTTTATTCACAAATATATTGTAGTTAATATTTTTACACGAATAATCTTAATAATATATTTTTAATATTTATTTGTTATTATAAACCATAAATTATTAATTTTAAAAATATTTATTTTTGTTATTTTTGGTAAAAAAATAAAATCTTTATAAAATATTAATTTTATTCATAAAATTTATTTAGATAAACTTCCATAATATTTTTTAAAAGAGAATATTATTTTATCGGATTAAAAGTTAGCTAACTTCTAAAAACCTTTATCGTAAAATTAATATAAAGCAAACTATTCTCCTTGTCATCCCGCAATATAAGTTTCCAAACAAAAAGGAAAAACCAAGGTAGCTATTAGTTATTTAGACGGAAATTGAGGGATAAATTAGGAAAAATATATAACATCTTTATATTATATATATAAATAAAATTATTCAAGTGGGTGCTGTGGGGGAAGAGAGAAGGAATTTGTAGATGGGTGTACTCTTTGCCCAATTATTTCGTTAAAGGTACCAAACTCTCTCTTTCAATATTACAAAAACAAGAAAAAATCATTACATTGAATTTTGCCCAACTCCGATCAAAGTTGTTCGGTCTGGTTCTTCAAACCAAAAACAGCAATAAATAAATTTAATTTGGGGGAAAAATCGAAACTTTAAGTTCGAAGAAGAAGAAAATGGTGTCAGCGAACAAGGAGATGGTAGTTTACTGCTTCGATACCCTCGTTGCTCATTACAATTGCGAAGAGGCTCCTCCTCCTGCCTTCGAAGAGGGTCAACAGTAATTTCTCTCCCTATTTCATTTCTATAGATGGGTGAATGAGTGTATAAGTTTATGTATTTTTCTATATATACATGTGTATATACACATTTGTTTAATTACATGCATGTATTTATAAAAATAAAAAACTGACTGGGCTCTTTTTTTTATGCATGCGGAGTTGATTAATGTAATTTATTCTTCCAGTTGGTGTTCAAGTTGGTTAATTTTCGATTGGATCATAATGCTTTTGAGTTTGGGAATTAGTCCTTCTCTCAATTTGTCGATCTATGTTGCATCTACGATATTTAGGATTTTTTTATTACTTCAATGGGATTTTATTATTTATTTAAAAGAAAATCTTGTTGTATTTTTGATGAATGGATTTCAATTTGCTTTCTGTACCTCTCTTGATTACTTAAGAGCACAACAATGGTTGCAAGCTTTCAACTTTGGGAAAAAAAATACCAAGTTAGCTAATTTTTGAGTTTGAAGTAATAAGCTACTTGGACTTGTGGGTAGCCCAATAATGTTGAGTGATCCAAGGTTTTCCTCCAATGGAGTTTAATCAATTAAAGAAACTTGTTTTAAGTTGAAGTATCACTTATGAACCTGGCTGTAAGTCAAACAAAAATTTCTAACTTTATTTTATTTTTTTTAGCTTGGCCATCCAATGTAGATATATTTAAAAGTTGTTATCGATCCTGATAATTGCCTTGTAGCTCAATAATATATACTCAAGTGGCTATCGGAACGAATGAGTTTGAGCCGATTAGTGTAAAAGGATGTCAATGCATGAATGTGTTCAATCATTTATAAAAAACATCTTGTGGGTCCTATTGATTTCTAGTGAACCCTGTCCAGTTGTTGTAGGCATATGACCAGCATGTAATAATTTTGACATTTTTGCATATGATATTTGGTTCTTTTATCAAATTCTGGTATTAATATGATTAATGTCCACCTGGATGTTATTTATGACCTTTTTATTCGGAGGTGTTGTTTTGTGACATTTTGATGATTGTTGTCATTTGTTTCACATGACAATTTTTTCCTGCTATACAACTGGATGTAGCTTTCATATCCTTACTTTTTGGGATGATGTTTTCATATCCCTGCTATTCCTGTGTTTTACTCTCTGTAATTTTTTGGTTTATGCACTTTAATCCTTGACGTATTACAGTGTATTACATGTCCACCAATAGGTTTTATGATTTATGTTCGATGTTGTTAGACTTCACTCTTATGTCTCTTTCTGCTTCTATGAATTTTATAAAAAAACACAGAGAACCTACAGATTTATGGTTTTCCTGTGATAACGTTGTTCTGCTTTGTGTGCTCATCTGATGCCAATAATACTCCGAGGTTTCAGCCCTTTGTTTGTAACTTGGAAGAAAATGGTGAATGGTGGAGAACCTCGTTTGCGTGGATGTATTGGTACTCTGGAAGCTCGCTACCTCATTACTGGTTTCAAGGACTATGCTCTGACTAGGTATCAATCATGATTCATTAGAAATGGAGGTTTCAGCCATTTTTCATCTTACTTTGTTTTCATTGGCATCATTTGCACGCTTAAAGTCGTCTATTCCCCTCTTAATATCCAGATATTTTGAGAATTTAATTCAAGATATGTACATACATGTTCTATGTGCATAGTATGATTACAACGTGTGGATATAGAGGGGAGAAACGAAAAACAAAACAAAACACATACTCATACGATTTTTGTTGCCCATATTTAAATACTTGCATGAATTTCTACTCCAAAACATGCACCTTACACCTAACTATTTTTCTATTATGCCTCCCTTCCCCGACCCTTCTTCTTGCAATTGCTCTTTAGTTGTTTGGTTCTGCTTGTTCGTATTCAAAAACCTAATGATGGGGGATCTTCATGTTACTAAAAAATAACTTATATTAATGTTTATTGTTTGGTAATCTATTGCAGTGCCTTGAGGGACCGAAGGTTTCCCCCCATACAAGCTAAGGAATTACCTTCTCTTGAGTGTACTGTTTCTATTCTGATCAATTATGAAACTGCTGACAACTATCTTGACTGGGAGGTATGTGACGTTTTGTTTGGTTTTTGAATAAATAAGATTTCGGACACATCTATATCATTCTACTTTGTAAAAGAATCGGGTGCTTATACAATTTGATTTTATCCTCCTTATTCTGAAGTCACTGAACTACTAATTGGTGAGAATTGAAATGGAATGTTTCCTTTCAAAAATCGGGTTTCCTGTTGCATTTCAAACTTCACCATACCACAAGGATGGTTGGAAATTTTCTGTTAATTTTAAGGGATTATATTATATAGATTTTGACAAAAATCAATTTTAGAAGTGTTCAAATTTTTCTCTTCTTTCAAAAGTTGAATTCCTTCTAGAGTCTAGTCTTACTATAACATAACACATGAATGGTTAGAATTCCAAAATGTTTGATGGCCATGATTGCTGATGGTTACTGATGCAATCAGCTCCTCCACATACCGCCACTGTCTTATGAATTATGATGGGTTACTACTATTTCCAGGTTGGAAAGCATGGTATAATTATTGAGTTTAGTGATCCTGACAATAATACAAGGCGCAGCGCCACATACTTGCCTGAAGTGGCTGCACATGAAGGTGAGTCTTTCAACTACATGTAGTAAGTTAACATTGTTGGGAAACAAGGCGAGGATGAAATATGCTTTCACATTGAGAGACTTATGCCAAAGATTTTCCAAGAATGTCAGCATGGTATATAGTAATTATTTTGTTTGTGCTAACGGACACTGAGTTACAGACAAATCAGTTATTGGAAATTCATAAGGAATCCTTCAAAATCTTGTTTTTCCAACTCGGCGCATATTTGATCTGAGAAGGGTGAAGGTTATCTTTCACTGTTTCTTATTTACTTTCTTTGCTATTAACTGCACAGGTGGTTGTACTAGCTTTTCCACAGGATCAAAAAGTTCCATACAAACCATGTGGGAATACCAAGTATACGTTTAGTGGTTAAATGGTTCAGTTCCCTTTTTCTTAAAAAAATATTTACCCTCGGGGGTGACATGAGTCACGTAAAGTTTAGGACCTTTTTGGATCTTCTTTAATTGTAGGCAAACCACGTGCCAGGTTTTTCTTACTTTGCTTGTTACACATTTGCTTTCGTTATTATTATCTACACCTGGAATCAAACTACCATTTCAAAGGAAGATAATACACGAACACAATATTTTTATACAAAATCATGCACACTGCAAGCCTCTTTGTGAATCATGTACTAGTTGCTGTTTCACTAGGAAATTAATTTCTTGTTAGCGGTGTCATCATGACCACTATTATTTTGAATTTATTATGATAATAAAACACGGTAAAAGATTACCATGTACTCAATTTTTTCCTTGTCATAACCGATAGTTTAGGTGGTAATCTTGTCGAACATATCCTTGAGACTGTTTACTATCTCTGTGATGCTTGTATTGTGCTCAAAATGAATTAAAATAATCCGTTTTACCATAATCTATTTGCTGGGTTTCAGGATGGACAAAGATAGAGGCCATAGACTCATTGATGAGAAAAGCAGGTTATAATGGCTCAATAACCGAGACCTTTCGGAAGCGGATAAGACTGACCCGTTACCAGAGCACACTATACACTATGAACTACAGTGACTATGTTTCCTATGTCAAGGCGACTAGAGGTGCAGCTCCGTTTCTTGTTGGGGCTAAGCCCGGCAATTGTTGATTATTTTCGTATCTCATACTCTTAAGGCCATAAAACTGACATGGTCTAAAGAAAATAATTCGGAAAAATGTTGTAACCTGTTTATATCATTCTTCAAATTCATTTTGATTTTGAAGAAAGATACCAACCCCCTATGAACTCAGGATTCTATGTTTTGGCTACGCAAAAATTATTGTTACATGGCCACACTATGTTAAACTTATTTGGTACTTGGTTGTGTTTGGAACATATTTTATCCACTGCTTTATTTTCATCTTTTTGTCCGAGTAAATGATCGATGATTACCGATCAACATCTTATCACCCCGAGCCTATTAGCTCCTTAGAAACGTTGTGTTATTGCAATGATGTTTTGTGGGTATTATTTAACTAAGTTTTTTGTTTTCTAATTCATTTAGATAGAAAAAAGAAAAGTTTGGTAAAAAATTGTTTTTTTTTTCCAATTTTTCTTAAGAAGTAAAGTTTAGAGAATTCGAAACATAGTTTTATAATTTTTTTTAAGTTTTAAAAACGATAAAAAGTATGTAAAAATAAAATTGAATTATAATCTGATTTTGAATTTAAAAATGAAATTAATTATCTAAAAATATTTATTTTGAAAATTTGGGTCAAAAATTAAAATTTGAATACAAAATGGATTATAAAACAAGCTCTTAGGTTTGTTTTGTACCGAGGATTGTTTTCAAGTTTTGTTTTATTATATTTGAAACAGTTTTCTATTTTTTAATTCATTTATAACAAAAAAACAAAAGCTCCTTTTGTAAAAAGTTGTGTTTTTTGTTTCATTCCTTTAACTTTTGATGTAAATATAACGTTAACTAATAAAATAAAAAGTAAATTTGGAGTATAATTCAATCTTAAAACTAAAATTTAAAAGCAGAATTTTGATTTATGTATGTTAAGGAATCTAAGACTCAATAGTTAAGCTTCAATTACATATATAGTTTTAATCAATCTTTCTTATAATGACTTAACTTTTGAATTAGAGTTATACTCAAATCTAACATGATATTAGAGTTGATTCTTAGCTCTCTCGAACATCCCTGAAACTCATCCCTCGTCGGTACTCAGGTCACACTCCGTCGACTCACTTTCGTCGTTGTAAAAAATGAATATTAAAAAATTTAAACCTCTATTGTACATATAAGTTTATGCAATCTTTCATATCATAATTTAAATTTTAAGTTAAAATTAAGTTTAAATCTAACAATATATTCCATTACTTTTAAGTAAATATATGTTTTTTTTACCACTTTATGAAATAACTATATGTTTTATTTGTTTTGTTTTTATATCATGTGAAACAATTTTCATTAAAAACATGTGTTTATTTGGATACATTTTCAAATTAATTTATGGGTAAGATAGAAAAATTAGTTTAAAACTTAAATGAATTAATATGTTATGTAATGAAATTAAATCTAACAGGTTATGCTTAAAATAAAGACCTCTTTTACATTCTTCGTCGATTTATAAAGACTATTGTTAATTTGATTCTTTTTAAAATTTCATCGTTCAAATAATAAATTAATATTAAATAGAGTTTTAAACAAATATATTCATGAAAAATTTAGTTACATGATAAAAGTTAAGTTGAAGTGTAAAACTAGTTAGTAAGTAAATTTAAAATTATTCTATTAAATTTATATAGAAAAAACCCAATTCATTTAATTAACGAACTCAAATAAATAATTTATTTATTTATTACGAATAGTTTATTAATTTATTTAAATATTTTAAATGAACATAAATTTATTGGCTATATAAGTTTTTTACTAAGAGGTTGAGCATATTTTTTTAAAAACTTTTTTGGTTGTTTTTTTATAAATATTTTCTTTACCTAAACAATAAATTTTTCCATTATTCAACGAGCATAAACCATTAATTAATTTATTTAATTAATTAGAATATAACCATCGTATCATTATCTAATATTTAAAAAATTATTATCATAAAATTATCAACACAAATTTAATAAAAATAATAAATTAATCTATTTAATAAAAAATAAAAGTGGTTGCTAAAAAATATTAAATGGGACATTCATTAATAGCATAACTCAATTAAGATAAAAATAAATTCAACTTAATTTAATTTATTTAATTTTTAAAATTAAACGAGTTGAATTGAATTAAATTATAATTTTATCTTTTTTTACAACTCGATAAATGATATGTTTGATTTATATCAAATATTAGTTCATTAGAAAAAATATAGCTCGGTTAATGATGTTAATAATAACAATAATAATAAAAATATACTTTTACTATGATAAATATTCATTAACAAAAAAATGTGTCCATATATTTTTCATAAAGTAAGAAACTTGAAAACATTTTTCTAAACAAATGTAATAAAAAAAATCTAAAACGAAGTAACCACTTTCACTCAATTAAAAAAAAAAATAGACGTTTCAAAAGTCCAACCCATCTTCAAGTTTCAGACTCGATCCCACCCCCCAAGTCTTGTCGACGAAGCAAACGTCTCCTTTCACCTGCCTTTCACACTTCCCCTCTCTTTCTGTGATCAAGAACTCCAATTGCGCCAATCTCCAATTGTTTTTAAAGGTAAGCACATTCTGTCGTCCTTGTCAAAATCCTGATTTCTCTTTCGATTTGGATTAAGATTAAGAATTAAGATCACGAAGACCGTTTCTTGCTGTGTAGTTTTAGTAAGAAACTAGATTTTCTATTCGTTTTAGTAACGTATTGTTCAATTTCTGTTCCTGCTCTGTTAACCCTACTTTTTGTTTGCTGGGAAAACGAAGGAAAAAGATCGAAGAGAAAGCTGTGATTGAGTCGTGTAATTTTTCCTTGCATTAAGATTGCAATTTTGAGCAGATAAGCGAACATTACCAAAGAATTAGGTTAATCATTCATGTTGGGCTCAGTTAGCTGGAGCTAGTGCTGCAAGATTTGAAGTCTTGTTTTCTTTGGCTTTTCCTTCTCAATTTCAGATATCAAATTGTGCGCTAAGAGTTATTTAAAGTCAGTTGTCAAATAGATAAGTTTTTTGTACGCATGTTTGGAGACGATTTTTAATTCGAAATAAAATTCGATACTGATTACTATCTTGACTGTTCCTTTTTCTTCGCTGGAGTTGTTCTACTTTTTCCTATAAATTTTATAAAACTTTAAGTGATTATTGTGCTGTTCAGGGAGTGGTAGAATTATTTTTTGTTGGTGTGGACTCATACTTTGAGCTCATAAATTGGAGATGAGTCATAAAGGGTTGATATACAGCTTTGTTGCCAAAGGAACAGTTGTTTTAGCGGAGCATACTTCTTTCTCAGGCAACTTTAGTACTATTGCTGTCCAGTGTTTGCAGAAATTACCTACAAATAGCAGCAAGTACACCTATTCTTGTGATGGATACACCTTTAACTTCCTCATTGACAATGGGTTTGGTATTAATTCTTTTCATTTACAGTTTCAAGTTGAAATCAGTTTTCCATTTTGATAGCGGCATTGGTATTTAAGATATTTCTTTTGCTTTTGTAGTTTTTCTTGTTGTTGCTGATGAATCAGCTGGAAGAAGTGTTCCTTTTGTGTTCCTTGAACGAGTGAAGGATGATTTTAAACAGCGGTATGGCACAAGCATAAATAATGACAATCCACATCCTCTTGCTGATGATGGCGAGGACAAAGATTTATTTCTAGACCGATTTAGCCTTTCCTACAATCTTGATAGAGAATTTGGGTGAGTATATGCTTGTTAGTTTGGGAATTTTAAGCTATTCTATAAGGTCTCATATCAGGGCATAATTTTGTGCTATGTTTTGACAGTCCAAGGCTCAAGGAGCACATGCAATACTGTGTGGACCATCCAGAAGAAATTAGTAAGCTTTCCAAATTGAAGGCTCAAATCACTGAGGTCAAAGGCATCATGATGGACAACATTGAGAAGGTTGTCTTTCTTTTCCTGTCAATTTTTTAAACATTATAAATTTATTTTTTCTTGGTCTTTGCTTTTACCTTGAACTACGGTCCTCAATATGTGATCTTATGATTTTTGTTAAAATTAAGGTTGTTCTTGCAATTTTGCATTGTCCTTTTGTTTTCTTTTGCTTTCGTTGGGAGATGGGGATTTTTCGGGGGATTGGGTTCAGGACATTGTTGCAGAAATTGTCCGTAGTCCATAAGATGTGATGGATTATTGAATATGAAGTATCCTTTGCAGACAGCCCAACAAGCTTGATTCGAACTGTACAGGATTCTTCAATATATGTTCCCAAGCAGCCTCCATGTACCATTATCTGCCTTAGTGGAACAGAAATTAGTTACTGGTGATCACACAGCTATCGAGAATTTCGTCTGATGAAGTGTTTTCTGTGAGATGATTGTTTGTTTAATGCATATATAGGTTTGAGTTAGAAAGGATCTGTGCTTAGATAATCAGATGATGTGCAGTCTGAAAACTTTGGTTTTGTAGTTTTTTCGAGTGGCTATAGGGATTTATTAACCAAATAAGTTTTATTTAAGGGGACCGGTGGGTTAAAAGCAGGATCTGATTGTCAGCTTTCCAACTATATTGTGACGTTATTTACATTATGAACTTGGATATTAGTTATGGTACTCACCATCAAAGCTGTTGCGTTTTGTTAGTTTCTTCCTCTAATGAGATGCTAGCTGCTTTTTGTTAACAGAAAATATCATGGATTACATTTTAAATGAAAATAAAAAAAAGGATTATGACAAATTCTCCTCTTGAAAGAAATCTACGTACATGCAAATTCTTGATTTTAAGAGACAAGAGAATCTCTGAAGTAGTAGATCAATAGGCTTCACCAGAACGTTAACTCAAAGAGCAACATAATGAGCAAAATGAAAAATAGCCCTAGTTAAAATATTAGTCTCATTTTGTAGATTTCTTGTATTGGGTGACATGTTTTTCTATACAAAGGAGGACAGTTCAAAGTAATTTCTGTTTTCTAATCATCAAATGGCGTAAGAGAATCATGGGATACAGCAGGAAAGAGAAACTTCGTTCATACTAATCAAAATTTGCAATTATAAGTTCTAATGACTGACTGATTCAGTAGTTTGAGTGGATCATACTGGTCAAATTTACTGATGAAAGGTTTCACATGGTCATTAAGTAAACCAAATTCTGAATGAGAATTTGAATAGATTGAGGCAGTTGAAAACCTGGACTAATCTGGTGATATAATTTTCCCAAGAGCCCTCAATCTGGAATGTAATAATTACATTGGCTATCCTTCTATGAATCTATGGACCTTCCCAACACATGTGCTTGCTTGCTTGTTCTTCGCTTTCTTCTTGGCTGCTAAGTTATTTATGACATGCTTGCTTGTTTGTTTGTTATGTTTCTCTGACTATAAACTTGGTAATCTTGCTTGGGTGATGAAAGGTATTCTTGAGTAATTCCCCTGTTGAAAATGGGACCATTATGCAGCATTTGGTCCCATCTACTAACTGCGGTTTTGTTAGTTTACTAATCCTATAATCTATGGTGTTATTGGATATATCAGAATATATATATAACAAATTGATAAGCAAATTCATGTAAAGCAAGTTAGAGGTGACTCAAAAGGTTTACCTTACCAAACATGTTACTCACAAGTAACACTTGTCACTGTGACAGTGATAGTTGTTGCTGAAATAAGCGTGATATAATGGTCATGTGTTTTGTTTTGCATGTGCATGAAGTTGGTTATGTCTTGACGCATTGAAGTGGATTGATCTACCTGGAATATTTCTCTTGTTTTGACCAGTCAAGCTATGAACAGTGATCTTGGGAAACTATAAGCTGGTTCCAATAAAAATAATTTCTTTCTTGATTACAGGTTTTGGACCGTGGAGAAAAGATTGAACTTCTGGTGGACAAAACAGAGAACTTGCAGTTCCAGGTATGGCCATCTCTAGTTTTCTGGTCTTAAAAACAGAAAATGAGTTGGTGATTGATGTGCTTTTTTTTTTTTTTTTTTGGTGCCTCTTATCCAGGCCGATAGCTTTCAGCGGCAAGGAAGGCAACTGCGGAGAAAGATGTGGATGCAGAGTCTACAAATGAAGCTGATGATAAGCGGGGCAGTCCTTGTATTGATTGTTGTACTGTGGCTTATTGCCTGTGGAGGCTTTAAATGTTGAGGGAAGAGCAATGGTGAAGGATTATTATAACTTGGTTGTATTTTTTTGTACAAAATTCTTTCTAAGTCTAGGAACTAACATTCTACATGACATGTTTGTTCTTTGTATTCTCTTGCATGATATTCTAAATGAACACTTGTTACGTGGTTTGCTTGAGATAATTACTTAAGTGAGAAATTAACTCAAATAACACCCCAAAACTGATAATAAAAATAACACATCCCTTTGAATTGAGAGGTATGATTTAGTGTTAAGGGATGACATTTTGTTGATTTGGGTTTCAGGGGTGTTAGATTTGTTATTTTCTCAAATTATTTTGGTTTATTATTTCACAAATGTTTATCTTTTTTAAAACCAAAAACCATAATATGTTTTTTTTTCTATACTACGAAGTTTTATGATCAGTTCTTATGCATGGCCCAGTGGACTTTTTGTTATTTCTGACAAGAAACGAGGTACCATTAGTCAAGGCGAGCCATTTTTGCATAATTGCATC
The DNA here is from genome assembly GCA_037013495.1 of Hippophae tibetana. Lineage (NCBI taxonomy): Eukaryota > Viridiplantae > Streptophyta > Magnoliopsida > Rosales > Elaeagnaceae > Hippophae > Hippophae tibetana. The sequence continues at coordinate 140,845,431 of CM072801.1, read as the reverse complement.
CCTTTTTTATGCTTAACGGCTAGTTATTTTTTTTTTTTTGAATTGATGTTTAAGATTTCATTACCGTTGGATCAATAGAAAAATTGAAATACAAATCTGGCGCGATCTTTCTTTAATGAAAATAAGTGAATGATCTGCATTTATTGGTTTCTCATAAATTTAGACTCATAATGGGAAAAAGAATATTTGATCCCCTATCCTATCCTATCCTATCCTATCCTATCCTATCCTATATGTGCTTACGAGCTTTTTGGCAATAAGTTTTCATTTTTTTTTATATGGGGGTAATTTTTAGTTTACTTAACGTTAATATAAATGATAATTGAATATGTGTTACAAGTAGTTCGAAAATAAATTCTAAATTATTAAAAAAATGATTAAAAATATTTTTAAATATTTTATCATTTGATTCCACGTAATATGTAATTTAAATACTTATAATTTAATAATTATAATTATTTGGCTTTAAAGACGTTACTTTCACGTATTATATTAAAAATTACTTATAAACTAATTCTAATAAAAATTCTTTTAAAAAAAATCATCTAATTTTTATAAATTATATGAATGATGACATGTATCTCTGACAATAAATAATGTACAATTGTCAATATTTTACTTGGATTACAATTTCTCTGCTGGGTGAAAATTCTAATGTTCAATGCGTTTATTATTTCACACAATTTATGTCATTCTTAAACATTAATTTTGTGTCAGAGCTAAACTAGTTTTTATTTTCTTAAAGCCGAATTTCATGTCTTACTTTTTATATAAACAGAAAAGAAAATCATTTTAGGAAGATGAAACACATTTTTTTTTGCCAAAATACTCTTATTTTTCTCCCATTTTTATTATTTATTATTTTTCTCGAATAAAAAACATTAAATTTTTAATTTTAATTTATTTATAATTTATATCAATATTATAGTTATTTTAATTAAAACTTATCATACAAAATATAATAATAATATTAAGAATATTTTTAATAAATTTTAATAATAAATAAATATTAAAATATAATATAATAATAAACTCACGGTTGAATTTAATTTTTATTATGATTCCCATCTGTGAATCGGGAGTGAAAATCTTTTTATATACGGATGTCCGTTGTCTATCCTAATTCCTAGACAGAGATAACACACGCAAGTTAAAGGACGTATTATTTATTATTTTTAAATTTAATTTAATTTTTTATTAAGTATTTATTTATTTAAAATAAGGATTTACATGAATTTCATTTTAAACGTAGTATACGAGTAATTTCTCGTAGAGCGTTACAACAAGAATCCAATTAAAACAAAGAAATCAGAAAAAACAATCTCTGCATAATGGCGATGGAGAAAATGTTCTCTCACTTTCCTAACATTTCCTTTTATATATTACTACTACTCCCCTTTTTCTTCTCTTCTATCTCAAGCAACCTCACCAACTCTTATCCTCCTCTCTAAACCCAAAGCCTAATTTTTACCTTTTATTCTCTCCATTTCTTAGCTACTGTAATTTTCCACCTTAGCTTCATTACCTCAATGTCATAAACCAATAACCAAACCCATTTTGTTCTTCTTCTTTATTCTTTTCTTTTGCTTCATCTCTTTGGCATTACAACAAATACATGGGGAACTGTATGTTCAACCCCAAGAAATCCACTGCCGAGATTGTCCCTCACGACCAACACCCTCAAAACAAACAATTCCAACCCCAACACCAAAACCCCGATGTCCGCCTTTATGGACCACTCTCCACCAGCCACACTCTCTACATTCGACTGGCTCTCCTCCATAAGGGCTTGTCCGTTCGTTTCACTGCATCTGAATCCGACTCCGAGCCTATTGCGATCCATGTCGGGTCGGAGAGAGTTTCGGGTACGCGAGAGTCTTTGCTTCAGTATATAGAGGCGAGGTTTCCTGGGCCGCCGTTGGTGGTGGGGCCGAGAGGGGTTGAGACTGGGGATGATACGACGCCGTTAGGAGTGAAGCTGACGGTGTTGCAACACAGGAGTGTGATACGGCACGTGGATAGTCTGGTGAGGTGGGCTGAAGATGTGGCGACACGTGGGGTTATGAGGAGTGGTGGAGGTGTTGATCCGACGGTTGGGACTCCTCGGATGGAGTTGAAGAAGTTTGGAAAGAGCTACTCTCAGTTGCTAGAGCTCATGCTTGAGCACGCTCAGATGGAAGAGCGAGTCCTTTTCCCCATCTTGAACTCCTCTGATCCAGGTTTTTTTTTTTAAAAAAAAAAATCTTTTTGCATACGTACATAACTACATATCTTAAGTGAATATTCTTGTTTCATGTGTGATGTGTTGTTCCTTTAACAAGACAGTGAACACTTCTTCTTTTTTTCTTTTTTTTAATTATTTCTCCTCTTGGTCAAATCGATATACGTTACTTAAAAAATAAAATTAGAGGGGATTTATTTTACTTGATCATTTATGATGCACAATTATTATTATTGTTTTCTCAAACAATTTTTCTATTCATTGTGACTTTTGGATGGTGGAATATAGTTACTTAATATTTTTAATTAAATATTAATTCTATATATCTATGTAAATTTTTAATGGGATATAACTATATGAATATAACCGTAATTATTACTAAGTTATTTTAGTTGTATTTTATCATAAACTCGTAATATATAAACTCTTTTTAGAATTATATTATTTTGTTTATTGTTACTAGGGTGATCTCTGTCGTGTTAACGGGAAATTGTACAGATTTAATGAATAGAGAAATGATGATGTGCCTGACGGCAACTATCAAAAAACCAAGTTACATGACCGTGTATGTTACCGTAACTGATATTGGGCACCAAATCAGATCTCTTAAAAGAATATTGCCCTTACTGTAGTCTATGGTTCTTCAATTCGACTCTGGTTTAGAAAAAAAGAAGGATTAAATTTGTTGTTTTTAGCAAGAACTTGCTTTAGGTAAAAGCAAAGATAGTATTTAAAGAAACTTAATACAACATTACATTTTATGGTTAGAGGGTACTTTTTTAGAAGGAAAGTTCTTCTGGAACATATGGGATTGATAATAAAGCTGATTGTTGTACAGAAATTTGTAAAGCTGCAAATCAGGAGCATGCAAGGGACCTACCCATCATGAATGGCATCAAGGAAGACATCAAATCCATTGGGGTATTAAACAATGGGAGCCCTGCTTATGAAGAGGCTCTATCAAACCTTTCTAAGCGCCTCAAATCATTACAGGTGATCATTTCTTCTGTATTGAAATGCAATTGTCAATGCCATGACAACATTTTTGGTCTCATGTGCTTTTGTATTTTTGTATTGCACTTTAAGATTTACTTTCGTCAATGATGTGGCATGTTTTGGCCTTTCTTCCCTTTTGAATTTAACAGCAGCATTGTAAAGAACACTTTATGGAGGAGGAGAAGGAATTACTACCATACATGGAAGCTGTTGAACTGAGCAAAGAACAACAACAAAGGGTGTTAGAGCAGTCTCTTGATGCAATGCGAGGGACACATTCACATCTGTTGAGCTTTTTCCTTGAGGGGCTCCTCCCGTTGGAAGCCATGCAGTACCTGGACCTGATCTCCATGTGCTACAGTGAAGAACAAATATCTTCCAGGATTCGTGTGATTTTTCCCGAGTAAGACATCAAAAAATGAGTGGATTTATGAAGTTGCTGCAGCTCTCAAGCTGTTAGAATGGGGTTTGACATTCTCTTAGTTTGCCTCTGATAGCATGGTGTGTCCCATGCCTAAATCTAACTTTTCATGTTCAATAGAATTGTAAAAGTTTAAAAAGATGCTAGATAGCGTTGCACAGCCTCGATTGCGGATGGACATAGGTTCAGCTCATATTTTGTGGTTCATGATGCATTCTGAATAAAGTCTAGCTTGCATCAGCTTTCTGTAATTTGAATGTAATAAGACTTCTGAGATGCATAGTATTCTAAAAAATGTGGGATTTATGCCATCCAAGGCTTTGTGAAACTTTAAATAAGCTGCTTGTTTGTATATAATTTGCTTATCTGAAGCGCATTTGTACTGGAGATTCTCGTCTTTGACATGTTCAATAGAATTGTAAAAGTTTAAAAAGATGCTAGATAGCGTTGCACAGCCTCGATTGCGGATGGACATAGGTTCAGCTCATATTTTGTGGTTCATGATGCATTCTGAATAAAGTCTAGCTTGCATCAGCTTTCTGTAATTTGAATGTAATAAGACTTCTGAGATGCATAGTATTCTAAAAAATGTGGGATTTATGCCATCCAAGGCTTTGTGAAACTTTAAATAAGCTGCTTGTTTGTATATAATTTGCTTATCTGAAGCGCATTTGTACTGGAGATTCTCGTCTTTGACATTTAGTTGAGCTTGTTAAAGGTTTCCACATGCCATCATATCCCCAGTTTGTGGTTAAAAAATATTTAAGATTCTTGACAACGGTGAAGAGGATCTTGTGGATATTCAAGAGAGAGTGTTTGAACATGTGATGTTGGCATGGTTTGCCTTTACGATTTCAAGTTTTTCAATTGCAGGTCCATGGTGGAAGTGTTATTGTTCTCTTATTCATTGATCATCTCTGTTTTTTCTCAGTCTATTTCATTGTTACAATTGTTATCTCAGGGAATTTGACAAGAATGATTAAGATAGCAGCAAAAATTAAGCAATTTTGGCTTCGTTACATCCAAGAGAAAGAGCAAAGAAATTGAATAAAGTGGTAAAAGGTATTGCAAGTTCTTCAGGACTGGTAAATTAGAACAAGTCATTCATTTCTAAGAGAGATGTAGATTGTCATTAGCCCACATTGTCTTTTTTGTGTAAAATCTATAAAGCTGTCTCCAGAGAGACAATAAGGATGTACGATTATTCTTAATGCGTATATATAAACAACTTTAAAGTTGTTTCATAATCTGAATTACTCACAACAAATGTGCAACTGAGGCTATTGAGGCTAAGAAAGAAAGTGCAACTGAGGCTAAGAAAGAAAGTGCAACTGAGGCTATTGAGGCTAAGAAAGAAAGTCCAATATGATATGGCCGGTTGGAGTTCACATCTCCAAGGTGTTTTTTTTTTTTTGCGATTTTTGGCAGAGCCAGCAGCATACACAGGGATCAAATTGCTGCCTCCCTGTGTGTATGGTGATCTGGAGCCGCCACTATTTCCATTCTCACCCGAATCAGTTGATCCACCAACATTTGAAGTTCCATTTCCAAAGCAATGTGCACTCTCTTTAAAAGCACTTGAACCATTATCTTCATGACCCTCTTTACCACCACCATTACTCTCTGGATTTTCCTGCTTTAAATCTATAGGGAAGGGAATATAAAAAAACAATAAAAAAATCATAAGTTGTTTTTAACATCTGTAATGAAATGCTAGCTGTAATGCAGGTGACTTTTCCATAGGAATCGAATCTGTGGATCCTCTTTTAATAGAGACAAGAATTTGTTCTGCAAATTAAGCAAGTATATTAATTTTGGGAAATTTTGATATTGTTGGTTTGCAAATAGTATGAAAGAAACATAGAAGAATGAAAAATACCTGAAGGCAAAGTATGTGGAAGAGCTGATGAAGAAACAAGCATGTGAAGTTGGAATAAGGATAACATGAGAAGCAATCCTTTCACTTTCCTCCTCATTGGCTTCTCTCCTAGCAATTCCTACAAACATAGTACTCTTAAAGAGTTTTGAGTTTATCTAATCCTCCTTGTAGAGCTTTCTTTAGTTTGTTCTTTGGCTCTCTCTCTTTATATCTCACAAGATGTGAGAACTAGGAATATCTAAAAAATAAAAATAAACCACACAAAATTGGTAAATTTGTCCGAATCGGACCATATTGATCCGAATCAGTGTGATGTTGTACAATACTGAATCAATCGAACTGGACTGATCAAACTGTTTAAATTATTTTAATTAAAAAATAAATATGAATAAAAACCACCCAATTTTTGTTTCCAATGGTTGAATATGTGACATGTTGTTTAGCAAGGTATCTACATCCACCAAATCACTTTGTCTTTTAGATAGTAGGTGGTTTTCAATCTTTTTAATTAATAAAACTATTGTAATTCTTTAAATTGAAAAAACAATTTTAAGTTGTTTTCGAACTTGTGTCAATGTTATAAACAATTATTTGTAATTGAAATCGGATCAAACTGTTTCTGTACAATTGTTTACAACATAAATAATCTTGTCTGATTTTATAATTTTATTTTAAAAATGTAAGGTGAATACCCCTAATGTGAATAAGGAATGTTTATAATTAAGAGAGTGGGTTAATATAGTATAACTTATCACTTATAATATTTTGATTCCTTAATAAAATTTTAATATTTTTTTATATTCAATAATTTTAGTTTAAATATAGAGATAATAGATTAAACAGGTTAAAATTTAAAAATTAAATAATTAAAAATATAAGTTTTATTAGAGGTTAATTTTGATTAATAGAGAATAATTTAATCTAACTTTTATATTTAGAATAAAATTATTAAATATAAAATATTAATGGATAAAAAATTTACAATCTTTTTATTAAAAGTCACAAAAGTAGTGTATTAACCCTTACAACTTCTAAATTTTTTAAACAACTAGCTACAAACAAAATCTTAGTTAAAGTGAGAAACACAATCTTAATCTTATCTTGTTATCTATAAAATCTTCTTATAAATTAGACATTAATGTTTAGTTTATACTCGAATATTTACACTTTATTAGTCATAAACCATTAATAAGGGGGTTGTAAGACAAAATCACTAAGCGACTAACTCGTATTCTTTTAATAGAATTTTAGTACACAAAAAAAAATTATTATTAAAAAAAATGTGGGATGAAGGTTGGTTTAGTAGCTTTTGTTTCCACGAAATATTTAGTTAGTGCTTATATTTTCTCAAAAAGTGTTAATTTACATGCAAAAAGGTCATATATATATATATATATTAATTGAGAGTAAACATGCCATATGTATTGTAGGAGCAACCCATAATACCACTCAAACTATAAGTGCAAAATGTTATTAAATATATATAATTCACTAACCTGATAAATTATAATTTTCTTTTTATAATAAATATGTATATTGGAATAAATTTTGCATGCTCTTAGGTCACATGTGTAAAGCCAGGCAATATAGTACCAAATATTATCAGCAATATTGCATCTTCTATAAATAACAAAACGTTGTGATAAAAAAAAACTAAAATTTTCATTATAAAAATATTAGTTAAAAAAGCATGTCATTTATTATTATATAGTTAAAAAAAATTACATCACTCCACGCAATGAAAGACCAAGCACCTATCTAACTTTTAACCATTAGGACTTCGGGATCAATAAAGAAATGTAACGTACGTTTCTGTATGTACCCAATATTGTGAGAGGAAGGGGAAAAAAAAAAGAGCCCACATTTTTGGTCCAACGTTTCGTTATTCTTTAGTGAAAAAATGACCCAAAAATAGAGCCTTTTAGGCATTGGTTTCAATTTTGTCCAAACTACTCGTGCTACAACGTAGTTTCATTGGGGAAAGATGATTGTTTTACCCCTTTGACGATTTTCTTGATTGAAATAACCTTACTCACTCACGCATGTAATGTTTTTCTTATTCATGCATATTATATTTCACTACACTGTAGCGATTTTCTCGAGCATAATATCATTTTTTTAGATTTTGAAGTTATTGTTGTAGTTTCACTTAATTTTTTATTGTTGATTTTTAGAGTTTCTTTGTTAAGGTGTTAATAGTTTGGGATGTAACATATTATATGTAATCTATTATTTTCAGTGTATTATCAAATTAATATATTATATTTATCTTATATATAACTTATTATATTAATTAAAATTTTAGTATTTCACCATAAATAACTTGTTATATCTATTATAATTCTTATAACTTAACCTGTATCTTTTTATAAAAAATACTATATTTATTATATTTTTTGTGATTCAACGGGTTACTTATTATATTTATATATGTATTTACATGTAATTTATTATATAAATAAAAATTATGATAGGTTAACCACGATGATTATTAAAATATAATCGTTTGTAATAAAAATATAATAGATGTGAAATTAATTTTATTGTTGAAGTTATAAATAATGTTCTTTTGATCTTTAATTTGATATACAATTATAAATTTTAAAAAAAAATTATTAATTAAAAAAATTAATTAACTTATAAAATCGAAGTTATTTAAGCCAATAACTCCTCTGGTATTAAACAAAGGTTTGGGCCATTAACGAGTCAAACTCTGGTAAGTTTGGGCCAAATTATGTAATTCCTAACCAGATTAAGAAAACATTGAACCGAAGGATTCCTTTTTAGCCGAACACCCTTCTTCTATTTTTAATTATATATGATCTCAGCCGGTATTTGATTTTGTTCCGCAACCGGCTTCAGAAACCCTAGATTTCAAGCATCATGGTAAACTTTCGGTCACTTGTTCTTTGATCCTCTATTTGGATGCCGAAAAATCAAACTAAATTCGAATAAATCTGTTGATTACTCTTTTACAGAAGATTTTTTCTCTCCATAATTTCCTTTTGTCACCTTGTTATTTTGCTTTTTCTGATCTTCTAAATGGTGTATTTGCTTCTGTTGTATGTGTTGTGATTATAGGCACCCAAGAAGGATAAAGCTCCTCCACCATCTTCAAAGCCTGCCAAATCCGGAGGTGGAAAGCAGAAGAAGAAGGTAATGTATTTCATTTCTTTATTTATCTAGTGTTTTTTTAGGGAAAATTTTACTGAGGGGTTATTGATACTTAGTATAAGGTACTTGAAATTTTTTTCCTTGATGAATGTTTCTTGTTCAAGTTATTTTTTTATAGTATTCTCACATTGTCTCTCGTTTTTAGTTAACCGACTAAAGAATTATAGTCTTTAATTAAGTTTATGGGTTTACTTCCTTATCATTCAATATCTATTAGTTCAGATGATCAAATTTATTTTGATGCTTGTGCTATTAATATACTTACTACTCATTAAGTTGAGTTACCTCCTGCGAAATTGACCTTAATCGTCTCACCTATCATTCCTATCAGTTCTAGTAAGTTATCTAAACTTGCTATAGCTTTTGTGGAAAATGGGTGTTAGCTGTATCTGCTTGAATTGGTACCGCTTCAATGACAACATTGTCCAATTGAAATTTTGGGTCAGATATCTTGTATGGTTGTATCTACATTTGCATCAATTTCCCCATTTATGGCTTGGTTTGTAGAAATGGAGCAAGGGTAAGCAAAAGGAAAAGGTAAACAACATGGTTCTCTTCGATCAGGCAACTTATGACAAACTTCTTTCTGAAGCTCCCAAGTACAAGCTTATCACTCCTTCAATCCTTTCAGATAGGTTGAGGGTAAGTTCTTGAATTTTTCACTTCATAGGCTGAATCTACATTCTTTTTTCATATGTAATTTATCAACCGAGCAATTGTGACTATGGCTTGACCACTTCATCAGTTTTGGGTGAAACAAGTGTATTTAGTTTCATGATTAATCGGTAACATAGTTGCTGTTGCTGATTGATTCTTGCGTTCTCATACTTTTATTTTCAGATTAGTGGATCACTAGCACGCAAAGCAATCAAGGATTTGATGGCCAGGGGTTCCATCAGAATGATCTCTGCCCATGCTAGTCAGCAGATTTACACTAGGGCAACAAATACCTAATGGACTAATTTAGACTTAGCCCTTTAATTATCTGAAGCTTGTTCTTGCACTTCTTTTCAGAGTTTTGATTAAGAGGAAAAGGGTTGGTAGTCTTGCCTATTGTTTTAGTTTCTTCACTTTGGTTGGATTTTGTTTTTTCATTAAACCTCGAGTTTGTTTCTTTAATAGGTAAGTTGTTAAAAAATTGGTTTCTCTTTTCTTGTAAGTGTCCATGCAACACCGAAATATTTTCAAGATTTAACTTATATATCATTTTTTTTAGGGGGTCAAGTAATTGCTTATATATCATCGGTTGCCATTTCATGTTAAATTGGATTGGAAAATTCTATATATGATGAATTGGCACATTATTATTGGTTAAGTACAATCGGATTTAATTTGTGATATAGCAGTACTTAATTGGATTATGTTTGTAAATAAATCAGTTTGTCTCTATTACAATTTAACTCTGTTTTACACCCCATATAATTCCAATTACTGTTTGATCTTTTATAGAAAAATTAATCCTTGTTATTTATATTATATAATAATGCCCATGTCAATTTTTTCTTTTACAGGGGAATACTTTTTTACATATTTATTATAATTTATATTATTTTAATTCCTCTAATTATCCTTGTTATTTTTAATAAACAAACACTAAGCTATGTTATTTATCTTATCATCAATTAGTTTCAAGGTACATTTGAGATTTTTTATTTAAACTAACTAAAATATACACTTACGTATCACTAGTGATCAAAAAGCATTCAATTTCCTAAATTTTGTGACATCTCCTGTGAATATGTGTAATAACTTGGTTGAGAAAATTGACTATTTTCGTTGATGCGATTGACACGATTCATACCGTAAAGTTATTTTAGATTATTATTTCCTGTGAACTGAAATTCTTTAGTGCAGAGTTAATTGTCTTTTTGTAAAAGGAGAATTTTAGTTAAGCAATTTAATTTATACTTTGGTAAAAATATGTATTTTTAGTCTAAAAAATCAAAGTTTCAAAGTTTTTGAACAAAGTGCATTCTTTTTTATATTAAAATACACCTCTTTTCATTATAAAAAAAAGAAACCTTTTTTTGGATATAAGTATAATTTTTTTAAAATTATAGATGAAGGCAAGAAGATTAAAAGATTCTTTAATCTTAAGTTATATGATTATTGCTACACTTCTTTCATATTATATCACTAATATGATATTTTGGTATTTTATTTTTATAAATTAGACATATTAATCATATATTTTAGTTATTTTACTGTTGTATTTTTAGATATTTTAATTATTTTTTGTTAATTTTGTTTTTTTATTAAAAAAATTAAATTTGACTAAATTGAACCTTATAAGAAGGGATTTAAAGAGAAAAATGTTTTAAAAAGTTAAAATAAATAAATGAAAGTAAAATGATTAAAATTATCAAAATTAATTTAAAATTGTTAAAATATTTACAAATATAATAGTAAGGTTAATAAAGTACATTAATTTAAAGTATGTGTTAAATTTGTTAAAGTAAAGTAATTATGAGTATATTTTTTATTTAAAAAAAATACTGTCACAATGTTTATTATATAATTTCATAATAATATATTATTTAATTTATATCAATATCAAATTTAAGATGCTTAATATTTTTTTAAAATTTTAAGGCTAATTATTTTAAAAAAACAGCTTTAACTCTTAAGGATTATCAATATTATGAAAACTTTAGCTCATTAGCTTGAAGTGTATTTAATATATAAAAATATCAGGATTTTAATTCTTATTATAAGTACATGATGTTGCAGTTATTTAAAAAAAATATAATTTTTTTGTGGAACTTGTATAAATTAATGCAACTTGATAATTTTTTTATATAAATAATATTATAAAATTTACACACACTAAAATTAAATTATATAAGATTTTAGTATCATTGCATTAAAACATGTGTGAAGTAACTTGATCTATCATTATGTATAATTATTTCATGTATAATCAATATGGATGCAAGTAAAGGTGACCAAAATATTTATCAACTTAATTGATTAACTCATATAAATTAATTCTACTTGTGAAAATTGAGTTAATTTTTTTTAAAATTATTTAATTGATTTAGATTATAACTTGATCAATTGTCAAATTCTTTGTTTGTAATGTATTGGGAAAAAAAATTGAGAAGCCAAACCAATCTAAAAACCTATGCTATTTACTTATAAAAAATGTTATTTTAGAAGAATGATTGAATTGTTTATTTTAAGCTACATATATAACAAAAACTTTATTACCCCTTAACATAATAAGTTTTTTTTTCAATCCCATTGTTTAGTTTATCATAAAAAATAAATTAAACAAAAATATAACTTCTTAAACACATATCCATTATTAATTTATACTCATTTTCTTCAGCTTAATTATAGGATATGTATACCAGCATATGGTACACAGTTCGGTTTTCTTTGCTAAAGTAAATCTTAAGGGCCTTTTGGAAACCAGCAGTTCACAATTTGTTAGAAACCTACAATGTGTCTTCTAATATAGTATTCATTATTCACAAGGATCACTTGGAAGCCATAGTTTTTTTTAATAGTACCATAGTTTTCTTTTATAACTCATACTGTATTATGTATACCAGCTCGTAGAAAATTGTATGCACCTCTTAAGTTTGGTTGAGACTTGAGATTACCCTCTGTCGAAAGAGAGGGAACAAGGAAGATTCTCACCCTCACCATTCCAAACTCTTAAGTTTATTGTAAAGCATTGGCTGCAAGTGGGGGGATTTATGCATTTGCATTAAAAGTGATCTCAGCAAGATATGAACCCTACCTGTCATAATAAACATGAGGATAAGTAGCCCATCAATTTTATATCAGGTACAACTAAGGGCCATATAGTAATTGATAATAGAAACCATCTAAAAACACTATTAAGCTAGCAATATAGGTAAATAAGATCTGTGAGACTTTCATCAATAGTGTTTTACGAAGGTCACGTTTAGTCACACGATAGAGTTTGTTGGAAATGAATTTAAATAAAAAAATATTTTTATATCCGTTATTTTTATGACTATTATTTTCATAATTATGTGTCCGTTATTTTTATAATTATATGACCGTTATACATATTTTTTCAACTATAAATAGGGGTAATAGTCTTCAGTTTAGAATATAACTTAACAACTCAAAAACGCTTTTACGGTTCTTTATAGCAAAACCAAAGAAAAGAAAATTTTAAAATTGTTTTATCAGATTTCCGAGCAACATAAATATTTGAGAGGTGTAGTATTCCGAACTTCATCAGTTCAATGAAGTTTCGAGACAGAAAATGATTCTGGGCTGTTTTATCTTGGGGACGACGGGGCTGTGTTTGCTTGCACAAATTTGGGCAGAGCCGCGAAACATCTTAAAGAGAGCGACCTAGTCCGCAACTCAACCCAAGCAGTTCATTTCAAGTTATCGGTAATATTATTCTTACATAGTTTTTTACATTTTTTGTTCCAACAATTTTAAGACGAATTCTATCTGCCATGTCTACTGAAATGTTAATTGCTGATATCAACAAACCATTTCGTTTTGAAGAACTACACTTTAAAAATGGAGACAAAAAATGTTATTCTTCTTAACCATGTAAACTGTCGCTTTTGTTCTTATTATTGAAAAACCAACACTGCCTAATTCTTATACTGAAGTTACAATAAAGGATTTAAACACCTGGATAGAAAATCATTTTCTATGCAAATTTTTTTTATTCATAATGGATTAGCTAATGACTTGTATGACTATCATAATTTTGATAATTTTGCTAAGGAAATTTGGAATGCACTTCAAAAGAAGTACGACACTCAGGAAGCTGCAACTAAGAAGTATGATGTCAGTAGATACATGAAGTATTAAATGATTGATGACAATTCTATGGAAGCTCAATCACACGAACTCCAAAAGATAGCACACAAAATAACTTTTGAAGGTATGAATTTAATTGAACAATTTCAAGTAGATGTTATTATAGATAAATTACCCCATGCTTAGAAAGACTTTAAGAATACACTTAGACATAAAACTAAGGAATTTTCTTTAGAAAGTCTTATAACCCGTTTAAGAGTAGAAGAAGAAGCCCAAAAATAAGACCAAAAAGATGAAGTATTCGTTGTCTCAAACAATAGTACCAATAAGAAACCCTCATCTACAATTTTGAAACCTAAAGATAGAAATATGAAAACTCAGAATTGCAATAATAACCAAAACCGCAACCACCAAAATAGAAACAAAAACTATCATCTATAGAATGGACCTTAACCCCCTTAAGGAATAACACATTCATGTGTTATAGTTGTAACAGCCCTGACCACTTGGCTAGGAACTACCGGAACAGGAATCGTCCTGCCCCATAGGCGAATCTTACCGAAGATCAACTTATTGCTATGATATTTGAAGTCAATTTTGTTGGTGGATCCGAAGGATGCTGGGTGAACACTAGTACTTCTCGCCATGTTTGCTATAATTGAGACATGTTCAAGTCCTACTCTGAGTCTGAGGATAAGAAAATGTTGTTGGGCGACTCCCACTCCACTAAAGTTGTTGGTACTGGTGAGGTGGAATTGAAGTTTACCTTTGGAAAGACTATCATCTTGAAAGATGTCTTGCATACTACAGAGATGAGAAATAACATAGTTTCGGGATATCTTTTTTACAAAACTGGGTTTACTCAAACTATAGAGGCTGATTTATATACAATAACTAAAAATAATATTTTTGTTGGGAAAAGGTACGCCACTAATGGCATGTTTAAATTGAATGTTGAGTTCCTTTAATATTTGGCAAAGCTGAAAGACAAAATAGAACTTTTACTGAGTCAGTTATTACAATTTTATTAAACTCTGGTGCTGCTTCCCATTAATGGGAGGAAATTTTATTAATTGTTTGCTATGTGCTAAATAAAGTGCCTAAATCTACAAATAAAATTTCACCTTATGAAATTTTGAAAAATAAGAAACCTAATTTAACTTATTTTAAAACTTGGGGTTGTTTAGCCTATGTTAGAATCCCTGATCCTAAAATCAGGTAGTTATAGAATCAAATGATGTTGACTTCTATGAACATAGGTTTCCCTTTAAATTGAAGAATAATGGGGGCTCGTCTTCTAATAGTTTACCTATAACTAGAACTAGTGAACAAACTGAAGAATTAAACACTGAAATTAGAAGAAGTAAACGAGCTCGAACCCTTAAGGATTTTGGGTCAGATTTTTATGCTTATACCTTATAGGAGGATCCCCAAACTCGTAAAGAATCATTCTCTTCTTTAGATGACAACTTATGGGAAGAAACCATAAATGATGAAATGAACTCTCATGAGTATAATAAAACTTGGCATTAAGTTGACTTACCTCATGGTTGTAAAACCATAGGATGTAAATGGATACAAAAGAAGAAATTAAAACTTGATGGTACTATTGAAAAGTACAAAGCTCATATTGTAGTTAAATGGTATAGGCAAAGGGAAAATGTAGATTTATTTGATACATTTTCACCAGTCACACGAATAACTTCCATATGTGTACTTTTTCCTCTTGCTGCTATCCATGATTTAGTAGTACATCAAATGGATGTTAAAACTGCTTTCTTAAATGGTGATTTAGAAGAAGAAATTTATATGGATCAACCTGAAGGTTTTGTTATCCCAGGTCAAGAAAATAAAGTTTGTAAACTAGATAAATTTCTGTATGGTCTAAAATAAGCACCCAAGCAATGGCATGAGAAATTTGATAATATAGTTAACCCACATGAATTCAAAATGAATGAAAGTGACAAATGCATTTATTATAAATTAGAAGATAATATTTGCACTATTATATGTTTATATGTGGATGACATGCTTATTTTTGGATCAAATATTTATGTTGTGAATAATGTGAAAATGTTGTTAAAAGCTAATTTTGATATGAAAGATCTTGGAGAAGCGAGTGTAATCCTTCGTATAAAAATAACTAGGTCTGAAAAGGGAATTTCTTTAGATCAATCTCACTACATTGAGAAGATCTTAAAGAATATAATTGCTTTAACTGTAAACCTGCATGTACTCCGTATGATCCTAGTGTAAAGTTGTTCAAGAACACCGGAGATGGTGTTAGACAAACTGAGTATGCGAGCATCATTGGTAGCTTACGTTATGCTACTGATTGCACTAGACCAGACATAGCTTATGTTGTGGGACTACTATGTAGGTTTACCAATAGACCTAGTGTAGAGCATTGGAATGCTATTGAAAGGGTTATGAGATACCTTAAGAGAACTATATACCTTGGATTACATTATAAAAAGTTTCCCACTGTTCTAGAAGGATACAGTGATGCAGATTGGAACATTTTATTTGAAGACTCCAAATCAACTAGCAGCTATATATTTAACATAGTTGGTGGAGCTATTTCTTGGAAGTCTAAGTAATAGACAATATTAGCTCAATTTACGATAGAGTTTGAAATGATAGCACTAGCTACTACTAGTGAAGAAACATGCTAGTTAAGAAGTCTGTTAGCTGAGATCCTTTTATTGGAAAGATCGATACCAACTGTCCTGATCCACTACGATAGTTCCGCGGCTATTGCAAAGATTTAGAGCCGTTATTACAACGGTAAGAGACGACAGATACACAGTATTGTTAGAGAATTTTTCTCTACATGAGCTGTAAGAATGGATCATATATGTAGTGATGAAAATTTGACTAATCCTTTGACGAAAGGATTAACAAGAGAGAAGGATTTCAAAAAACTCGAAAGGAATGTGACTGATGCCCTTAGAATGAAGAGTCATTCATGATGGTAACCCAACTTATAGACTGGAGATCCCAAGAAATAAGTTCAATGGGTAATAACAAGTCATGAAGTGATATGAGATGAATCATGCTATTATGAAGTCACATTCAATATTGTTAGAAGCATGACGTCCTGAAGCGAAAGAAAGGATGGGTTAATTATTAAACTCTTAATGAGTTCTATACTCTATGTGGAGTGGAGTACGTAGCTACATGATTACTCTTGATAGACTCACCTATGTGAATGTGGAAGTATGGCCGATTCCTATGAAAATTTTGGGCAAAATTTTCTAGAGCATTCACTATACTGGGATACACGTGCATGGCCGTAAAGCACGGGTTTTTCGAACTACACCTTGGAAAGGTTGTGTGTGTGATGTTGTTAGAGATAGAGTTCAAAACTACGAGTTACTCTAGTATATTCTAAAGCATCAACACTATGCAAAGGTTCAAGTCGATAGACACCTTTTGCTTATGCACAATCTTATACTTTTAATTGATCGGTTGCTCGATGAAACTATTTTTATTTAAAATTCAAGTTGAGGATTGTTGGAAATGAATTTAAATAAAAAAAAAATTTTATATCCGTTATTTTTATGACCATTATTTTCATAATTATGTGTCCGTTATTTTCATAATTATATGACCGTTATACATATTTTTTCAACTATAAATAGGGGTAATAGCCCTCAGTTTAGAATATAAATTAACAACTCAAAAACGCTTTTACGGTTCTTTATAGCAAAACCAAAGAAAAGAAAATTTTAAAATTGTTTTATCAGATTTCCGAGCAACATAAATATTTGAGAGGTGTAGTATTCCGAACTTCATCAGTTTAGTGAAATTTCGAGACATAAAATGATTCTGGGCTGTTTTATCTTGGGGACGACGGGGCTGTGTTTGCTTGCACAAATTTGGGCAGAGCCGCGAAACGTCTTAAAGAGAGCGACCTAGTCCGCGACTCAACCCAAGCAGTTCATTTCAAGTTATCGGTAATATTGTTCTTACATAGTTTTTTACATTTTTTGTTCCAACAGAGTTACCCCTAAACCGGTTGTTACACGATTAAACAATGAGCAAACGCAGAACCAAAGGGAAATCAATCCAAAACAACAAATACACGCAGCCAAACCAATTAATCGACAAAGAAAGATAACGAGTAAAAAACAATAAATGAACAAATAAGATTTAACACGATTCTTCTCCAAAATTATGAGCTTTCATCCACAACTTAAACATCCAAGTTGTATTCTATATAAATCAAGATGATTACAACCTATGCTTCTCAACAAGTAATGCAATCAACTAATCTCTTTATAGTACAAACATCATCCCATTTATTTCAACTCCAAGAATTCCCCTAAGCTCCACACTCCTTCAATAGAGATACACTTAGATTATAATATTGACAATAGATTGAAATATGAGAGGATAATATCTTAGAGAAACTTAAATTCAAGAGTTGTCCAAGAATAAGAAACTTCCTTTTTCACCCTCAATGGAGAAAAACTATATTCTCACTTGTCTCCTTTTCTTCCTTAAAGCTCTTAAATATTCTCACCAAACCTTGAAGAGAAACCACCTACACTTTAGGATAGTGCTATAAGGGGTCTCACAAGCTCTCTCTTCAAGTTCTCTAAATAGTCTCACCAAACCTTGAAGAGAAACGACTTACACTTTAGGATAACACTATAAGAGGTCTCACAAGCTCTCACTCAAAAATGAAGAAACCCTCCCTCTTAAATGAGCTAGGTTACATATATCATTTAATAAATTACCCATTCAATTTCATGCACCATGGTCCAAAGAAAATTCCCATACGTGTAATTTTGCAAGTCTTCGCAAAGTGAAAATAGTAGACTGTTTTTACACAAGAAGTGGCAACGGTAGACCATTTGTAGGCAGAGAGATTGCACGAAATAAACGGTTGATCGGTTATTACACAGGATAAATCATTTCTACACTGAGTCATATTGTCCTTCATTCACACATACTATGCAATGCTCCTAGTTTAACTTTTGATGTTTGATCAGTCACATTCGTTCTCAAACCCCTTCCATGGATTTACATCATACATAACAAATAGGATGAATCAAATCAGGCTTATACTATGAAAATCATACATCAATAATGATTAGTATCAATAGTTAGTGAAATATGTTTTGTACCTTTTGATGTAGTATTTGCAAGGTCAAAACCATATGAACTGACGTTGATTTTTGATGGTAATTTGTTAGGACTAACTCAGGATATGGATACTTCAAACTAGATCTGTAGTATTTGTTAATGGTGAATTGTTGCCAATATATATTAGTAAGAGGGTGAAAGCACTAGTTCAAGTTATTCAATCTGATAGTGAATTCACAACTGGAAAATCTACTGATGAACGCCAGCTAGTTATAAGAGGATTGCCTCATGTTTCCCCTATGAATTATGTCGAAGTGATTGGTGTCGCTGAAAGTAATGCCTCCATTCATGCTGAACTGTGGACCAACTTCGGTAACAATGCTGGTATGCTTTACAAAACAGCTAGAGCTCTGGTTGTGATGTTACATGGATTATGCTTACAATAACTTCTGGTAACTGTATTAACTGAGTATTTTCGAACATTCATGTTGATGTTTTATATCCTTTCTTTTTTTAAAGTCCAAATATCATCCACTTCCCTAGTGAACTTATAAATATGTTACACAGAGTTTAAAACCTTTTAGATGGGGTGCTATGTTTTTAACTGATGCTTTGGTTTCTGATCACTTCTTGTATGCAGATACACACTCATACAATCAGTTATGTCAACTTGCAAATGGAGAATTTAAAAGCTTATTTGTTTAGGAGGGCTGTGGGCAAGCAATACTTGGAGCTGTTTTTATGAGGTAAGTGGATATGTAGTGGGAGTAGGACTAAGAATAATACTTTGACGTTCCCTCTGATATTAGTTGTATTTATACACCTACTGGTTTCCAATTTTCTTCATAATATTTGTCTACGAGGAGTAGCATTTTCACTTGCCTTCGACTTTTATCATCTAATATGCTACTCCTACCTTCGACGGTCTCACTATTATCCATCACTTTTGCCTGTACTTGTTTTCTTGCCAGTGAATATTGATGCCGACTCATTTGTGGTCTCTAACACATTGTTTATCATGGCTAGGTTTTTTGTCACTAATGGTACAGCTTCTAGCTTGAAAGTTGAATTTACGGAGACTATTTTTTTTCCTTCAAAAGTGCGGCAATTTCATTAAAATATTGCAATAAAAATATTACAAAAGTTGAAGACAATATACTACCTATATTCTTAAACTCAAAAACAAGAAATTAAGCATTTGACAATCTCTTTTATGAAGATTGCCCTCCCAATTTAGATCTAATTTATCACATTAAAACACCTAAGCAATGTTTGTGGGATAATTATTGAGCCAAAACATCCTCATTATTTTAGTAATTAATGTCTCCACGTGATAAAAAAAGAGTAGTACTTTTGACATAAAACATCACCTATTTATTACTATAACAACCCAAGATAAAAGAAAAACACCACTATCTTAGCAATCATAATAGAATACAGAGGAGAAACAAATGAAAAAATAAACAAAAACAAGTGGTAGAATTACTAAGGTGTAGCAATTTCCTCAAAAAAACTCTAATTATCATCCTCATCAAAATCATCTTTATGATCCTCATCCATGATAGCAACTACAAAAACTCCAAATAAAAGGGAAGCAATTCCACTAGAAAACTCTAGGGGAAAAGTTCATATTCAGTGAGAGATTTGAAGGAAGCTTGAAAGATCTTGGTGGGTTATGCAGTATCGACAAGATTTGTGGGATCAATAAAGACCAGAGGTTCTATGACAGTGGAGGAATCTATTATGTGATGGCTGATAGAGCGGTAGATGGGTGGTCAAAATGGCTGGTCACAGAGGTGGAGAAGATGAGTGGGGGAGTTGGGTGGTGCATCCAAGAAATTCAACTCAAAATGAAAGCTCTTTGATGAATGAAGATCGAAAACCTTAAACTTCAATTAGATATATGGCAAGGAGTCACACTATGAAGACTACTAGTTGTAGAAGACGACAAACACATTAATTATAATTTCTAGATGATTTGGACATCCAAAACATAAATCAAAATTTACGAAGACCATGTCAATATAATGATGTCCCTCTTCTATTTTCTTCAAAGAACGAAAGGAAGAAAAATTTGTGAAGGGCCTACCTCCACGCATCAGGTTATAAAGAAGGGAGTTTAGCCACACGCACACAAAAAAGAAAAAAGAAAAAAAAGGGCGGTGAAAGGAACTTCTAGGCATCAGATGCATGAGAATCATAAGGACAAGTTAGCTTCAAGCGCAATAAAGTGCTTGCTTTCTTGTATTGTGAAATCAATTTTTTTAGTTCTTCCAGCTTCATCAATTTACATTTTATGGACCCTAAGAACCATCATAGAAGTCATTCGTTCTGCATTCTACTTCTGCATCTTTCTCGCCTCTCATTCACTAAGCAGTGTTAGCAAACTACAATCTTGACGGAAATTTGGAAATATCGTGCAACAGCAATGTTAAGATGGTACTCAAAAACCATGGAACAACTTTACCACTTTAGAAGAGAACCAAATTAGTGATTAAATCTGTATGCTTGAAAAAAGAAAAACTATCTGATATTCCATAATTCGATTTCTTTAACAATTCCATAATTCTGGCTTAAAAATTACAAATCATGCAGAGAACAATAAAAGATCCTATAACAAGTACTGAATTACCCGTCTGTCTTACAGTTCATTGAAATGTTGCATGGGGCCATGTTATTCATATATATAGCAGCACGTCTTCTGCTTAATAAAGATCTGTTTCTTTATGAGTTTCAATCACACAATCTGATTTGGGGTATGCGACACAAGTTAAAACATAACCCTTTTCAATCTGCTTGTCATCAAGGAATGATCCATCAGACTGATCCACAGATCCCAAAACAATCTTCCCGGCACAAGTAGAGCAGGCACCTGCTCGGCACGAGTATGGAAGCTCCGAACCAGCTTCTTCAGCAGAATCAAGAATGTAAGTATCATCAGGGGCATCAAATTCAGTTTCAGTGCCATCAGGACCAATGACTTTTACTTTGTAAACAGCCATTGCTGATACTCTGAAAGAGGAGGATTTCAATCCAAATGCTTTGGATATTCTCCTAACAGACGCCAGGGTATGTGTATTCTTGGCCAGGGCAAAAGTTCGATTTGGCAGTGCAGTTTTGAATGAACAAATTGTTGACAGTCCCACACTTGCCACACTAACAGTAGACATAGTTTACACCTGGAACCAGAACTACAAAATGCTCTCTTAGAAACAAAGCTGTAGGAAGCAACATTGACGAAACCAGCTGTTACTACAGTCCATTACATATATATGGAAAAATATTGTGGTTTTATGAAAGGTGTGTTTAATCCTCTAAATTGTGTCATTTAATTCTTTTTTTCATGAAAAAGGTATGTCTTTTTTTTTTTATGAAAAAAGTGCTATCTAAGGACTTTTAACAAATAATTTTAAAAAAATACCAAATATTCTTCCTTGGCACCTTTTTCATAAGTAAAAGGATTAAAAAAATCACATTTTTTAACCCAAGGAACTAAATGACACTTTTTGCCAAAATAAAAACAAAGTGACTAATTTCGCCCTTCACTATATATATATATATTACAAACGATAATTTCTGTACAATAACAAACGATAATTGCTGTACAAATTTGCAGGTAAAATTACAAGATACCCCAAGAAATTACTTATTTGGGTATTTTCTCCCAAAGCCATGGGTTTGGAAAGTGTTGAAAGGGTTGTTAATCACCGTAAAAAACAAAATTATCTAATTGAGAATGATCATGCATAAGCAACAGAACATTGTAGCTAATTGAAGTGAATAGGCATAGGAATTAGTTCTACATAAATTAAATTTATAATTCTTTAAAACCCAAATACAATTACGTTAATCAGAACATGCCCATATAAAATTCATCATCCAAAATGATGAAAGCAGAAGTATTTGAACCCCAAAAAATCCATATCAATTAGCATCTATTATACAAGAATCAAAATATATATACCACTTTGCAAAGTATTTACTCAGAGATCCATTGAACCGCATAAATTACTCTTAATTACATAAAATTCATATTCTTTATGACCGAAATCCTGTTTGGTTAGACCGAAATCTGTAGAAGTTATCATTCAAAAGGATCAAATACAGAGAATAAACAAAGAAAGAGATCACAAAGAATGAAAGGGGAGAGATCATACAGGTGAATTTGGGAAAATTTGCTGTAGGCTTACCTAACAAGCTTGCTAGTGCACTTGCGTCTACGTGTTGCTTTTAGAAATTAAAAATGAGAAAGGTATGAAGGTTCTAGTGGCGTTTAGTTGTGTTATATGAAATACTACTACTATATGACCCAATAATGAATAAACCTTCCTCGATGTGGACCGGACATTTTTGCCTTATACTTCGTTATTAATTTATTATTACCTTATTACTTCTTGAAAATGTCAAATTATAGTTTTATATATATATATATATATATATATATATATATAAGCTATTTTTTTTATGCTTACAACATTATTTAATTATTATAAACAAATAAGTTGACTTAAAATAATATTTTTTTTGGTGAATTATATTTTACGTCCTATAGCTATCATTTTTAAATCATCCATTAAAATTTTCATAATTTTTCATATTCAATAATTTTAATACAAATTTAAAGATATTAGTCTAAATATATTAAAATTTTAAAACCAATGATTAAATAATTTTAAAACAATAAAATTTAATACGTTAATTTTCTTTGTTACAATATAATTTAGTCTATTTTTAAAAATTTAGATTAATTGTGTTAAATATAAAAAGGAAGTGAACGAAAATTTACAAAAACTTTATTAAATGATTAAAATGTTAAAAGTGATAAAATTAAGAAGTAAAAATATAATTAACTAATTTTTTTAATAATATTAATAAATACGTGAATTTGTGTTAAAAAAAATACTAATAACAACCATCAATATCCAAACACACACGGCACAACACATTCACACTTAATTTATTCCAAGTTTTTTTTCCCCTCCAAATATCATATCTCAATATACAGAAACAATATTCGAATTTTAGTAGGAGTTACTGTAAAAATTCTTCTCCTTTGCTGTAATAACTGATAAAAGGCAAAAAAAAAAAAAAAAAAAACTTTCATCAATTGCAGATTACAATATTGAAAATCCATTTGCCTATACTTTGAGAAATGTTTTCATAAAAATCACAATAAATTGCAAGATTAAAGGTTAAAAAATCTGTTTTTATGCGTTTTTATATATATTTTTTTATAAATGTTTCGTGTTTGTCTTAGAATTTTTTTATTTTTGATTTAACTAAATAATTTGGGAGCATAAAAACAAAGAGAGAATAAAAGAAACAGGTGAATTCATTACGTTGTGGGAATTTTAATCCATCTACAACTTTAACGATAAGTAAAAATGTTTAAATTTTAAAGATTCTTTCTATGATCATTTTCCATCAAGATCAAGTAGAAAACACCGCGTTATGATGTTTTATTTGTACCTAATCAAAGATTTGGAATCATGTGCTCATATCATCCTATATGAGTTTAGAATAATTAGTGAATAATTAGTATGTATTCAAAAGTAAATCAAATTGATATAAAAAAAAACTCGAAATTACTATATATTTCCCGTTTGAAAGGTTTTTACCTCTGCGATGATAGAAAGAATTTGATATTATCTACTTATTAATGTCCCTTTGGAAATATAATTTGTTAGAAAATTTTGAATTAAAATTATTGAAATGATTAGTCTTGTTTTAATGTAATTTTTAATTCTTTTCCTCCGTTCTTGTCTTAATGTAATTTTTAGTTTTTTTATTATATGTTTCTGTCTCTTCTATTCCACTCTTATTTCCTTATATAAACAAATAAATAAAAGATACAGAAAAGACAAGGAAAACGCTGGCAGATGGAGAAAAAAAAAAGAAGGAAAAACGGATAAAGAAGAAAGAAGTAGAGAAACAAACAAACAAAAAGAAAAGAAAAATTATATTTTTTTATCTAAATTTAAGTTTTTACTGTATATTTTATAGCTTAAAGTTAGTAGATTAATAAATTATGATATAAATTCATTATTATTTTATTATAATATTTTAAGAGATAAATTTTCATAATTTTTTAACAGTAAAAAAATTATCTTAAAAACATTATGTGATATATAGGTTTTGATAATTTATTTTATTTAAATTTTATATTTATAATTTATAAATATATTTATATTTGTATTTGTATATTTTTTAAATTTAGTAATATAATTTTATTCTTAAAGTTTTTATCCATGTATTATTTCCTACTATCTTAATATACATTTTTCTTTTTTTAATATTTTGACAATGCGGTACTTTTCAGAATTATTATTATTATTTATACGTCTAAACTAGAATTTATATAATTGAGTTTCAGCAATAATTATATATTTATTATTCTTTCTTCTCTCCATATACAAACATTTCTCTCCCTATCCGTGTTTATATTTATTATTGTTCTTTCTTTCCCTTCTTCCTCTGTTTGTACGTTTGTGTTTTGTTCTCTTTTTCTCAAGTACTGTTTTATTTTGTTTTACAACTTTTACTCTATATATTTTATTTATTTTAAAGAATAATACAGTTGCTTTCTTAGTTTATATTTGATTTCTTTTTTGTTTATTATTATTATTATTATTATTATTATTATTATATATTTACCTGTTTTATTATAATTGAGTCCATCATAGTGGTACTGATATATGTTAGCTAGTCCATTTATTTGAAATTTTCTTGTACCGATATTAATTCAAAACTTATGGTATGAAAATATAAAATACAACTTTTGTAATCTATTTTATGGAAAAAAAAATTCATCCGTTAAGTTCGAATCGGATGACGGATTTCACTACGGTTCATCCGATCCGACCAAAATTAATTATATTTATTTATATTTATTAAATTAAATATATATATATATATAGGTTTTCGGGTTGTATGTTTTCATCCGTTAAGTTCAAATCGGATGACGGATTTCACTACGGTTCATCCGATCCGACCAAAATTAATTATATTTATTTATATTTATTAAATTAAATATATATATATATATAGGTTTTCGGGCTGTATGTTTTCTTTCGCGCAGTTTGATTAGGTTTTCCACTTTTCCTTTCCATTTTCGTCGCACACTTAAGCATTTTGAATTCTCTCTCACTTGTTGACTTGTTGCTCATCATCTGTATCTGATTGAAAGCGATAGGTTTTCCACTTTTCCTTTCCATTTTCATCGCACACCTAAGCATTTTGAATTCTCTCTAGCTTGTTGACTTGTTGCTCATCATCTGTATCTGATTGAAAGCGATAGGTTTTCCACTTTTTCTTTCCATTTTCGTTGCACACCTAAGCATTCCGAATTCTCTCTGGCTTGTTGACTTGTTGCTCATCATCTGGTATCTGATTGAAAGCGATAACATAAGTCCTTCCATCTAAGGATTTAATTTGAGTGAAATTAAATATTATGGATGGAAGTTTTTCTCAATAAGTTCATTTATTTAAGACCAAAACTAAGTGGATTTTGTTTATGGCTCTGTATCATTTTAGATGAGGATATATAAACTAGAAAGAGAGACTTGGCTGGTAGTATGACGTGTGTTCTATTTGCTATTTGCCGGTTGTTTTGTTAATATGCGTCATTTTTTTCTCTTCTTTTGTTCGTTAGTTTTTCTTCTCTTCGTTACTTTCTCGTTTGAATTCTTTCTTTATGTGTTATCAGATACAATTACAAAGGTCTATTAATTAGATTTTATGGAAACTTTTGAAACTGAGTAACATGGGATTTCTGAGTTCAGCTTCTTTGGTTTTCTATCTCTAATTTTGCATATAATGATTTGAACATTTGGTTTTTATGTTATGTAAATGGTATAAGTCCTACTATGATAAAATATGATATCAATATGAATATAATATATGTTTTCCTTTTGGATTAGTCTCATAGAATATACATGATTTTTTTGGCCTATCTTCTTTTTTTCACCCCCGATCTGGGTTGATTTTAATTTTATTTCTTATTGACTCTATTCTTATTGACATCGCTTTCAATCTACTGTCTTGTTCCCTGTGTAATATCTGCTATTTTTATTATTTCATTTATCTGATATCATTTTTATAACAACTATTTTTTTACATAGTGTGTTTATTGCATTAAGTTGATTATGTCTCACTTTATCTTAGATGGAAAAAACATCTCTACTACGGATAGTCCACTTGCAACCACCAGAAGTGCAAGCGCTATCCATGATATTGAAAATCAATATAAGAATCCACAAAATACTACTACAGAAATAGGCATTAAAGTCGATTCGTTGAACCGACTTTAAATTTAGCAACTTAAAATGTAAAGTCGGTTCATCGTTGAACCGACTTTATCCGTACATTTTATGATTTGTTTTTATTTTTATTTTTATTTATCGTATTATTCAATATATATAGCATAAAAAAACTAAAATGTAAATAATAATACAAATAATTAAAATTTTAAATATATTTAATTACTTGATAATTAAATTTATTACAAAAACAAATAATGTATATATAATCTACGTGGATAGCGTCGGTTCTACACCGAACCGACTTTAAATTCATTATAAGTCAATTTTTTTCCAAAAACTCACTTTACACAACGACTTAAATACCCCTTTTTGTAGTAGTGAAATGCTCCACCAAAAACTAAAGATCTACCATTGAATGACAAACTTGAACCTTCTATAGATAGCTATGATGGAAAGGTAAGCGAAAGTTTTATAAACCTCTCTCTTCTGCCTGGAAACATTTTGAAATAGTGAGTGAAGGCTTAGATCGCAAGGCGAGATGTAAATATTGTTCAAGGGAGTATGCGTATGTATCCAACAAATCTGGTACATCAAACTTAAATGCTCATATTGCTATGCAATGTAAATTATCTCTTGGTAGATATGAGAAGAAGCAAAAGACTTTAGCTTTTGAAAATGTCACAAATAATAAAGAAGGTGTACTTGCTGCACACATATTTAGTATTGAGACTTGTAGGCTTGCACTTACAAAAATGATTATAGTTGATGAATTGCCATTTAGTCATATTGAGAATGAAGGATTTAAGAAGAGTAGTAGAGTTTTGGAACCAAGGTTCCAAGTTCCTTCTCGTACCACTGTTGCACAAAATTGCTTGAGTCTTTTCTTAAAGGAAAAAGGATAAATTGAAAGAATTTTTCTCTAAATCATTTCAAAGAATTTGTTTAACCACTGACACATGGACTTTTGCTCAAAATTTGAATTATATGTGTCTCACTGCTCACTTCATTGATGATAATTGAAAACTCCAAAAAAGAATCTTAATTTTTTATGTAGTTCCTAGTCATAAAGATGATATCCTTGGGAAAGAAATTGAGCAATGCTTGTTAGATTGGGGAATCGATAAAATATTTACTATTACTATGGATAATGCTAGCTCAAATAATACATTAGTTTCTTACTTGCGTAAAAAGGTGAACAATTGGGGTGGTGTAATACTAGATGGTCAATATATGCATATGAGGTGTGCAGCTCATATTTTAAATTTTGTTGTGAGAGAAGGCTTGAAAGAACATAATTCAAGCATAAGTAAGATAAGATAAGTTGTCAAATATGTCAAAGGATCACCTTCAAGATTGTTAAAATTTAAGGATTGTACGGAGCAAGAGAAGATTGATATCAATAAACTTTTATGTTTGGATGTAGTAACAAGGTAGAATTCCACCTATTTAATGTTAGAAGCTACAATAAGATTTCAAAACGCTTTTGAGCGTTTAGAAGAAGATGATATGATATTTAAACAAGAGTTCAACATTGGAAATAATAGTTACAAAACTCCTTATATGTTTGATTGGTTTAATGCTCACATATTTGTGAGGTTTTTGAAAATATTTTATGATGCAACATTAATGTTTTCTGGTTCTGTATATGCTACTTCAAATTTATTTTTGGATCAAATTTGCTTCATACATAACCAATTGAGTTTCTGGTGTGAAAATACAGATTTTTTATTAAGCAAAATGGTAAAAGAAATGAAAACAAAGTTTAATAAATATTAGAAAGGTGTAGATAAGATGAATGATTTTTTATTTATTGTAACTTTGCCTGATCCAAGATGTAAGGAACAAGATTTGAAATTTTTTTTGGATCTTTTATGTGATGAAGATGATATTATGGTTGGTCATATGATGAAAAAATTTAGACAAACTTTGAATAATATGTTTGATCAATATTTAGTTTTGTATTCTGCAAATGTCCAAGCTAAATGCTCACAACCTTTAGACACAAAAGAAGTGGATAGTTGTAACATTGATTCATTTTCACTATAGATGGATCTTTATAAAAACGTGTCAAAGATGCAAAAAAGACAGACAACCAAACTGAAGTAGATAAATATTTGGGTGAGATATGTGAGAATATGGATGAAGAGTCTTTTAATCTTTTAGGTTGGTGGAAGATGAACACATCTAGATACAAGGTTCTTTCCAAGATTGCCAAAGATGTTTTAGTTACGCTTATATCAACTATAGCTTCTGAGTCTGCATTTTCTAAGGGGGAAAGGTTATTAATTCTTTTATTCATTGTCCCTAAAAACTATCCAAGCATTTATTTGTACTCAGAACTGTATTCGATCATCACCAATAATTAACATTCGTGAGTCTCTTGATGATATTAAAGCAATTGAAACAGGTAATATTATTTTAATTTTTATTATTAATTGGTATCATTCTCTTATGATTTATGATTTAATATTCTCAACACTTTCTATTATCTTCTATTTTGTAGATATGTTGGGAGGTATTAAGGATATAACACTTGATTGAGTATGATATATTATTATTTTATTTCATATGTATTTCATATATTATTTTATATATATTTAGTTATTAATTTACGAATATTTTTTAAATTATGGCTAATAGGTCATGACACACTGAAGTTTTTTGCTATTGTTCTCAAGATTCAAGATAAGATTATTTTCAAGATGGTCAATGGATGTTAAAGAGTGAAATGATCAAATTAATTTAGGTTTAGATTATTGTAAATTATTTTTTTGTTTATTATTTGAATAAATTGTTAAATTTATTAAAATGACTATTGTAATCGACATCATTATTGACGTATTGTATTATTTTTGTTTTATATAGGTTTGAACATTTTAGTCTTATTTTAAACCTTTTTATTTGGTTTTTTAAGGTTTCTTTTAATTGAAATAATTTTATGTTATGATTTATGTGAAAATTTAAATTTTTTATTCAAAAATACCAAAAATATAATTAATTAAATTTATTGGTCGGATTGATCGGATGTCATCCGAATGGTTGACGGATCAGATTGATTGAATATGAAAGTTGATCGGATCGATTGTGGATTAAGATGTTTCAATCCGATCGAATGATCGGATCAGATCGAATGAGCATAAAATTAACGGTTTCGATCCGATAAACAACCATAATTATTATTATATATATTTAATTGTTTTATTATAACCGAGTCCATCAGCGGTACTGATATATGTTAGCTAGTCCATTTATTTGAAATTTTCTTGTACTGATATTAATTCAAACCTTATAGTATGAAAATATAAAATACAACTTTTGTAATCTACTTGATATTTAATTAACTTTAGAGAAGTTTATAATATTTATCTTATTAATATTTTCTGTTATTTTCTTTATTTGCTGAGGGGAACGATAGAAAAAAAATCTCATTGATCATCATTATTCCTATGATAATCCAATAATGCAAATTTTGAATAGATATTTATATTTATAGAAATATTTTTACCAATATCAAAATAAAATTTATATTTTTAGAAATCTTATTTTGTGGTTTTAAGAATTCGTTGTTATTGGTGTATATTTTAGAAAGAAATGATTATGATATCGAAAATAATCAATCATTTATCACGAATTGAACCCAGTTGTGAATGTTGGTGACCCTACTGTGTGTGGTTCTAATGTGAACCAAATAAGGAAGCCTTTTGTGACTCATGGGGTTACCCCAATGTTACCAGTTCTTGTTCCTTTGAACCATGTTGTGTCAAAAAAATTGGAAAAGTTTAATAGCTTGAACTTCAAGAGATGGAGTAAGATGATGTTCTATCTTAACACCTTGAATTTGGTAAGGTTGTTGACTAAAAAATCCTCCAATCAACCTGAAGGTGAATAAGATTTTCAGTCTACTAATGTTATTAAAGCATAGAAACATTCTGATTAATTATATCGAAACTATGTTCTAAATAATCTAATTGGTTCCTTGTCCAATGAGTACAATAAGGAGAAGATAACTAAAGACTTATGAAAATCATTGGACTAGAAGTAAAAAACTGAAAATACTAGTACCAAGAAATTTTTGGTTGGTTGCTTTCTTGATTATAAGATAGTGGATTCTAAATCTATATGCAATCAAGTATGTGAAATTGAAGATATATTAATAGAGATGTATGATGAAAAGATGGTACTTAGTGAAACCTTCCAAGTTGCTACTATTATTGAAAAGTTGTCTCCTTCATGGATAGAGTTCAAGGCCTACCTTAAGCACAAGCAAAATGAAGTGTCTTTGAAAGACTTGCTAATAAGAATCAAAGTGGAAGAAGACAAACCTTCTTCTAAAAGAGGGTATATTCCATCAACACTTAAGGTTAATGTGATGAATCATGGTCAAAGTTTCAAGCACGATAAAAAATAAAAGTAAGGGCAAGCTAAGTAAAAAGTCAAAATTGGAACCTAGATAAGCAACTTTTAAGAAGTCAAGCTTCTGAGGAATTTGCTTTAACTATCAAAGGATAGGACATAAAGCCTTAGACTGTAAGTTGCCAAAAGGAAACAGGAATCATGAGGCAAACATGGTCAAGAAATCATTCATGATATCTCTGATATTGACTTATGTGTAGTCATTTCTGAGATGAACTTGGTGGGATCAAACCCAAAAGAGTATTGGATTGATACTGGTTCAACAAGGCATGTATGCTTAGATAAAGAGTTATTCACTACTTTTGAATCAATAAAAGATGGAGAGAAATTTTTCATAAAAAATTCTACCATATCATCCATTCAAAGGTAAGACCAGGTCAAACTGAAAATGACCTTTGGGAATGAGCTTACATTAAAAAATGTACTCTATGTGCCATACATCCATAAGATTTTTATTTTTGGCTCATTACTAAACAAGCATGACTTTTGAATAGTGTTTGAATCTAATAAGGTCATTTTGACCATAAATGAGATGTTTGTGATAAAAAGATATATATGTAATGGGTTATTTAAGCTCAATGTAATGACTATAAAAGCTAAGAATATTAATAAGATTAATTATTCTGCTTATTTACCAGAGTTTTTCAACTTGTGCCATGGTAGACTTGGTTATATTAACTACAATACATTCCATGAATTAATTAACATGGAACAAATATTCGCATTCCAAATAGATTCAAAACAGGGATTTGTGTTGAGGCAAAAAGAACTAGGTCATCGTTTCATTCGATAGAAAGGAACACTAAACCCCTTAACTTAATCCATAGTGATATATATGATTTGAAATTTCTTTAAACAAGAGATGACAATAAGTATTTTATTATTTTTGTTAATGATAGCAAGAAATATTAATATGTGTATTTACTTAAAATCAAAGATGAAGTTATAGAGAAATTTATTCCTTAAAACAGAAGTTTAGAATCAACTTAACAAGAAAATCAAGGCATTGGTAGTGATCATAGTGGTGAATATGAAACATTGTTTGTGGATTTTGTGCGTAACATAGAGTTATCTATGAACCACAGCGTCTTATTCACCTCAACAAAATAGATTTATTAAATGTAAGAATCGTACCTTAAAAGAAATAATAAGTACAATGCTATTAAGTTCTAGATTGTCATAGAACTTGTGGGGGAAGCCATTTTATTAGCTAACTACCTTTTAAATAATTACCTTTTAGACAAGATATCCTAAAAAAAGATACATAAGACACCATATGAATTATTTAAAGAAAGGGTACCTTCCTATAAATATTTATTAGTGTGGAGGTGTCTTACTAAAATAGTCATACTTATACCTAAGAAGGTGAAATAGGTTCAAAAATGATAGATTGTATCTTCATTAAATATGCACATAATAGTAGTGCTTATCGATTTATAATGCATGAGTCAAAGATCCCAAACATACACAATAACACGATAATGAAATCAAGAAATGCATCATTCTTTGAAGATGTATTTCCATATAAATCTTAAGGAGAATCAAGTTCGTTTATACGAACATATGGGATTATGAATAAAGATAGTCAAAACAAAGAACCCGAATAAGAGGTTGAGGATAAGATTGAGACTGAACTCAAACATAGCAAGAGGTCTAGAATAGAAACATCCTATGGTCCAGATTTTTTGACCTATTTGTTAAAAGGTGAACCTCAAACCTATGAAGATGCTGTGAATTCTTCTGAAGGTCCTCAATGGCAAGAAGCCATTAACAGTGAAATTGAATCCATTCTGCAAAATCACACATGGAAACTAGTTGATTTACCTCAAAGTAGTAAAACATTAGGATCCAAATGGATTTTTACAAGAAAATGTAAATCAGATTGATCAATTGAAAAGTACAAGGCTAAGCTTGTAATTAAGGGATACAAATAATGGCATGGCCTTGGTTACTTTGATACTTATTCTATTGTGATGAGAATAACATCCATAAGGATGATAGTTGCTATAGTCGCTCTACAAAATCTTGAAATACATCAAACAGATGTAAAGACGGCATTTCTAAATAGAGAGTTAGATGAAGAAGACGGCAAGAAGGAAAGGTCTATAAATTGATAAAGTCTTTATATGGCTTGAAACAAGCACTAAAACAATGGCATGAAAGTATGTCATGAGGACAAATGACTTTAAAATCAACGAATATGATAAATGTGTATATGTCAAGGATAAAAAAGATAGTTATGTTATCTTGTACCTTTACGTTGATAACGTATTAATTATGGATAGTAATGATCAAATGGTCAAATGTACTAAGACAATGTTAAATTCAAGGTTTGATATGAAAGATATGGAGTCTGCTTATGTAATTCTGGAAATTAAGATATCAAGGATATTAAGCGATCTCATTCTAAGTCAATGTCATTATGTTGACAAAATACTTGAGAAATTCAACAATGGTGGTTCTGGATTTATGAGAACACCAATAAGTGTAAATCTACACTTATCTAAGAATAAAAGTAAGAGTGTGTCTCAACTAGAATATTCTAGAGTGATAAAAAATCTTATGTACTTGATGAGTTGTACAAAATCAGACATAACTTTTGTTGTAAGCAAACTAAGTAGATATACTAGTAATCCAATATCTGATCACTGGAAATGTATTACAATACAACTTAGATGCTTAAGATATACACATAGTCATAGACTGCACTACATAAGATATACAGTTGTATTAGAAAGTTACAGTGATGCAAATTAGATATCCGACATGAAAGACTCAAAGTCTACCAATAGATATGTATTCATATTGGGTGGTGTAGTTGTTTTATGGAAGTCCTCTAAACAGACGTGCATTGCTAGATCCACAATGGAATATAGGCTCATCGCTTTGGATAAATATGAAAAAAAGCCAAATAGGTATGCAATTTTTTATAGGATATTCCTAAGTGGATGAAGCCTATACATGCAATATGCATCCATTGTGATGGTCAATCTACTATTGACAGGACACAGAGCAATATATATAATGGTAAGTCTCGACATATACGTCGTAGACATAATAACATTAGACAATTATTATTAACTGAGATTATCTCTATTGATTATGTGAAGTCAAAGGATAACATAACAGATCTCTTAACTAAATGGTTAAATCGAGAGTTAGTTGATAAGTTATCGAGAAGAATGAGACTAAAGCCCATGAATGAATAAGGATTTGCAAAATAAATCCAACCTCTAGAGATCCCAAGATTTAGGTTTAAAGGGACAACCTAATTGTAAATATTTAGTGAGATCACTGTGGGGGGTTTACCCTCAAGTCCATTCCTATGATAAAAACTGTGATACCCGTAAGATACAAGGTAAGTTAAGACTTTTAATAATTTTTATGAAAAGAATACCTAGCAAAGTATGCGGGTTACTCTTTGCGGGTTACTCTTTACGGACTAAGATAAAAGATCACCTATGTGAGAAAAGAGTAGGGTCATTTTAAAAGAGAATTGTATAGGGCTCAATTTTTTAGAGACTTTCACAAAATCAAGCGAATGTTCATGGCCAAAACAAACATAATAATGAAAACTAAATTATGTCAAGAAAGACTTATGTGAAGTATATCATCGTTTACATAAATGACAGAATAGTTCAAAGACATCGCGTTAGTCAGTAAGGTAAATATAATTTCATAAAGGAAGGTTCAAAAGGTAACACTTACCTATCATGTGTAGGTTTTGAATCGTTAAACTTTATTTTTGTGTCAAAATTTGAGTTAAAATCAATGTCAATTTTTATTCATATATGGAGTTGTTGAAATTTTTTGAATTAAAATTGTTGAAACGACTAGTCTTGTTTTAATGTAATTTTTCAGTTTTTTTCTCCTTCGTTTATGTCTTCTTGTTTTAATGTAATTTTAAATTTTCCATTTGTCTTCTTACTTTACTTTAATGTAATTTTCAGTTTTTTTCCCTTGTTTCTGTCTCCTCCTTTACACTCTTATTTCCTTATATAACGAAAAAAATAAGAGATACAAAAAAGAGAAAGAAAACAACGACAGATAGAGAAAAAGAGAGAAAAAAAAAACATACAGAGAGAAAGAAAAAAGAAAAAAAATATTTTCTATCTAAAGTTAAATTCCTCCGATAAAATTCAAAAACTTAAAATTTGTAAAACAATAGATGTAAATTTATTATTATTTAATTGTTGTATCCTAATAGATAATTTTTTGTAATTCTCTAATACACACGGTGAACAAAAAAATTATTTTAAAAATACTGTGATACACAAACCTAGATCATTTACTCTATTTAAATTTTGTATTTATAATTTATACATATATTTGTATTTATATATTTTTTAACTTTAGTATTATAATTTTATTCTTAGTTTGTTTATATGCGTATTATTTCATACATAATTTTTTATACATTAAGCCTTACTGCAATGGCGGATACATCTTTCAATCTGTTTGAGAATAGCAAGATGTGCAAGGACATATATAGCAAATTAAAACATTAAAACTTGCATCCGATTACAAGACAATTTCTTTTTTCCCTTAAAAATCAAACAGTTTATTCGAACATGCAACTCAAAACGTGAGGAAAAATCTCATCCACTAAACCAAGTGAAACACAAAGACAACTTATTTCATTGGCTACTATATGGATAACATGAAAATGCGCATGTAGTATATTATTTTGTCAAAACCATGAAATTTTACCAGTGAAAACTGAGTGAAAACTGGAAAGGAATGCTATAGGTAAAGATAAACGAAGAAAATTCAAAGGGAAAAGAAATTGAGTGGCACGTTTTTTTAACGCATGAAAAAAATATTTATTATAGATATAAAACCAGCAATTCATCAACTTAGAGTTAGATGAGAAGCATTATATAAAATCTAAAATTTGATCCTGACAAATTTGTACGGATAGACCAAGACAATCTGAAACTAATTTTACCTGTCTGTAACGCCAACAACTACTTGAATAAATGTTTTTCATCGAAGTCATAAATGTTCTCAAGAGCCGCATACATTTGAATGGCTTTATCGTACTGCCTATAGTCATATATGCATGCATATGCATATTTTGTTGAGGCTCAAACTCATCCTCATTGATGCTTAAAATAAGAGAAAGAAAAAAAAGAGAGAGAGAGACCAGGGTAGCATCAGTTAGAAAAGGAGTTTCAGAGGCAAACTGCGGAAGAATGCCATTCATCATTTTAGTTTCGTACCTGTTCCCAAGCATATGGTAAAATTACAGAAGACCATTCATTTCTCCATTTTTCTTGAGAGGAGATAAACGGTGTTTGGACCACTCTTCTAGAGCCTTGCGGTGGAGAGCATTCATACGAATATAAGGCCGTTTTTCTTTTATTAGTTTCTCGGCATTTTTCCAGTCTTCAACCACCCCAAGAGTCACCAGTAGTGCACACATAACAGCAACACTTCTTCCATGACCTAAGAAGTGTAACAGAGAAATTTACAATATCTTGTCATTGGAAATCAAAGGAACAAGTTTGGTGCAATTGCTGAAACAAAAACGCTAAATATTGTGTAACTAATTTCATCAACTATTTAATGTCATTTTCAGATTCCACTACTAGAGAGTAGCGTTCATAGTTCATAAAGAAATTGGAAATAGGATCTAATCTGGTAAAGTTCTTTCTTGTAAGCAAGATATATATTCAACAAAATCAAAAGGGTTGGTTTGAATTTGCCAAGGTCATTCCACAGTGGATAGTGGACAGGCCCATCCCTAAAAAGAGAGGCAAGTGGCTTCTTAGCTAGGAATAACCCAAACTGAGCAATAATGTTGTGGAGCAATTCGAACACTCTTATAGATATGGGAAGTGATTGGAACATTGGAATAAGAAATGATTGAAGACTCGGTGTTGCCTCCTCGATGAATAGTGAGAGAATAAATGAGAACATTAGTGCCAAATAAATAGTTTGGACAGACAAAACAGATGTTTTGGAGTCCTCTGATCAAAAAACGAAATCAAATCTGGCTCTAGACCAGACATTGATTACAACAGACACAAACTATGTAAAAAGGTTTCTACAAATGGATTTTGATGCCTGTGAGATGATTTGAAAGAAGCAACATATATTATGATCAAGGATCACACAAGTGGTTGAAAAAGGTGGAATAAAAACATCTAATTAACTTAAATTTCTGATCTTTCCCAAGGTTTCACTCTGTTCCTCCTACTATAATATTCAACTTGATATTACATACCGTGAACCCACTGAATCATGTGAAAAAAAGAGAAAGAATGTCAACATACAATAGACAGGGACTTCTGCTGCCAATAAAAAAAACACACAAAGCCTAAAGACCAATAAGAGAGGGTTGAAATTTATAGCCTAATCGAAACAGACATAGACAACCCTGAAAGCAAATATCGCAAAACATCACTCTCACCATAGCCATGCTGTCATGCCAATGGAAGCAAACTGATATTAACAATTTTGAGCCATAAATTTGTTTACTATTAAATAATGAATAGACTAAATAGCAACCATATTTATGATAATATGTAGTTTTTTTTCTAAATCAAACGATGAATGTCAAAAATCTAAAAACGGCCATCCTATATCTGCAGTGTTGTTTTTTTCATGGTAAAAAGCTAACAAAAGGATTACCAGCATAAAGCAATGAATATCATTACACACATGGAAACAATATTCACCATCAACAAGCAGTCTATAATCTGTGGGAGAACAGATGCAAATAAGCAAAGAGGTATAAGAATCCAAAATCATACCATATGCACAGTGGACAAGTACTGGTCTATTCTGATCCCTTTTACGACAAGCCCACTTGGCAGCAGATTCAATCTCACCAGGCTGAGGAGACCTTGTATCCCAAGTTGGTACACAGAAATACGAATTTCCCACAAACTCCTTTTTGGGAAATTCACAAGTACAATCAATAACAGCAGGGTTACCAGGTGGGAACTTATCAGGTGAAGAAGGCCAACCACCAACATACAAACCATCACAAATTTCAGTGTAAGGAGCTTCCCCACTAAATAATCTTCGCAAGGTCGAGAAACTTTGGACAAAATACAAATATGGGCTGAACATGATCAATGCCCAAATGGGGAAACTCCCATCTGAGCCCTTAGCCAAAAGCATAGGAAGATTGACAGATGGTAAAGATGCAATTGAAACTAAAAAAGATACCAAAGAGGCATACAAGAAGGGTATGGTTAAAAGCATGAAACCAGAGCTTCTAAGATAGGAAAATATCAGGAACATAGCAACAGCCTTCAATCCTATCAAGACGGATATACCTAAACCCATGTCGTTCGCACAAAAACTACAAATTAGGTCCAAGATAAAATCTTTGAATCAGAAAATAAAAAGGGTTTCTAAAATTAGTTCAATAATAGATACTGATCCCATGAACACGCTAAAATTGAAAGATATATGCTGCAATTATATATACTACCCCTCCCTGACTCTTTCAAAACTTACACTTTTCCGAGGAAAGGAATCTCTTTTTTACGTTTTAAGTTTCGCATATTTGTTAAATGGAGAAGAGTAAGAAAATCTAGATAAAGTATTATTAATAAATATAATTATATCTAAAAATTATTTTTTTAATTATATAATTATAATATATAAAAATATTTCTTGTTAAATAATATTAAATACTATGATCTGATAATATTAGATTAGATCTAAATTATATTATACAATTTACTTCGTATATATAAAATTTAAATTCTTAAATTATGTCTTAATTATTTTTCATTTTGAATTAAAAATAATTTTATTCTTATTTTTAAAATATAAAATAAATTTTTATAAAGAATTATTGTGATAAGTAAAAAAAGTATATAAATCAAATAAAATATTATTTCATATGATTGTTAGAGTAATAATAAATTTATCTCTTTATTTCTAAAATACAAAGTTAGAATGGCTAAGTATTCTTTGGTTATTTGAACTCTAACTTAATTTATAATAAAAATTAAATGTATTTAAAAATAAGTTTATTTAAAACTTTTTATGTAAAATTAAATAAAAAATAACACTAATAAAATTTATAATATTAAAAATAAAATATTAATAATATTAAACGGAATTTAATTGTATTGTATTTAATATTGAATAACTCAAAATAACCATAATT
Organism: Hippophae tibetana; assembly: GCA_037013495.1. Lineage (NCBI taxonomy): Eukaryota > Viridiplantae > Streptophyta > Magnoliopsida > Rosales > Elaeagnaceae > Hippophae > Hippophae tibetana. The sequence goes on along the minus strand of CM072801.1, from coordinate 140,806,074 downwards.
TAATTTAAACAATTTTTAATTAGAAATCGCTTAATATGAAATGATGTATTTAATTTTTTTAATGGTTAAAATATATGAGTTGGTTATAAAAAGATCTAAATAATCGTAATTTAATTTAAACGATTTTTAATTAGATAATATTTATTGTTAAATAATATGTAAAGTTTTTTTAATAATAAAAATATATAAATTAATTATAAAATATGTTATTTTTAAAATTATAAATTTATAAGTATTATTTTTACTTTTTAATTAATTTTTTTCTAATATAAGTATTTTATGATGCTTCAATTATCATTGTTTATTATAATTATTTTAACTTTAATAAGTTTTTAACTCGTATAAAAAAAATAAAATAATTCAAAAGGAAATAGATTAAAAATAAAAACAAAAAAATATTAAATTTATATAAATTTACATTCATATTAATTATAATAGATTAGGTAATAAATTTTATAATATTTATAATAATTTAAATTATGACTTATAAATTTTTGTAAGAAATTATCTATACATTTTAGAATAACTATAATTATTATTTTTATCACCTTAATTATTGTATAGTTTATTTAAGAGTCTTATTAATCATCAATTAAATAATAAATTATTAATTATATATTATAATATTAATAATAAATATAATTTTAATTAATATAAAATTTTGATAATAATTAATTTTAATATTGTAATAAATTACGTTAATGGAAGTATTTATAGTTAATATCTTTATGGTAAATAATTTAAATAAATAATATTAATTAATTATAATGATATTTGAATAAAATTATTCAAAAGGTATAGCTGTTAATTTAAATTGATGAATGATTTTTAAAATAAAAAATATATTTAATTATAATTAAAAATATATATTATTATATTATATTTATTTAAAACTTGATATGATTGATAAAAATATCTGTATAAAATATTTATTTTAAAAACGATCGTGATCTTTAAAAATGAAAAATTTACTTATTTTTTTCAAAAACTATTACTATTGACACTAATTCATCCCTTCCCAAAACGCAATAAAAATATCGCAATTAAGGTATAATAAAAAAGAAAATAAACAAGCAAAGCGGTCGTTGGTATTTGGTAACTCCGTCTCTTTGTCTTGGTAGAACTACTGCCGTGGAAATTTTGCCCAAGAAAGATACTAAGCAGATCAATTCTTTTCAATTTGGATGCCAAGCACTCCAATGAACATCAATTTAGTCTATGCAAATACTATAATATCCCACATCATTCCTTATATGGAGTAACTTTTCGTTTGGATGACCGTGTCTGAGTAAGACTCTCATTCTGATAATTCATATTCGAACCTTGATAGCTAGTTCTCTGAAAGCAATTCTCAGGTGTGGTTGGTTTAACAATGGAAAGAGGAGTCCAGAGATGGGTAGTAGACATATCAAAGTGGGACCCATCTCCCCAAGACTTCTCTTTCGCTCTATCTGCTCTTCCTCTGCTTGAACGCTCCACCATCTGCAGGTTTCTCTCATTTTTCTTTCTTTTTTACTCTTCTGTTTGGATTATAAGAAAACCTGGAGAAAAATTAATTGTAATAATTATGAAAACCAAGCTAGAGTAAGAGTCTTTGCTGAGTTCCATATTTAATTAAATTTAAAAAAAAATGCTACGTTTGACAGTCCTAAAATACTGGGTTCAGCCGGCTTTTATATTAAGATTTTTGAGAAATTCAGCTGAAGTTGACTTGATACTTGCATTTAGAATATTTAATCTTTATCTTTCCTATTTCTTCTTGTAAAAGTATGATGTGTGCCCTTTTGAATCCTGCTAAGCTAACATGGAAGTTGATTTTAAATTATCATATTAATCAGAAAAAAACACAAAGCAAATTCAATATTGGTATATCTACTTAATTTGACTAGCACACTTACTTCTTGGGTTAATGGGGTGCTTGAATTGAAGAGTTAATTTATGGCTAATAATATGTAACCTTTAATGTTATCTTCACGCTGGTAGATTTGTAAGATTGGAAGATCGAAAACGGGCACTTGTGAGCCGGTTGCTTCAATATGCTCTTGTGCATGAGGTTTTGGGAATCCCATGTGATGAGATTATTATCAAGCGCACATTAGAAGGCAAACCATATCTGGTATGCTGTTTAACCATCTAGATTTTTGCTTTGTCCTAATAACTTTGCTTCTACATAATATTTATGAGAATAAGCATGTTAAGATGCAAGTTTGTGTGCATGAGATTGTTATATGCTCTGTAAACAGTCCCAAATTTGACAGTAAAGCTGTTTTGAGTATCTGTTTCAAGTATAAATATGAGTAACCATAGCAGTGAGCATGACCTTCTATGTTCTAACATGTAAATAATTATGAGGCAGATTATTTGTTTGAAATATTGAAAGCTCAATGAAAGTGTTCTCTCTTTCTTTTAGAACTAGCTTTGTCACAAAGAGTGGTATCCATAATGAATCATTCCCTTCACTCTATCACACACATGCCAGTCTCCAAGAGAATTTACATGTTTGTGCGAACATCCCTTTGAGATGTGGACTTTTGCTGAGTAAATCTGTACATAAATCTACATCATGTTTGATATTTCCTTGTAAATGTAAACCTTGAAATTTACTTTATTGAAATAGGTAAGATTATAAGGCCAATGTTGCTTTAACCAAATATGATTCCTCTTCCCCCTTTCATTAAGTTCCTTTCATCCTTTTGCTGTCTTATTTTATCTTATGTGTTCATTCAAATTTGGGAGAACTTTTTGAGTGGGAACACAAGAGAACTGGACTAAATAAATAAATATCATTCTTTTAACTAAGAATTCAAAATATGCTCTAACATCCAGTGTCATAATTATATCACTGACGATCTGACATGGTCTTTGTTTTCAGGAATGCCGTAAAGTATGCCTGGAATTCCCCAATTTTAATTTCAATGTATCTCATCATGGTGACTATGTGGCTATAGCTTCTGAACCATTGTGCCTTGTTGGGCTGGACATTATCTCTCACATCAATTTGAAAGAAACAGTTCTAGAATTCATTAACAACTTCTCCTCTTGCTTTTCAAGTTTAGAATGGGAGAACGTAATCACTGCTGGCAGTTGCGATGATATGTTGAATGAGTTCTATAGGTATAGTGTGTTTCTCCCCCCACCCCCAAAAAAAAAAACAATGTTTATAGTTAGTTGTCTTTCTTCATTTATTCACTAAATAAATTTATATTTAGAAAATTAAAGCATATGCTGCTTGGATTGGGATAGAGCTAATACATTGACTTGTACACAGTGATCAGTAAGTCCAGCTTTTTTCAGTGTGGCTTCGACTAGATAGAACTAGGAGTTTGTGAGTTAACTATTTAGTTTTTAACATGACTCATTTTACCTGTGAATAGTTTTCTGTTTTAGATTATACAATTCCATTGTTTCAAAGATATTTTGAAGCATATGGAACGTTTGGATAAAATTCGGGCCTCACTTGAACTCTTCATAATCAGGAATAAAGGATTGTGTTAACAGAAGAAAGAATAAACAGATTTTTCTGTTTATTTAAACTTGATTGTTTTGATAAATTAAGAGAACTAATGATCTACTGTTGTTTTAGATATTGGTGTCTGAAAGAAGCTTGTGTTAAAGCAATGGGGAGTGGAATGGCATATGGATTGGACAAGTTGGAATTTCATCACAAGAAATGGCAAGATATTTCTGTCAAAATTGATGGGGAAATTATGCAAGAATGGAGATTTTGGATTCTTGTATTGGGAAAGGGTCATTTGGTAAGTCAGATCTCAAACATTTGTTATTTTTCTTTTTTTTGTCTCTACTGCCCATTAGTTATACACCCAATGAATGGATCTATTTTATTTGTTGGAATGTGATGGTTACGGCTTTGGCATGGTGTTCCTTTTGAAGAAAGTCGTGGCACGGAAATTAGGCCATGTTTGTTTATGCTTATGATAAAAGTAGTTTCAACCAAAAGTGCAGAATATTGTTCCACGAATTACATCATTTGTGCTTCTTGACAGAAGCACAAAATATGTTGTCCGGGTCCTGAAAGCATTTTTTGAAATTATTATTTTTTCCCTGTTTATGGCAAAATAAATTACAATCATAAATACTTTTACTGGATCTTAAAAGTATAAGCAAACAAAGCCTTATATTTTTACAAATGCTATACAAGTTCCAGTAAATATATGATAGGAAATGCTATAGCTTTCCTTTTTATTTTTATTTTTTTGCCCTCACATATGCACTTTTAAAGAAATGTTATCCTTGAAAAGAATAAAATTCCAAAAACTGAAGTCCAAGATCAGCCTTGTACCTAACTAGATTTCATTTCTTCCAAACACCCACATCTGTATAAAAAGGAAACTTTCTACACAGAATATCGTTTCATGTTTTTAGAAGTTGGTGAGAAATAAAAGTATCTACTAAATCGCAGGTATCAGTAGCGAGGGTTGACCCAAGATCAGCCAGTTTGAGCTACAAGAAAACCCTGAAACAGATAGATTTTAGCGAAGAGGAATACCATGAAGGTCTTAATCTTCCATGTGTAGGATTTACATCGTGGACCGTAGAACAACTCATTCAAGTTTTGTGCATAGAATCTCACTGCATACCTAGAACTAGAACTTATAGTACCATTCAAGTAGAAGAAATGGCTGTTGAACAGTTATAAACAAAATAAATATAGTTTCAAAGAAACATTTATTTTGAAAATAAATTAATAGATTGACACTGTATCAGCACTTTGCATAACAATATTGTGGCTTTATATGACTTTGTAAGCTTCAAGATATTCATCATTATCTTCAATATTCTTCATGGATGAAGTAAATTGATGACTAATGAAAGTGAGATGTTAGAACTACAGAATGGAATGTGAACCTAAGAAGTTTCTTCAACTGAAAATCTGAGGAAATCCTACTTGCATGGTTTAAATCAAAAACTGAGATCCACCGACTCTCTTGAGTAAACTCTGTATAAAGCCTGTGAGTGCTGACTCACTCCATGAAATCTGAATAGAATTCTCCATCTAAAGATGTTCAAAGATGTGGGAATGTTTTGTACGTGGAACCTTAACACTAGGAATTTCCACTGTGCTACACGGGTCAAATGATATCGCGGACCATCAATTTAAGTTGCAAATAACGTTAAACATATTTTGTCATAGAAAATTAAAATTAAAATGGAAAAAAATAAATTATTAGGCCATATGTTCCGTGATTGTATCCAAAGAGTTCAAAACACAAAATGCCTCACCCAATAATAAAAAAAAAACACAAAAAATAGTCTAAATTTTAGTAAAACCAATGACAGTATATCACTTTGACATTGAAGACTAAACTTACTAGGAATTAATGTTGTGTTTAATTAGAATGAATGGAAAAGAATCAGAATTGATTCCTTTTATTTGTGTATTTAATTGAGTTGAAAAATGAGTTAAGAATAGAATCGATTTCATTCTCATTTCAATTTTTTTTTTTCAATTTTATGATCACTTCAAATATAATTCTAAACTCAAATCTCAAATTCATAAATCCAAAAACTTTAAACCTCAAATAGTAGAGATTTAAAGGGTATATTTAACTGTATATGATAATGAGAATCAATCTTAATATAAATAAATATGATTGGAGATGAAAGTAAATGTAAAACTTAAATCTTCTTTAAAAAGTTATAATACATATTATAAAATAAAACAAAATATTAACCTAAGAGAAATTTGTAAATTGTATATTATGAATTTGAAAAAGTGAATCAATACCAAGGGAGAGTGCAAATAATCTACAAGAATGACTCTTAAATTTGTAGTCCTCATTCTCTTTTCATCATATTTTTAAGGAATAAGAATGACTCAATTTTCACTCATTTTCTTTTCTTATAGTAAACACACTAAAAAAAAGACTGCAGAAACAATCATATTCAAAACAGTTGGGCAAATAGTCTACCTTACGCAACCTGCTGCTAGTAAGTAGTAAGCTTGATGTTCTAAAAGAGTTATCAAGCCCAAGACAAATAGCTGACACATTCCTTCAAACTTCTTATATGAACAGCAATTTGTTCACCTTAACAAAACATCAATGATTTAACACATGCATCAATAAAAAATATGGTTATATGCAAACTACTGACAGCAGACCACAAAGGGGATCATCTGCAGATGGCCTAACAATATAGATCAAAAACAATCGTGAATGTCTGTATTCAACGTGCTCGTACGTAAAATAAGTGGTACATCAAGATCAGAAGATGATTTGAAAATCTAGGACCAACTATAAAGCCTGAAATTAAAAATTTGACGCATGCCAAATAGTTACAAGTGAGAATTGATAGATACGCAAAATCAAACGGAATTAAGGATAGATGTTACTAAAGCCATATCTCAACACATGAAAATTTGAGATTTCATCGTCTTGAAAAAATCTTTAGATAATAATACAAAAAGAATGACCATAATTACAAGTCCTTGTCAGAGCCACTTTTTATATCAGCTGGTTGTCCTCTGACAAGAACACTATCATTTTTATCTAAAACAGTCAAATAATGGAAGGAAATATACAGCTTTGTCATCACCAATTCATATTCAACTCTGATAAATCATCCATAGGTATCTCAAGGCCCATTGTATCTTGTTCTTGTAAACCATCCTCGTCAATATTTAACCAAGAACCAAGATCTTGAGGCTCACCAAGCTCTATGGAGTCTAGCTCCAATGGCAAATTTGCAAAAAACATATGTTCTTTGTTCTCTGTTGATGGATCCTCAACAAAGCCATTGGAGATCTCCCCCAGATCTCCCTTTCCATTGCCAACGTGGCCAGCATTTTCAACAAAGCCAGCAGATAAAGGATAGTCATTGTAAGTGGATCTATTTGATAGCTGAGCTGTCTTCTGCTTTGGCTTTGGCTTTGTTTTACGTTCACCTTTACTGTTACCCAGAGATAGACGGCCAGATTTGGAACCAGAGTTTCTAGGTGATGCATTTTTATCCCTTTCACTTCTCTTTCCCTTTGCTCCACCCAATAGAGAATTACCAAGACTTGGTGTAGATTTCAAGATAACGCTGCCTCCAACATCATCAAGCAGTAGCTCTCTCTTCTTTTCTCTGTTTAATATCGGGCTAGTTTTCCCAAGATCTTGATCAGAGGGATGGATGCCAAGACCATGGAACTCCACCAATCTAGACATGACTGAGAAATACGAATTAGAAGAGCATTAGACCATAATATCCGAATCTCTATTCTCAGTAATTAGTGCAATAATCATTTTAGAAAAAGATTCAAACATCCCATCACAATTTGGTCATTTCTCATGCAACCCCTGTATCTTTCAGGGGGGAAAAACAACAGGTACAAACCTTTAAAGAGTTGTCATTTCTTTTATGAATTATCCCTTCTAAATCCATAAAAAATTTAAGCAGCTACATATGCTCTGTTCCGAGTCATTAAAAATGAACAAACAGAATATGAATACAGAAGCTATGCAAATATAATCTTTGAAAATCACGTAAGTCTATTCAGAGAGGACACTCTTCACATCCTCGGATAGTTCAACAATTTTGTACAAGCATGTTTAATTAAAAGCCTTTTTAACCAAACATCTCTTTTATTTGGACAAATGGATTGGCAAATAAATTGCTAAAATTCATACTAAGAGATACTCCTTGAAAGCATAGAAGCTCAAAAACATAATGGTATACCTGACAAGCCAGGCTCTGCATGAGAATTCCGGATTTCAGGAGACAAATTTGACTGCCCCATATCATTGACGCGAGGAGGTGCAGAAAATATGACATCTCGTAGGGGAGGCTCACTGAAGCAACTCTTGCCAGTATCTTCAAATTTCCGACATCTAGCAAGAGTTCTCTTCATAAAAGAGATAGAAACTTGTTTTGGAACCTTGGCAATCCCATATTTTGAAGCAATACTTCCTCGTGTAGCCTAACAAAAAATTTCAATGACATACTTTTAGATTTGGAATCTGCATGTTAGCTATCTTCTCCATTAACATAATCAACTGCACCAAATTGGTACTCCTAGGTATTATATAAGGAAAACGTATTTTTAAATAGATAACACATGCTCATAATCAAAGCATAAGCTCTTTGAAAATGTAATGTTTCACGTCAAAAAACCATAACTTCACATTGAAAGACTGCTAATCTATTTATACAAGTCCAACTACTTTTTCTTTTCTCTTTTAAATAACAAACATCATGATCTATTTATATATAAAAATACTTACAAAGGTATAAAATGTGGCCAAGCAATCCACCCAAAAGAAAATTCTAACTATAAGATAGTCTTATTTTACAAATCCCATCACATACTCTTTTGTTATACAAGCTTATAAGAAACTGAGAATAAACTTTAAACTTTTTTGAAACCGAAGCCCATAATGAAACCAAAAATAAAACAAGTCCAACTATTCAAGCTATTAACAGTAGTTTTACCAATTAAAAAATAAAAGAACAGAAAGTTATTGAATTATGTGATTCCAATCCGATTATCCAAACAATTAATGAAGTCTTACAGCCAAAATAATTTAGAAATAAGAAATGACTTCCCATGTGCATTCTTGTGTGAGAGATTTAAGGAGGGAGGAGTCGACTAATACCAATGACAAGCAGAATACTGGAATGCACTAGGCATTCTCCGACTTACCTCATCATTTTTCTAAGATAAGATCATCACTAGGTAAATGGATAACTAAGATTGGCATACTGGTATACATAATTACTTTTCTCTCAGTTCTCGAATGCACGGAAAACATAAATGTCTATAAATCTTATTTCTCCCTCACTAGGCAAATAAAATTAATGGGATCTGTATACAAAAACCCTCCCCCAGTGAGGCAAATGAGGCTAAGATCATTGAAACAGAAGTTTAAAATCCTGCAAATAAGGGTTCCCTGGAATTGAAAAAATAAACTATAGATCATTTCTCAGTAGAAATTGCAAGGGAACCTAAAACCTACAAGCCACTGCTCGCAATAGATATATGCTTTGAACAATTATGAGATTTTTTTTGTAATACACGCCTAATTAAAATATTACACCAGAAACGAAAAAAAAATGGATAAACTTTATAAGTCTGAAAACAATAACAATTCTATGAACCAACAATAATACCTTTAGACACAGCCCTCCAACATAAAGATATGAACAATGGAGATATAAACAAGATAAATACCAGCAATTTTTTGTAAGCCAATTCAACAAGTCTGTCCATTGCAACCTGCTTCAGACCCCTGAAAATAAAACACATTATTTTCAAGGATTTAAAAAAAAAAGCTCAGTTCAGATTAACTAGGTGACATGCCCAATATCTGATACACATCATCACTACCTACCTTTTTTCACTTTCATTGTTGTCTTCAATTGCTATGTTGAGTGTGTTCATTTGCATTTTAGTCTGATCAACCTACAAGAAAAGGGGAGGGGAAATGAATACATCAAAAAAGAGTAAAAGTTTGCTGTCCAGCACAAAAGGCAGGGATGTCAGAAAATAATTGGGAAAAAAAATCACTCCAGTCTAATTAAGATTTTTTCCCCCCTAAAAACAAATTAACTAATGGGATGGAAGAGGGAGAGAGAAAGAAACCTGTTGGGAAAGTTCCTTTTGCAGAACAAGGATATCACAGTCAATTGCTTCATCCTCTCCATCAGCTAGATCGGGCTGTAACAATGCAGCAGGGTCATATAGAATTATGGAACATAAAGAGAAATGCTCCGTAATGATTCGAAAGTCATATTTGAATATACCTAAAGATCGAAGTCCTACAGTTATATGGGAAATGAGGAATAAAAAGAAAGGGAGAAAAAAACTCCATGGATAAAGAAAAAATTTGAATATTCACAATTTCATAGGAAATGAAAGTCCTATACAAATGCCTCATAATAGGAGTGATTCTGAGAAACTTACAACTATCTCGGGATAAATGCCAACCCCTTGCAGCTCCAGGAGGAGCCTATCCTCCAGGCACATTTGCTCATATGAGCAATCAGAAGCATCTGTACATGTGGATGATGGCCCATCAGAACCATTTTCAGAAAACTCCGTGAAATTCCCAAGATCTGAATGTGTAACTCCCTGGTCTCCTTTTAGAAAACCATTGTTGAATGATGGATTGTACATGCCAGTGCCCTTAATCAAGGTACTACCCCCGTTGCAAGAAATTCTTTCAGTGACATATTGCTTCAGAGGCAGACCCAAATTTGACTCACATTCAAACTCAACTCCTGCCATGTTTCTTGGACCAGCATCAACAGACACATGAGGAATATCAGGAGAATAATCTCCATTACATTGGATGGACATTATATTCCCCCCACTGTTTTCTTCGAATTCTCCAATTTCATTTTCCATAATCAAAGCTGACAATACTCTTTGGTATAATGGAATCCCTTTCTTCCTTATTTCTGAATCTAAAATTCCAGATGAAATATTGTCTTGCACATCCTTCTCTTCTCTAGAAAAAAGGGCTTGAGATACTTCAGGCACAAGATCACCCTGAAAAAATGAGAAAGAAGACTGTTAAAACAAACTTCAGAAAAGCAAGATGGAGAATATTTGATCTTATTCTCAATCTGTCACACCTTAGTATTTTGAGAAATTTATGCCACCAAGACACAAACGTCCAAAAAATCACTAGATAAATATCTAGGAGAAAGAAAAATCAAGACTTACTGCTCTTTAAATGAGATTGCATAAAGAGGTTATAGATACAAAGACTTCTATTCATATGGTGAACCAAAATCATCACAAAAAACATTAGCACACAGACAAAGTTAAAGAAGCCAGTCATTTCTATGACTAGTGATGTGAGTCCTTAGGAAGGGGAGATAAAGCAGAGAGGTAGATATCCATTAGGGCAGAAGGAGATTTATTTCCAATGGAAGAAGAAAAGAATGACAATTTAAGAGAGAGAATTTATATGCATGACCCAAACATGTTAAATAAGCTTTCATCATTCTCACAGTAAATTCAAGCTGATCCAACTATAGATAAATGTGCAAAACGATTATGAAAACAGCCTTAGAATAGAAATTTAAAGATGATTTAAAAAGTATTAATCACCTGCTCCTTCAAGTAAGATATATTCTCCGAGCTAACAGGAGCAAATATTGGTTGCATTTTCTTCCAGAACAAACTAGAACAAGCAAGATCTGCAAGAGCGAAAAATATCTCACTGCAAATAAGCATATAATGGTGAATATAGATTTATTATAGCAAATGATGTCAAAATCAGGAACATACTACTGGCATTACAAGCAAAACTTGCAGCAGCTAAGAGTTCTTCACGGTCATCATCTGCTTCACCTGGAAATTATGTAATATAATATTAGTTTTTTTTATAAATATAAACAAAATTCATTTCAACAGAAAAGAGAAGAGGTACACATGTGGAGCAGAGCTCTGCTAGCCAAGTTAGCACATAAGAGTTAGAAGAGGCTAAAAAATGATATATAAATATCTAAAAACATAAACCAGCAAGAATCTTGTTGCCGTTGATTCACTTTCCCGAAATGGTAGTATAATCATTTCAAAGAAAAAAGGTAATATTATAATCTTTAGCTATTCCATCAGTTTTCAATGTCCAAAATGTTTAATATCAGTAAAGAATAGAAAATCAAACCTCTAACCAACAGAAATGATAGAATTTTCTCCAAGTCTGGTTTGCGTAAACAAAATTATAATAGAAGTCTAAATAACAAACAAAATTTGGATTGCCATTCTTTATTTCCTTTTCCCTTTCTTTTTATATCAAAATTCTTGGTCAAATAAGGAGCTGGAAAAATCTCCCTACTATAGAGCCAATAAATGGATTGTTCATGTTAATCAATCTGTTAATAAATCCAAGCACCAATATCAATGGACTCAGGATTCTAATTTTTGTTTCCTGTAATTTTCTTGCCAGCCAATTAAGCAATAAGGAATCTGAAAGTAAGAAGTTTGAGAGGTAGAGGGGCACATGTTTCTAGTATCACTGTTCTTTATTTTTTCTTTTTTCCTTGCTAAAGTAGAATCAGTGTTCCTGATCAGTGAAACTTCAGTTTTTTTATTGCAGAGAAAAACCTAGATAAAAGCATAAATTGTTATCAATCAGTTTAACGAACTTAGCTGTACCTGATAAATCAGGAGAACCAATAGTTGAAACATTTCCAAGACGAGTAACACCCTTCCGATCTGACAATTTCTTAAGAGGAGGACGCCCTGACTTACTGTAACAAATGTGCATATAAAGCATTCATAAGTGCACCAGAAAATCTAGGAACTCTAGAATCAAAACTAGAAGAAACCGAAAGTAAAAGACAATATTTTTACATTATCAATGGAAAGAATTTGCTACCTGCTATTCCTTTCAGTTACAAGCTTTGAACTTTTCAGCAGCTTTGCTGAGGCTGAATTCTCCAATTTTTCCTCCATTGGTGACACATTGGTCCTAGACAATGACGAGGCCCTCCCACTCCTTCCCTGCCTCCGTACACCATCTCCAGTTTCTCCTTTAATTATAATCTTACTCTTCTTCATAAGCAAAGGGGATGGCACAGAATTCTGAATGCCATTTTCAACTCTATCATCTACTTCACCAATTCCTGGTCCTTTATCCTTCAATGTAGCTTCACGATTTTCACCAGCCCCAGATTCTTCACTTTCGGACAATCTGGCAGGAGAAGAAATATTTTCATTTTTCACTTTATATTGATGGGCACCATTAGACACACCCCTTCCAAGAAGAGACCCATTTGTCCCAAAAGTAGTAAATCTACCACCCACATCACAAGGAGAAGAGCCTTCTGGTGACATCTGCACTTCATCATGGTTTGATACGGGAGACACCAAATTTGCTCTTCTGGTGCGTGAGATTTTTTGTGGTCTCTGACCCACCCATTGAGCCATTGGTGGAGAGGACGATCCTGCGGGCATAGGTCGCTTGCGGTTGCTAGCACCAGTTACTGAATGAGTTTTGTTTACAATCACAGATTGTTCCCAGCATTCAAGAGGTCCAGACGAACGAGGAAAATTGGGAGATGAGTTTCCTGCCATTACAGGGCCACTTCTTTGTGCTCTTGAAGCCTTTCCTTTTATCAATAAACTCTGGTTGAGTAATGGACCCTCCTCACGACCATTTAACCTGCATATGTTAGTAGCCAAATCAGATATTTGAAGCCCATGTGAAGAACTAATATAATAAAACACACAAGTTCCAGAAGCCTTGAATACAGCCCATCAAAAGATAGTAATATTAAGGTATCATCTCCTGACATAACCCTGAAAAATGCATACATACCTATTACTCCCCTTAAGTCGCTCTTTGTTCACACCAGCCATTGAATCCCTTGAAAGAGGGACCCTATCAACTTCATTCTTAGTATTGGTCCTGCCATTTGAACTATGCAAAAAGGTACCATCTAACTTGTTAATGTCACCAGTTCCATTTGATGATCCGGGTCTGTGAAATCAATAATAACATACTTTATATCTCCCTTCCAACGAAAAAAAGAAGACAAAAAGTGGTACCACAAAAGGGGGGGCAAAAGCAACTGCAGCAAAAATGATTGCTGAAAAGTAAATATAAATGAAGAGAACAAATGCTCACAGAATATGCTCATCATACTATAGACACTTCCAAATGACCAAAAAGCATACAACTTGGGTAAATTGTCAAAGGCGTGGGCATTAACTGAACTTGACCAACTTGAACCAACAGAACAATTTGCTTTTATTCTTCCCACTCAAATGGTTCATTTTGGTGTCATCAATATACCAAACAAAAGCATCTTTGACACAGAAGAAAATATCAATAAACATGAACTCACCTATAATTTTGAGCATCACAAGATTGTGAAGTGGGATCGTTATTAATCTTATGATACATAACTCGTCTAGGCTCACCATCATCTACAGATCTGCTTGGAGCAGGACCAACAGACCGTTTCCTTTTCATTTTTCTTTCCCATGTTTCCCCTCCAGCAGGCAATCTCCGAATCTTTTCTTCAACAAAATCAGAACCTTCTCCACCATCTCTATGCATATCTCTGTCTTTTCCCAAAACCATAGGCTGCCTTGAAAGGGTATTAGTTCGACCTTCAGCCTAATGAACAATGTTGGATAAATAATCAGGAAAAAATGGCAGAAGTAAAGCCAATTACACTTAAAGAAAATAACTGAAGAAAATAAAGCTATAACAACTATAACAAATTTATCCTTGTACAGTCAGAGATGAATCAGATATGAAATTGCATAGAATTTTAAGCACCGTCACTTTTCAAGGACGAGAATGAAAATCTGAATAATAAAAATATGAAGTGCAAAAACTTCATTAACATAGACCTTATTGTTGGGAAATGGGAGAACTTCAAGCAGAAAATAATTCACCTTTGAGGAAAATTCAGTTAATCATTAATCCCTTCTAATTTGTATTCAGATATTTATCTGTTAACCATTTAAATTCCTTCAACTTTTGTGTTTCCCATCCTCATCCCTTCCTTATGGATGAAATAACCAAAACCAGGATAGAGCATCTCCACAGAATTAAAAAGAAAGAGAACGAAAAAGAATAATAAAGGAAATGATTTTAGAGCTTAAAAGTTTCATCACATTATGCTACTTGTCAACCAGAAAAGGTCTAAGTAAACCTATCTATATAGGTTAACGTGCACGCATTATAAATATGCTTTTTATACATAAAGGCTGTAGAAATAGAAACTTGTATTTTTATTTTATGAATTTATACATGAACTCCACGTGCTTGTCACTGTTACATAAGCAAGCAAACATGAAGTTTGCACAATATATAACAGGTTTGTAGTAGTTGACACAAACATTGATATTTTTCCTAAAGATGAAAATATAATTTAATAGGGGGGAAAAAGAACACAATTAAGAAATTTTCTGCATACAAACCCTTATTTCTGCAACTGATGAGCGAACTCGCTTGCTCGGAGCAACATTCTTTGTCCTTTCCTCAACTTTTTGATTTGCAAGATCCACAGAGTTTTGAGGAATCGGACCCATTTTCAACAAGTTCAACCCACTTGATCTTCCACTCACCATTATCTCATTCCGTTGCTGCTTTTTCAAGCTTAAAGCTTCAGAATACTTGTTCAGCTTGCGTAAGGCTTCATCCAACCTTTTTATTCTACCCCTGACCATAAAGTTCTCGCATTTGTCAGAAAACAAGGATCTCCATACATAACAAGAAATGCAATGTGGCATTTATGTTTTAAGTTACCAATTTGCAAATAAATTATCTCAAACCATAAGACACATAACTGTCAGAAGCCAAAGATAGCAAAAACCGATCTCATATGATAAATAACACATCAAAGTAACTACGTGTCATGGGTATATGGATTAAATCTATAGTTTCAACTCTACAAAAGTTTGGAAATGATAGATAGATAAAATACAAGATGCAAACAGAAAAGCTGAAGCATTTGGAAAATAAAATATTACCTGGCCTTGCTAGAGGTATCTAATACACTTGCCTTGAACCTTTTTAGTTCCTCTATAGCCACTGTAAGGGAAGGTTTTGAATGAGCTGCTCCAAATAAATTGTCGTCAGCAGTGTTGCCAAATGATATTATCCCCAGAGCCCTCCTTAACTCACCTAACCGAGCGTACTTCTGATTTTCTATTGTAATGGGTTCTAATGACAAGCACTGAGGTAGTGGAGGCAAATCTCCCATTGATGAAGAACTGCTACGAGGAGTACTGGCACCAGAATTAAGCATCCGACTATCACTGCCTTCTCGGAAGCTTCCCAATCTATCCAGATTGGCACCAGAGTAATTGCCCCGCTGCCCATTAGTATAGCTTCCAGAAAAGGCTAATTCCTCAGAACTAGCAGAGCTCGACTCAAATCTCCCATTTCCCGCCATTTGTTATAACAATTTGAACCAAATCATTTCTTCCAGGAGTTACTTGGGTGTAACACCGTAACTTGTTATGGTATCTACAGAAATATGCCTAAATCAGCAATGCGCACTAATCACTACCAGTTTTATCACAGCTTTTGCAACAATAAACCCTCAGTTAACCTACAGTATCCTGGTCTGCAATAACCATCAGCTAGAATTAGTCCAAAAGGGAACTTGACTATTCAAACTCTATCCTGAATATAAATAACTCGATCACTAGAGTCGAATTAAACAGAATACCATATCTCCATTACTAAAACGAACATTAGTTAAAAATGTTTACTAACCGAGAAAACGGACATTGAACTTTTACACTTGACGTCACTCGAGCACGTATTGTTTTCCGAAGAGGGAACTTCGTACGAAATACACGAAAGCATAAAGGAGTAAAAATTTGTACTGTCTATAAGCTAAAACTCTCCAGAATCAATAAGAGGAAATGAGTGGGAGGAAAGTCCACAAATCAGCCTCTTAAAACAAAATTTAAATGGTTTACATAACAATTCCAGGCACCCAGTTCCCAAATAAATACCAAGTTCAACCGAAAAAATATACGAAGAATCCCTATTCAACCACCGAAGAAGGCAAGAAATAGGGTTTTTCGCACTTCCACCAAAAATGGAACCCTAAAACCCCATAAGAAACACAAATTCATACAGATAAAAAGCAAAATTTAATCAAAACACGGGCGAAACTTACCGGCATTGACCGATCTAACAAAAAACCTTAATCAAAATATAAAAAGACGGTACAAGTAAAAGATATCGCCGTGTAGATTCTGTGCGCGAAAGGAATAGAGAAGGGTCCTAAGAGAAGGGGGGTCCCGCTAAAATATAGGGACCGCGTCTTGGGGATGGCGAAGGCTGTACAGTGGCGCTAATTTTGTATATTTCACGTAAACGTAGAGTATCTTTATTATTTTTATTTTTATTTTAACTTTTATTAAAATACATTAAATATTTTTTAAAATTATTAATATTTATTTTATCAATTTTAATGATAATTGATATGAATAAGAGATCTTAATTCTTAAATTTAATTAAAATAAATATAGATAATTTAAATTAAGAATATTTAATATATTTTAATTGAAAATAAAATTAAAAAATACCAAAATAAAGATAATAATACTCTAAATGTATCAACCCCGTAAACCATATATTTTTTAGTACACCAGGAGAGTTTCTTATATACTAAAAAAAGGAGCAAAACGTAATGGATCATTGATAATTTTTATCAAATGCATGCAATAATTCCATAATTATTATATCATGTATAAAAAATTCAGTAACTTTTACCTAATAAGTATTTTAATATCATAATTATTGAATTATATAATATTGTTTATTTTATTATAAAAAGTAAATTTCTTATGATTTATAATTTATTAAAATAAATATTTTTAGTCTATTAAAAATCGTAAAATTTAGTATTATAATGTTTAACTTTCATAAATAACATGATTATAAATATAAAACCTAAAAAATATGAGATTAAAATGCTTATTTGTATACAATAACGAGATTATTGTGACATTTTTTTCAAAAAATATAAGATCTTTAATGTATAATATAATAATAATGGGATTAAATCACTTAAGTGATATTTGATTCGTAGAATATAAAATGAATGAAAATGGTATTATTATTATATTGTTTGAATTGATCGTATAATCAAATAAATAATAAGTATTATAATTTTTGGTTTACAACTATAATGAAATAAAAAAATAAACATACATTATTAAAATTATTATTTTTCTAAATAATTATTATTTAAAAATATTATTTATAGTTATTTAATATTATTTAACATTAATTTAATTTTTTTAATGTTATTTATTTTTTAAAATTATTATTAGAATAAAATATATTATTAAAAAAATTAAATAATTATTACTTAAAAATACTATTTAATATTATTTATTTTTCTAAATTATTATTAAAATTATCATTAAGATTAAAAATATTATTTTTCTAAATAATTAATACCTAAAAATATTATTTATAATTATTTACTTTTCAAAATTATTATTAAAATAAAATATATTATTAACATAACATCCAATTATTAATTATTTTCTTTAATATAATTTACATATCTCCAAAATTAAGAATAAAATTGGAATAAAAAAAAATTATGAGAATAAAATAAGGATTATTAAGGGAGGCAATATAATTATTATTCCTTCCCTTTTATAAATGGATTATATTTCATTCCTAATTTACAACATAATCAAACATAAAAATAAATGGATTCAATTTCATTCATACTCCTATTAATACTAATCAAACATACCATTAAATTAAATAATTATGGAATAGCTTCTATAGAAAAACCTATTAGTGTTTCTCTTTCTATTTTCTTACAAAACATAGTTATTTGTTATTTTTGCCAATAAATGTTGGGCTTTTATTATAAGAGCTCTATTTAATAGATTGTTTATTTGTTTAGTTTGTTTCAATAAATATATATTATAATTGTGTAATATATTTATATTTTTATCTAATGTGATTTTTCTTTCACTTATATTTCATTATAAATGATGATTTATGCATATTTTGTTATGTTTTAATCTGTTTACTTTATATTTATGTATTTCTGTAACTTATAATGTGTAGATCTAACATATGAATTATCAAATTTGATTGAAAACCTGTAATTTTATCGATGAAAAAAGTCATAAACTTTTAGAGAATCGAAAGAGTTAAAAGAAGAAAACTTGAATCATGTCCCGTGTGATTTTTGTTGGTTTTTAAAATAAATTAATATATTTTAATGTTATTGGCTTAATTGTTTTTATATTTTTAATTTAAATAAATAAAATATTTTTTTTCTCAACAAAAATAATACAATCTTAATGATATACAACTAGTATGTTTACATGGAGTGAAATTTTTTTATAATATAAAAATACTTTGATTATTTTATTTTTAAAATTAAATACATTGTGTACAATTATTAAAATTTGTACATTTTAATAATTTTATTGTTACATTGAACACTTTATTTATTTTCTTACCAACTTTGATTTTTTATGATCAATTTAAAAAAAAACTTTATTTTGATTTAGTTGAACCTTATTAATAAATGTTTGAAAAAATAAAATGTCTTATTAATTTTATTAAAAATAAAAAATTAAATTATTAAAATGTTTATAAATATAATAATAATAATAATCTGATTACAATATATTAATTTAAATTAATCTTATTAATATATTTAAGTTATAAAATAAAAATAATATGACGATCTTTTCAAATTTGTCAAACAAACGTATTGACTATCGAAGTAGCAAGACGAGGATAAGTTTGTCAAAATCCATGGAATTCATTAATTTTTTTTTAAATAAAAAGCACGCACTCACGCATATACACGTGATAACATATTCGAACTTACACTCTTAAGTCTAAATGACCAAAATAGCTTATTTCATTGCACGAGATTCCTTGTAAGCTTGAAATTATGCATATTTGGTCATTAATAAGTCATTTGTGTTTCCATGTTAGATCCACTCACAACTTATGTAAATGAAATATCAAATTCACTATTAAGAACTAAATAATTAATAAAATTTTACTATTATATATAATTAATTTTATATTTTTAAAATATATAATAATAAAATTATTTATCTTTAGATATTTTTTTCATTTCTAAAAATACTTTACACTTTTACACTATGCACATAATTTAAACATTTCATATACAACCATATCACCGGTTATTTATGCATATTTTATTATGTTTTAGTTAGATTATTTATGTATCTATATCTATATTTTATATTTTTGTGTATTTATATAGTTTAAAGCATGTAGATTTAATTGTCAAATTGGATTTAAAATCTATTATCCCAGAAATAAAAAAAGTCATAAATATTTAGAGAACTAAAAGAATTAAAAAATAGTTCAGATAGCAATCTATGTGATTTTTGTTAATTCTTATAATAATTTAAAGTGTTTTTATTTATTTTTATTTAAATAAATATAATATATTTTTGTATAAACAAAAATATTATAATATTAATGTTATACAACTAGTATGCATGGAAATTTTTATCTATTATAATAATGCTTTGATTAATTTATTTTCAAAAATTAATTACATTGTACACAATTATTAAAGTTTGTATATTTTAATAATTTATTACATTTTGAACACTTTGTTCATTTTCTTTTCAATTTTGATTTTTTATGATCATTTTCTTTTTTTAGGATAACTTCATTTTGACTTAATTGAATTTTATTAACAAGAGATTGATATATGTTTAAAAAATAAAATGTCTTCAATTTTTTATTAAAAATAAAAATTAAGGTTATTAAAATAATTAATTTTACTTAAAATTAATAAAGTTTACATAAATATAATAATAATGTGACTAAATTATATTAATTTAAAATAATATTATTAATATATTTAATTTATGAAGAAAAAAATATCATATATATATTTTTAAATTTATCAGACAATCATGTTAACTAATGATCCAAGAATAATATTATGAATAAATTATATTAATTTAAAACAATATTATCAATATATTTATCTTATATAAATAAAATAATATATTATGTATTTTTTTCAAATTTATCAAACAATCATATTAAATATTGAAGTTGCAAGAAAATAATAAGTTAATAAAATCCATGAAATTCATTAAAAACTTTTTTTAATAAGAAAAACTCACTCACAAGTATATACACGTAATAACAAAAAAACAATTGTTTTTCAAAATCCTATTAAATTAAATTTCTTTTTGGCTATGCAATCAAACTAAAACAAATGGACAATTATATTTATCTTGTTATCTAAATTTGTTATTTTGAGTTTATGATAAAAAATATATTTAATAATATATATTTTTATGAATCTATATAAGATTAAATACATATAAATAAGAAACATAAGATATAAATAAAATATTCTAAACTAATACAAATATTGAAAACTAATTAAACAAATTTAAGAAAACTTCAAGTACAATAAATCAAAATTTATCTCTTCTAATTATTCATTAACAACACGCGTATCCCGCAAAAATCAAACATATAAAATCACTTTTATAAACCAAAATAATAAATTTATTAATCAATAATGTAAATTTTTTACCTCAACATCATCTTCTCCAATATTAATAGTGGAAACGAATGAACCAGGAGCTAACATATCTAAATAAATTATAAAATATTTGAATACACAATTAAATAATTAATATATAGTACATAAAACAAGTGTTAATAAATTATAATATGTACAAGTATTAAATATATAGACTTATACCTTGTTTACGAATATTAGCCCATAACCAATCTTGAGTACACATCAAAGCTTTCAATGTGTTTTCTTTGAGTCTACTACGATGTTTGCTCACTACTCTACCACTTGTGCTAAATGCAGATTTTGAAGCAACTGTGATGACCGAAATAGCCAAGATATCTTTAGTCATGTCATGCATTATTGGATACCTATGTTTGTTACACTTTCACCAAGACAATATATCAAACTTTTTATCTGAAATTTCTACATCAACCTTCTCTAAATAAGAGTCTAACTCAGATTTCAAAGATCTAGCTTTATTTTGCATTAATTTCCTTTGTTTATACTTATTTACACCACTAAGATTAAGAACACTAGTACCTTCTGAACTTTGAGATGTATCAGAGTATGTTGAAAACTTCATTTGTCGACTCTCTTCTACAATTCATTTATTTCGGTACATAATTATCAAATCATAACACTTTCTTCTCACCTTTTCAATTTCAAAAATGGCATTCTCTCCATATATTCTTGGAAAATAGAATTTGAGATAATTCATCTTAAATCTAGGATGCAAAACAACTCTTATAGCATGACAATATTAACTTCTTGCAAATACTTATCAAATTTTACAAGCATGTTTGAAGTCATTCCCTTGATCAAATCATCCTCATCATTAATCCAATTATATAATGACAATTTGATGTCACAAATATGAGGAAATAACATCTTTATGGTGGGATAGTTGGAACCATAAATCAATTTAGTAACCTTGTAAAATACTTCTAACTTATCACAAATTATACTTGTCATTTTACAATCCAATGCATCAGAAAGACTATTATAATTCTTATCCAATTGTTTTAAACGAGGAAACACTTTCTCATAAAGCAATACATTTTTAAGTATTAAAAAAGTATAATTCCAACTAGTTTAACAATCAAGAGATAAATTTTTACAAGAAGACTTTATCTCTTGAGATGCAATCTTTTTAAATTTTTCCTCCCTTTTTTGTATTGTTGTCCAATATGCAACAACATCTCTAACTTTAACAATGCATTGAGAAATTAGATTTAACCCAACTTTCACTACTAAGTTTAATATGTGAGCAACATAACGCATGTGAAAAATATCTCCATATAATAACATTGAAGTTCTATCTATCTCCAAAAAGCAATTCATTAATTCTTGACCAATAACTACAACATTGTGTGAAGCATGAACATATATAAACCTACAAAAAAATATAATAACAATAAAATTGTTATATACAATCATTTAATACATCAAATCTTTAAAAAAATATTTCATAGGAATTGTATAAATTTCAACAATAAACTTAAAAAACTACCTTATTATTTTACTATGCAAATACCAATTGTCATCAATGAAATGACAAGTTACAACTGTGAATCATTTGTTCTGATTTCCAGACTTCAACATATCACTCGTGATTGCAATATGACTTTTGTTGTTCTCCAACATATCCATCATTTTTTTCTCAATATCATAAATCTTTATAATGTCTCTCTTAACTATCACCCGAGAAATAGGCTTCCGTATTGGTTGTAATGAATGTGAATACTCGCTAAATCCATGATGCTCAACAATACTAAGAGGATACTCGTGTAGAATTATCATATTTGCACATTTATCACGAGACTTTTGAGAATCAAAATTCCAATGTCCTAACTCAATTCTATCCCTTTTCTTGTTAGGATTTAACAATGATTGACTGATACCTCTTTCTTTCCATTTGAATGGACAAACTTTTGTATGTGCTTTCAAATGAGATGTCACATTCCTTGTATCACCTCTTAATCGTTTTCCGCAATAATTACATATTGCTTTCCACATCCCATTAATTTTCTTCCTATCAAAATGAACATATGCTTCAGACTTTAATTTAACCTTCTCATCTTCTTCCTCACTACATTCATTTGATGGTTGACTTTGTGTATTTTCAGGTGAAGAGGTTGATGTAAGGAGAGGAACATTTGTATGTTGATTGACACTTGAAGTTCCACCACTTATTACCTCCACATTAAGTTCAATGTCATTTACTCCTTGAGAGGATTGTGGTGAAAATTTCTGAAAAAAAATAACTTTTAAAGTTTAAATTCATATATAAAAAAAATATACATATATTTTTTATTATCTCACTTTACCTTTTCAACATATTCACTTGTCATGATATTTAAAATCTCTATCTTCTTCACAAATCTCTAACTTTACAAGACATGATAAAAAATTATCATCATACTATATTCCATATTCAATATGAATGGATAATAAGATTTTACCATATACACTATAAATCGATAAAATAGTAGCACTAATCTCATAACAGGGAGGTTCATACACAAAACAGAGTAGTCACTTTATTTCATATACATTATGAATCGATAATACATTATCCAAATGACTTCAGGCATTTAAATATGTTATGTCGAAACTGTTCTGAGTCTCTTGACTAAATCTATCAAAACACAAATCAAATAAGATTTTACCATGATCACTTAAAATGACAAAAACTTTTGTGACAAAAACAGAGTAACCAATAGCCATGTTTCATAATAAGAAGGTCTATACACAAAACAGAATAGTCAATTTATTTCATATACATTATGAATCTATAATACATTGTCCAGACTCCATATGACTTCAAGCATTTAAATATATGTTAGATTTAACTCGTTATGCTCAAGAAAAAATGTAGCAAAAATATCATAGTAGTGAGATCCATACACAAAACACTAGGGGTGAGCATTGATTCGAAATCGCAAGTTTTAGGTCAATCCGAATCCGATCCGAAACAAAGTATGAATTATTTAATCCGAATATGATCCGTTGTACATGCCAATCCGAATAAATCAAAAAATCTATAATTTTAAGTCAATCTAAATCCAATCTAATCCAAAAATTATTCAATCCAAAAATTATTCAATCTGAATCTGATCCGTTGTACATGTCAATCTGAACAAATCTGAATTCACCAATTTTAAGTCAATCTGAATCCGATCCAAAAATTATTCAATCTAAATCCGCTTTAAATTCCAATCCAATCGGGTAGGGTTAAAATTTTAATTTAAATCTATTAAAAAAATTACATAAATAAGGAAATTATGAAATATTAATCTGATACGAACCGCAATAAATGTTAATCCAAACAAATCCAAATCTGATATAATTTCAACATATAAAATGAAAAATTACATAAAATAAAAATATTTTTCATACAAATTAAAAAGTAGGTGACATAATTATTAAGAATAATTCAACAAAAACAATCAAAAAGAAAAAATTCAACATCAATTACATAATTTAACTCCAAAAAATTAAATATCAATTACATAAATTAACCTAACTCTCCAAAATTAATAATAACAATAACTCTTTTTAATAATCATTAATGTTTTAAATCACCAATATCATCAAGACATCTGCATGATAAAAAATTAAAAAGTTAAAAATAAACATAAATAATAAGCTAATAAACATAATAATATATATTTGATAATAAATAAATCTATATATATTCAAAATATATATTTAAAAGTTTTATGAAATATACATGATTTTAGAGCCTCAATTTCATCAAGTGATTCTTGAATATTAATGATTGAAGATGAACGAATCCAATTTTGAGTGCAAATCAAAGATTGTACAATTTTAAAAGATAAGGAACTCCTATATGGGCTAATTGTACGACCACCAGTAGAAAATATAGATTCAGATGCTATAGTAGATACCGGTATGACCAATACATCTCGTGTTATCAATGACAAAAGCTTAAATCTTAAGGAATGAACATTTCACCAACTTAATAGATCAAATTTATCATCATTCATATCAACGAATGCTTCTTATAAGTATTTTTTTCAACTCGGATTTGTTTTCCATAGTATGAACTTCTTTTAAATGCTTTCTCTTACGAGAAGCATAAAGTTGGAATGCATCTGCTTCTAAACCAAAACCTTATGTACCCATTTCTAAAGGTTGAGAAGATTATTTTGTGTTCGATGGAAATTAAGTTTTATGATACTCCTCGTACATATCTTCCAAAGTTTTTTTCACCATTTTTGAACTCATTGATACCTCAATCTCATCCCCATTACACAATTCTAGCAAACTTAGATGTAAAGAACACTCTTTATGCCTAGGATCAAGTAAAACAACCACAAATAACATCATATTCATTTTAGATATTCCTCTCCAATATTTGTCAAACAAAGACCTTAATATCACTAGTCATCATCATCATAATATAATCCTCACATTTACTCCACATATCTAGTTGATCATGAATAAACAAATACGATCCAAGAAGAAATTAGAAGTCACATACAAAGATCCATAAAACAATAATATTGCTTCATAAAAAACTTTCAAAAATTGGACAAAATATATAGCATTATCTCAATCCATTATAATCGGAGTTTGTTTAATTTCACCTCGAAAAAACTATTGATAGTATCCCAAATCAGTGATCTCTAACCTTTCAAATGCTTTTTGAAAATAAGTTGTAGAATCCAACATCAAATAAGTTGAATTACACCTTGTCATAACATCTAAACAAACAAGTTTTTTAGTAGAGAGTTTTTTCATTTCAACAACACTCTTAAATTTTTGCAGTCTAATTGGTGATCCTCTAACGTATCTTACAACAACACGAATCCTATTTATTGATATGTTATACTCTTTCAAACCCTGCTCAACAATTAAATTCAAAATATGTGCATCACATTACATGTGCAAATGTTTTGATTCTAAAATTGCATTACCCCAATCATTAACACAATTTTTCAAATAAATAATTGTAGTAACATTAGAACTTGCATTATCAACTGTAATACATAATATCATATCAATGACCCAATCTAACAAACATGTTTCAATCGCTCTACCAAGTGTATCACCTTTATGATTTGGAACTTGACAAAAGTTCAAGATTTCTCTTTTGTAAATTCCAACCATTATCAACAAAATGAGTAGTTAAACACATATAACATAAATTATGATAAGATGTCCATGTATTAGTGGTAAGGCATATTCTTTTACTAGTTCTATTCAACAACTCTTTCAATTTTACTCTTTCAGTAACATACAAATTCAAGCAATCACTTACAATAGTCCACCGAGAAGGGATTTTAAACAAAGGTTATAAATCTTCAATAAACTCCTTAAATTCTTCACCTTCTACGATAATAAATGACAATTCGTCATTTATTATCATTTTTACCAATTATTCTCTACATCTTTCAACATTAAAACTGTGAGGTACAAGACTTCCTTCCTTATGGGAAGCTAAAGTTTTTTGTTTCTTAAGAACTCTATCGGTAAACTTATCACATCCAATAACAATATGTGCAAGCAAATTTGATATGCCAGATTTTCTTGACACATACTTATATTGTTTCTTACAATATTTGCATATAACTTTGTGATGTTGTCCTACCCGTTCTATGGTAAAATGAGTCCATGTTTCACTACTAGATCTAGAGGAAACTTTTTTACCTTCTTTAGAATCAATGCAAAGGTCATAAATTAGAGTATTTACAGAATCTTCTTCTTGAGTTAGTTGTGTTGCACTTTCATCCTTATTTACTTCCTCAATCACATTAAATGTATCCTTATTTTTGTCTAAAATCATTTGTATAGTTGTAGAAAAAAATATTAGACATTTGCAATAAATAATTGTAAAAATGTGCACATAGATGTAGGACTTGTTCAATATTAATAGACTTCAATATTTTAAAAGTGTCTTAAAAAATTTTGTAACTCAATTAAAGCATGAAAAACAACATTTTTTGGGAAATTTTTTGGACAAATTGCCTTTAGCAATTTGTCGTGCCTAGATATCGAAAAATTACATGGAATAAACAAAATCATCTAAAATAGACCTCCCAACACAAAGTTATGACCGTTCAAAATTTTCTTATAATGTTACCCAATTGTTGTTCTACAATACCATCACATATCCACTTAGACTCGTAATTTCATCTTATAGCTCTTGAAAATTACTATAAAAAAATAGCAAATCACACAATATGTTCTAGATAGCTTCTTGCTTCACACATCCATTTGAAACAAAAGTAATAACTATCAATAACAAACAAAACAAAACATTTGAATATTAGATCTGAAATTAAAATTCAAAAAAAGAAAAAAGTTTAAACAAATATAACCTTCTATGCAGGATGATGAAGAACAACGAAAGGTGACAGAAGCAAACAGTAAAAAAGGACAGATTAAAGGCGAACGCTGAAAAACAAACAGCGACGGTAGAGCAAAGACTGGCAAGCAACGACCATCGACGAGTAGTGAGCTGCGATTGGGACAACAGAGTGGCGAGCAGTGGAATGAAGAGCAGTAGAACCTGAAACCAGAAATGGAGGTAGAGAGAAAGATGTAAGCAGTTTGAAAAAATATTAGGTTTTGTATTAAGAGTTAAGACTTAGAGATGGTTGGCGGCTAGGTTTAATAAGTTAGGTTTATTAATTATTATATATATATATTTTAAAATAATATATAAATGTATCAAATCGGATTGGATTATTCGGATTTGAATATTTTCAATCCAAATCTGAGAGGATTGATAAAATCCAATTCGAATCCGATCCAACTTCAGATCGAAACCATTCAATTTTTTTCGGATTTGATCGGATTGATCAAATTTTTCAGATTGATCGGATATTTTGCTCACCCCTAAGGGTAACCATGTATTAGCCAGACAGCCACCAAGAGATCTACTTCATACGAGAAAAGGAAACACTTACCTGATGAGACCATGAAGAAGAAAAGATAGTAAGCTGGCGACAAACGTACAACTAAGAGCGATAGAGATGACTGACGAGAGAGGAAACTGAGCGATTGGAGTCAGCAACGCGGCACAGTGACTGGCGACGACGCATCACAAGGATTGGCGACGAGACACAGAGATTGACGACTGAACTCAGTGACTGACGACGACTGCGACTGGTGGCTGGCAAGAGAATTGAGTAAATGTGAGAAAAATGAGATTAATAAAAAATAGAGGCGAGAGAATAGTTAGTGACAAATTAGGTTCGTTTATATATTAGGTTAAAAATAAGTAAACCCTAATTAATATATAATTTATTTAAATAAATATAATTAATTTCGCTCATAGTTGATATTAGAGAACTATAAAACTTATCTCTTAGAATACAACGATGAAATAATAATAAACTTACACTATAATTTATTATTACACAAATTTTCATGTATTTGAATTCGATTAGAAGAACTTAATTGTAAATTAAAAATACAAAAAAATATATTTTATTTTCTCTTCTTATTGTTCGTTTATATTTTTTTCTCCCCTTTTCTTTTATTTCTCCTTTTCTGTTCTCTTCTGCCCGCTAGTTTATTGTCCCTTTTCTTTTCCTTTTTTCTTTGCTTTATATAGGAAAACCAACCATTAAATACAAAAAAGAAATTGAAGAAGAAACAAAATTGAAGGTTGTGAGAAGACAGAAACTGAAGAAGAAAAGAAAAGAAAATTAAAGTCGTTAAAACAAACAGAAACAAAAAAAATGAAATACAATAAAAATTAAACTAGTCGTTTTAAGTCGTTAAAACAATTTTAATTCAAAATTTAATTTTCATTAAATAACCATTTTAACAATTTTAATTCAAAATGTTCCAACAATCCTATACATGAATAAAAATTAACATAAATGTTAAATCAAATTTTAACATGAAAAGAGTTCATTGGATTGAAACATGTATAGGATAGATATGTGTTACTCTTTGAACCTTTAATAGATCTTAGGATCTTTAGTCAAATAGGATTCATGAGCTTTCAATCTCATTCTTCTCGATGGCTTATCAATCAACTCTTAATTTAACCATTTGGTAAAGAGATATGTAAAGTTACCCTTTGACTTCACATACGTCGTAAACATAATATTATTAGACAACCACTCTCAACTACATCAGATATGTTAGTTCTTGGTTTATTCGCTTCCACTGTTAATATTTTAGAATATGATGTTGAAGTAAAAAAATTATATTATTGATTAATCAATTTATTATTTTGATTTATAAAAGTGATTTTATATGTTTGATTTTTGCAGGATACACATGCTGTTGATGAATAATTAGAAGAGAACAGTTTTGATTTATTGTACTTGAAGTTTTCTTAAATTTATTTAATTAGTTTTCAATATTTGTATTAGTTTATAATATTTTATTTATATCGTATGTTTCTTGTTTATATGTATTTAATCTTATTTAGATTAATAGAAATATATATTATTAAATGTTAATTTTTTTATCATAAACTCAAAATAACAAATTGAGATAAAAAGTTCAAAATACTTGTCCATTTAATTTAGGTTGATTGCATAACCAAAAGGAACTCAATTGAATAGGATTTTAAAAAAACGATTTTTTTAATAATTGTCTCTAACTGTTATCCGCGGGTAAAAAATCGTCCCCAAACTGTAACGATTTTAAGATGATTTCAAG
This sequence comes from Hippophae tibetana, assembly GCA_037013495.1. NCBI lineage: Eukaryota > Viridiplantae > Streptophyta > Magnoliopsida > Rosales > Elaeagnaceae > Hippophae > Hippophae tibetana. The sequence continues at coordinate 140,776,416 of CM072801.1, read as the reverse complement.
GATAGATTTTATAATTTGGTTCAAGGACGATTATATTAAAATTTATCTCCACACATCCCCGTGCCCATCTCTAGTAATAGATGGATATCATTCGACAACGAGGTGTTTTACATGCAAAAGTTTAATTAAATGATAATTACAACGAGTAAAAATATTATGCCTCCAATATTTGCCTTTTTGTGTCTTTTTAATAAAAAATTATCATATATTATTTATTTTTATGTTAAATAATTATACTCTTTATTATTAAATTTTTATATTTTATTAATTATTTAATTACATGATCTAATTTTACTTCGTATATAAAATTTTATTTATGAATATATGTTCATTTTTCTTATAATAAAGATAATACAAAAATAAAAATATATTTTTTAGTATTTTAAAAATAAAATCATATTTAATAATTGAATCATTTATATAATTAAAAGTTTATTAAATTTCAAATATCTAGTATTAAAAAGTAAAAATTTATATAAGAAATAGATTAGTTTTACTTTGATTTTTAATTAATAAATAATTGAATTTAATGGGATATGTAATGTGATTTGATAGGTGACAAAGTTATTTGATAAAATAATACATACATTAATTTTTGATGGAAGATAAATAATGGACAAATAACTTAGTACGAAATATCCTAATTCAATTTTAGAAAATTCTCTAAATTCCAAATTCAAATTGTTAAATATTATTCTAGAATGGAATTGATTTATTTTTCTATAAAAACATAGGTAAATATTATTGATGAAAAAATGGCTAAATATTTTTGCACGTAAGCTTGTAGGCCTCAAGTTAGACTATACTGTAGAAGTGATTTTTGAAAACATTATATATTTATTTTTTAAATTTTTATAATTATATAACTTACATATATGATATTATTATTATGTTTGTAAACTTTTTTTTTTACTACAAGCAGCTATAAAAATAAAAAACATTATAATTTATTCCTCATTTATATATTTTTATTATTAAAAAATTTTAACTTTACATTAAATATCAACATTATTCAAATTAATAAGTTGAATTGAATACCATATAATATTCTTAAAATGTTGTATTTTATTATTATAAATTTTAAGCATATAATTTGTTTTTGAATTTTTCAAAGATTTTTAACGTTGCTTAAATGATACACAAATCAAATAATGGAATAAATATAATATTATTAGATTTTATATCGGTGTTTTGCACTACTATTTTATCTTATTCGGTAAGGAGAAATAAAATTAATAACAAAATCAGTTTCTTAATTTGGGATACTAGATTGTTAAGATAGAGTACTAATAGAAAACACAATTCTAGTACTAACATTTTCTTATAAAATGTAATTAAGTCAATTTTTACCTTATTAATAAAGGAGTAATATTAATCACATCTAAATTTATATCCACTTTCCACGCACATTATTTAAATTTTTATATTGTAAATATTTTATAAAAAAAATAATTAATTAATTTTTAAAATAATTATAATACATTATATTATATAAATATTATAATTATAAAAATGTGTATAAAATTAGTGAGTAACTTTATTTATTATTATTGGAGCATACATTTTAACTAGTTAAATTTTTATTGGTTTGTAAATATAGATTTTGATATTAAATCATATAAAATTTATATATATTTATAAATTGTATAATTTATTTTTAAGTAAAGTGTAATTATAATGTGGATAGAATTTTTTTTAAAGTTAAATGATATTAGTATTTGTTATTAATAAAAATAATGTTACAAGTAATCCAACGTGGCTCCCTCTCTAATGAACGTCATGGACCCATCATCCTATACCGACAACATTGCTGCAACGCAACAATACGGTCTATCATCAGCTCAGTCTCCGACTCAGTGACTCTCTGATCTCTTCGAACTCCAGTTCTCCGAAATACTAACAATGGCTTATACAAACACCACCTGTTTTGCTTCGTCTCTCTCTGCTCTTTTTCGATCTAACACAATTTCTTCTCCTGACTCTTTCAAAATTTTCCCTATTCACCATACCTACCCCCAATTAACACCGGCTATATCCAAATTCAGGTAATGGTTTTGAAGAATCAGTCTGAACTTATTGATTGATTTTTGTCTGCTCGATAAACGTAAAACGTGATCAATTGAATTGTTATTTGCATATCGTTGTTTTAAGCCTTTCTCATTAACAGAAATTTTCGAATTTAATTTTATAAATTCGCAAATCATAATAGTTTTTAAAATTTCTGTGATTTTTTTAGAGGAATGGGTTTAGATTATTCGAATTGTTATGCAGGAAGAGTGTGCATGCCTCTATTGATGGTATCAACACTGTCGGGTCAACCTCACTGGTAAGTGATATCCTCAATAGTTATAGGCATGGTTTCATGATGTCTTGGCCTCTATGGTTTATGGACCGCCTGAAGTTCTTTGCCATATTATTTTCTCATTTTCTAGGAATTTCTGTTAGACTTAATAAAATAGTAAATAAGTTCAATTTGCTCGTCGATACAAGCCCGTTCTAGACGTAAATCATCAATCATGCAGATAATGTAAATTATCATAATAATGGTGGGATACTTTATAACTGCAGAAGTCTGATGAAGATTCTGATTATATTCCGAAGCCAGTTGTTCTGATAGACCAAGATTCAGATTCTGCTGCAACTATTGTTCAGATTAGCTTTGGAGATCGCCTTGGAGCTCTCCTTGATACGGTGAATTCACTAATGACAGCGTGCTTGCTTACTTTAAAATTTAATTTATATATTCTGATAGTGACTCAATTGTTATTTTTGTCTACTTAAAGCAGATTTTCTTACAGCATGTTAATAATATTAGTACAAAATATTTCAGAGACATATAATTCTGTAAGATTAATGGAGCTATTTAATTTCGTTTTAAGTTGTTTGATTCATGATAATGGAATAGTACGGGAATTTTAGCTTAAACTCTTGGCATCTTTACTGGATATTATTTACAATCTTTTATGTTAGGTACTTTTTATGTCAATTCACTAATGGAATTCATTTCAACTTTTCAAAAATCTAATTTTACATAATCATTGAGCTGCATGTTTGCTCCAGGTCCCCCTCTCTTTGAAAGCATTTTGAATATTTTTGTGATTTGCCATGTTTTGTATTAAGGCAGATGAAAGCATTGAAAGATTTGGGATTGGATGTGTCAAAGGGAACACTTACAACTGAAGGATCAGTCAAGCAGACAAAATTTTTCATAACGCGATTGTATGTACTTTTTTTAAAGATTTTTATTTACCATTTGTGTTTTTACTATTTAATGGTCTTAAGCAGGGTTTATCCCATACATTGTGCAAAATGAGGCTAAGTTTCATAAATTTGTTGATATGTATATCTCTTTTGCCTGCTTGTTTTAAGAAAGCATCAGTTATTTCGACAGGGAATCTTGAATTCTCAAAACAAATCCCCTTCTGTTTTCATCGCGACATGAAAAGTTAGAGGGATTGAAAAACTCATAAGGTTATAATCTATTAAAGATAAAAGAAAATCCACGGTGATAGAGAAAAATGAAGCAATGAAAGCACATAACGTAGCACCCTATAACAATGGAATTTGATGATTATTTTGAATAGACTTCTAATAGATTTGTAGGGAAATTTATGTTGCTATATATCTTTGAACCATTTGTGAGCACTAAACTTGAACTACTGATGCACAACTTGGTACTATTGTTGCTTGTCACACAATTATAATTGTTGTGAGAGTAGCGCGGCAGGGAGCACACTTGACATGAGATAGACATTGGGATAATTAGATTTGTCTAACTCTTGCAAGATCGGGTCTTTGTAAGATCTGCTTCAATCGTAATCATTGCTTGACCAACTTTTCATTCTGTTTTTCCCTACTTGAATGTCGCCGTACATTGAAGCAAGCTAATACCTTTCTTCTTCTCAACTAATCGGATGATCAACTTTTGCTCTCGGTCATCCTAGATGTATGACTTACATAACTGGCATAACATTCTTGGAAAACAATCGAATCGAGTCCTGAACCAAAGGTGCCTTTCTTTGCTCCCTCTTGCCCTTTACTGCACCTTCAGAAAGGAAATGAAGGTAGCAACCTTTGTGTCTTTGGTTAGGCTTTATTCATGAACATATGACTAATACTACTTTTACCACACCAGGGGACTTTTTGTTACAATTTCACGACCTTTGGCCTTAAGAGTTACTTTCCAAAGGGAAGATACTATTTTTTTGCATAACATAATACACAAGGAGGTTTAGTTATATGTGAATAAGATGATTATCAAGTCCTATCAATGATAGGGTCATGTGGCATGTACTTAGGAAGTTCTTTGATAGAATCTCAGAATAGAAGATTAGGCCGAATACAAAGAAATGCATATTTGAAGTTTTCTTTTGATAGAGATAGACATGAGGGACCATGGGAAAATGATTTCAAATAACTCTTTTGGTCTTTCGGACAAAAATATTCACTTTTACAAGGGAGGTTCAAAAGTATGAACCCAAAGTATGGGGATCACGGGTCAAAGGTGTTTGTTACAACACTAAGATTCTATAAATTTGAAAAGAAATAGCTTTTACGCATAAGAGTACTACAAGAGTATTTATTCTCGAACCCAAACTATGATACCTTTGAAATAAGGTGATCCCTGAGCCATAAAAAAATGTATCTACTACAATCATTTATGAGTGTGAGAACTTGTTAGATGCATATTGGGTCTTTCCAAAGCCATTTTCAAAAAGAAAAAAAATATTTCAATCCTTTGTCGGGATTTTCTATCTGTCTATTGGTAAGGTTCTAAAGAGTAGTCCACCCAACTCCACTTATTTCCATACCTTAATTCCATTCTATTTATTATTGGACTTACATTTCAAACAAACAGACTGGGGCCTTCTCCAATCTTATTTCAAAGTCGCCTTCCACCCTAAAGTCAACTATGCAATGAGAGTATACCTCTCATTGTTACTAAAAGACGAAGCAGAACAAAAACTAAAAGCAAACTCTCCAAATTTATGACCAACCTTTTCTTCAGTGATCTTACAACGAACATGAGTTTTTCCATTTTAAATTCGTACAAAGCAATCAATGAATTCCCAACTAGCAGTTCTCTCTCTAGATAAATGATAGACACGAAGGCTTTTGAATTCATCCGATTCTTTTGTTTCTTAAAGAATGGGACCAAATTGATCATTAAGTCCCTTCCCCTTTTTGGTAAATATAAGAGTTATTGCTTAATTGTTTGTAAGATAGAATGGATTAAGATTTATTGTGACTTCACAACCAGTACTACTAGATAGACAGCAGTGATAAATACCTGTGTTGCGTGCCCCTAATCCAAATTCGAGCTATTAGTAGTGTAAGTAGTAGTGTCAATCGTAATAGTAGTGCCAGTATAATGTGGCCCTGAGGTCAGACCAAGGGAACTTTCGTAGGCAGTATAAAAGGGCACTTCCAGGTAACGAGTCATAGTAACAATTATAGTAGTGCTAGCCACTTGTCCAATTAGGTAGCCATAATCTGTGAATCCACATCTATCGAATAGAATTGGTAAAGATTAGTGATTCGGGATAAGAAATGGCTTGAAAGAAAGGTAATAGTGAGCTTGACCTGGAGCGGCTGAGCTGTATTCATTGAGAATATTACATATAAACACATGTTCATTAAAGTTGAATAAAATTTGAAAAGCTGGAAGTACACTCTTTTATACAAGTATATAACAAGGGGTCAAAATTTGAAACTCATGTGGTCTGGGGCTCAATCCACATACGTACCTTCACGAAAACCCCTTTATTACAAGCGGATCTATGAATATATCTAAAACTCCGATTCTGAGTTTAGATACCTACCAAACTCTGGAACAATCCCCTCCCTACCCTGGAATAGAAGAAATAAACAAGCAAAATACTGTTAGTGACTAATTTATTCTTTTTATCTTATTCTTCTCCTCATGCTCCTTGTATTTATGTTAGCAAGTCTAAAAGAAAGATAGCTCGTTATCTTATCATGCTATATGTACAGCTAAATTTAGGTGGATGGACTATTCTTACTCCACATTACTGGCTAATGTTAAAACCAAAAGAGGATCCATAATTTCCAATGGCATGATTATATATTTAATTAGCTCTATCTTGATATAGTTTCACAGTAACTTTTAGTAAGTTATTATTGCTTCTACTGTCAGAATATGTATCTCCATTTTTTTTATTTTTACCAGTTCCATGTACTTACACTTGATGTATTTCCAACTTTTGTTCGACCCATCCACCTCAAATAAAGGAAAAAGAGCCTGAAATCAACCATTCTTTAAAGATATAAAATTATGGAAATTGCTCATGCCTTCATTTTTGACTTGGAAGATATTTCTGATTTCCTCATTGTGGTAGCTTTGAACTGTAAAGACTAGTGGGTGGTACTGCTAAGCTAGGCGGTTCTCAATTCAAATTTTCACTAGAGTGATATTCCCATAATACATGTGAATCATTATTTATAGTAGCTCAGCTTGATGATCAAACATTACCATGATTTCTTTTGCACAAGACTTTACATTTACAGATTTGTTGTCTGGTGATGCTAGAGATGGACGCAAAGTTGAAGATCCTGATACATTGGAGAGAATCCGACTAACTGTCATCAACAACCTTTTGAAGTACCATCCTGTAAATATAATGAATGCCCTCTTATTTTTCACTCAATTTTATGTTAACTTTTGGTGCCTTACTAAGAATGTTTTGGTAGGTTTATTGTCTGTCATTTGGGTTTTGTTGTTTTTCTGAGTACCCCGGATTCTGCTTCATTTGTTGCTAGGAATCAAGCCAGCAACTTGCAATGGGTGAGGCTTTTGGTATAAAAGCTCCAGAGAAGAAGGTGATTGTCACTGACCTTTCTGTTCTTACAACTTTTCACTGCTTCTTACCTTCTAGGGTTTTCTCTGATGTTACCATCTCTATCCATGAAGACTATTGAAAAGGATTTTTTTTTAAAATGAAACAGCTAAAGCATAATGATGTTCGTTTTTACATATATTTTCAGTGCCCTGGTAGTCATATATTTCTTATGTTGGGAATGCATTTCTACTTACTAGTCATATCTTGTTATTATATTTAGAGAAAAGTGTTTTAGAGGTCCCATAGATTAGGTTATTTATGTCATTTAGTTCCTTAGATTATAAGTGGTGTTATTTAATCATTTAACTTTAGAAAAAGTTATCAATTAAAGACAAACCATATTATTTTAATAAAAATTATTAAAATAATGTGTTTCTTAATTGCTCACTTTTTTCTAAAATAATGGAATTAAGTGACATCATTTTTAATCTAAAAGATCAAACAATACGATTTTTAGAATCTTCAGATTTTCTCTCCATGCTGATTGCAGTACCTGCCATTGCAATTTTTGTTTTTTTGGGTCTGTATTGTATTTTTTTCAGAGATGAATACTAAGGATGCATCTTTTAGAAAAAGTTTATAAATGCTGCTTGCAGGGATTCTTTTTATCACGTTTTTACCATTTGAAAAGATTTTACCATATGACGATGAAGATATCCAAACATTTAAAAGGACCCAGATTCACCTACGTTTGAAGTTATATAGGTGCTTATCTGTTTGCTTATGATTGGACCCATTATCCCGTGAGCTGTGCTACAAGAGCCGTTTATAAAGAAATAAATTTAATATGCTTATTTTTTCGACAGAAGCATTTCAATATATTGTATATTCATTGGACCATGCATACAAATTTCGTTGCTGTAGTAGTTGTTAGCTGTGTAAATGTTATTGTCTAGGCTTTCAAATCAGAAGTTTGAATAATCTTATTTTCTTCTTGTTAACAGCTGGATGTGGATATTGCAACTCATATACATGTGAAGGAAGATGGACCTCGGAGAAGGTTCAGAACTTATGATTAAATGAAATTAGAAATTTCATTTTGTCTGTTATGTAATTTAATTGTCCATTATGTTCTCCGCATCACCAGCTTGCTTTATATAGAGACAGCAGATAGACCAGGGCTACTAGTTGAAATCATCAAAATCATTTCTGATGTCAACATCGATGTGGAATCAGCAGAAATCGATACAGAAGTATTGTTCTTTCTCCTTTCACCCTTTCCTTGAAGAAAAAGGAAAAAAAAAGCAATTTAATAATGTTAACATCTTTTCAATCATCTTGCAGGGGTTGGTTGCCAAAGACAAATTTCACGTTAGCTATAGAGGAGCTGCGTTGAACAGTTCCTTATCTCAGGTACAGGGTTAGACGTTTAGTTTGCATTGCAATAAGCCATAATGAGTCTAATCTTTTTGCACTGAAGATGAAAACTTTGTTAAAAATTATGCAATTATGCGTTATAATTTTTTCCAATTTTTATTTTTTTTGTGATATTGTCACAATAACTTTTCATTAATGACAACTTTATCCAACAATAAAGGCATTGAAATGTAATTAATTATAAGTTTGTAATACATAATTCACACTTTGTTGTAGCAATAATAAAAATTGTGATAATATCATTACTTTTTTCACCAACTTGAATTTGTAATTAGTTTTTCATATTCTACTCAATTTTGATAATCATTTTAATTCATAATTCTCAATTTTTGAATTTTATAAATTTTGAACTTAGTTATGTATGATAACTTATTTTCAATTTCTATTTCCTAATTTTGAAATTTGATCAAATTTTAAAATTCAAAAAATACAATTTAAGAATTGAATTCTACTTTTATTTCTTGACTCAATCATACTAAATTTTACTCAAAACAAATAAAGAGCCAAAATATGATGAATATTTATCGAAGATAAGTTTAAAATTGAATTTTAGACCTTGAAAAGTTGAAAAGTTGAAAATTAAAAATTATGAATTAGTTATCAAACAAGCAATATCCAATTTTCAATTTCTCCTTTTTAAAATAGGTAAATATTCTATTTTCTATAATAAGTTTTAAATTGTTTTTAGTTTACCATTTTATGCTCTTTTTTTTTATCAATTTGGTATTATATATTGTTATAACAATTAAGTAGTTTTAGTTGATAATGATACTAATTCTTGAGGAGATTAGTCATTTGTAGCGATTAAATTGGAGGATTGAGAATTTTTTGTCGAATTAGGATGGGTGGGGTTGGTCTCACTTAACAATTTTTTAATTTATTTCATTCAAATTTAATATAAATATCAACTAAAATACCTTATGATATAGAATTGAATACATAAAGTACAAAATTGATAGGAAAAAAACTTAAAATTGTAAATTGAAAATAAAATGAAACTTTTACTTGGAAATAAAACGATTATCCTTTTAAAATTGAAATAAAAAATTGGTCATTAAACAATGTGAAATTGAAAATTCAATTTTAAAATTAAGGAATTAAAAATTAAAAATTAGAATAGTTATCAAACAGAATTTTAATTGGAATCTTGCTCTCCTATTTCTCTCATTTCTGCCATGCAATGTGCAGGTGTTAGTAAACTGTGTACGGTACTACCTACGAAGACCAGAAACAGATATCGATAGTTACTAATGTCCTAATGAGGAGATAACGATTGTAGTTGATGATTCACTACAATTCAGAAGGACCTTAATCTTGTTCAGCACATACCATGAGATGTTTTGTGAAGAGTTCAGTAACTCGTGACTTAGGCTCAACTATATTTAGCCACAAATAAATAGAACGAACATGCAATGTACTGGCAAGTTTCTCTCCGATTCTTGGGTTTGTTTTCAGTAAACACTGTCTTGGCATCTCCTTTGTTCTACCTGTTCAAGATATAAAACTAGAAAACTAAAATGGATGTAGGGTTGTTTAAGTATGTTAATTTCAACAAAAATATATTTTAGATCCGTACTTATTTATTAAGATAGTACAAGTCCATTATATTTACAAAAAGTTATACAATTCTATTTTGTAATGTTAATGAATTTGTGCTGTCACACTTTTTATAAATGTATGGATTTATGTTGTCTATAAAAGTATGAACTTTTGTTACTCTTTTTTTTACTTGTTGCTACAATAAGATTTAAGTACATTTCTATTAAAGTATCATATTTAGGTTACTTTTTTCCCCAACTAAAATGCTCGTTACCTTAAGCTCAAAAAATGATCTTTGTGCTTCTGCGGTCTGCACACATATTTGGACAGCCTTTTCTATGATATTGCTAAGAGAGTGATACTGATACTCATTATTTCACAAGTTATTTAGTGATTAGTTCCTAACTTACTAAAAATGTACCTTTTTGTGCTAAATTGAATAAAAAAAATCAACGAGGCTTGAATGAAGGATATTATTGTCATTTTAATCCTCTTAATAATAATAAAAAATAAAATTGAATCTTAACTCTAAATAAACTGAGTGATTTAATGGCTTTTTTCATTTCTTAAAAACACGATAAAAAATTTAGGGTTTCAAAAATAGATCTGGTAGAAGGATCGAGACAAGATTCTAATTTTTTTTAAGGACTTTCTTAAGAAAAGGAAGCATGATGCTGATGCTTTTTAGTTGGAAGAATTTGTGGTGAGAGGCATATGTGAAGAACAATTAATATACCATAATTTGTATTGATTTAGTTTCTGTAGGTTAAAAGTATATCTGATAAAGATTTTTGTATTGTCTGGCATGATTGCTTTGGGCATTGGTGGGTAGAGATAAGCCATCAGCTCACTCTGTTTATTTAGAGTCAACAGATTCTAATTATTATTATTATTATTAAGAGGAGGGTTAAAATGAGGCTGGAAATGACAATAATATCCTTCATTTAGTCTCATTGATTTTTTTACTGTTTATTTTGTTACAAAAACATATCTTTCTTTTTAATAATTTACTAATGGGATACCACTAAATAACTACAAAAATAATGAATACCAAAACATTAATAAATAAGGTACCAGCCCCGCTTTCAATTAGTCTTCAATAAATAAGACGAAGCAAAATCAAACTGAGAGAATGAGAATGTTCGAGAATAGATTATCTTAAGTCATAGACACATTCGCTGAAGATGAAGTTTACAAATTTAGGGGCATCTCTACCATAAGCCTCGGCGTTTATTTACTTTGACCAAGCTATGTGAAAAACTCAGGTTTACCATTACAAAAGTCTATCATGCAATGTGATAACTACGATCCTGTGGACGATGCCACATCATCTTTGTGCTTAATCATACCAGAATCGACAAGAATGGGGATCTCAGCAGCAAGCCATGGTGCAAGGCCCAAACAAAGTGCATGTGCTATGCCAAATCTAGGACTGTACATTGAAACAAATAGGAAAATAATTATTAGTCTACTAACTGCAGTATACATTAACGAAAAATTTAGAAGGGAGGAGGGGTAGTAATGCAGTGTAACGAAAGTAGTCAAGCAAAAGAATGGAGAAGCAAATCATAGTACAATTATGCAAACCACAGGCGCTGTATTCAAACAAAAGAAATAAAAGAAACTAGGTAAAATAGGTTAATGCTTATCATTTCCCATACAGGAGAACAAAAAAAATCACGAGTTGCCAAAGTTTTAAGAATGAAATATAGCAGAAATACTATTAACTTATTTTCAGTGGGATAATACAAGTTTACTAACTATAAAAAAATATACCATAAATCAAAACTTCAAAAAATATTAAAAATAGAACACATGAATACACATATAAGTGTTTTTTTTAGTTACTATATATTCTCTACATCTACATCAATTGTAATTTAAAATATGCACTTAGATAGGTTTGGGCAAATAATAATTGATTTAGAAACACAAAAAAATAAGCACATGTGTATTCATTTTGACATTTTTAAATTTTTTGGATTTCTTGTATATTTTTTCATAGTTATTGAACTTTGTTGTCCCACTGAAAAGTTTTGAATTATTTGTATATTATATGTTCTCTAAATAAATTGTAACTTAAATTATGAATTTAAATAGATTTAAACAAATAAAAATTAATTTAGTAACACTTAACTCAAAAAAAATACTTGTTCATTTTAACATTTTTTGAAATTTTGGACTTTTAATATATTTTTTCATACTTAGTGAAATCGTATTGATGTCCACTGAAAAATTAATAAACTTTTGTTTCCCTTAAAACAAAAACTAAACATTAATCACACAATATTCTTTACAATATCTCAAGGAAGCAGGCACTCCTCCTCCCCTAAACAGTACAATTCTTCTAATGCGTCCATCTTCTCGAAAAGAGAAGAATAGTCCATATGCATTCTGTTTGAACCAAATCAGCAAATCAAATTTGGTATAGGTTACAGATACTCATCTGTACGAAGTTCTGAAAGGTGACACTTTTGAAGTTCATATAAGTTCTCGGTAAAGATATGGATCAGAAAATCAAAACAGTTCAGCCATTCAGCTCCATTACCCAAAATAGAAAATTGAATACGTAAAATGCAAAAGCAAAAAGTACCAGTTTTTGGCCCAGAGTGGCTTAAAATGTACTGTCAAGCAGATCTTGCCCCCTCTATACATCTGAAACACCCAAAAAGAGAAACCGAAGTTCAATGAAAGCCCGACAGTCAAAATAAATAATAACAATAACCAGCAAACAGAAAAATGAAGAAAACCTTCTGAGTTTTTCCATCAAGCTGTGGGAGCTCGAGCTCAGGGGCAGTGGCTGGGTAAGTCACAGGGATATCAAATTGGAGGTCAAATTCGTATTTGAGGAGGTTGTGGACGTACCAACACTTCCCAGTCCAAAGCGTACCTTCGGAATTGGCCGCTGAGATTCGGAACCAATCATTATCGTTGGACTTGTTCATCTGGGTGTAGGCAATTAGAGCCTTGTACTCCTCCTTTAACCTCTGTGTCCACGTCGCACCGTCTCTTGGCCCGGCCTTCGTCATTAGCAGAGGAATCTGGGTCAGCGTCGACTTCGTATTCGGGTCCCAACCCTCCATCTCCGCTCTCCTTCTTCGCTAATCCCTACCCCAGAATTGGATTCTCTCTTTCAATTTGTGCGCTAATATAGACTATGGGAATGCGGTAATTCGAATAACTGAAAAAGAGCTCAGCATGGATTGGTTTCAAACACAGTCTACGATTATTCTAAACCAGTGCGGTGTTGCATGTCGGTTAACTTAATTGGGCTTTAGGTCCAAATAAAAATGGGCCAAAGGCCCAACATTTCATTCAAAACTCAAAAGATCCCCTCTTAGCTCTGATTGGATTGTCAGTTATTCAGAATCAGTTTCATCAACCCCGATCTCTGTCCTTAACCCCCAGCCAAACACCCAAACCCTAACTAACAATATCCTCCTAATCCGACGCCCACATGGCTACAATCAGTCTCCGGAAGGGCAATACCAGGCTTCCCCCGGAGGTAAACCGAGTGTTATACGTGCGTAATTTGCCGTTCAACATCACCAGTGAGGAGATGTACGATATATTTGGCAAATACGGGGCTATTCGACAGATTCGAATTGGTACTAACAAGGACACTCGTGGTACGGCCTTCGTGGTCTACGAGGATATCTACGACGCCAAAACTGCCGTCGATCACCTATCGGGCTTCAACGTTGCTAATCGATACTTGATTGTGCTGTATTACCAGCCAGGCAAGATGAACAAAAAGTTCGACCAGAAGAAGAAGGAAGAGGAGATTACTAGGATGCAAGAGAAGTACGGTGTCTCCACCAAAGATAAGTAGAGGAGTATATGTTCTTTATAGAATTAATGGACTGTTAGGTTGCAGTGTTACAAATGTTTTTTGTTTGAGCTGACGTGGTTTCACATTGCTCCTGAGCTACAAGTTTCAATTTTGGTACTCCATCAATTATGTATTTTTAGTTGGAAGGGGATTTAAACATTTACGTACAATTAATGCAATTTGTCTAATGAACTATGTATTTTAGTTCAATATCTTCATTAATCTTGTTCTGGATATATCTTCTCTGTACCTCTTATTTGTGATTTAGTATGTTTTCATCACTTAAGAATTCATTCGACAGAGAAGCGTAAGTTTGAAAATTGTGTTATAGAGACTTTACTTCGTATGCTGATGAAGTCTTTCCTGACTTTTTGTTTTTGATTGCTAATAGTTAATTTAAGTGGGAAATCAATGTGTGCATCTTTTGTTCGATGTTCAGAATGATTCATCTTGCCGCATAGCCTGCATTATTAAGATACTGGGACTCGTGGAGCTTTCTGTTTTTTTGGGTCCTTACAGTATTTCTAATTCGTTTTTTTTTGTATTTATGCAACATGCAGTAGAATTGTTAGCGGAACACTATGTTTGATGTTTTTGAGTAATTTCTTGTGTTTGTAATGTTGTATTGTTTATAACAAAATCTTTTGGGGAAATACAGTTCTAGTTTTTGTAGAATTTTGGTTTTGATTTATACAGCATGACATTAACCAAGTCGAAAGTTATTTAATCTTTCATTCGTTGAGTAGCTGCTAGGGTTGCAGGTGGATGACAATTAAGTTGGTTATTTCAGGTGGCAGGTAGCTTGCAAAATTAACATTTAGGGCATTCATTAGAGTAGTTTAAGAAAAGGTCGCTTTTGCATGTAAAGATGGCAAACAAAGATTAAGAATTCAGTTCATGCTGGGCAAGGATTTAGTCTCTTACTTTTCTCATTCAAAGATCATATTACTGAACGAAACTTTACTAATGAGAGAAAAATCTTAATGCTTGGTGCTTTGAAATACCTAGGTTGTCTTTGACTTAGTGGCAGCAGCACCAAATAAGAAAGTGGTGAAAATTTTATTGCATAGAGATCATGTTTAGACATTGTTATTAGGAGAACAATGAACCGTTCACTTGCCCTTCACATTTTGTTGCATTTGAAGTAAATCATATTATGCTATGCTTGCATTGCTTTCAACTCCAGTGTACACACCAGCTTTTACCTTAAACCACATCTCTGTTTCTTTGTTTAACTTTTGTACAGTTACTCTTTTTGTTCGATGTCTTCAAAGTCGGTGCATCAAATATTTCCTATATCATATTATATTCTGAGATGTGAACTGCATAAGTTTATTATATTGGGAAGTGGACTCATCCCGTATACAAAAACGGGTTCTCAGCATTAATGGTTGTTTTCATAACGAAGCAATCTTGCTCTTAAAGATTGGACTAATGACGTGGGAAATTTCCTAGTTCTCAATTTGCCTCTAATGTTTCTTGGGATTGTTTGTGTGACACTCATGTATGGTGTATAAGCGTGGGATGCTCGAGCTATGTTAGCAGTCACTAGTCTACGTAGCTCCTTGATTCAATGGAGTTCCCAGCTAATTTGCTGGCATTTGTTGCCAAATTTTATTTCTATTTTATTTAATTTATGTTTATCGAGTTTACCGTTTTCTATCGATTTTAATCTAACCAAGTAAAAGAGCCAAATTTCAGTAGACATACTTGGAAGGAGTTGGATGTTTTCAATCTTCCATGGATATCACGGGTGAATTGTCAATTTAATCTCACTGCCTCCCCTGGGAGCAAAACGTGAGGTATAAAAAACAAAAAACAAAAAAGTAAGTAACCTCGTATAAAACTTGTAACTATAAAATAATATTTTTATATTCATCTCATTTTTTCCAAGAAGAAAGAACCAACCGAAATAATTTACACTAAGTATTGTTTGAATTTAAATTTAAGTTTATTAAATTCGTTAAATATTGAATATTAAATTCTGATTAATTAATACAGTTAATATTATTTGTTTTTTTTAATTTTGGATGTATTTTTTTTTTTATAAATTTTAGAGGTGTTAATATATGTTTTTTTTTTTAAATCTTAGAAAACTCAAGATGAACTTTTTTTCCCGTGGGTTACTAAAAATTGAAAGGCATATATCACATGCTACTCACCTCATGGCCAATTTAGATAAAAATTGTTAATTTTTGAAATCCTTCTTTGTTTTATTGATGGGGTTGGTATTTTTGAATTATTTTGATTCTTTGGTATTTTTGAATTATTTAGATTCTCATTTTGGTTATCTTTTGATCCCATATTTTTAACTAAGATACACCTAATACCCTTATTTAGGTTACGGTACACATTTTGATCAATTTAAATTGTACTTAATACGTTTAAATTACCTCAATTCCTTAAAATTACTATTGAATTTGGACCAAAAAAATATACTAATAAATTATATAAAGGTATTTCATGCCTATAAATTGAGAATATGAGTAAAAAATGATAACAAAACAAGAATATAGGTAGTCTAAATATACCAATTTTTTATTTACAAGTTCATAAAATATTGGCTCTAAGAAAAGCTTTTGTTTTGTGTTCAAGAATGAATAAATAAATATATTTTTCATAAAAACGAAAGTAAATAAATAATGGCAATAATTTTTTTTAGATAATGTATATCGTAATTAAGAATGCATGCAGTGTATTGTGTATGCACATCTTTATAAAAGAAAAATACAAGCCTCCTTAAGGAAGCAAGAAAAAAGTTTGAATTGTTCGGCAACCCTTAATATGAATGTAAACTAAATATTTTCAACTGATAATATTTCAACTTTTTTAGCATTCATAAGTTTGTGGAGGATAGAGTTCCCAAAGTGCCACAGTCGTGTCTTGCGATGCAGAGGCCATCAGCTTTGAGTCCATTGAATAAGCGACGGCATTACACTTCAAAAAGAACCATAAAAATAAAATTAAGGATGAGAAATTGCTCAATAATTAAACAACAAAACCTAGCAAAAAGCAAATAGTTGAACAAGATCGCAAGATCCCCAGGGAAGATAACAGTAAGATTGCCTATCAATTATGCATGGATTTAAATTTTAACTCGACTATGTCAGCATACCGTTGCATGGTGATACTTCAATATTGCCAATGGGTTTCCTTTGCGATAATTATATAACCTCACTCTGTAATCAAGATTAAAGATAAGTGTCAAATTAATAAACAAATGGCCAGTATAATCAAACATGAAGACTCCAAAAGGATAGAGATAAAGTGAAGGAAAAAAGAACATGATATGCTGATCTTCGCTTTAGTGTTCAAGGAAAACAAAAGCTCCCCTTCCTTCTCAAGATGGAAAATACTAAATATGATGTATATCAAATAATGTGGCAGACTGTAATTGAATGTTACAATTTGATCCATAGAATTGCATTCAATAAAATTTGTCATGAAAGTTATGTGGATGCAGTTATGTTATGTCAGTTTTGTCTGTGATATCTTAAAGTACTCTCCCAAGATACAAAATCCTTGTTTGGGAACAGAATTATAAGCCTTTGATTCTTTGGTTTGTATATGATGGAAACAGGCCTTTGAGTAAAAAAATTGGGCTATTCTACCATAGTTTCGATTTTCAAATTTAACGAGCTAAAGAAGAATAAAAGTCAAAGTCAAGACCAATCATGAAACATGTTACCTATAAATCAATGCAATATCAGATATTCTTATGCATCAATTTAAACTGTGAAGCATGTCCTAATAAGTTTAGATGGCGAACAAACTACAACAATAATTCAGAATACAGTTTCAAAGATGATGATTTTAACCTGTGATCCCAGCCGGCAGTTGCAGCAATTTTTCCATCAGGTCTAATGCAGGTGCCTGACACACCAGGCCGCTGCAATTTTATTTCTTTCTTGACCACACAGGTACCCTATTTCACACATACATCACCAAATTAGCCTACAAGTATAGTTCCAAAAGAAGTACCAGTTTTGAACGAAAGGCAAAAGCAACAAATTCACATAACATAAATGGTCATATGCCAAACTCCAACATCATGATCGGTCGAAAATAGGAACAATTTGAGGTAGGGATCCAGAGTTAGTAGCGCAACAGATGACTTCATAATGCACAACCAGGTCATATTTAACCCCACAGATTAACAAAGATTTATTATGATGGTCATGATTGTGAACCAACAATCTCAGAAGCATCACAAATCCATATAGCTGTAATGTGCAGTTGTATGGAGTTACCGTAGCATGGTCCAAACAGTAAATCAAAATTTTGTCATCTGCAGCTCCAGAGATACCACCCTTGCATGAACCATCAATACATAGGCTTAGAACTGCATACAGAATACACAATCACTAGCCTTGTCATATAACAAGGAAAATAAATAATGCATAAGAAATTTCTGATGCTGTGTCCCACACCTGGTTCTGTATGAAACTTGACACAAGTCAATGGTACCCCGGGGTTCCTAATATCCCACCAAAGCATGGAACCATCCTCATAACTGTAAAGGAATAGAATCACAATGGTGTTATAAAACTGTATCAATCTTCTAACATATCACAAAGTAATGGGTTTTAATTAGAAAATAATGCCAGGAATTCTTGCTTCGACCAACATGATTATTATAAGCATGTTGCATAATGTAAAAATTCTGATAGAATAATTCTATTCAGCTCAAGGTTCTACAAGTCATGTGGCAGATTATGACTAGATGTTTAAAATGGGCTGAACTGTCATATCCAGTAATATTCTGCCATATGAGTTTAAACATACATGATACAACTCCTTTTTGATTTTGATATCCACTCTTTTTTTTTTCCTGAACTGAGAATTCTGAATTGCAAAGAAACACATTAAAGCATGTAAACCATAAAATGCGATGAGCATGTGGAACTGACAAATACGGATATTGGTGAATCACTGAATACATTCACAACCAAGATTGCCTGAGCTAAATCTCCAACAACTAGGATAAATTATGACAATAAAAAACAGAGAGAAGCCAGCTGTTTAACAACCACAGAAGCTTTGGGGAAAAAATTTGTTGATGCCCATCATCATCGAAAAAGAAGAATGACCAAACTAATATATCTACTAACAAAGTCAACATTGACACATAGATTGACCTTTGTATTAAACGCACCAAAAAAGTCAAACTGGTGCTAACAAACAAGGTGATTGGGTATAATATGCACAGTATGTGAGGCCAAGTAAATAAGAAGAATGTACCCAGCCAAAACATTGAAGATTCCCTGTGATTCAGATGAAGAAAATGTTTGAATTGACATGCACATCCCTGTCAAAGAAACAAATAATTATTCGAGTGGAAAACATTAGGCATAATATCTCACTTAGCATATGCGGTTTTATTTAATTGTGAAACTCCTTGACTGACACTAAGCCCTTTCATTCAATTTAAATGATTAGATTGTTATTTGAAGAGATTAGATAGGCGAAGGCAAATTTTTGATCAAATTGCTGGTAAATCAATAATAAAGCTGCCAGTAACTTCGTTAAAGTAATATGTCATTTAAAAGTTTCACAAATGACCACCTCTCTCCTTCGTAGAAAATTTACTGGAGCCACCAGAGCAATTTTGAGGTAGTTGGACAGACTTCTCTCCAGACTTGAGATCCCAAAGCTCAACCTTTGCTAATTAATCCATGTAAAAGGTGAGAAATATTATGAAAAATTGGAAAAAATAAATAAATAAACTACCAGTAATCAAAAGTTAAAGCATAAACCTTGGATGGGTCCTCCCCTGCTATTGCCACATATTTGAGTTCCTCAAAATGCATATTTCCTGAATCCAATCCTGAAAATGTTTAGATCCAGGGAACATTTAGCCTAACTACTAGTTCGATTGTATCAGCAAAATAAAAGATGAAGAAGTCAATTTATGGACTAATTCAAAAGATATGAAGCACAGAATACAATTATGGCTCCAGTTTGTACTAAATCCAAATATCCAGTTTAGACAAAGTACGAAAATGTCAGAGCCGAACTTTAATTATTAGGCATTTTTTCTAAATAACTTAAAATCTTTTTCTTTCTTTCTTTTCTTTTGTACAGCAACACCCTAAGTTAATGCTATCAGTAATAAGGCTGGATAAAAATATTGATGAGATGTCAACTACGACAACACCAAAATGTTTTCCCACCTTAAGAACGAAAGGAAATGATAGCCTTTTAAGTTTTAACCTCTCATCCCCTACAAGATTCATGCCTTCCATCATGATGATAAGCATGACAATAAAAGAATCAATGTAATGTTTGTAGTTAATGTTTGTATGTTCTACTTGCAAATGGAAGAAATTTCATATTACCATGTCATCAATGAGCATAAATTACATACATAAAGGTTTGAGTTTGCCATGTGATTCCAATTTTTTGATATCTTGAAAGTGCCAGTACAAAACACTTGAAACATCAGTGCTATAGTGAAAGTTGCATTGGCATACCTTTGGAGGTACTACAGTAGTCAGTTGGGTGTTCCGTCTCTTTTCCGGTATCATCTAAAGTTTCTGCTTCAGCAGCTTTTTCATGAAGATTTAGCCCCTCCACTTGTAGAGGACAAGCATAAGGCTCCTTCACCAATGACAGCTTGCAGAAGTGGAAAGAATTCGTTTTAATAGTAAGAATTGGGTTCCTGTCAAGATGTTGCTTAGAGTTTACAGCAACCACATGACATAAAATTGAATATGAAACCAGTGTGACAAACATATTAAAAGTAAACAAGCAAACCCATTAAGAATCATCAAAAAACTCAAAACCTTGCTCTAAATGGTCAATCTCATCAAAAATTAAGTATGAGAAATTTCCTCAGTACCTGGATAGAAACCCGGCTTCGATATCCCAAAACTTAACAGTTCCATCCCTACCCTGGCTACAGCCATTAAAACAACAGTGATTGCATTAATTCACTAAATTTTCACCTTTTCAAGCTCAATTAAAAAAAAAACATTAACCCAATATATTTATCCCGGAAAAGTTTCTTTAATTAAAATAAAATAATACAACGCTAAATATACCTGACAACTTTGTTGGGTCCAATTGAAGAATCACAAGCTACACAAATTATTCCATGGGCTGCACTATGCACCCTGCATGTTATTTCTCATAAGTCAACTTCAAAATCACTACAAGGAAAAACAAATTTTACAACCTTTTAATCTAGAAAAAAAAGCACAGCAGCGTTAAGCATAGAACTACCAAGCAGACGATATTGTCCGGTGCTGAACAGTGTCCCAAATTCGCAACTCACCATCTGCAGAGCTAAAACCAATAATAAAAATAAAAACCCTGAAATTAATTAATAAATAAAAAATTCATATATAATAAAATGGTAGTAGAAAAGGGGGAAATGGTAATTGATAATTATAATGATTAATAGGTAGAAAGCAATATTGTAATTGTACCCAGAAAAGAGGAGAGAATTAGTTGGATGGAAACAAATGTCCATGACAGAGGAACGGTGACCTCTAAGCACAGCCACTGGATCAGGTGGCGGTCTCTTCTTGCTCATTTTCGCTTTTCTTTGAAGACACTTTTTGACGCTTTCTACAACAAGTTTTGTTTGCTATTCTCATCCAAACCAATTCCTCGAGTGAAATCTTTTAACATTACAATATCAGTGTTCACCGAAAAGTCTGAGACCAAAATACCAATAAATTGGATTTTTAGGAGAGCAAAATAGCGAAAGATAGTAGAAGAGTGGAAGTAATTTTGTGGATTCCCGAACTGATTCCCGAATGGATAAAAATAATAAATTAATAATTAAAATTAATAAAGTTTTATTGGATTATTGTTGTTAGCATAACTTAAATTATGCGAAACAATAATAATTTACGGCCCCTTTTATCTTTTCCTCTCATATACATCTTATAATAATAATAATAATAATAATAATAATAATATAATTATTATAAAAAAATAAGTATATATTTTCATGTATAAATAACCATCTTAATAACTTTACAAGTAATATATTATTTTTTATTAATTACATATAATATAAATATCGATGTATTTTTTTTATATGATATAATACAATTATAATTTAAATTTATTTTATTTTTTTAAAATTAAAATTATTATAAAATTAATTGATTATATGTATTATTTATTTATTATAAAAGGAATAAAAAAATTAAAATAATCTTAAAATAATTAATTTTATACTAATAAATAAAAAATCAAAAGATTCATTATTATATAATCATTTATTTTTTTCTTATTTTTTCTCGTTCAAAAATCTAAAAATTCTTATTTTTTAATTTTATTTTATTTATAATTTTATAAATTTTATTTTAATATTTATCATTATTTTAATTCTAATGTTTAAACAAATAATAGTAATATTATTTTTATTACGTTTCCGTTCTATGAAACGATAGAACCAAACATGAGTTTATGTGGTTAATTTTTTATTTTTTTTATGGTTGTAGCCAATGTGCTGAAGTTTACCGCTCAGGTTACTCTTTGACATGAAAAGCCCTGTAAAGATTAATTCAATTGAATCAACGTCAAAATTCAATTACATTACAATATCTGAATTCATATTTTATATTTGAAAGAGATTGAATCCTTGCATCTCGGGTGTTCCAATCCTCTTTCCATCGAACACCATTTCTTTTCGATCCACACATACTATTTCTTATTTTCTCGTATATTTTAAGAACATAAATCTATTAAAAATTTGAAAAATACACTTGTAATTCAATTTTTATTTTATTTTAAAAAAGTTTAAAAATAAACTTTTTTTGGTGTATATAAATATCTTTATTTATTATTTTAAATTAATTTAGTTATACTTGATAAAAAATACAAAAATATTTGTTCTTAAAATTATATTATATATTAAAAAAAATGAAAAATAAACTAAAGCATATGCAAGGTGCTTTTATTTAATATTTTAATATATATATATATATATATTAAGTTATCAAATAAAATATATTAAAAGTTTAAAATTGTAATGAAAATATTATATGTAATATATAATAGGTATAATAACAAGTTATTTGGATAATATTTTACATTAATTTTATAATATTAATAAAAATTATTATAATAATATTATTATCAAATTTATTTATCAAACGAAGTTGAAAAAAATAATTGTTTTGAGTTTTTTTAATTGAACAATAACTGGATTATAAACAAAGACTGTCAGTAGGTTTAAGGGTTACAAAACAAAATTAATGTAAAAGAACAAAACGATATCTTCACGGGTTTAGCCAAACCCTAAAACGCTAGAACTCCTCCGTCTTCAATCTCTCTGTTTTAAGCAAATTTTAGAGTTCGAGCGTCCACTGCAATGGCGGCCTTCAACCATATAAGGGATATGTACGACGTCGCTTTGAGGCCTCGTCTGCTCCGCTCGATCTTAAGAGAGTATATCCCTGACGACAAACACCCATTCGGGAGTCCTTCAAGTCTTTCCAAGGTCCTCTACTTAGTTAAGACTCACAATCTCCTATCTGAGTCTTTTAGAGAGCGTACGAACCCAAAACAAATTGATAATTGGAGAGCGGCGGTGGATTCATGGGTTGAACGCTTGATTCATCTCGTTTCCAGCGACATGGTATATATAAGCTTGTTCTTATTAAATTCTTAATATGCTGTACATGTTGCTTTTGAATGTAGTTCGGCCATCTTTAGTTGATAGTAATAGGAATAGTAGCCAATGTGCTGAAGTTTACAGCTCAGGTTACTCTTTGACATGAAAAGCTAGTAAATTACTGAGCTTTCTGTTTTGATTTGACATCCAACAAAAGAAGATAGAAGGAATTAGTATTGATTGTTTTTGGAGTTGAATTTTCTCGGTGAGGATACAATTAAGCTCTGAATGTGCTTTATCCCTTTCTTCTTGGTCAGGTGATAAATTTGCAGTTTCAGTTGATAAACATTTGTGAATGTTACAAAATGGTTAAGCCTATATTAATTATTTATTTAGGTTTTTTGCTTGGAATAAACTTCTATTATATGGCTAGATATTTGGAATACGCATTTATCTTTATATATTTAGACTGTAAATTTATTTATTTATTTCACATGGTTCTCTTTTAGCCAGATAAATGCTGGGCAGGAATTTGCTTGCTGGGGGTGACTTGTCAAGAATGTTGCTCTGATCGCTTTTTGGCATCATACCAAGTTTGGTTCCAGAAATTACTTGCACACATTCAGGTGTACAAACTGAGTTTTTTTACTTACATAGTTACCATATTTTCTTCATGCTAGTATGTTGCTAAACACATTTTCCCTTTTTTTCTGAGGTTGGAGGGTTGGTGAGTAAAAGGTCAAAAATACCTCTGATAAAATAGTTTTATCTAAGATCAGAAGCCTTTTAAGCTGACTCAATAATGCGGCATTGGTCATGGTCAAAGTCCTATTTGTCTAGACTTTTGTAGAAAATAACATGAGAATTAAGTTTGGGCATCTTCTTTTGTAGAAGATTATTTATGTTGTTTCCCTCGAGTCAAAGACCTAAATGAATGTTAGTGAGTGACAGTGGTTCCTCAAATGCAATGACATAGTAAGAAGGTCACTTATCATTTAAATAATGAAATCGGGGTTTACTAGTAAAAGAAACCAAGTAAGAACATTGTTATTATTCAAATTACAAGATTAGGATTTGCAAGTAAAACAAACCAAAATGTAAATGTCTAACTATGTTTACCCCCCTCTGACTTAGAAAAAAATAAGTGAAGTTTAAGAAATTCAACCATGATTTTAATTCTTCCACCTCTCTATCATGAACATTTGATGTGGGATATTGTTTTTCTTTTGACATATGGAACTTAAAGGTTTGGTTATAAAATTTCTATACCTATTGCTTTCAAAGATTGTGGCTTGTGGAGATCTCAAAATTTATTGTCTATTTTATTGCTACAGATCAGCTATGTTAATGATTGTTTGGTGTAACTAATTATGTTTGTATGGTGTTTTTTATTTTGAAAAATATTTTACACATTTGATCTGTTTTGCATTTTAACAGTCACCTACAGCTTCTCATTTTGTAAAGATCGCCTCTTGTTCTTCAATAGCAGATCTGCTCGCAAGGTTATTTATCTCATTTTTTCTGGTTCAGCAACACATTCACAATTAATTAATTATTTATTTTTCTGATAAGAAACCAAACACAATTAATTATTTTGTATCAAGATGCATAAATGTAGATGAAGTTTGATTATGTTTAAAATGAGATATTTAGATTTGTAACCAAACAATCTTATCTCTTAGCATCCCTTCTCTCTCATGCATATCTGCTTGTGAGTGCATTTGTCTTTCCATGCTCAAAGAAACAGATGCTGGCATGGCCTCGTTCTTTCATGTTATGGCTTTCTTGATTTGATACTAGTATGTGTATGTACACATATCTTGACATACTGAACATTATGTCCACTATGTTAGTTATCAAGAAGTTATTTCAATACTATTAAATTTTCTTTGTTTCCAGGTGTGTTTGTGTGCATATTTGGATAACTGTGTTAACTAGAAAATCTTATTAGTTTATGTCACAAGGGTATGTTAGGGTTACCTGTTGTAAAGTAGTGGAAAAGGTTTTATCTATCTTCAAAGTTAGGCTTCATGGCTTATGGTGTGAAAGTTTCTTAACCCTCATGGAAAGTATTTATCTTATTCGGTATCGTAGTTTTTTGTTAGGCATGGATTCTCAGAAGTGGGACTTATCTTAGAAAAAGAAAAGAGGTACTTTATTTGCTAAATGTTTAGGGTTTTTCCAATGGTAAGTTGAATATTGTCTCTTGCAATTTTTTTTGTTTTGAATGATTGATAAGTCCATCACAAATATGTAATTTCTGAATGCTCTGTCAAAGTGTCAAAACAAAAGAACTTTAATTTTTCTGAAGCTCGTGTAAAAAATTTGGAAATTCATTAGTGTATTAATGTAAAAAGTTTGGTATAGGTCTAACTGCTACTTCTTATTCACGAGGCCACTTTGTATTAGTATTTTTACTTCCTTTTCACCTTCAAACTTATTCTTGATTTAGGTTGAGTGGATTTCCAAATGTAAAGAGAGATGGGACAGCACATGTTGGAAAACTAATTCAACCTGTTTTGAGGCTTATAAATGATGACAAGTCTGAGGCTGTTTGGGTAAGTTGTTTAATACGAGAAGAATTTTATTTTTTAGCTATTACATAGGAATAAATACTAGAAACTTTAATTTTTACAATGCCTTTTTGATAAAGTAGATGAAACTGTTCACTGGACATATTATCATGTGTTTTATGCAATCTTTCATCCTTGCAATTGTATTTTTGATAGTAAGCAATATATAGGATATGGGCATCAGGAGATAATATGCTTGAAATCTATTCTAGTATCTCATTTATTAAAAAATTCTGCTATGTAGAGGGTACAATTGAGACTTTAATGGGGTGAATCAAGTGCTGTAGTGGAGGTTGCCTGATTTTCCTGCCTCTCTTCATACCTATCATTCTGTGTGTCCACTCGTTCTTTCTTTTTCCTCGTGCACTGTTCATGGATTATTGGCAGTTATTGTAAAATCTTCTCAAGTGTAATCCTGTTGTACTTCAAACATGCCCAAAGTTATTAATTAATAATTTGCATTTTCATGCCTAAGTTTATATCGTTTGTTGTGATGTAGACAAGTCCCTTCTTTTTATTTTTGTTGTTTTCTTTCGCACCAAAGGTTCCAAATGTTCTTTCCATGATGTTGTCCCCAGTAATTTAACTGTCTGCATCACACTCAAGCCCACTTACCTCACTTATGTCATGTCTGCATGGAGAAAGGGGTTAAACGTACTTTAAAAATTGTGCATATCCAACAACATTTCTCTTTTTCTTGGGCAAAAAATCTCAGAGAATTATCAACTTTCAAGCATGCAATCTTTGGATTCTAGTACTCTGATGAATATGTTTGCTTAGCATACAAGATTTGATGGCGATAAGCTGATAATTTTTCATTTATCATGTGCTCCTTTCTTTTTCTTCTTTTAAGAAAATCAGAATCTTATCTTGTCCTCTATCTTTCATGCAGGAGGGAGCAGTACATTTGCTGTGCACCATTATGACATTTTTTCCCTTTTCCATTAGCCGTCACTATGATCTTGTAAGTTCTTTTGTTTATAAAACACTTACTACTGGCCACTGACATTTTATCATTTTATGTTGAGGAATTCATTATAAATCTCTCACATGATCTAAATGTGTGGCAACTAACTATATGTTCTCTCTTTTCTAACATATTGTAGTTTCAACTGTGTAAGTTTGAAATTGAAAATAATACCTTGATATGCAGTCCATCATTATTGTCTAGATATTTCTTTCATGCAAAATTTGAATTAAAAGATATCCTTGAGCAGTTTGTGTATCATTTCTTAAACAAAATATTTGAAAGACCCACGATCCTATGTTATTTATGTGTATCCATTTGTTTTGTTGATCATTCAGATTCTCAATAGAAGGTTCTAACTAATTAATTAGCTGTTGCAAAGAGAAAGTATCAGTGATGCATTTAAATGAGTACCTTTCAATTTGTTACCCCTTTTACATTGGAACAAGTCATCTATATTGTAACTTACCATGTTAAAAGAGGAAAAAAGAAAGAAACTAGTCTAAGTAACCTCTACTTGATTCTTGGCGTTGAAGTCACTCCTTGTATCATTCTGCAACTTAATCAGAATCACTTTAGCAAATATATGTTGCTTTCATCATGCATATTTAGTTATCTCTGTTTGAGTTTGTATTCACAGGGTTGTGATATTTTTTTTACCGAGCTTGTGTATAGAGACAGTTTCACCATAGCATTTTCTTTATATGCATTATTTAATTTTAGAGAATGCCTGAAAGCTTATTACTTGTGTTGATCTATTAATGTGATGTTCTTAATTGGGCTATTTGATTCAGCCCTTGTTAACTAATGTATTTGGTTTGCAGGCTGAAGCTGCTATTGCTTCAAAGATCTTTTCGGGAAGCTGTAGTCTCGATATGTTGAAGGTAAAATAATTTCTGCTTCCCATATACTGTTGATAAAGATTATGAATACCTTATGAACTATTTGTTCTTCTTTCAGAAGCTCGCCCATTGCCTGGCATTGCTCCCAAAAACAAGAGGAGATGAGGAGAGCTGGTCCTTAATGATGCAAAAAATATTACTTTGGATTAATGATCACTTGAATGAAGCATTCCAGGGTTTTGAAGAAGGTATATTTTGAGATTGATATTTTATTCTTTTGCTGTCAAAAGGTTTCACCTGGACATATATGTTTACCACAGAAACTAAATCAAGTGAAGCCATCAGGCTATTGCTTCCACCTGGAAAAGATCCTCCTCCTCCCTTGAGAGGAGTTGTATTGTCAGGAGAAGCTTTGCATGGGGCCAGAAGGATGCCTGAATATTCATTGATGTCAAGTGTATCAACATTGATGCTTTGCTGCTGTATGATGCTCACAACTTCTTACCCTGTTCAGGTGGTTTTCCTTGATTGTCTAGTATATTTACAATTTTAAATAAAAAATAGGAATGCATGCCATTTCTACGTTGTTTAATAGAACTGACCTTGTAATTTTTTTATTTTGGCTTTAGAACATTTTCCATATGGTTAACTCAATTGAAATAGTTATTTGATAACTACCAATCTTTGAATAATAGGTGGTTGTCCCTGTACGGTCTCTACAAGCTCTAGTTGAAAGAGTGTTGCTGGTTGATGGCTCCCTGCCAAATTCAATGCGGCCTTTTATGACTGTGATGCAGCAAGAATTCATTTCTTCTGAACTACCAGTTTTGCACTTACATAGTTTGGAGCTTCTTGCTGCTATCATAAAGGGCTTACGAAGGTAAGGCAGAACAATAGACTTATTGTTGTTCCATTCCCTAGTTATCTGTTTGTATTAGAAAAAGTTAGTTCTATGCTCTAGCATAGAGTTTCCTTATTTCTCACTATAAAGGTATTATCGGGCATACTGTGTAAAATCATATTCTTTGGCTGTTTCTTTCAAGTGAAATGTGCTTCCCAAAGGAGCAGAAAGAGAAAGTTAGAGCTATGTTACTATTTAATATGCACGTCATTCTTTTTTCATAAGCAAGTTTAATAAAATGTTGATGCCTACTACGCTACCTTTCATTATTAAAGGTGTTCTAGTATTTTGTACCATTGTGTGTATATATCTGCAGATCTTTTAATTTGATTGTTTTGTTTCTTGATGAGTGCTAACTTTCTACGTGTTTTTTATTTACCTCACAGTCAACTTTTACCTCACGCTGCATCTATTTTGCGCCTCATCTCAGTGTATTTTAAGAGATGTGCATTGCCTGAGTTGAGGACAAAGATTTATACAATTGCAAAGATATTGCTGTTTTCCATGGGTGTTGGTATGTGTTGTTTCTCTCTTTGTATATAAATTGAACTTACACTAATAGCTATCAAGTGCTAGCAATCAATTCCTGACTAAAAGATTGCTAACATGAGGTACTTGGACCTAAACTGAAATGGATAATCATGCATGCACTTGTATTGCATTTGAAATATAAATTCTCAAATTTGAGCTACGAACTATGATTACTCCAAAGGCATGCCTATTGTGGATGTATATTTCCCTAATACCTTTACTAATTGGATCTATTTTTTATTTTATTTTATAAACAGCAATATTGTGTGGACAACAATCTCTAAATTTTATTTGTTTGATGAGAGAATAATCTCTAATAACCTTGTGTATTTGGCGAAAGTTTCAAATCTGATTTCCGATCAGTTACTAACTATTTTAACTTCTATTTATTTATTTATTTCGGTTAAGCTTATTCAAGATGAACAGTGTCAGGGAATGCTCAAATTTGTATGTGGCATGTCCAGAAGTACCAAGAGATCCTAATCCCTTGGGTGGGGAAATTTCATTCTGCATTTCCCTTTTACATTTTTTACGAGATGGAGGATGTCAATAAGGAAGCTATAAAAACGCTGAAATCATTCTTTTAGCCAAAGTTATTTCTTTGTTAATACTTTTATACAATATAAAACATGTATTGTGCATAGAATATGAAACATGTATTCTACTTTCTTTATTCGCAAATATTAACAGAAGCTGGTGCTTTGCCTTCGCCAAAACACTCATATAGTCTGTTAACTACACTATTTTCATCAGGAATGGCAATGTCTCTTGCACGTGAAGTTGTTGACAATGCATTTGTTGATTTGAACCCCAATGGCAATGAAAGTGGTGACACATCTGCTAGTGTGAAATCAAGGCCTTCTGCTGAAGCACCATTGAGACCAAGCCACAGGAAGAGAAAGCACGCTGCCACAACTGGATCTTTTGAAGAATGGCACGACAAAAGTAATTCAGAATTGGGAGCCCTCAAGAACCATTCCCCAACTCTATTTACTTTGAGAATAGCTGCACTTGAGGCACTAGAAGCTCTTCTAACCATGGTACGTTCATCTATATTTCTTATCGAGGATTTTGGAACTTCCTGTCTTGTTTGTTTATATACAATCCACTTATTTGTTAATTTTTTGCCCAGGGGGGTGCTTTAAGATCCGATGGGTGGCGATCAGATCTTGATTGTCTTTTGATAAACATAGCAACAGATTCCTTAAAAGAGGGATGGGCCAACGAGGAAAGAAGTATCTTCCAACACAAAGAATCTACTGAGATTTGTGTAGATTTGCAGATTGCAGCACTACGTGCACTTTTGGCATCTTTTCTGTCCTCATCTCATATTCGACCACCATACCTTGCCCAGGGTCTTGAACTTTTTCATAGAGGTACTTTACTATACTTATAGCATGTGTAACAAGTAGGAACCTACGAATGTGTAAAAACTAGGATTTAAGGATAGCGTGTGAGACTAATCTCTCTTTTACCTATGTATTTGACAAAGTATGAGACTTGACCACAACTAAAATGGAAAGAAAAAAATGTAATTTATGAGGATTCCTTGCACTATAAGTATACAGAATTATTAGATCAACTCTTTTTGGATACTGAAAAAAATTTAGTTATTTTTTCCTTGCCATTTTTTATCTCCAAATTCTTTGTTGGGATGCTTGAGATAGATGAACGTGACAAACTTATGATGTCTGTAATTTATACTAAAAGTTAAGTTCTGTTTGACAATATTAAATGAATGATTTGAGGGGTCTCTGATAATAAGTTTTCATATTGCTGCATTTATATAATATTATTTGAAAAAAAAGTAGTTGAACTTTTACGATTTCTAAGATCTCAAAAGATCCCAGTTTTCGCTTCAAGATTGCCCAACCCTTTGGATTAACTGATTCGTTGCCAGAATTCATAGAAATTGTGCACATATATAATTATGATAGTACGAGGAAGTTTGTAGTCTTTAATCACTCCTAACTAGATAATGATGGTTTCCACAGGCAGGCAAGAAACTGGAACAAAACTTGCTGAATTCTGCGCTCATGCTCTGTTAGCCTTAGAAGTGCTCATACATCCCAGGGCCCTGCCACTAGAAGACTTTCCTACTTCAAATCGTATTTGTGATGGATTCGGTAGTAGATTTCCAGAAAATATGTACTCTGGTGGGCTTAAGCACAGTATTCCATTTTCTAGTGAGATGACACACAATGCTTCTGAGCCAGATCATGATGACCTGTATGATAGCTGGCTCGGAGATGGTAAAGAAACAGAAGCTCCAGCAAGTGACCCTGCTAACACTAGAGAATACAATGATGAGACCCCTGAAACTGCCACAGTTTGTCGGGATGAAAACATTTCCTTTGGTGATCCAGTGAATCAAGACATTCCAAATGGAAGTGAGCAGGAACTCCAAACAACCTGTGTGGACTCAGAGAAGAGGGGCAACAGAGATGAAATTATGGTTGAATCCCACCGTTTTCAAGAACCCACTGGACAATTTCAGAATTCTGTTTCTACTAAGGTAGCTTCAATTGCTGCAGCCACTGACAGTTCAGGATCAGTTCGCAATAATAATTCCTTGTTTGAGAAGGTCACTTCAGACGGCTTATCAAAACAAGATGGTACTGCTATGGCCTCAGGCCATAATGTCTTAGTCCCTCAGAATAGTGAATATGCTACCGTTGACAAAGACATTTCTACCACTTCAATTGATGATAAGAGTAAGAACATTGTGTCTTCAATGGAGGATGAATCCGATTCGGATAAGTTTCCTGATATTGTGGATGCTGATCCAGATTCAGATGCAGTTGATGGAGATGCAGATTCTGATTACTAGAGGTAGAAGAATTTTTGGTATAAGGTAACATGGGTAAAATACTATGCAAGGGGGTTAGAGTTTATACAGTAAGTTCCTGTTATTTATTTGCTCGTATAAGGGAACATTATACTGTGGCTGACTTCAACTATATGGAACTCATTTCCGTCTTCTTTTTTACCCAGTAATACTAGTATAGTAAATATCATTGTTTGTGCCATAGTTCGTTGCCATAGACATGCATACATATAGAGGACAAAAGAAGTAAAGGGGGGTGTGTATAGCAAGTTATGCTTACGGAGTTTACTGACTGCAGTAGTAGTGTCACCCTAAAAAGTAAGGTGGGTCACCTAGTGTTATGTCGTTAAACTCACTCATTATTTTTTGAATTCACAATTTCGAACACACTGTTTACTGTTTTGATCTGCATAAAATAATGTTAATTTATAAAAATTGAGCTGTTTTGAATAAAATTAACTTTCTAGAGGTGTTTGGTCAATGGAAAAGAAAGAAGCACAAGGTTATTGTTTATTTCTTTCTTTTTCTTTTTAGAAATGCATTATGAGGTGGATGATTCCAAGTAGGAAACTTTAGGTTACCAACTGCACTAGGTATAACTAAATTTAGATAATGGGAATGAAGTTACCTTCGGAGTTGATGAGATTTTAATGCGTTTGTGGTATTGGGTACTTCAATGTTTTACGAAACATTTTCTTTCTAATGAAGGGAACTCTAATTTATTTATTTATCTAAAATATATTATATGTTAAAATAGATTTGCCTATGACAAAATATCCAATTTCGATTGAAGTAGTTAGCTCTATTTTTTTATTTAAAAATATATGAAAAATATGTGGCAAAAAAATATCTAAAAACCAGTTATAGTTAAAAAAAAATTATGAATCATATTATATGAAAACAATACATAACAAAAAAAAATACATGAAAAACTATAAGTTGGGAAATAACAATTCTTACAAATAAAAATATTACCAAATGATACCGATGAAAGCACAAATTGAAAAGTTTTGATATCACTTGATACCGATGAAATCACAAATTGAAAAGTTTTGATATCACTTGACATAGGACGAAGGTGTGCATTAATATAGAAGTTCTAATGTAATATGAGATGTTTAACAAATTTTAAATTTATCAGGTTTATTTTCTAATAAAAAATCCTTATATTTGTGAAGGAGATATAACCTTGCCGATGTGAAGGGAGTCGACTGGGGATCATGTTTACGCCGTACATATAAACAAATACAATCCTCTATCTCATAACTTGGGTTTTAAGATGGAATTAGACCCAAATTTAACATGGTATCAGAGCAGATTACCTGGTCGTTATAGTTGTTTCGTCACTGGTTAGTGATACATTCTACCACTTGGGTTCCATAAGCTCAACGTTTCCATCGGTCTCAAGATGTGAGGAGGAGTGTTAAAATCGCACATCGATTAAGGATCGCGTCCACGTTGCGCATATAAACAAGGACAATCCTCCATCTCAAGGGAACAAACCCTTATCGATGTGAGAAAAAATGTTAAAGTTTCTCATCAACTAGGAATCGCGTCCACGCTGTGCATATAAACAAAGACAATCATTTATCTTATAACTTGAGTTTTGAAATGAAATTAGTCCTAAATTTAACTTATAAAATATTTATCATCGTTGAATCAGCACAATAATTTTAAAATAATATTAATTTATAAATATTTGTTTATTTCCGATAAAATGAATAACTTTAAAACTAACAAAATAGAGAAATGGGACTCCTATATATTATGAATATAAAAGAAAATATAGAGTACATTTTTTTTTAATATATTGTTTATTCTGGGATCAATTAGTGAACTTTGAGAAGTCAGAAGTCAAAAAAACAACTTATGACTTACGAGTAAACAAACTTTTGAGGGAGTGGAAAACTATTGTTATCAGAAGGTGTGGCTAATTTGTTGTGTTATTGTATAGTGTATGTATTCATTAATAGAGTCTATAAACTTTAATAAAAAAGGGTCTACAAACCGAAATCTCTTGACGCATGGTACTTCAAGATCCATTGTAGATGTAGTTTCTCAAAAAATTGTTTTAATTTAAAATATTGTTTCTTAAACGGGCTTGCTTCCTTTTTTTTCCCTCGCTGAAAGCCAACTTGTTTAAGCAGTGAAACTATTAAAAAATAATCGAAAATTACAAAATAATAATAATATTACCTTTTAATATCCGAATAATTGTAATTTAAATTAAACAATATTTAATATAAAATAACATAAGATAATTTTTTAATAATAAAAATATATAAATTAAATATAAAAAATATTATTTTTGTAGTTATTTTAATTTATTAACAATTTCATAACTTTTAACAATATCATTTTATTATGGTAACTTTTAAATAATATAATTTTATCTAAAACATTTATTTAATAAAATACACTCTGTTACGTGTATAATATGCACTTTTATCTTATATTTAGAAACTAAGTGCAATTTTTTATACATAAATATAAAATTAAAATACTTATTTATACAAAAGTTACGAGAATGATGGTACCTTTTCAAAAAATAAAAATAAATTAGGCAAGTTTAAATTTTCTTATTTAAATGGATACACTGGTAGGTGAAAACTTACTATTGGCCTGCCCTTTTAGAATATAAGACTGAGTATAATTATTTATTAAGAATATAATAAAAATAACATATTTTAAATTTATAATATTTTGAGATGTTATTTTTTTATAATTTTTTCATATTTTTTTAATTGATAAATACCCTTTTACGTGCAAGAAAAAACGATAATATTGGTAAAATTCCATCATAATACTCTACTTCATCTACGATACAATAATATAAATCATTTATATTTTATTGGGATTATACCAAACAAGTGTTTTTTATTATTATTATTATTATAATTGCCAACGGACAAGCTTGCCATAAGTCTCAATAATGGCGTGCTCAGGTCAGGTCCTCTCAACGACCCAAAATATATCAGTTAAATATTCAAGGGAAGCTTATAATTTCAATGTTGTTATTTGTTTGCGAAATGCACCGTTTGCTATTGAAAATTACATATGTCACAAACGAATTTGAGATATAGAGATATTAAAAAAAAATATTAACATAAAATTTATAACAATAAAAATAATATACATTATATCTAATTTATATATTTTAATATTAGAAAAAATATAATACATTATTTTACATTAAATATCATCTAATTGAATATTATTTAAATTAAATTATTATAATTTAGATCTTTTTAATGTTAATTACGTTTTAATTACACACTACTCATTATTATTTTAATGTTATTTTTGTTTTTATAAATTTTAAAATTATTATTATTTTATTTAGAATATATATATATATATAGTTAAAATCAAAATTAAAAAATAATTAAATAAAAAATTAAAAATACATTTTATTATAATAAGAATCATTAAAAATCATATATATATTTTCTCATTCTTTTTGAGCTCTTTAAATTTTTCAACATCAATGGTTTTTTTAATTGATAGGATATCTTTCAACCCTTAGATGTAGGTCTTGGTGAAAAAAAAACACACACACACATACAAGAGCAAAATCTAAGTATAATATATTTGTTAAATTATTTAAAAAAAAACTAAAAAACTATTTTTATAATGAAAAAGAGGGAGAGACCCTTACCTGTTTCTATGTGATATACGACTCAATATCTACTTGTGGATTAAAGGGTAATTTTCTTACTCTCAGTAAATAATAAAATAAAAAATAAAGTTCGATTTTAAATATTCGCCTTATTGAACCTCCATAAACATATCTGATAAATCATTTCCAAATTTTCATAAAAAATAATAATTAATAACTACTTACTGAATTTATCAATATTTTTCCCTAAAAAATGAATCTATCAATATTCTAGGATATTTTTCAAATACAATTATAAATTATATTTTTGAAATTATAAAATAACTAATAAATTATGAAATTAAAAATATAAATAAATGTATAGAGTGAATTTTTTTAAATTTTCCCCGTAGTACACTTATAAAAGATAATTAATATGGAAATATTGGTCAATAGAAAAAACCCACAGTGGTTGGCTAGGCTGTTCTATTTTGACTACAAATTTATCAGACTTGTCCATTTGACCCGAATACATCACAATTAGGAGAACTTGCTGTGTGAGATGAAACACATAATAGAGGGAGGTATGGTTGGTTGGTGTTTTTTTTTAAAATAATAATTATATTATTCTCTAACCTCGTATCTTTTATATACGCTATATATACGTTTGTAAATCATATCATTTCAATTTTATGTTTTTAACAATTGAGCAAGTTTATATTTTTTTAAAAACTTGATGCTAAAAATGGATAAATGTCACGACATTTCACTAGTTATTAGAGTTATAATATTTACTTTTAACATTTTTTTATGATAATTTAATATATTAATTTTAAAAAAATAATCTCAATAATCAATAATTTTTAAGTTTTTATTTTATTTTTCAACTAAAAGAAGTCTTAACATGAATGATTATTGAATTAATTTAAAATATAATTTTAAAAAAATTAAAATAAAAAATTAATGGTTTATAATTTTTTAAAATTAATTAACTAAATTGAAAATAAAAAGTTTATTAAATTTAAATGCTTTGTTTTAAAAGATTAATAAAACTTAAAGAGACCATTACCGCCCATCTGAAAAATGAGTGTTATGCATTGGTATCAGCATTCATTGCGTGCTACAAAGTTGACCTTTTTTTTTCTCCAATTATTTTGAGAATAATAAAAACAGACTTTTTACAATTAGAATCTTCAGTTGACTTACTGAACTTATTATATAAAATAATAATAATAATTTAATAATATTAAATAAAATTTAACATGAAATAAATTTAATAATTATAATTTAATTTAATAATTTAAGTTTCACTTCTTTTAATAATTAATAAAAATATATAAATTAAACACAAATAATTTTATTTTTATAATTATAAATTTTAATAGATATTATTTTTAAATTAAATAATAAGTTTCAAATAACTGAAATCACAGAGATAAACCAATTCTACTCTCTATAGTGTAAAAGATTAGTTGAATTTTAATTCTATAGAAATACTTATATACTCTCTCAATACATTAACCTTTTATAATATAGAATTTTTAACTTTTTTTTTAATAAACCACAAATACAACAAAAAAAAATGATAGGAGATCAAATAAGAATAAGTCAATTTTACTATGCCTTCTAAAAAAGGTATTTTCTCTATTTATTAGAAAATTAGCTCAATTGCGAAATACAAGTTGCTTGAGTTTCTTTTAACAAACTATGTTTCGTAAATCATAAATAAGCACCTAATGAGCTCAATGATGAACCACATCAATATATAATAAATGATGGCACACTCTAAGCAGAAAGTTATACTTTTTAGATTTTTAGTCTCTAAGCTCTCAAGAATTACACTTAAATACATTTTTAGTATAGGAATTAAAGCATTTTTTTTTAAAAAAACCCGTACAATAATTGGAAATTTAAGTCTCCAAAATATAAGGTTCATAAATTGCATGAATAACTAACATCGTCAAAAATAAAAATAAAAAAATTAAACCCTTACTTTAGTCACCTTTTTTCTTCTACCTTCTTTTCCATTGATATTTGATTTTGATTTATAATAAGATTATTATAGTTTGATTTGTATTTTTGTATTTTTGTATAAATTTTAATTTAAGTATATTTATTTATTTATCATATAAATTTATTTTAATACAATTTTT
This sequence comes from Hippophae tibetana, assembly GCA_037013495.1. Classification (NCBI taxonomy): domain Eukaryota; kingdom Viridiplantae; phylum Streptophyta; class Magnoliopsida; order Rosales; family Elaeagnaceae; genus Hippophae; species Hippophae tibetana. Next base: position 140,738,842 of record CM072801.1, on the reverse strand, counting down.
AACATGTTTTTGATTAATTTTATAATATTTTTCAATCTAAATTTAGATATTAATTTTTTAATTAAAGTTGCTACTACATAAATGGCGTATCTTAGTGCGGTTTGTGTGGGTTGAAATTCAATCTAATTTTTAGATTTTTTTTAATATGTATAAAACACGTTATTTTTTTAATTTATCACTATTTAAAAGAAGAAAGTAAAAAAGTAAATAAAATTATGTTTCAATAATATATAAACCACTTAATCATATTGATTATTTAAGTTCAAAATTTTAATTATGCGTGTCATTAATATAATTATTTCAAACAAATATTAAATTAAGATGCTAAAATAAAGTTATAAATATAATTAAGTAACAAACATCAAACAAAATCATATCTATCTCTTTTCAACATGTTCTATTTTTTTATTTTATATTATTACATAAACTATTCATTTTTATAATTAATTGGTATATAATATTGTTAAGGATATGTTCTAATAGATTAATTTTATAGTCTAAAATATCGTATAAATCACTTTTTAGTATTTTTTATATTTATATTATATATTTGACTTAAAAATACTGATATTTATGAATTATTTTGCATATTTTCTTATTTTATTATTAATTAAATTTTTTTATTGAATAATCTATATTTTTGTAAAATAATATATGTCAGCATATTTAAAAATAACCTTCTTGATTTCTCACTAACATTAATTCAAATAAATTAATTGAAAATATAAAAATATTATTAAATACAATTTAGATAAACAAATAAAAATTTATAAAATATATATTTATTGAAAGCGGTATCATCGATTAAGAATGATGTTTAATGTATTTATTAAAAAAAATCTCAAAGATAATTTATCGACACCGGAGTAATTTTTCGTGAATCGTGATGCAATGAAAATAAATGATTAAGAAATAAAGGATAAAATAGTAATTCAGTTTAATAACTCAAGAAGTCAAATCAAAATACATCCACATTATTCTAAATTTTCAACTCGCCCACAAAAATTTTCAACCAAAAACAGCAGTAACAATTGCAACACATGCTACATATAAAATATGCCTTCGTTTGTCTTCTTCCTCCTCTCTAATATGTACTCACACTCAAACACTAAGTCTCATCTTTGACACCAGATCCCAGTCTCTTTCTCTAAACTTTCCTCCATTTCCCGGTAAAATTCCCCTGAAATATTGATCATTTTCCTCGTTTCACATACCTGTTACAACTTTTGCCCACCAAGAGCTTGTTGAAATGACGGGCCAGTCCCAAAATTGGATTTTGATGGTAACTGCTCAAACTCCGACTAACATAGCTGTTATCAAGTATTGGGGCAAGAGGGATGAAACTTTGATCTTGCCCGTCAATGATAGCATCAGTGTTACGCTTGATCCAGATCATCTCTGCACCACCACCACTGTGGCTGTCAGTCCTAGCTTTGACCGTGATCAGATGTGGCTTAATGGGAAGGTGATTCTTTCTTTTTCTTCATCTGGGTTCTTGATTTTGATGCTTTATCTGTGTTAGCTTTGATTTGTATTTGGTGAAAAGTTTATCTTTTTGATCTGAGGTAATATATACTTCTGGTCAACTAAGCCTAATGCAGTAGAGACTTCAGATGTAGTGGGTTTTTATTTTATCTTAGAATATATTACAGTCCTTATAATATCTTGTTGTATTTAATTTTAGAAATGTTGAAAGGATGCAATTTTTGCATCTATGAATCGCCTAGGGCCTGAACGAATAAAACTTTTGCTCGAAGTTGTAGTTCTATAAAAATATAATTTGAGTCCAAGGATGAATCAGACGGATTTTTTTAGGTATTGTATTTATGCTTCATTTAGTTGTGATGATAGTGTAAATTGAGTAAGAAAGTTAAAATATTGATTGAAGGATTAGAAGAACAGAGTTTATCTGAAACAAATATTATATTAGTCTTTAGCTAGGGATCAACACTTCTTTTTTTCCAGGGATTTAGGAATACATACTGAGGGGAAGCAGGATTTTTATTTGAAGTAATCAAGATGAGATTTTTTGTTTTGTTTTGTGAAAAAAAAACAATTGTGAGACTGTTCTCTCTTTGTGAGCAAATAGTTTCTCCCTTCTATTTCTTTCATTCTGATGTTGTGCTAATTCATGACACTTTTGCTGGTTAATGTAGGAGATTTCTCTTGATGGGGGAAGATTCCAGAGTTGTTTAAGAGAAATTCGTAAACGTGGTGCTGATGTTGAGGACAAAGAAAAGGGTATCAAAATTGCAAAGGATGACTGGAACAAGCTGCATGTACACATTGCTTCCTATAACAATTTCCCTACTGCTGCTGGATTAGCTTCCTCAGCAGCTGGTTTTGCTTGCCTTGGTATGCTATCTCCGACTTAAAATGTTTCTGTTTTGGTTCCATGTTAGAGCATAGTGATACATTTTAGATTCAGAAAAACACATCAAAACTAACATTCTATATGAACTTGCAGTTTTTTCCCTTGCAAAATTAATGAATGTGAATGAGGATCAGAGCAAGCTCTCTGCCATTGCAAGGTTCATGTCCTTCCCCCACTTTGCATTTTCTTTCAGTGTAATTAATTTTTGTAGATTCTTGAAGAGTGTATTGAGTATCATGATCATTTCCCTGATATTCAGCAACCAAAAAAAAATGATCATTTCCCTGATTTACTGGAGTCTAGTTTCTAGTTTTGTTTATGGAGTTTCAATGTCATTGTACATAGTATCTTGCCATATGGATCTAAAATAGGTTAAATATCAACGACCTCTCTCAATTTTGGTCAATTATCACTTGGTCCCAAAATTGGAAATAATATCATAAAAAATTCATTTTTTGGACGGACTGATACTTGAAAATAAATATCCTCAATGATGATGGGTTTTCTTTGATATTTTGCAAAAACTTGGAATTAGTTTTGGTTGAATTGATAATTGACCAAACTTGAGAGAGGTGATTGATATTTACCCATTTAAAAAAACCATTTCTCAACCTTTTAGTAATTCCATATGGTATGCTGGTTATAATTGGTGGCATTAATTCAAAGTTTTGTTTACAGACAAGGTTCTGGTAGTGCTTGTCGTAGCTTATATGGTGGATTTGTTAAGTGGATCATGGGCAAAGTATGTAACAATATTTTAATGCTTTTTCTTATAATTTTTTCTGCTTAGTGGCATTCCGTTCTTTGGAATATTTTTCTGAATCTATGTCTTAAATGTGATAAGGATGACAACGGAAGTGACAGTGTTGCAGTTCAATTAGCAGATGAGAAGCACTGGGATGATCTTGTTATTATTATTGCTGTGGTTGGTTTTTATTTTTGCTTTTCTTTTCATCATTTGAACTAGAAAGTATTTTTCTTCATCTGAAAAATGCTTTAATGGCTTGTTAAGTCCTTTGTTGTTTATATTTCGACTTTTTAACTTCCCATTTATTTTCAACTTGTTTTTCTTTGGTTTCTCTTTCTTGAGGGTGAATTACACTGTTGCAAAATTTTGGTTCGATGATCATATTATTTTATAGTTTGGTGAATATTGTCTTATTATTTCTATTTTATCCTGTGATTTCTCAAATTATATTGATTTTGTTGCCAGGTAAGTTCACGGCAGAAGGAAACAAGTAGTACCACTGGAATGCGTGAGACTGTAGAAACAAGTTTGCTATTACAACATAGGGCTAAGGTATTTTCCCCTTTTTCTTCTCTCTCCCATAGTTTCATCTTGAGTAATAGAATGTAAAAAATTGAGTTGGCCTTATTTAAAAATTGTGATTTGGCTTTTATGGAATGATAGCCTTCTTGTTTGAACTGTAACAGGAAGTAGTTCCGAAACGCATCATACAAATGGAAGAAGCCATTAAAAATCGAGATTTTGCTTCTTTTGCTCAATTAACCTGTACGGACAGTAACCAATTTCATGCAGTTTGCCTCGATACATGTCCCCCCATATTCTATATGAATGATACGTCCCACAGGCAAGTCTTTTTCTGTCAATCCCCCCCACCTCCCTTTCTATCTATCTCTCTTCTTCTTTCTCTTTGAGCTTTATTTGGTTCAGTTACAAACAAAACTAAGCTCTTTATTCTATAATGACGAAGTATCTGTATTACAGGATAATCAGCCTTGTTGAAAAATGGAATCGTTCTGAAGAATCACCTCAGGTTTGATACTCTTCTCCAAGGCATGATAATTTTAGAGGAATAAAAACACCCTTACATGGCTTCAGATAAAATTTTGGAAAGTCTAATATAATTTTTTGTGATACATTATACCTTGACAAATGATAGAACGGAGCCAATCTCAAACATAAGCACATAGTATAGAGAATAAGATGAGCTAGCATTGCTTTATTTAATTCTTTCTAAATTTGTGACAGTGAGTAAATCTTGTAGGACCTTTTAGTTATCAAAATTTGGTTCTCAGTTTGTGCCACTTGGAACCTTTCACTTAGAATCAGTTACGAGCGAAAAACTTCGGATTTCTGATGCTATTACTTTGAGTAATTGACTGACTTTATGGAATTAACAGGTGGCTTACACTTTTGACGCGGGGCCAAATGCTGTTATGATTGCACGCAATAGAAAAACTGCTAGTCTTTTGCTTCAAAGGCTTCTTTTCTATTTTCCTCCAAATTCTGATGCAGATCTTAACAGGTAATTCATATTGCCACATTTAACTGTAGATTGTAGTAACTCTTTGTTCGCAATAATGGGTTTTTATGGTTATGTTTGGAATTGCTTCTCCTTTTAGCTGAAAGTGCTTTCAAATGGGTTAAAACATTTCCAATAGTGTTGGGCAATCTTTGAGTGAATTGCATTTACAATTTTAAGAAGCATTATTAGTTATTTTAAGAGAGTAAATACTTTTTCATCTAAAAAAAGAAGAAAAAAAAAGAGAGAGAAATAAGTCATACTTATCCCTAGTTTGGGAAGTACACTCTTATACTAAAATAATTAGGAAAATACAACTCAAAAAATATTTTTAACAATTTTATGCCAAACATCTAAATGTTTCTCTTCAAACAATTTTCGTTGAAACCATTTTTAGGAGAAGCATGTGGGTATCTTTGATTGATTAAGTCTATTAAGATCATTTCTAGACTGTACACAACTTTCTTATGGATGGATTTTCTGATCGTATGAACCTGTTTCTATCCCTCCCATTTCAGCTATATTCTAGGTGACAAGTCAATTCTACAAGATGCTGGGCTTGGAGGAATGAAGGATGTTGAAGCTTTGCCACCACCTCCAGAAATTAAGGACAAGGTTCCATCTCAGAAATACAGAGGGGATGTCAGTTATTTTATTTGTACAAAGCCTGGAAGAGGTCCAGTTTTGCTTTCTGATGAAAGCCAAGCTCTTCTCGACCCTAAAACTGGGCTGCCCAAGTGATTCCTGAAGAAATTGTTTTCTTCTGCATTGACCCTGTTTCTTCACAAATGTTTTTCCTAGCCTTGGCATTGGGATCTTTTTCTATGGTTTACTCGACGTTGCAGTGTTATAATCTTCTTGCAAATTTGCGATCTGTCTTTCTATTCTCATGTATCTGTAATATGAGTTTCTGTTTGTTTTCTTTCGAACTGTAACATTGTTCAATAATCTTTTCATCAAGTAGTTTGGATGAAGTGAAATTTAGTTCAGATTTATTTTACTGTGAATGCATTTTCTTCGCTTCATTTTCTGTTTCCTTTTTTAATTTCCATTTTGTATCTTCTGAGGAATTGTTTGATGTAAATTTATTCGACTTTATGCAACCCGTTTTAACAGACCAACCTACACTGGATGAGTTGGTTTAACCGTTTTAACTCAACTTACCAACTTTCAATACTTGTCTCAGCTTTGCAGCAAAATCTAATTCATATTGCTTTGTTGATAAGTTCAGCATTACTAGAGTTCCTCATGGTAAAAACCAAATTCAGTAAAGATAAATGACATAAAGATAGCCAAATCAATAAGAAAACAAGCTTCCTCCGTACTAAAAATATGCTACTTCTAGGTCTCCCCAGTTAGAAGTGATTTGATGATGGCTTCACTAGTGTGATTGGCATAGGGGAACAAGTGTCCAGCACCTGGTAACTCATGGTACTGAATCCATGGAAGTTTGCTGACAATGTAGTGTTGCAACATAGTTGGAACAAGTCTGTCATCATCTCCCTGCCATAGATGAACAGAGCCTTCACTGTTACTAAAAGGATTCTTGAGGTCCATTGGATCGAATTCCCAGTTACCGAATCCAATCATCATGTCTCGATGAATGGACTCGAATTCTCCTTGTTGCTTTACGTGTGGCTGCATGCACCCAACAACATAATTGACAGAAACCATTTTTCTAATTAACAATCTTTTAATAAGAAACAATAGAGCCATGTTGTGGAATATCTAGACAGTAAATAGGATTCAGATGGTAATAAAGTACCATGTACTTTGCTCTCTCCGAACCAGAAAGCCTCATAATTATTTCCAAATCTTGCTGGGGGAAAGTTTCAAGTCTGTTAGCTACAACACTGGATGCATGGAATAATTTCTGTGTGTTCCACCAGTAGGTTAGCCATGGTATGTGGTGAACTACCCGAAGAGCCCATTGGTCCGCCAGTGGTTGTTTGTAGTAGGCTTCCCTTGACATATTGGCAGGAAAGCTTGGCCACCAGTAGTTTATAACAGGTGCTATTAATGCTGCTCCGGCTAACCTGTCAGCATCCCGAATATTCAACACAGAACAAATTCTCTGTTGAGGATCATTTAAGCAAATAAATAGAAAATAAAAGGACTTGCCTCCAACTATTGACATTGTTAACAAATTACATTGTCCTAAAGGTTCTACTTCCTCATATTTATTATCAAAGTGTTCATTAAATTCTAGAGCTTTTCAATTTTCATAATGGACAACTCTTTTACATAACTTGGCAATTGCTATCTTACCTATGAGGTATATACTTAAGACAACTCCAAATGGCATGACCTCCCATAGAATATCCAATTACATGAAATCTGGATCCAAGCTCTAACTGATTGGCAAGCTCTTCTATATCTAAGGCCAAACTCTTTAATGTTCTCTTAGGATCTGGATCACTCTCTCCATATCCTGGTCTGTCAAAAGACACAAGATGAATCCCAAGTTCTTGAACAAGTTCCTGAGACAAACATACACCATCAACTTAGCATACGAAACTTGCAATTTTTGTTCAGCAAAAAGTTGGAACTTAAATTAGGATCTGTTTACTTATGGTTTATGTCAAAGGTGTACTTCTACAAAGAAGCCTATAATTTGTGTTTCTTTGCAAAGCAAAAAACGTGTTTTCAAAGCACTAAAGGCATATTTTGTTTTTGGTTTGGTTCAGAAACACTTTTACAGGTTTTAAAAGTAAAAGCAAACAGACCCTTATTCCTAAGAATCAGTTTATACCTGAGAAATGTCTTCTACAACCATAGCATCATGTCTGCAAGAACTAAAAGCATGAGAAAATATGATCTTATACTTGGCCACTTCTTTTGCCACACCATGTTCCTTGTAAGCTAAATGCCTTCCATCTCTTAGCTTTATTCTTGAGGCTGTGATGGGCGGACCACCAGTGGAACCGCAGACATTAGGAGGCGGAGGTCGGGCAGTCTGATACAACCATGACAGCAGCCCTATGAATAAAACCAATGCAACCCTCTTCAACATTTCTGACCCTGAAACAAAGTAAAAAGCCAAACCTTACTTGAAAGGGATGTGAGAATTCAATTAGTGAAAAACTCCTACCTTGACTCCATCATGATATAAGAGAGCTAATTTCACCTGTTACTCACCTAATATGGAACCAGACCAGTCTCAAAAGGCTTATTTGAAATCTAACTAAACTAATTTTTGACAACTTTTTATGGGAATTTGAATCAACCATACTACAAGTGGCTTATATCCAAAATCAAGAGGTGATCAATATGATGAGCCTTCCAACAAAGGACAGAAAAACCCAATTGTTGCAAACATAAGTAAATATCAAACATATAAACAAACAAAGAGTGAGTGAGTGAGTGAGAGAGAGAGAGAGAGAGAGCTATACAATACTTAAAAGGAGCTGATTTATCCTTGCTGAGTCCAAATCGAAGATTATCACCTATTCATGCATGTCTTTATGTGGGTACTGCAAAAGGAAAAACTTGCTAAAAAGGCTAAAATAATGACGCCAATTTATGGAACTCTTATTCCACCCTTTCACTCAGAAAATTACCAGTAGTTTATAACAATTAGATTGTGAGCGCGTGTTGTGCATCCGAAATTAGTATCTTAGAGTCAATACAAACGCTGTGAATTTCAAGGTGGGAAGATAAACCCAACTAATAAATAACAAGACTTTTACCCATCACTAGTTTTCCTCATCTCCTTCTCAAATCACAAGCTTGCTCAATCAGATCTTTAGCCTTTTTTTGGATGCAAGGTAGTATAATAACTTTTATATTTTGCTAGAAAATGAATACTTTATTTTCGTAATTTACGGATTACTTAGTATTAATCTTATTATTATTAAAAATAAATATTTATAATTTTATAATTATTAAAATAAATACTTTTAATTCATTAAAAATATTAAAATTAAACAACATATTTAATATATAAAATATAATTATATTGAATTAAAATGTGTTGAATTATATTATAATTATTTTATATATTATTTAGAGACAACTTATATAATATAATTGAATAAAATTAATAATAAAATAATTTATATTTAAAATAGTATTTAATTTTTATGTAGTTTTATTAGGTATCAAAATATTTCTACTATAAAAATTTATTTAAATCAATATTGATTTATTTTTAATATTTTTTTATATTTTAAAAGTAAAAAATCAATATACTTAATTTTAAAATTAAATTTTAGGTTAATTAAAGTGTCCAATATAAATACACGTATATATTTGTATAATTTTTAATATATATAATATAATTTTATTTTACGATCTAACATGTAATTGTACAAAAGTTATATAATCAGAATATTTAATCGTATAATAAAGATTATAGTGTTATAAATTATGAAATAAAATACTTATTTATGCGTAATAATAATAAAATTAAAGTGTATAATTTTTATTATATATAATGTATAGTCTCAATTTGTGGTCTAACATGATTATATAAAAGTTATATAATCAGAATACTTAACCTTATAATAAAGATTATAATCTTATAAATTATGGAATAAGATACTCATTTATACTTAATAATAATTAAAGTGACATTTTTTTCATACAACTTTTTTTAGCTTCTTTCGGGCTGTGAAATCGTAGAATCTTCGTCTTTACATTTTATTCAAAATTCAACAGTAAAAAAAATATTAATTATTAAAAATTTGTAATTTTATTTAACAAAGCAAACCCATATAATCCCATGTTATGTCAAGGCTAAACAAAGTCGGCCACTCGTTACTAAAATATGTCACCTACAAATTTGTTGGACCAATCCTTAAGCTGTTAGTTAAAGAATTCATAAAGCAGCCAATGTAGTAGTTTGTAGTTGGAGACTGCCTCCACCCAACTCTTGGCCGCCTTTTTTGAAATTTCTACAAGTTTTTGGCAGTGAAAAGTCTCAAAGGAATCCAAATGCCATGAATAGCCAACACAAACCTAATACTTCGGGTTTGATCCGGATATTAATGCCCATATATATCTTTGAATCGGATTGAATTGATTTTTTAAATTAAAGGTAAAATAATTTTACATCATTTGAATATATTTAGCTTTAAATTAGCTTAATTTTAAAACTATTTAAATTTAACCGAAATGATTCAAAACTAATCAGATTTTGAATCAAATCAGATTAAATTAGGTTTATCGAAAGGTGACAAACAATAAATTGGATAGTTATTTTTCTTTAAAGAACAAATCTGGCGAACAAATGAGCCCTTTTAGACCCCATAATCTTAACACATAAGGTGTTCCTTAAATGTCATTTAAGATGAGTTCTTTAACTTAGCCACTTGCTAATGTTGTTTTATGATTTGTTATTACTCATTAGTTTAGAGGTTGCAAAACAAAAATTGGTACAAAATTGAGCGTATTTTCAATAAGTTATACATTAATTATTATTTAAAAAAAATATTCTAAAAATTTATAACAATTAAAATAATATTGCTTATATCTCTTTATACATTTTCACAATTTAAAAAAAAATTAACACATTATTTCACATTAAATGAGATTCAAATTAAATTATGATTATTTTGATTCGTTTAACGTTGAATACAGTCCAATTTACTATTTTTTTTTAACAAATCACCTGATTCACTTTTGTTGTGGTGTATGTGTACCATCAATTATTAATAAACACGTATACAAAAAGTTTACATTTTATGCAACAAGATCTCACACTTTTAACTAATTTTGCTCGCGTGTTTGTTATATATTGATGGTATATATAACGATACACCAAAAATAATATAGAAGAATTGGACTCATTTTTTTATAAATTTTTGAGTATTATTTTTTATAATTTTTTTTCTTTCTGATATATAAATTATTCAGTTATTTAATATGATTTCACTTTTAACGTTCTCGTTAAAAAACATATGTTTATTTATATAACGTTAAAAATATATGTTGATTTACATCGGAAAAAAAACATATATTTTTTCTTGATAGAGAGTTAAAAGATAAAAATTCGAAGAAATTTGTGCTATAGAATTAAATTCTCTCTTCTTTTTTTCTTTTACTCAAAAAATTGTATTAGGTATGACATTAATTTCTTGGCATCTAACAGTACTCGTCAAAATAGAAAACTTATAGCTAGTTATTACTTCCGGAAACTGCACCCCACAGTCATACGAAGACTTGTGCAAATTTCTGTTAGATGTGAGACGTAGTTACAAATTGCAATTAACTTAAGAGGTTATTTCCAGTACTCACCTTTCGTAAAAGAAAAGAATCAAGAAAATGGCAACATTAAACCAACTGTTATGAAAGTAAAAATAAGATTCCTCATACAAAGAATACAACGTTCAAGTGGGATTATGTGTTTGGACTTATCTTTCCAACAAAATTAACACTTTGATGTTTTGTTGGATTGAATCAGTTCTGGAAAGGAAAGAAGTTTCGTTAATATCATATTTAGTTATCTTAAAATTAATTAAAAATTGTAATCACTTTACTCAAGAACGCGAAAAAGTTTTCATTAACCGAACCTTTGTAAAGGATTTTCCTTTCAGGCTCTTGTTACATTGACTACACTCTTTTTTTTTTCTCCTCCTTTGGTTATTTACTTCCACTCATTTATAATGATATTACAATTTCATTTTAAGTACCATTTTTTATTCATATTTTTCAAATAATACCTTACTCACGTTTATAAAATATACTAATTTCATACAATTTTTATTTTATTGGAAATTTTCTACCCGTGCACAACATGTGCATTCAATTAAGAGTAATTATGATATTTTACTATTTTCTCAATTGAAACATTAATAGTTTCTTTTGCAAATCATATTTGAGACCTTAAATATATGTTTTTATACTTTTTGACTGATTTTATACCTTTCAACCTCTCTTCTTCATATATCACCTAATAGTTCAACAACTTCACTTATAATTGAATATTGTTTACTAATATTCATCTAAATTTGATACAATATAACTTTTACTAAATGTGGGTATCACTAAGCCACCACCTAAAAAATGAGTAAAAAGCGTACCTAAAAAAAATCCAGATGTAGTAGTATTACTAAGGTAGCAAAACTAGATGTACCTGCTTCAGCAAACCTAAATTTAACATAAAACCTACAGAACTTGAAAACAATTTGCATTTACAAAGTATAACATAAGCTATAATAAAATCCAGAAATATCTCATTGAATAGTAGAACCTAAATGGATATCGAAGTTTTTAAAAAAATTAAGAAGATTTTGTCTGCTTGCAACATTAAAATAAAGCAAGCAAGAGAAGGTTTGCAAGACAAACTGCTACTTCAATTATGTGACAAGGTCTACTTCATAAAAACTTGTTTTCTCCTAAATAAACCCTAAAAGACTATCTTCCACAATTTTTGGATTCAGTTCATAAGACTAACGGACACTGATTCAGGCCACAAAAAAACACAAAAAAACTCAAGTAACTTTGCAAATGTCAATTCAGAACTTCATCAAATCAAACCAATGCTTCAGTTTCACATTGTGCACTTCATCTTTAAACTAAATTAAATTCTGAAATTTATCGAAGGCCTAACCAAGGCAGGGTCAGCTAGCCAAGTAATAAGTGTGCATGTCATGTAGGTATTTCAAACTGCAATCCTTATCCATCCAAAGTCCACAGAAAATAGCGAAAGAAATGTTCTGCTACACTAAAAGCTTTTGTGCCAACTAATCAAATATTAGACTCCCATAGAGCATATTTAGCTCATCCTCTCTCTGAACATTGAAATGTTCATCGCTTTGACCTATCTTCAATTTTTTTTAGGAATATGTTTATATCTCACACTACAATAACAACATAAAGAATTAGAGACTATAAGACATCGAAATTCAGACCACTGAATAACAAATTTTTGAAATTTTGAATAAACTTCAGCTTCCCCTATTTCAAGTCACAATACTAGATTGGAATCACACTAACTATGCTTAATCTTTAAGAAGAAGTTACAAATAAATTATAACAAAAAAGTCAAGTCCATCCATATGCTATCCTATCATCAGCATGTCAGTCCATCCATGAAACACAAATGGAAGTATTCAATAACAGCAAGAGACAATACATTTGATGCAAACTGAAATTACCGAAAAAAAATCCTTTTTCATTGGTAATAAATCCCTCCGAGATCATATCAAAGAATATCACTAGCAATGTCTTCCCTGCCCAAAAACTTCATGAATCATGGAAAACAATGCTAAGGTTGCAATTTTCAAGCGTATGACAACAATTAGGAAAGCCTTTGGACGAATGGTGATATAAAAACATATGGAGCAAATCCACTAAAGCTATTAGGAACATTTATATATCCAAATCAAAATATTATCAATAAAGAGAACAGCATGTAAATCAAGAAACAAGTATAGCCAACCAAGCCACGATGCTCATCCCATCCAGCCACCTCAACCATGATCCTTGTGCAAACTCTCGTCGACCAAACAACAAAAACCCCAGCCAAAACGAGAACGGCTACACCACCTTGCGGAACAAACAGCGAAAGAGCAGATAATATCACCATAGGAAGCATACAATACCCAATCAAGCTCAGACACCGATACAAATCCAAATTGCCATTACGACCCGCCAACATATTGAACACAACGTAGAGAAAAATAGCAGAAACAGTGACCCAGCCCAATATTATCCCAAAATGAATCTTCCCAGCTAGAAGTTGAAACAACCCAAAAGCCATTAGAAACAAGAACGGACCTGATAAATCAGCATCTTCGTGAAGATTCGGATTAACTCGAAAAGGGTTCAGAATTGAGATGGTTTTGCTCCAGATTTGCTTGGTATTAATTCCTAATTCCTCGAGAAGGGGAGGTTCATCGTCGTAATTGGCGTTGATGGGGACAGAGTTGGAGCCACATTGCGGGGTCGAGAACCAAGTTGATGCCGCGGCTGAGCCTACATCAAAGGACATGAATGGGATTGGGCTCGAGGGTCTGGGATGAAACGGAACAGTGGGTCGGCGTTCCGTGGCACCGGTTGGACCTGGGTTTCCGCCAGCAGGAAAGATAACTGGTGGGACATTGAATTCTTTCGACATTGTGAATTAAGTAGGATTCTAGAGGAAAACCATGTAGATTTTCGAGCTAGGGATTGAACAGTTTCAGGAAATAAAAATGGGAGATCTAAATATTCAGAGTTCGGCGAGGTTCCCGTAGGAGTTTTTCTGAAGCTGAGAGAGCTTTGCTCTCAATCCTTTTCTGCTCGAGCACTGTTATTTTGTAAAATATATGAGGTGTCAAAAGCTCAAAACCTTGAAAAGAACAAAGGGTATCAAAATTGAAGGTCCAAAGTTTCATTTATTATCGTAAATACCTTTAATGTATTAAAAATAAGTTATAATAACCATTGTGTTAATTGTAACCCAAAAAAAAAATTATAAATCATCCATAAAATACATAATTATAAAAAACATCTCATATGTATTTATTATTAAAAACAATTATCATATTATTTAATTAAACATCGTTTAAATTAAAATAAAATAAAATTATATAATATTATTAATATATTATTATGAATTTTCAGTTGTTATAAGTTAAATTTTTAATATCTAAAAAAATTCAAAAACAACTCCAACGAAATTACTGTTTATTACTCCTGTAATAATAAAAAATCAAAATATTTTATTTCTTTCTAATTTTCTTATTTATAACTCTCCTCTAACCTAAAACCTTTTCGTCAAACAAACAATATTCAAAGAGAAAATAATAACAAGAACAAGACTGAATGATGAACACAATAAAATCGGTTTAATCCAACAAAATTAAGTTAAAAATTTACACCCATATAATAATAAGAGAATTAAGTGAATTTTTTACAACCCAAACCCATTCCTAGCCAACATATTTTGAGTCGTTAAATCGAGCTTATGCGCTCACTAATAGGACCAATCATAATATGATTTTCAATAGAGTCTAATTAAATAATCAATAACCATCATTATAGCTCAAACCAAAATATTAAATTATTAATATCATTTTACAAAAAGGAAAATATCAATAAAATGTTTTAGAATCAAAAACCCTTTATAGTTTTTTTTCCTTCAAAATCCATCAAAATAAACTCTAAAGAATCTTTCATTATCTCCTACACAACCCACTAAAAAAAAAATCATATAAGTAAGTGCTATGAGAATTTTAGGTTGTAAATTTTAGAAAAGTCCCTAATTCTCCCTTCTTTTTTTAAACTCATTTTTAGCCACCAATTGATGTTGCTTTGATGAAGACGAGCATGAGAATTGTGGTTTCTAATTATTGAAGGCAAGGACGGTAATTATTTGGGCTTGTTGAGGAAGAAGAGAGTTTGAGGCTGAGAGAAAGATATATATTTTTGAAAGAGAGAAGTATCATGAAAAAGACGTTGAATGAGAGCGAGAGGGGAAAGAGAGATTAAGATTTTAATTTTATGAAAATATTTTTTTTTATAACTTTCCATTTAAGATTTATAATATTATTGTCAAAATTTAAATTATATTATAAAATAAGATTACCCTTATGCTCTTCAGAATTATTGTTCCAACTAACACCGTTGAACTAGGAGAGAATATTTGATATTTTGAACAGATTAAGGATATTTATGAAAATAAACGAAACCTTGAAGATATCAGTGAAATTTTTTCAATTTAATTAGTTCTAGAATTACTTATAATGTTATCTGACACCATTGAAACCAAAAAACGAGTTAGGTGGTGGATAAATGTATGATCATTGATTAAATGTTAAAAAAATATAAATAATTGATAAATTTGGTTTTGAATGATATAATACTTCTATAAAGTATTTTTCATTACTTAATCAACACACATTATAACTTTATATTCTATTAATAATTGTTGTATCATAATTTTTGATGCATATAACACTTCTTTATCATCACATAAATTTATTTTTTTTATCTAATGGAATTTTTCTTGTTATCAATACTATTTTACTCTATTCTCTACCAATTTTTTCCCCTTGTACTTTTTTTTAAATATAATTATTTATAATAATATGGGCTTATGTAGCTCACGTCTCATTTAAATTGCATATACATTCTTAAGTCTTAAGAGAGAGAAGGGTTTTTTTTTTGTTTTTTTTTTTCAATTTAGTTATAACTATTAAAGTATGTCGATTTAATCATGAAATTTTAATTTTGAGTTATTTAATGACACTTTTATATATATATATAAAAAACTTAGATTTTACTAAATAAATATATGCATGTACTACTATAGAAAAATAACTCAGTAAAAAATAACACGTGACATTACACGTTTATTTTTCAATATCTTAAAAAAAATATGGAAGAAAAAAAATCAAATATTGTGGAAGATATGTCATTAATAGTTATGACAATCCCCTCCTCTACAGCATTGCACGTCCATGAAAGACATGATTATCTTGATTGATCCTAATGAAACATATATTTCGCAGATGATCCATGCACTAACATGTATTTGGCTTGCCTTGTAATGAAACAAAATGTCATAATGCAGTAATGCACAAGGCCCTGGATACAAACCCGAAGCCGCGTGGACAAAGATAAGAAAATGGGACAATAATCACACTTGTGTGACTACCGACTACATAATTGCATATAAACTCTCCCAGATTAAAGTAATCTTCTAGCTCTAGTTATTGATGTAACACTAATTCTTCTTCAGTAATCAAAACTTCACCTTTCAATTTCAGATGTGCAGATTCACATCAACAGGTTTTATATTTGTTCCTTGTGTTGCTCAACAAGTGATGACATTCAAACAGAAATCAAGTAATTTTCACTCATCGTTGGCAGTAGAAATAATTTAGGAACTAGAATGGTAGCAAACATCATATTGCTGAATAGGTGTCAACATATAGAGTATAAACAGTGTCCAAAGGTACAAATACAGAAGCAATCAAAGTTAATATAGTACATAATAAGGTTTGCCTTTCGATTCTGCAATCAAGTTGTAAAGCACTGGAATGGTTGGATCCTTCGCCAAAACTGGAGACATCAACCCGGGTTACTAACAGCCATAGAGCACTGAAATGTCCCACACATAGCTTCCTCTGGCAATTTATGGTGCTGTAAACTGGCAAAATTTGGGGGGAGGGGATATGCTCCTTAGGTGGTCAGCAGAAGACGTTGCAAAAGGAATACTAGTAATTAGCTGGAGAGAAACAAGGCATTCATTAAGCATACCTTTATGCAATCTGAGAACAAACTTTCCCAAAGCTGGTACAATACTTCTCCTATTTCATTCACCATTGTTGTTGTCGTCATTAGCAGCAAAACAAAGACAAGTTTTGCCAAGGGTGAATAAGCTTTTTGGTGCAAATAGCTACTCTTGCTTCCGAGAGGATAGAATTGGTGTATCGGAAAATTGATCATCTATTCCACTCCACCTCGGTCGCCTATGCCTGCAATCCTGCCAACTGACAGTGTGTCCAGACAATCCACATAGTCAGACCTTGTGTTTCAGCTAGCAGGATGCAGGCATGGCCCGTGCCCCTTACCGGGGCCGGGCTAATCCGAAACTTGCATCAGGTTGTCGGTGAGACTGAATAAACACATGCATAAAATGTGAAAAAAGAAAAGATAATGATTCAAACTTGAATGAGAGCACTACGAAAGCTACAACTTACAAGGAGTGCTTGTAAACACTTGAGGACTGTTTCAGAAGAAATTTCTTAAATCTGAACTTTTAAAGCTGTTCTAAGATAATTTATGTTTGCCTGCAATCTAGGCAGGATAGGCTGCCATGTTGGTAAAGTGAGAAAATTTTAAATTTCCTTATGCTATATATCCTCAGAACATAGGTAAAGAGTGCATGTATACCCACAACAACAGACTTTAAAAAAGTGACATGGAGGAGGGTATAAAGAGCATGCTAGCTTCTTCTAAAAGGCACATGTACTCCCTTGTTCCATGAAAGTGCTCTTCAATAAAGAATCTATAGACCTACTTCACAAACAAATAAAATGAGAACAAAAATTACCATACCTGCAAAAAAGGATGGTGAACATGTTCATGTGGATGGATGAAAGGCATTCCAGGGCGCTGACAAGGATACTGAGAAGAATGCAGGTAAACTCCAGACGTGGAGTGTGCACCAACATGATTTGGACTATACTGTGTCATAATGGTCTCTGGATGAGCATAACCAATTCCTGCTCTGGCTGATTGTGCAACCCATGGCACAGGCAGATGTTGAGGTAATGGACAAGGTTGAGGTTCGGCAGAAATCTGAGGTCTACGTGTAGAAGCAAGTTGTGGAAATTCAGTGTTGTAGTTTATTGCTGGGGTGTACATAGGCTGAATGGTGTATGGCCCTCCATTGAAACCAAACCCAGGATCATATCTTTGCATATACCTGAAAAACATATAACAATATAGACTCGTGAGCAACCATATCATTTTCTCAGGCTATGCAGAAGTTAAAATCATGAAAGCCCATCCTGATCAAAATAATGGACAATACTAAGGCCAAAACTTGAGTATCTTTGTTTTAACTACCATTTCCAGACATTAGCATAAATAAATAAAATCCTATCATTTCAAAACCCGATAATATCAAGTACATGGTTCCCATATATCTAGAATCTATTAGCTGCAAGCTATAGCATTTTCTAGGTGGGAAATGGGAAGAATGGTTTTGAGTCACCTTACTTCATGCACTCTAATTCTTATTTCCTATCCTTGGTATAATATTAATCCATAAGAAAAATAAGAATCACATGTTCATGGACAGGATAATGAAAACAAAAGGGTAGAGGAAAGGATGAAGGGAGCAACGCATGTTCACATTGTTCTTTCAAACCCACGTACTCATCTTGAATAGTTGCCAATCAAATTATTCCTAAGGACAATTATTTATAGCTAAACCACCAGCATGCAGGATTATATAGAACATAAGTAGAGAAGAGAAAGATAGAATGTGATAAAAAAATTAAAGAGCCTACTAATAAATTTAAAACATACAAAAAACAAAAACAAAATACAGTCAATTGTTCACTGTATGATTGGAACCCACTCGACTAGGCTTCAATTGGAAACCTACAAGGTTTAAAACAATGAATTCAAAATGGATGTGAAACAAATACGAACACAGAAACAAAGGCAACAACTGATTGTCAACTCATGAGATGAAAATATCTAAAGAAATATCTATTTCAAAAATGAGATGTGAGATTATCATTTTGGGTTCCTGCCAACATATCCTCACCCTGAAGCCCCCAAAATCCCACATTTCAATGCAAAATAAGGTTAGAATGCAAATCAGAAACTCATAATACCTATCATAGCTCCTGTCATAATCAGGATCATTGCGCTCAACATCACGGTCACGAAATATAGCTACCCTATTATTTGGTCTGTACCTACCAAGTGGCTCCATCTCTGTCCTAGTTCTAGCTGCTCTACTATTTGTCGAAGAATCAGCAATATCCCTACCAGCACTTATATTAGAACAATTAGGAATGAATTTCTCCTCTATCTTTGAGATACACAGGGAACCATGCTGAGTGTTATCCTGCAGCCTAGATTCACTTTCTAGTTTTCCACTTGCACCCCCACTCACATTATTGCTAGAATTAAATATTCTAGCACGAGCCTTGCTATACTCCTCTTTACGTTCTTCAACACTCTTAGAACCGCTACTTGACGAATTTGAGTTAGTATTATTCACATTAGTTGAGTTTTTCTGCGGTCTCTGTTTAATTGCAACTTTTGTGACACCACTTTCTTCTGATGGTAAATTTACAGGGATGTCTGCAAGGCGAATTGCAGGAAGTCGACACTCAGAAGTTTTGCACACAATAATTCTGGAACCAGAACCATCGGGCAAGCTACTATCTAATAGAACCATTGATTGAAGTGAATAATGCTGCGCAACACGGTGTGCTGCCAAGCGCAAATAAGAAGTTGGCAACTGCTGGAACTCCATTTGCTGCTGCATAGGATCTCGAATAAATTTTTCAATGTCTTGCTCCATCCTTAGAACTGCATGGGAGAATAAAGAAATTCATCCACGAGCAAAATTTTAGAAGCAAAAGTTTAGCAAGTAGTGACATAAATTTTACTTGGATGGCAATACAGCATAGGTGACAACAATTACTACTATTCTGCATGATAACATTATAAACAATCAGAACACTTGCAAACTCAAAATCTCAAAAAAGATGTTAGAAAAGGAAAGAAAATAATGAACATATTTCAGATACACAAATACACATCAAATGCTCCTCGGACCACTAACACTAAAACGAAGGGTATGTAGTTCAACTTCAGCTATAGAAAAAAAATGAAAATTCAAATGAGGGCCATGTCACTCAAACTTCAGCAAGAAATTCATTCAACTGTCTATGTTATATTTTTGAGAAATTGTACAACATGCTAGTCTATACCTTCCATCATTGAGAGCTCTTAAAAATATTAAGCAAATATTGTACAATTTATACATAATTACACCTACCATTACCATCATCTTTCCATAGGCCATCTATAAAAATTCCTAATGTAAATAAGTCGAATATAACTTGCCAGAAATTTGAAGCCAAGCTTTCTATTTGAAGGCGAGACATTCCTACCTAGGAAAATGAAAAGAAAATTTAATCTTCTTTAGACAACTTTGAGTCACCATATCAATTTTAATAGAGAGTTATGCTCAACATGTAATGCTACTTTCGTGAAAAAAATGCTGCTTAACAATACCAAAGGTTCCAAGCAAAAACATTCTGGTGCAATTTGTTTTCAAGGGTTTATATTGCCTTTTATCAAAAGTATATTTTTTTTTTACATTCAAACTATTTTCTACGTTTCTATGCTTAGATTAGATTTTGTATTCATAAAATTAGATTTTTCTATGCTTCAATCTATGTATAACGATCATAGGTTCAACCTAATGCGTTTAGACTCTATTCCAAGTTCTAAGGGTCCATGAGAAAAAAATAACGGCAACTAACTTCAAATACACAGGAGACAAGCAACTTGAAACAGACACACTTATGGTTGTTAATTATTAAAACAAGTTATTAAATTGTACAATAACGTATCAATTTCACTTAATTTCTAAGCAAGCTCCAGTCAAGACAGGATTAACAAACCAGAAACACTAACAGAATACTAAAATCTTAGTTATACAGGGATAAATTTTTTAAGTACTCCAGGAGTACATACTCGGGAGAGAGAGAAATAAATGTAGGATTAAATAACTTGGAATAAATGTGGGAGAATTGTGAGATCAGCAATACATGGGTGGGTAAGGGATGTTGAGTATATCCCACCTGTCATTACTTAAGGAGTGTAGAAAAAAAATTCTTTTACGGGATCCTTTCATTTCCGTTAATCAAAGTAAACTCGATAATGCGGACTGGCAACTTCAAAAATCACAGAATGGGGATCCTTCGGACATGACATGCATTAAATAAATGAAACAAGGAATATAACAACCTATATACAAGTGAATAACATAAACCCCCAATACAAGGAAACATTAATGCACACTTACCAGATAGGCGTTCCCGAGGGTTTTGCAAGGCCTCACGGAGGAACTGGTCAACCTGGTTGATGACGATGTCATCAACCTTCTGGACAACAACACCAAAATCTACAGAAGCAGAGCCAGGTCCAGAACCATGAGCGAGCTGATCGTGGATTGACTTTGTAGAGTCCTTATGTTTGTCCTTGTTGGACGTAGAGAGCATCAAACGGCTCATGGACTCGTCCAAATCGGCGACTTCCCATGATTCCGGGGCTCCCACATCGTTCGCCACTGAGCCCTCCGTGGCCATCAGCCTTCTCTCTCTCTCTCTATTTCCCTCTCTTACAATCTAATTATGGCTTCGCAACGTAAAGGACAAGGAGCACAAATTCAGTGTCTGCTTGGGTTTCAAGGGTAGCCAAACGAAATCATAAAATTACATCAGGTTTCTTGGAAACCCTAACAAGAATTTGGGGTTCAATTCTCATGAAAGCTTTTGGTGAAGACTAAGGGGTTGGGGTTTGCAGAGAAATAGATAGATAGGGTTTGTAGAAAGATCCGATGTCGGTGATCGTTTCGGGAGAGTGAGGATGGGTAGGCCGGAAGCCGGAAGCCGTGAGCCTGTTATATTCTTACCACGTGGCCTCTTCACATTTAACCAACTTTTTTCTATTTTTCTAATCATTGAAGATAAGAATAGTCCCTCGTAGTTTTGTCCTTTGTATTAATGACATTCTTTGTGTTTTATTTTAGTTCAATGACCTATCTTCTATTTTAATATCTCTTAATTGTTATTAAATATTTAACATTATGGATTTTTTATTTAACGATGTCTTCTTCTTTTTATAACTCTATTAATTTTGAGCTAGTTGTATTATAATATTAATTATTATTTATAATTTATTATTTAAAGATAAATTTTTAAATTTCTCATCAAAATATTATTTTAATATTTTGATTTCCTTATATATATTTTTAAACATAATTATAGTTAGTTTTTATTTTATTTTTTTTATTTTATTAATTTTATAAAAAAAAATTAAACATTAAATTTTTTAATTGAATTAAATTTATAATTATTATATTTAAATTTAATATGTACATCATAATATTTCTTTTCATTGTTATTATCCTTTTGTTACACTTAATATACATTCAAACCTTAATAGTGAAGTTTTATATTTACATACGTACATATTATATTTTTCAATTTAAACTTATTAAAAAGTAGAAAAGGAGTTATTATATTATATTTTATTCATAATATTAATAATTATTATAATTCTAAAAATCAACTAAAAACCTTAAAAGGATTCTTAGATATTCATAATTCTTGAATATATAATTGTTAGATAATAATTTCAAATGTCCAGGAATTGCTATGTTCTTTATTGTGTATTTATTATGAAAATAAAGGTTTATTTTGTAGAGCAAAGAATCATTGTTTACAATTGTAGGGTTTACTATTTTACCTCTACTTTAATAATTCATTTAATTTCTTGTTTTTGGTTTTTAAATTTAAGCCATCAATTTTTTTTGGCATGACTTACCGACTAAAGATGTGGATTCTACATCTTTATTTTTTTTTTTGTTTTCTATCAAAGGTCTTACATTTTATTATTCCTTGTCGTATTCTACTAATAGGTTTGATGACGTATATGATAACGTATTTTCATATTTTCGATCATTTATACAAAAAATACAATTGTGATACTTAGTGGTTTTTTTGGGATAAAAACAAAACACCTTTTTTTTTAGAAAATTTTCAGATTATTACTATTAAAATTTGCTTCAAATTTACAGATATTTTCACCATATTTTTTAATGAGAACGATATTACTATAGGAAGTAATTATGACTTTAATAATTGAATAATTTTCTTTAATTTCAGAAAAATTATTAATTTTTTAAGTTCACGACAAATTTAGCCTAAACATATGATATCTTAATATACAAAGTTCTTTTGTGTTGAATTCTTTTTTTTTTTTAAATATCCTTGATTTTGGAACTTTTCTTTTAGTATTAAAAATCTCTAATTTAATAAAATGATAGGGACTAATACAAGATTCTTCATTCCAGTTCACAAGTGAATTAAAAAAATTGATATAAAGAGGTTTTCACGTGCTTTGTTCTTCTTCCGGAAGTTCTTAATAGACATTTTGAAATTTTTTGAAAAAAAAAATTAATTCACTTAAATTGATTATTGGGTGTAGGTTTTCAATTAATTCTACATAACAAGCTCTACAAACAAAGATTATATCAACTTCTTTGAAAATATTGAATTTACCTCCTATACGAAATTTATTTTCTATAGTGTATAACTTTATGTCTTGAATATATTGAATTTACTTCCGGTAAGAAATTCAATTATTGTAGTTTACTTAAATTCTTATATTAATCTTTTTCTTCTTTAATGACAAATGTATTATTGGGTGATGTTTCTCTTAATAATATTGCTGGTCATACTATTTTTCTTAGAGTCTTCGACCTATTTGGTGGGATTGGTTGTTGTTATAGTGTTGTAGAATAGTTTTTTACTATTTTCTACGAATTTATTAATTTTGACACTTTGTAGTTGACATAACTGTCTTCTATTTCTGTTATGTTAGTAAAAGTTATATGACTTATTTCACTATATCTTAAAATGACTTTACTTGCTTCATGAAATTTGTTGTAAATTTATGGTTTTAGGCCATTGTAGACAACATAAATCGTTTTTTGTTAATCTTTTTCTACTTCTTCAACCCAACATAAACTTTTACTTTTTTTGTTCAGAGACATTATTTTCTTTTAAATTGTTAGGTTCTTTTTTCTCATTTTGAATTCTTTATTTATAAGTTTTTGTTTATTTATAATGAATCTTTGATGATGATTTGTTTTTTTTTTTTTTTTGAGTTTTTAAACTCTAATAGTTGTTTTAAACTATTAAGTTATTCTTGTTTAATTAATGTCTGTGTTGAAACAAGTACATGAAAACAATGTAGGAACAATATTATTGATAATAAATGAATTGCTTGGGTTGAGTTGCGGATTAGATCATTCTTTTTAAAACGTTTCGCGACTTTACCTAAAATTGTACAAGCAAATACAACCCCATCGTCACAAGACAAAACAACCTAGAAGTTTTGTTTATTTTTTCTCGGAATTTTACTGTACTAATAAAGACCAAAATGCTACACCTATAAAATTCTATATACGTGTAGAATCTATTTTACTAGTTCAGTTTCATTTTTAACTCCAATTCTAACCAAGTGAGTGTATGCAAAACCTTAATTATATATTAGAAAAATGTCATAAATATTATTTTATTTATTATAGTTTATAAATTTAATTATTATATCAAATTAAATTCTATCACATTATTTAAAATTTATATTAAGTGATATTTATAATTTTTATTCTATTATTTATTTGAATATTTTGTTAAATAAAAAATATATTTTTAAAATATAGGAAAAAATTAGACATATAACTATTTTTGAAAGTGTTCAAAATGAAAAAAGAAATTAATTATGCATATATGGATATATAAAGTGCTAAAAGAGTGAGTGAGATTAATGTATAATGTCCCTCTCAAAATCGAAATACCTTCCGTAGCCATCTTCAACTTGATCATCCAGTGGTGGAGCAAGGAGAATAGTGACCAGTACTGGATAAGTACATAAGATTCCACCATCATTATATAGCAAGTATCCACAACAAACAAACGCAATAACTAAAGAGGATCAGACCCGGGACATCAATATTCCCCACTTAAAAAGAAAGCCAAAAAGCAAATAGTGTTAATTTTAATATTATGTTAGTGAATATTTATCAATGATAACTTATAATGATATAATAATTATCAGACGATAATAAAGTATTGATTTAATGTGTAAATATATTGATCCGAAAAAATTTATCGCTAGAATCATGTGTCGTGATAAGGTTTATCACAAAAAAATAATTTCTTACTACAATAATGGTAAATATTATTTCGAAACGATTTTAGTAAAAGATTATCAATTTGTATCCGATTAAATGACTTATCATAAATATAATAAGCCTTATCTCCAAAACAATTTAGTAAAAATAAAATCTAATGTAAATGTTTGTCTATATATTATCATATATTACCATGTAAGTATATTTTTATAAATAACATCTCTTTTATTTGTTTAAAAAATTTCACATTTAATTATGTCAAGTTGAATTTCCATCAATTATACATATACAATAAAACTTCAATCATGTATCCTATTCTACATTGTTGAAATATTTTATTTTTTTTATAAATATTAGGTGTGTTATTTTTATATAATTTTACAAAATATTTTAGATAAAACTCTATTTTCTTTTGTACCTTTTCTATCCCTTTATAAAGGGAAAAATAAATAAACCCTTGATAGTTTCAAAAAATTACTTAAAGTTGTATGATTTTGGATAAAAAAAAATTTAAATCGCTCTTATGTAAGATTTATTGCAACCTTATCTTAAAGTAATTTTGGTAAAAAAAAAATATAATTTATGATAATGCATTGATCTAGTTTGAGAATGCTTTTACCATTAGTATCCAATATCTAGTACTGTAAAAAGGGGTATTAAAATCGGTTAAAAAATATGTTTAACAAATAGTTTAAATAATACAAATAATTTAAAAATAAAATATTAATTAATAGTAGAAAAATTATCATGATGTTGTTATATGTTATTCAAGATTATCATATTTTTCTCCTAATGTTACAATATAAACCTACATATATAATACAAAAAATTATACATATAAATAATAACACATAATAACAGAAAAAATACGAATAATAAGTGCGTAGTATTAATAGAAATATTTACAAGAGTAAAATGAAAAAAATGAAGAAAAAAATTATGTTTTATAAGTGAGAAATAAGTATATCAAAATATTCTTACATTATATCTCATAACATCTCATTATCAGTAGAGTTTCGATCACCATCATCCACGATCTACGAGAGTTTTGACTACCATTACTAGTGATCCACCAGTGTTCCGACGACCCATTAGATGTAACTTATTATATCTAAATATATCTTTGTATGTAACATGTTACATCCATCCTATTTTTAATGATTCATCATATATAATATGTTACATTCACATATATCTTTGTATATAACATGTTATATTCACAAATAAAGTCACCAATGGTAGTTATCAAAGCATTTGTCAAAGCATTAGTAGGATCTTTAAAGCTCGAACGAGTCACCAATGGTGGGTGTCTTTCATATCATTTTATTAATGTTATGAAAAGAAAGTTTGATCTTTTTATTATGTAATTTAGTATAAAATTATGAGTTTTAAGATAAATTGTTAGTTATGAAAAATTTATCAATTTATCAAAAATATACCTAAATAACTTAGTGATTGCTTTTCAAATTTTTGATAAGATAGTCCATTTTCTTCCAATATTAAATAAGAAGCTTAAACAACCTTGGGCATATTTGGTTGTGGTACTTCTTGGTACTACAATTCCTCTCTTTGCATCATTGCCAACTAGACTTTTATTGATTAAGAAGTAATGATACAATACTAACCAATATTCGAACAACTAAATGTATCATATATTAGGGGTGAATATTGGATTTGAACTATCTTTTTTTGATCAATCGAATTCGGTTCGATCTGAACAAAATTGAAGATTTTCAATTTAAATCCGATCTGATGATATAATAAATTTGAACTAATCCGAATATGAATAGATCATATTTTTTGGAATTGAATAAAGTCAAAGTAATATTGAAATTTATTTATGAATTATTATCATATATAAAATACGACATACATAAATTTAAATTTTAAATTAATATTTTTGTAACAAATATTATTATTTATAATCACAACTAGAAAAACAAAAAAAAGAAGAAGTATGCCTGTATAATTATTAAATTTTTATATTTATTTTTAAGTTAAAATAATTATAGTATGTATAATATTTAAATATAATATATTATAAAATAAAATATGTATTTATTTATAATTTAATAGTAATTAGGTCCAAATTAGATTTAATAGATTACGAAATTTGTCAATTCGAATCCGATATGACTATAAAATTTATATATCCAATCCGATGGATGAGATCAAATTTTTCAATTTAAGTAAATTAATAGAATTATTTGTTCACCCTATCACATATTTAGATACAAAATCAAAACTAACAAACTGTTGTAATATCTAAATATACATGAACATTAAACAAAAGCTTTATAATACAACCTACTTTCATGTTTGATCATAGTAAGTGGAATAGTAATTCTTCCATATCAATGAACACTAAAACTTGATTGGAATGATTTACAAAGTAATCATGAAATTATTTTAGAGGCATTTTAACAAATACTTTTACCACAAACACAAAAAATAAAACAAATAACCTATTTTTAATCAAAAAATTAAAATACGTAAAAGTTTTTAAACATACTAAAAATAACAAGACAACAAATATAAAAAATATCACTTAATACGGCTAGAACATCCACCTACTCTACCAAAATAGCTAACAGAACCTCAACAATGCGCAAACATGAACCCACCAATGTTAGAAGCAAGAAACCAACTATCTAGTACCGAGAGAGACCACCTCAAAGCATGACGAAGATCATCAGTATTGGAGGTGACAACCTCCATAAACCGCTGAACCATAGGGCGAAGAAATGGAGTCGGGCGAAGCAGAGCAAATGCTTGGGTAGATTGAGAAGGCAACAACCAAGACCTATTAACGTAAACAGGAAACAAGAACAAAGGGAGGAAATGAGTAGAAAACAAAGGGGTGTTAGTGGACGATGGTAGAGAGAAATAGGGTTTTAACCTTAAATCCTAGAAAATGCTTAATGATTATGAATATCTCTCTGTATTGATATTATGTATTTAATTATTATCGTGATTTTAAATAGAATTTGTAATATTTTAGTATAAAAGTAAACAAAACATTTAATGATTTTAAGAAAATTGTACATTTCTCCCAAATAATAATTAATAAAATAGTTTGGTGAAATCAGACCGAAAATATAATTGAATTGAAGTTACGTGATTCTATTTCTATTTTAAATAAATCAACTTTTAATTGTTTGGAAGTAACTACAAAGTTTTCCTCACACCGGTATTTAGACATCAAAAACAACTTTCACAAAAAAAGAAGGAAGAAGTATCATTTAATTCAAACCAATCATCAAACCAATTAGAGTTTTCGTGATACATACATAAAACATATTATTCATTGTTATTAGATGTACTCATAATTAATGACATTGATTTTTCTCCTTAATCAATTATTAATTTTTTTTTAAATTATATTAATTAATAATATTATATCAATACATAATCTAAAAGTAAATGAATAACTTTTACTTAAAATAATAACGACCTCTCATATACCAATCACTTTTTTAAAGATTGAAAAGCTTATAATTATTTGACATTTCAGTAGTCTGTTAGCTTCATGTCTACTATCACTCATAAAAATTAATATTTTTAAATTAAGTAATAATTCAATGAAAAGACATTTTATTAAATTTAATTATTTATTATTGATATTTTTAAATATTATAATTAAATTAACTTAACATTTTTTTATTAAATATAGTTATATAAATTTGATTGTATTTATTTATAATATTTAATCACATTAATTATAATTTATCATAAAATTAAAATAAATATACATTTATTTTAATATTTTTTGGTAAGAAAAAAGAAGTTGATTTTATTTAATTGTTTTGGGTTTGTCATCTAAATAAATGAATTTTTTTAATGGCTTGATTTCATATAAAGAAAATTACTTGTAAGTTGATTTGAAAAAATCGGAGAGGAATTTCGATAATAAGGCTTGCTTAGTTGCTTTGATGTAACGTCATCAATGATTACGGACAATTGGAATGTGGACTTTGAATCTGAATCCACTAACCCGACCCAACCACAATTTTTTATATATATATTTATTAAAAATATATTATACAAATATAATTTATATTTATATTTACGATAATAAATTATAAAATTATTTTAAAATTTATATATCTTAAATTTAAAATTAATAAAATATTATTATCGATAAATATTTATATAATTCTATCGAAATAAAACTATAATTGTGATTTATAATAAATACTCGAATAATTGCATAAAATATAGTTAAGGCTTTGATATATTTATTAAAGTGTGGTTTCTTTTGAGAGTCCCAACGCAACCTCCTCTTTTTTCTATCTCCACCTCTATAAAATGCTCTGCTTTTCGATTTAACTTCCTCTAACATTCTCATTTCTCACTTCTTACATCGAAAATCTAAAGTCCATATCGATTAATATCTGTTACCTGTTCTAAAATCCAGAGTCCAAGCCATTAACCATGTCTCAGGTTCCACTTTCATTTGAACTTTTTTCTTCAGATTTAATCGCTTTCGATTCCATTTCATTCCTTCCGTTTCCGGTTTTATTTGTGTGTCTTCTTTTGCAAAGCTGATGGTTTTATTTCATTGTTGACTTGAAATTTTCAGTTTTTCTTTTTATCGTTCAGAAAAAGAGATTTACTGCTCTTGTTTTCCTTTTCCAATAATTTAGAGGTCTTGGCAATTTCTTGCTTATGTCAAAAAATTGAACTTTTTCGAAAGCAAGTGCTTAATGGAATACTCTATGGAACACTCGTTAAACCTTTCTCAGCCTTTTATAATGGGTTTTCTTTGAACTTTTGATTTAGGTAATTCCTCTGCTTGTGATGCGAACCCGAGCCTTGAAAATTCACAAAGAATAAGGCTATGTGAAACGGAAGGTTTATATCGTTAAAACCCAACAACAAATTGATTAAAATCATCCCAAGAAATTAGAATGCAGATTTTTGGGATAGGAGCACGATAATAGGCTATTGAAAGCCACAAGGTTTTATAGGCCTTAAATAAGTTCTGAAAAAGATTCAGTTAAAAACCAAGAAAAGAAAAACCTCGAAATAACTTCATTGAGAAATAATATGATTGCTCTTAAAACTTCTTACAATACTCGTCCCACTAGGTATATGTAGGTGCTAAAACCCTAGTTAACAAAATAAAAATAAAATCTTAAATATTATTACTGAAAATATAAAATCTTAGCAAATAAATAGGTCAAAATACATTATTGGTCTTTAAATTTTAACTAAATTTATATATAGATCTCGAAAAACTTAAAACGTACGATTTGATACTCAAAGTTTTAAAATTTTATAAATAGATCTTTAAATTTTTAAATCATACGATTTAGTTCCAAATTTTTAAAACTTTACACATAAATTTTAAATTTTTGATTTACAAATATGTATTTTAGTAAACAAGATAAGATTGTGTGTAACATTTTAAAAATATGAGGATTAATTTGTAAAATTTAAAAGTTTAGAGATCTATGTGTAAAGTTTTAAAAATTTGGGGATTAAATCATATGTTTTAAAAAAAATTAGAATTTGTGTAAATTTAGTTAAAGTTTGAAGACTAATAATACACTTTATCCAATAAATTAAATACAAAATCCTACCAAATAATCTGTAAAACTAAAAAGGAAAATTTTTTCCTAGATTTTTGAGCGTATCTTGTGAGACCTTGTTTTGCTTAATATTCATCCAAATTGAAAATTTTGTATTTCTGTAAAGAATATAGTTTGTTGAGTCAGATTTTCAAGCCACTTTGATTTTCCTTAATTCGACAAATATTTGGTAATAATAGTGATAACTAATAAAACTTTCCAAATTAGAATTTGATGTTAGAATTACTTATGTTCTACGTCCAAGTTGTTCTAATGTGCCTTTGCTTTAAGCCCGATTCTTTAAATAATAGACTCAACTGAAACGATACATGGATCCATCAGTGATGCACTCTGATTCTTATCAGCTTGTTGGGTTAAGAGGGATGTTTTCTATTTTTCTTCAATTTAATAAACCAATTAAAAAGTTTGAATTAAGGTAGTTCTGCTAACGTAAAAGTTGGAGTTTAAGACCTTTTATCTAATTAATTTTCTGAAAATCTAATTAGGTGCTAGCTTTATGAGTTATGACAATAGCAAAACATTCATTCAGGAAAACTTTTAAGAGTTGAAATCTGGGAAAAAATTTCACCCCTTGAACTATGATGATATCGTTCTATGCTTTACTTCTTTCTTTAGGTGTTAGAGTTGGAGCTTATTAATAGTTTTCAGTATTCTGTCCTGGATCTGCATCTTGATATTATTAATCCAATATTCTTAATTGGTGATTTCATTTGGTTTGGATGCAGACCGTTGTCCTCAAGGTTGGTATGTCATGTCAAGGCTGTTCTGGGGCAGTGAAAAGAGTTCTAGACAAAATGGAGGGTTGGTTATGGTTTTGTTGACTTATATCAATGTCTGCTTGTAACTGTACAGATACCAGATACTGTCTATCATAACTTTTGATAATTATAACCTTAGAATGACTTTTTGAATAGGGCCAGTATTTGTGTGGTGTGACATTGGTTTGTCTTTCCTAGTTTCATAATGAATGTGCATCACTGAATCAGTTTTGTATATCTTAAGGAACTTTTAACATGCAATTGCGAGATTGCGATTTTTTATGTAGTTGTAATTGAGAGCATAGTGTAGTTAATTTTAACACGTTAGTCTCTTAATGCATATCATACTGATGTACGTTTCTGATTATCAGTGTTATAACTTGTATGTACAAGTTCATGAGATCCCAAAGCTCTTTTCTGAAACATCATTTTGCTGTTTTCGGACATATTGGTTTATGCATGCAGAACGACTGAAAAGAAAAATAAATTCTGCATTCTGGAAACTTGAATTTCCTGCTATCTTCTGTGGAGGAGTGTCAAAGTTTAAATTTTTGTAGTATTCATCCAAATTCTTCTTCCATTTTGTAGCAGTAAGTTTGTAGGTTGAACATCTTTTTTCTCTGCATTCCAATGCTAATCATCATGTTCTGATTTGGATGACAATTTTTCTCGCTTGCATTGGTTCTGATAGACGGTCTTATGTGTAAATATTGTTTGCTTTGACCAGTGCTACTTATTCCCATTTATTGAATTATGTCTCAATGCAACTTAATATATTAGGAAGTTTTTGCATGAATTATTAGGAACTCTATGGTGTTAGTGGATGGGCAAGCAAGGAGTAGTCACTAGTCACCAATGGCGCACGAGGCTTGTTCTAACCGTCTTTAAAGGAATTTAAATAAGTGGTCAGTTTTGGCAGTATACTAAATGTGATATTCATACCATTCTCAGGTGTGGAGTCATACGATATTAATTTGAAGGAGCAGAAGGTAACTGTGAAAGGCAATGTCCAGCCCGAAGCAGTTTTTCAGACTGTTTCAAAAACTGGAAAGAAAACAACCTTCTGGGAAGCAGATGCACCAGCACCTGAATCAAAACCTGAAGAAACCCTTGCTAAAACAGAAGAAAAGCTTGCGGAAACCCCTGAGGAACCACAAGCAAAGCCTGCAGAAACTCCTGCTGAACCACAAGCAAAGCCTGCAGAAACTCCTGCTGAACCACAAGCAAAGCCTGCAGAAACTCCTTCTGAACCACAAGCAAAGCCTGCGGAAACCCCCGAGGAACCACAAGCAAAGCCTGCAGAAGCACAAACAAGACCCACGGAAGCTGTAGCTTCTGCTTGAAGTCTACAAATCCCATTTGCTCCCTGGACACAGGTCAATTATAGGTTGAAATTAATATCTTCTTTTGTTTACTGTGAGAGCACTAGCACCTAGTGCCTTCTTACTTGGATTTAAGCTACAAGATCTCTTTGTGTGGCTTGTGATACATAATGACAGCATGAATATGATTGTTGTGCTATCCCTTCTATCTATCCGTCCAATTTTAGTAGAAAATGCTTTCAACTCTTTACTGAAGAAAAACATTGTGGTCTGAAACTATATGAATAAATAAAAAGGGCTTCGTAATGGAATAGAACCAGAACCTTAGTTCTGAAACAAAATTATATTTATGACAATAACTCTTCTTCAGCAACCACAGTTAAGTCGGCAATAACCTATGTCTGAGATCCTTTTATATACATATTCAGTAATTGGATTATGTATTATGAATTTAGCTATATATTATTACTGGTTTCACCATGAATAGATACTTAACCTGCAGTAGATCAAACTACAAGTCGGGTATAGAAAGAATAGGTAGACAATGGTGTCCAATGTCCTCTAGCTTTGCCACCATTAAAACAAGTCCCTGCAATTTTAGAGGACTTAGTTAAATTAAATGCTTCATTTTACGTTCTGCAATATATATATTCATGGGTGGAGCGGTAGAGATGAAAAGTTTGGTTGGTTGGTTTTAAATCAAAGTTTGAATTAATTTAATTTAATGAATTATTGAAAAATAAAAATTAAAACGAAATCATTTGTAGGTGTAAAATCAATTCAAAGTTTGGATTCGATAAATAAGTAATTAATATCATTTTTTGTCCATATTAAGTAGGATTATTTTCTATAAAATTCACTAGATGTACGAACTATTAGGAACTTATAAGTATCTTTATCTTTATCTTTATAACTTTATAGGTAATTATTTATTAGAGACATATATCTTTAATTATCTAACCAAAAATAACTATTAGAACTTTATACCTTTGAGATAATTAGCTTAAGTTTACATTTTTATGATGTGGTACTCGTGAACCTTTTTGCTAAGTTAAATCACTTTTTGAATGTCATGATATATGAAATTATTCCAACATAAGTTTTTTGAGTTTTTATTTTAATGTGTTTTTTTTAAATTATGCTAAACTTAAAAAAATATAATATAAAATAAATAAATAAATATAAAAAGTTATATATATATACACCCGGTTTGTATTATCGTATAAATCAAGGCATATATTTTTACCAAATAATCTCATCTAATCATTTTTGTATTTTTCAAGTATAATTTAATATTTTTATTTTAAAAAATTAATTAATTTTAAATTTTAAATTTAATATGTATACTTTTAAATAGTTTTATTAGAATAATATCATTTGTAAACACAGTTGTCTCAATTATTTATCATTAAAATAGTATATATATAATACACAACGGATAAATTCTTTTATCCAAACTTTTTCTTTAATTATTATTTTACCTATTATTATTATTATTATTATTATTATTATTATTATTATTATTATTATATATAGAGAAATGTAGCATTGTTCTGTTTTGACGATAACCTTGACAATTTTTTTCTATTAGCCTCTGATATTTGTTTCTCTAGAGTTTAAAATGTTTCTTCATCAATCTAGGAATTGTTTTGGGTTTTTAGAATCAGGTTGAAGATAATGTGTGAAAAAAGGGGATTTTTTGAAAGTCAAAAGACGAGAGCTTTGCAAGAACCGTATCGGGATTCTATCATTGTACAAGAAAAATGAAGAAGCTAATTATTTTATTTATAAATTTTTAATGTTTTTTTCTTCAACTTTTTTTTATTTAAAATGAAAAAAACATATTTTATAGGTAGTCAACTTATTTGTGAAGTTTTCAATGGTTGTGATTATTCCGCTGAATCTTTTCACGAAATTTTTTATATTATTAATTTATAAAATAATAATGCATATTGTACGTATATTTAACTAGTGTATACAAGACATCTTTAAATTTTCATACATGTCAAAATTATCTTATTTTGATCAAAAATTTAATTACAATTTTAATTATAATATTTCCCACGTGGCTTTATTAAATTTTATTAGAAAATGGCTTAAGATGTTAACAATCATTTAAGAAAACAAAAAAGGACGTTTCATATTAATATTTAATTTATGATTTATTAATTATTCATCATTATAATTACTTAGTAAAAAAACCAGAATTCTTAAATATATAATTTTTATTATTTAGTCACTATTTCACAAATAAAAAAAATTACATATTACATATTTATATAATTAAATAATTATTATTTTTATAATTTATTTAAAATATTATAATACAAATGAATTATTTTAATGAGAATACTAACCTTATAGTTACATTTCATATTTTTATTGGTGAGATCTATCGTAAGTATTATATTTCTCTTAGAAAATCACATTTTTTATACTAAATTAAATAAGTTATCTTTTTCTTCCTTAATTATATTAGTTATTTAATTTAATAGACATAAATTAAGTGATTTAATTTTAGTAAATTCTTATATTGCTCAAATTCACGTGGATTAATTGAATAATTATCAATTTTTACCTTAAATGAGGAATTAGAGAAACGTTAATTAAGCACTATATAAAAACCCTTTCGATTATAGTCTCTAATATACTAAATCATAAAAAATAAATATTTTCTTCCCATTTGAAAGAGAAACAATAATCTTATTGAGGAATCAAGCGATTTGGTTGAGAAATATCACAAATCACCCATCATTCATATTTATCTATTTGTGATTAATTATCGTAGTATTTTCACAATAATAAATAATCATTCTCAATAGATTCAAATATCTCACTTGAATTCATAAATTTTAAATAATCTGGTATAATGTAGATCCTAAATTTTTTGGTATTTTATTCTATGATGTTTGTATCTAAAATTTGTTTATGATTTTAAGTATGATTTAATTCCAATAATTTTCTCCTATAATTTAATTCAATTATCTATGTATTTAATATATCATGTTTTTTTAACATTATTTGAAATTTTTATTAATTAAATTTTTGAACTTTTTCAAAATACTAATTGAAACTTTTAATTACTTGCCTTTTAGTATCTTTAAAATACTAATTAAATGTAAAAACATAATTAATTATCACTACACATTAAGTATTTTAAAATTGTTAGTTAAATTTTGGTATTTTTTAAAATTTTAATTCATTAATATAATTATTTATGACTACAAATTAAATATTTCAAAAATCTTACACTTTCTTATGTAAAATTTATAATTAAATTTATTCCATAACTATCAAATGACATGTTATGTGTAATTTATATGAACTATTCATATATTCTATTTATAAATGCAATTATGATTGTAATTAATTAAATATTAATAAATATAAATTATTTGAATCATGCATAAATATATATTTCTTATGAAGCAAAAACGTATAGAGATAAGATACATCTAAAACTAACCTACCTTATTGAATAATAATTTTTTATTTAGTTGAAAATTTATGATCAAATACAATAACACATCCTATCTATTTATAGAGAAATTATGGTTGCAAATTTGGCACAATAAGGCATATTACACTTGATTACACCATTCATAGGCATACATTTCAATGTAATAAATTTTATAACAACCTTTTGAAAGGATCAGTTGTACTGTTGACCACTATAGATATTGTGCATATGTATTCTCGGTGTCTGCATTACTTATGTGTGTTGCATGCATAGTGAGCCTAGTACATATGTGTACATTTGTGGAAGTTTCAGGCGTAAGGTGTGCAATATCTATACGCATTCCAATGTCATCGTGTGTAGCATTTGTGTCCACTCCAGTGTCATCCTTGATCGTAGTATGTGTAGCATATGTATGCATTTCTGTGTCATCGTCAGGCACAACATATGACATATGCTGCCTATCACCCACTTGAGCATTATCACCAATATTTCTAGAACTTTCTTGGGCATTATTACCAACACTCCTAACACCCTCCCTCAAATTAAGTAGCATGAGCGTGACATTTAATTTGCTACGTAAAGAGAGAAAGAAGGCCATTGGGAAAGCCTTGGTTAACAAGTCTACCTGTTGCTCCATATAAGGAATATGATGTATAACAAGTGTCTTGGCCAACATCTTTTCACACACAAAATGAAAGTGCATCTACGCACATTCTAGTGCATCCTTGGGTGCATATGCATAATATATGCATGCATTTTTATGTCATCGTCAAGCACAACATATGACACATGTCGCCTATCATTCACTTGAAAATTATCACCAACATTTCTAAACTTTCTTAGGCATTATCACCAACACTCTTAACACCCTTTTAAATTAAATGGCATAAGCATGACACTTAATTTGCTACGCGAAGAGAGAAGGAAGGTTTCAGTGAAATCCTTGGTTAACAAGTCTATTGGTTGCTCCATAAAAATAATATGATACACAGTAAGTGTCTTGGACAACTCAATATGTTTCTAACGTGAATGAAGAATATGATTGGTAGTAAGTTGATTTGTACTCAAATTATCACACTAAATCAAAGGAATAGTTGTTAAGGAAATACTTTTGAAGCAAAACCTAAATCCAAATGATCTTAAAAGTTGCATTGGCAAGAGATCTGTACTTGACCTTAGTGCTTGATCGAGATACTAAAGCATGCTTCTTAGAAGACCAAAAAATGAGATTGGTACCCAAATAAACGATGATCTCATACGTGTATCTTTTATCATAATGACAGGAACCCCAGCTAGTATAAAAAAAGGCTTGGAAAAGCAACTGAGAAGATGGCCTTAGAAGCAAACCATAAGAACAAGTGCCTTAAAGGTATCTCAGAATTCTATTAACAATCAATCAATATGGCTCTCAAGGAGCTGCCATGAACTATCATATCTTGTTGACTGTAAAGGAAAGATCTAGATGAGTAATGATGACATACTAAAGAGCTCTAACAATGCTTCTATACAATGTAAGATTATGAAAGACTTCTTCGACATGAGCACTAAAAGTATGACTAGTAAGCATATGAGTGGATATGGGTTCGAAATGATCCATCTTGGATTTAAGCAAAAGTTCCTTGATATACTTTTATTATGTGAACAAAAGGTCACCATTGTCCAACTTATTTACCTCAATACCGAGAAAGTAACTCATCTGACCCATATGCTTTACGAGATAAATGGTGGTGCTATAAGAGGATTTAAAGAATAAGGAAAAATCATGTTTGGATCGTATAAATCCCATTTCACACAAGGCATTGCCAAGAGTATCAAACCAGGCTCGAGGAGCTTGCTTCAAGCCATAAATGAATTTCTATAACTTGCAGACATGATTAGTATACTTTAGGTGCGCAAACCCTTTTGTTTGTTACATATACACCTCCACATGTAGTGTACCATTCAAAAAAGCCTTTTTGATGTCCAATTGATGAAGCTGCCAACCATAAGACAAGGCTAGAGTTAGTTCAATGTGAATGGTGAACTACTTAACCACATGAATAAAGGTGTCTGAAAAATAAAAACCAGGAACCCGTTATACCCTTGTGCTACCACTAAATATTTTCTTTTATCAAGAGACCTGATGAAAGCCTTTTAACTCAAAAAATCCACTTACTACCAATAATAGTTCTATTAGAAAGTAGAGGCACCAATACCCAATTATTTTGTAAGTAAGAGCATCAAATTCAATTTTCATGTATTCAAATCCCTCAGCACTAGCTAAAGCTTGCTTGATTGAGAAAGGTTCTATCTCAGACACATCACTAGTAATACTCATGTATGCCTTTTGTTGTAAAACTCTTGTTTTAGACCGTGTGAGAATTAGGTGAATAATGGGACACCCTGTCTTAAATCGTGTGATCATTAATAAAAAAAATACTTGAAAAGAATACTTCATCCTAAAAAGTAAATGGAAAATAAGCATGGTTTACCATTATTACTCCTAAATCTACTATATGTCTATGTTTTCTTTCAGCAATTACATTTTATTCATGTGTATAAGGACATGATGTATGATGCACAATTCCGTACTAATTAAAGAGATATGTGAAAGATTGAAATTAACCACCCCAATCACTTTAAAAAACTTTAATTTTGCAATTTATTTGTAGTTTAGATTGTGTCTTAAATTGCAAAAATGCTTGATAAGCAACATATTTCATAATTAGAAAATAGATCCAAGAAAAAAATGAATAGGAATCTATAAAATGAATGTAATACTCATGGCCATTTTTGGAAGTGACAAAGGACGCCCAAATTTTTGAATGAATCAATTCAAGTGGTTTAGTGGCTTTGTGTACGGAAGAAGAAAAAGAAAATTTGCAAGTTTTGCTATTATGACAAGCAACACATACAGATTCACAATCTTTGTACCTATAAGAGAAAAGAATCTTGCATTGATTTAATGCATTCTTTAAAATAAGAAATGCAACATGGTCTAATCTCTTATGCCATAGAGAAAGGTCAGCCATATTAGCAACAAGAGCAATAGTTTTATTTACACAACTAGTAGGTTTTCTATTAACAAACAAACATAGACTAGTGTTATAACCTTCATTGCATAATGTAATATCAAATTGTATAATCCATTACTGAGTATGCCTTAAAGTAGCACTTCTTGCGTGTTATTGTCTTTAACAAAATAAAAAATTAGAATGAAATTAAAAAGAAAACAAAATTATGTTTTGCAAATTGTGACACATTAAGTAGAGTTTTAGCAATATTAGGGACAAGAACTATATTATTCAATTTGAAAGATCTATCAAGATAAAATGTTTATTGAAACTGATTATGACTTATCTTAGAGATGGGCAAAATATCATTATTTTATATTATGAGAGATTGATTACTAATGAGACAAGATCGACATCAGGTTAGCAATATCGATCTTATAGATACTTTGGTTTTATATTTGTAAAATTCTCATAAGTGCACAAATCATTTTATAGAAAATGAAAAATATACTCCCAAGGTCGATCTAAGGTAGAAATATATGTGGTTTTTAATTTATTATTCAAACTTTTAAAAACAAAATTAAATCCTAAACATCCTGTAATGATATTTTGATTTTTTTTTGTGTTTCCTAATCTAGTAACATAAAAAAATAAACATAGATATGAAATCAATAAACAATAATGCAAATTTTTATTATTCATAACGGTGGAGTATATATCGATATAATAATTAAGTTGATTATGTTTGCTCATATTATTAAGGTTATTAAAGATATAAATTAATATTTATTGATTTTTTTCCTTTTGGTATGAAAGTTTTTTAGGTGAGGCCCAAATTATTTTATTTAATATTAATTAACCAATATCCTTAAACGGGCTTATTAATTAATTAAGTACTAAATTTTAGTTTTATTTCTAAGAAAATTGCAAACCATATAATCAAAGTTTTAGGCGGAGTCAATTAATTAGACTTTATTAAAAATGTTCAAATTAAACCTAAGAATTTAATTATCTGAATAATAACTTTCAAGTTTTAAAATCATTATTGAAAATATGTTGTCAATACATTTTCAAAAAATAGTTCTTATAAAAACTTTTGAAATAAAGTTTCATTCTAACTACCAGACGATTGTATCAACAAATAAAATAATATTATTTTAAATCAGACTGGATAATTAAATCTTAAAATCTAATTTCAAATTTAAGTTGGTAATAAAAAATAATATATTTTTTCTAACATTTTTAATATAAAATCTTGAATAAAAATAAAATCAATTTTATTTTGTAGAAATGTTTTACCTATTTAATATTTCGTGAGTATAACAACTTTATCATTATATCATAAGTTACAGTTAACCATATAAGTACAAATAGTTAGTCATGTTAAATTTAATCACAGATAAATTAAATATAATATATAAAAATAAAACATAAAAATAACTATAAATAATTCATTTTAAAATTATACCTCAAAAGAATCCTTACAAAATTTTGATGCTAATTTTATTGCCAAAAAACCTTCAAACAAATTTACATTTTTTTTCATTGAATCAAAAACTAGAAATCTATAAAAGCAGAACTAGTTCTTCTAAAAAATAGAATAATTTTAAAACTAAAAAAACTAAGAACTAGAGAGAGAAAGATAAAAGTTTGTGATTTTTGAGATGATTTTTACAATAGCGAAGAATGTCCTTCTATAGATGAAAAATAGGCCAAAAATGAGAAAATGTCTCGAAAATTGATTTTAGATGCATTTGGATAGGCTCGCATACGTGTGGGGGTGAGATTTTTGACATATGAGCATTGGCACACGTGAGTGCACCGGGATAGGCGCGGGCATGTGCTGGTGCTCGTGGGACTCAACATTTTTTGATATTTTTGATATTTTTAACCGTTTTGATCTATTTTGTCCATTTTTTCTATTTTTTTATTTTTCTCATTTTTTTCTCAACATATTTGTGATGTATTGTTTCCAGTATTTTTGAACGAAAATACTTGAAAAATAATAAAAATACCTATAATTCTAAAAAAAAATTATATAAAATATTATAAAATCATAAAAA
Source organism: Hippophae tibetana (assembly GCA_037013495.1). Taxonomy (NCBI): domain Eukaryota; kingdom Viridiplantae; phylum Streptophyta; class Magnoliopsida; order Rosales; family Elaeagnaceae; genus Hippophae; species Hippophae tibetana. The sequence continues at coordinate 140,697,619 of CM072801.1, read as the reverse complement.
TATAAATTTATTTAATCAATTAAAATACATTAAATCAATAAACTATGTAGGAATGATATGAAGATAGATAACTTAGATCTAAGGTCACATGATGACTTGAAGCAGAATGTAGAAACCAAGCAAGATCCTATTGAAAAATAGCTAATACCTATGATTGAAAAGAAGTTTGATAAATCACAAATCAATAGGCTTAGATAAAAAAGGATTAGAAAAATAAGACATAAGAATAGGCAAAAGTCAAGTGTATTAATAATATGAGGTATAACTAGTATACCAGTACCATTAGTAGTAGAAATCATACCATGAAAATGTTGTAGTAAAGGTCATGATGATTGATGTCATGTTGAGAATTGACCAGAATTGTTATATCCAATTGTGTTGTTATTATTATCATACCTAAATTAGCAATTGGAGGCCATATGTCCTAATTTTTTACACACTTGACATTGAGTTCTATTTTCTATACAATCAATTACATATCCAAGGCCTTGTGCTAAAAGTTATTACTTCCATTGTAGTTATGTGAGTTATCACCTTCTTTTTTATAAGGTTTTCCACTTTATTGATTATGATATGCAATATAGATCTACTTTAATTATGATATTGTATCATCAATAGTTAAAGAGGTTTTAATCACAAGCTCATTCACTACTACAAAAATGGATATTTAAGTCGATACGTAAAGTCAGTTTTTTTCCAAAAATTGATTTTAAATTGGTTTAAAGTCGGTTCGATGGCGAACCGACGCTATCCACGTAGCGTAGCGTCGGTTGACACCTAGAACCGACGCTATCCACGTAGCATAGCGTCGGTTGACACTTGGAACGGACGCTATCCACGTAACACAGCGTCGGTTCGACACGTCAACCGACGCTACACACGTGGATAAATCTTTTCTCTTCTTTCTTTCCAGACAGAAACTATTTTCAACATTGCAGAACTCTAAAAAACCGAAAACCTCCTCCTCCACTTCTCCTCCACTCTTTCTCATTTTTCGGTCACCTACGACTACCATTTTCAACATCGGTTAGTGAGTTTTCTTCCTCTCTAACTAATCTTTTAGATCTCCTATTATTCATATTTTTTCTGTTATTATGTGTTATTATTTATGTGTATAGATTTTTGTATTATATATGTAGGTTTGTATTATAACATAAGGAGAAGAATACGAAGATCTTGAATAAAATAGAATAAAACCATGGTAATTTTTCTGTTATTAATTAATATTTTATTTTTCAAATATTTGTATTATTTGAACTATTTGCTAAACTGATTTTAGTTTTTTTTCTGCTCGAATACAGGTTGAAAATGAATAAATTTAAAAAAAAAATTAAAGTCTGTTCACCGCGTGAACCGACTTAAACGTAAAATTGGTTCACACCTTGAACTGACATTAAACTTTAAGTCATTTAATTTAAAGTCGATTTTTAACCGATTTTAATGCACCTTTTTTATAGTAGTGATTTCTTGATGCAATATTTACACTTGGTAGAGATAGGATAATTGTTGATCTTCTCATATCGAACTTATTCTAGTAACTAAGTATCAATGTTTTTACATCATCAATTGTTGTTTTCTAAGTTAACATTTTTTATGTTATTCATCAATACCTCTTAACATATAAATGAGTTTTTTTTTTCATCAATGACTATACAACCAACTACTTCCAAGTAATCACAAAGTATTTTGATCTTAAGAACGTAGGTATTGATTTTCATATAATTTTTCTTAAAATTCTAAAGCTATTGTTTTTAGTAGAGGATGTAATTTATACTTTTATAGTAGTGAATTGAATTGAGAGTTTTAATAATTTTTATAGGGGTTTAAAATTTGGGTGTGTTTAAAAAAATTAAAATATTAACTTAATATTTATTAGTTATATTATATTATTTAAAATATTAATATTAATTTTTATATTTTAAATATTCTATACACATATTATTAAGTAAAGTAAAAATATAAAAATATAAAAATAAATATAATTTAATATAATTATTCAAATTATTGTACTTTTTTAATATTAAAAAATATATTTTATATTATTATAATTATATAAAAATAATAATAATAATATATATTCGATAAAGATGATTTCAATATTATAATAATTTTTATCATTTTATATTTAGTTAATTATAGTTATTTTTAAAGAAAAATCATTTTTTAATTAAAATATCAATCCATGACACTAAATGCACAATAAAATATTAAAATAAACAAAAAATTAAATAATTGGAAAGAATCAATGAACAATCAAGCAGTCATGGAGGTCCTACGTTGCTTCCGAATCTCTCCCCCACAAAATGTGTCTTATGTCATAGTCCCTATTGAGTCTAACTGAAATTGTGGAACTAGGTTATATCTCATATATTTATGTTATTTTTAAACATAAATAAGGAAAATAAGTTAAACCTGACACATTATTATTATTATTATTTTAATAGTTAGGTTGAACTTCGTTATACATAAAAAGTGGTATCTCTATAATAAATATATATTTATTTTTTATATATTATCTTCTTCTTTTTTATTAATTTTTTTGTACTAATAATTTTTAAAATATTTACATGTTAAATATATATTTTATATTTTTTATATCAATAAATATTTATTTTATATAATATAATTATTTTTATTACATTAAGAATAATAATTCATACAATTAATAATTATATATTTAAGAAATGTTTTCACAATTTACTTATGATATTTTTATTTTTTTTCTCTTTGTTATTCTTTTACCCTAAAAAATATCTATATAATAAATACATATTTTATATTTTTATTATTTTTTCACACTAATAAATACTAAAAATATCTATATAATAAATATATATTTTATAAATTTTTAATTTGTATCATACAATTATTTTTATTATATTAAAAGTGATAATTCATACAGTTAATAATTATACATTTAATAAGTGATTGTTAGTTTTTAACTAATAAATACTAAAATATACATATAATAAATATATATTTTATATTTTTTGTTATTTTTTCACCAATAAATACTAAAAAAATTTATAAAATAAATATGTTTTGTTAATAGTTATTTTGTACAATGTACTTAATTTTTTTACATTAAGAGTAAAAATTCATACATTTAATGAGTGTTCAATTAATTCATTTATAAACATATCATATTTTTATTTAACAAATAATTTTCATGTCGATATCATATCATACCTTATATCAATTAAAAAAAGAATCATGAGTTAATATAAATTATTTTAAGTAAAAATATTTATTAAATTTAATTAAGTCATGACTATCATTCATGTAAGTTTAACTTTTTAGATAAAAAAAACATTAATCAAATAAATTTATATGTTATTCTACTATATTTAACTTATTTTTTAAATAAAATTATATTGTTGTTGTTAATATCGTGACAAATCACTTATATTTATATTATATTTAAATTTAATTATTCATAAAATAATAATTATTATATATTTATTAATTACTAAAGTTATAAATTAATCAACTATTTATTTTAAAAGTATTTCTATAAACCACTTTATAAAATATTTTAACATCAATTTTTTAATTATAATAAAATTAACTTAAAATTTTATATTTAAAGACTTATTTTTATTTTATTTTATAAAATAAATAATTTGAAACAATAATTAATAATGTTATATATTTATTAAATTTGAATCACCAACATGTGCATCCACATGGATCAAAAACTATTATTAAAATAAAATTAGTGAGAATAGATTTTGTTAATTTATTTCCTAAAAATAAAATCATTTAAAACTTATAATAATAAAAAATATTATTTATTTACATATACATTGTATGTTTTTATTATTAAATTTTTTTTTACATTAAATAACATTCAAATTGAATTACGATTATTTAAAATAAAATAAAGAGTTACCATAATACTTAGGTTAAGTTAGTTGGATTTTTTAATCATGTAACTTAAAATTTAAAAATATTGAGAAATAACAAAATCAATTTTAATCATTTTACAATAAAACTTATAACACGACTTACACATTACTTCATTAATAATAAATTATATTTATTATTTCAATCATTATTCTCACTAGTGGACAACATCCCCAAGATTGTAGTATGTTATTCTTTTTTTTATCTTTTTTTTTTAATTTTAATATATATTTTATTATTATTTAAATAATAATCACATGTTAATTAATAATATTAATTTATTATAAATTTTATTAAAATTAAACTTTTTATTCTTCTAAGGCCCATTTGTGCAAAAACTACCGAACAAAAAAAAATACTTTTTTTTCTATTATAAAGGATTAATGGTAATTTGAGACCTAACTAACAGGATTTTAGCATCCATTTCTCTTTTAAAATATTCCATCAATGTTCTATCAAATTTAACACAATTTAATATTATTTTTTTTATTATAAAATTTAAGATGTTATTTTATGATTTTTTTAATTTAATAGCTTATACGTGTAGAAAGTTAATATTTTTGATTTAATAGGGTATTTACATTGAATGCAGCTATTTTTAAATATTTTACAAGTATTAAGAAGTATAAACTTTTGATGAGAAATTTAGATTGATAATTTTATATTTACTCATGTATTTTCTGTACAACTTATTCTCACTCAAATTTTTATATTAATTTATTCATATCTCTTATTAAAAGAGTACGTACCCAAAAAAATATCTCCATTGAATAATAAAGTGGATTAGGTTTATCTTTAACTTAATTACTAAGATTAAAAAAATACAAGTAGTTATATCAACTAATTTATAATTAACCGAGTTTGAAATATTTTACTATTTTGGTTACTATTGACAGATGGAAAAAACTTAAAAACATAAAAAAAAATCTAAACATTAATAGGAGATATATATACAATAAGTAGTGTATAAAAAAATTCACATGAATAAGGAATGAGGTTGATATTGAGAAAAATAAACTTACCCCTATTAATTATCATATTTTCTGGGCAATGTGAGAATCACCTGGTATCTTCCTTATGGTCTTTCTTTTCGAAATTTATGGTCAAAGCTGAAGTATCAATAGAAGAACAAAAAAAAAACTGAAAAAGTACCACAAGAATCTACACCTTTTTTTCCTTTTTCTCTTTAGTCAAATAGAAATCTAAGAAATCTACCCTGTTGTTGGCATGGTTAGTCAAACTGAACTCATGTATATATCAATACTTTATTAATTTATTATTTATAATAAATAAAATTTGATAGGACTTGAGTGCCCAAAAATCATTAACTTTTACTAAAAAATTTAAATTACTAAATAAAGTAAGAAACACTAAGAGTATATTTTCCTTGCTAATGATTATCAAAACTATATGATACACGATTGGAACAAATAAATGTTGTTTTAGAAAACTTTACAACAGATTCTTTTGTTGTAAATAATTACTTTTTAAGTGTTTCTTTTGCCCGTTCGATCATGCATATACTCCAATTAAACAGTAAATGTGGGCAGAGTTGGGGCTGGGGGTTGCTATATACTTGAGAGAACGGTTTAATCCCACAATTACAGCCTTATAATTAGGTCAGTCAAACAATACTATCACCAATGCCGATTACAGTCAACTTTTAATATTATATAACTCACTTAAATATTTAAAAGATAGGTGAATGAGAATATTTTAAGCATTAATTCATACATGTGCAAACTATTTTGCATAAAACTCAATATATATGGAGCTGATTATTAATGATAATTCTAGTAATACTCGACTGGGTTGTCTATGCTTTTATCAGCTTTGGCAAAGTCTTTATAAGTGATAGGCTGAGGTGTAAAGGGAGGTGTAGTACATCTTAATAAAGCCCAATTAACACCACTGAAGAACGGGTGGTGCTTGATTGCACTTGCACCCATTGTAGACCCCATCCTCCTCGTGGGTTCCTTCACCAATAGTTGTGTTATTAAATCCTTGGCTGATCCTGATAAACTTGGCTCCTTTGGGAATTCAAGGGCTCTAGCTACAATATTTGCTAGGGTTAACTCATGATCATACCCTTTAAAGGGTGTTACCCCATACAACAATTCAAATATAAATATCCCTAGTGTCCACCAATCCACCGCACTTCCATGCCCTTCACCGGATATTATCTCCGGTGCTAAGTACTCGTGTGTCCCCACAAACGACATTGATCGGACGTCAATTGGTTCCGCTATGATCTCTAGGTTTCCATCGTGGGTTGTTTTCTTTTTTCGCTTCCGTCTAGGGTTGAGACATGATACCGCAGGAACAATACAATTTGGTATGATGCATGATGACGTAGAAAATGGTCGTTGGCCTGTGCGATATCCAATGGCTAGATTTTCTCCTTGTTGATTGCTATCTGAAATCATCTGAGGCGTTGATGTTGAATTATCATTTTTCAAAGACAGGTCAAAATCAGTCAACATGATGTGACCGTCTGATCTTACTAGCACATTTTCAGGCTTGAGATCACGGTATATTATCCCCATCATGTGTAGGTACTCTAGAGCAACTACAACTTCTGAGGCATAAAACCTTAATAAGGGGGTAAAATAAGGAAAAATTAGACATAGCATAAATGAATAATTAAAATAATTTAATAATTTGATCTTTCCATGAAAGTATGAGAGGGTCCACTGTGTTATAATGCACAACAGACCCAGCTGATTTTCTGCCTAACGCTTCGATTACTGAGCACAAACTTAGAAACAACAAAAACAAAAGGAAAAGTATAAAGAAATCAAAATCCTAATAATCCCTCCGAAGTATTAGAAAGCAAAAATTAAGAGGGAGACAAAATAGAAACTTTCAAAGAGGAGACATGGATGGATATTGAAAGCGAAATTGTTTTCTCCTACTTTTCTCCCTAATACTATCATTTTGTCTACACCTGATTTAATTCTCTCTCAACATCTATCCATTTCAAATCCCTCATTTACTACTCCAATCAAACTCTAGATAATCACCGAATGTAAAAATAATCATTTACATTGTAATTAATTTATTTTCAAAAAAATAAGAAGGAAAGTGCATAGGAATAGGCAATAAAAACGAATTTTTAAGTTTTAAACCATAAATTAAAGGTGTATTATGTCCAAAAGCAGCTAGTAATAATGTAGAAAAAACCATCCACCAAACGGTTATAATAATGTAGTTAAAATAATAGTAATTTTAATTAAATAGAAAGAAAAAAAAATTGATGAGCAATACGCACGCACCGTACGGCAGCTTCATTAAAACGCCTCTCCGTTTGACGTTGTCGTAGGACATGGAGATCACCGCCAGGACAAAATTCCGTCAACAAACACGACCAGCGAGTGGAGTCAAGTGACGCGTAGAGAGTGGGCAAAAATGGATGATCCAGCATTTCCAGAATTTCCCTTTCTACCCTTGCTCTACTCTCTTTGTTCCTACTCGCTAACTCTTTCTTGTCCATCACTTTGGCAGCAAAAACACACCCATTACTCTCTTCACCTTTTAGCTCAACAAGGTAGACACTACCTATATCGCCCCTTCCCAATCGGTGTAGAGATCGAAGATCGGAGATACTGACTGGAACTCCAGCGCCGTTACCGGAATTGTTGAGGTTCTTCTTTTTGTTCAACCGTTGGATTGCTTCCCAACACGGGTCGGAAGCGGGTGCATGAGGCTTGCTAGAGGAAGAATAAGAAAAGGACGACGAAGAAGAAGAAGCGAAGGCGAAATGTGTGGCTGTGGCTTCAGAGGCAGAGCTAGTTGTACTGCTTCGCTTGGTGTATGTAGTTGTAGAGTTGAAACTAAGACTTTCCAAATCGTCGACGAGATCGTAGACGAAAGGGTCCATTGAAAATACAATGGAGGTTTCCAAGAACCTAAGTGTTAGGATCTGAGTTAACTTTTGGAGACAGAAACGAAGAAGAAGAAGAAGAATGGTTGTGAGCGAGTACACTAGACGAAGAACGACTCTGTGAGAGGTTTAAAAAGGATGGGGAAGGAGAAGTGGATGTGGTGAGCCCATATGGGGTCCCAATAAAGGTTTATGAGTTTTTTCATAAAAGACTTTGAGCCTACATATTTTTACTATGAATATATATTTACAGGATTCACGTTTTTAAAAAAATATTAATAATTATTTTATTTAATAATAACGATATTATTCGTATTTAATTATAGAATAATAAATTTATATACTATTATTATTATGACACTAATAAATTTATATTTTAAATATTACTTTTTGTCATTTTCGTTCTTTCTTTTTTTTGTTCCATACAAATCCATACCTCCTTTCTCCGAGTACCATATATTCTATTGAGAAAACAATTGATTAATTTAGTGTTTTAGTGTAACGAGTAATATGTATTTTTGAAAATAATATACCTTTTAAAAATATTTAGTATATTAGGTACGAGATAGGAAAAAATAGTATATTTAATTTAGTATAGTAGGTACAATTGATTAATTCCATTTTTCCCAAATTAATAACCATTTGCTTAAATAGTTATTATATTTAATTTAGCGTGCTGCTAAATCCACGCACAAAATCGCTTTTATTACGGTCTATCTAATTCTTTCAGTAATTTTCACCCTTTTGTGTTGGTTTCCAAATTATACATTTTTCGATAAGCATTTAGAATTCTTGCTTTATATATCCAAGATTGACATTTATATCCATCCTTCTCTCATAATACCAATTCGAACTCTAACTAAGTTTGGGCCAATTGCCCAGCATTTCAAATTAACTTCTTAAGTTTTTGAATATTCAATTTGATGGGATTATGTTTGTTCGAGATTTTCTGTTTAAATGAAGAAAGTTCATTTTTGGTATCATATAAGGTGATACTTATGAAAACCCAAAAAGGATAATATGGAAGAAAGATATAGATTTATAGAATAATAGCATTGAAACTATCTATATATTGTCGGTTCCATTATTTTCTATATATATTTAAGAAAGTACATACTCTTAAAATTTGAAGAAGAAAAAAAAAATCTGTCTTTTATGTTCGTTACTGCTTTCAAGGACTCAAGATCGTTTTTTCGTCGTGGAAAATTCTAGGAAGCAACTTGTTTTGGATTTGATGATGATGATAACTCCAGTAGGGGCAAGAACGTAAAGGTATTTAATGAGTTATATATTTAGTGTGGCAACAATCTTCCCAAACGTGTAAATAACGCTATTTTTAAAAGGGTTTGTGTTAGAAATTAAGGAACACGAGTATTAAGAAAGGAATCTACGTGTCGACATTTAACACTAGAATTAAAAAAAATAACTATTTATAATTATTATTATTTTTAATTATTATTCTCATGGATTAGAAATAAAATATCAAAATTATTTATAAATTTGTATAACACTTATCTTATTAGTTTGAATTAGTTTTGAATTTTTTAACTTCATTGCTATTATCTTTTTAACAGTTTTGTTTGTTTTTATTATTTAACCCTTATAGTTTCTGGTGTCACAATAGTTGCTGCAATTACTCACTATTGAACATCTAATGTCTTTCAACCGTTGTCATTAGGTTCCGAGATTACAGTCACTGTTGTTAAGGACTCATGCACCACACAAACCACTGCAATCATTGTCGTCGTCGTGCATCTTATTTCGATAATTTTTCTACACATACCACTTTTGATCAGATCGACCAGATCTACACAACTGTGAAAGTATCGTAACCATCGGACACTGCACGCTCTTTCACGCGCCGTTCAAAATATCTACACGTCCTTTCACGTGCCGTCATTGAAACCAAACGCCACCATGAATCTTAACCCGACGACCTTTCCGCAAATATCACTATGATCGTTGCGATCAGATCTACACAACCGTGGGTGTATCATAATCATCCTCCTCCAATGATCAACTTGCATATATCTTCACTAAGGCACTTCCCAAAAGGACACACTCGTAATTTGGTTGACAATCTCAAGCTAGTCTCACATCCACCTTGAGTTTGAGGGAGAATGTTAATGTATATTTAGTAACATATTAATGTATATATATCTGCTAATGTATATCTATTTACTTTAGGCATATTTATATCTAGTTACATTAGACATATCTAATTTACTTATAATTCTTATATAAAGATATCATGTATATTCATTTAAATCACATAATAAAAATACAATTATTAAATATTCCTAATAAAAACACTACGTGGTTGGACTTTGTGCTTTGTCCACCGTGTGTATGTATGTTGTTAAGTATCCTTGTCCCACATCGACTAGGAACAAAATAGCAAAGTTGCTTATAAATTTAGAAAATCCTTAACTTAATGAGATCTTATTATATTAAATTAGATCTTAGTTTCTAACAATTACAATTACAAATAGTATTTTACGTTTAATTTATTTTTTTTATTTAATTCTTTTAGTTACAATTTATTTAAATTATAACAGTTTTTATTTAATATAATTCAAAAAATTGAAAATAAAATTAAAAAATTATATTTATTTTTATACTATAGATTAAACTATAAAAAATATAAGATTTAATTGTTATTTTTATAAATTAATTTAAATAACAATAACAATAACTTGTATCTTCTTAATTATATTCTCTCAACTCATAACAAAAAGTAAGCAGGTTAAGATAGAGAAATTTATCAAATTAATAAATTATAGCAGGGAATTTAAGTTTAGAAGACTTAATTTGCTTTTAGTAAGATGTTACTTAAATTATAAGTGACTTATATTCACTTACAATTAATAGGTGCAGGGGAATAAATGAAACAATATCACAGTTGAAAACAATTAAACACATGTTTATTATTAGTTAATGCATCAATAATTACTAGCTAACAAAGCAAAACTCTGTTAAATGTCAAGTCGTGAACTAGCAGGTAGAATGTTAGGTTCCTAGTCAGCATCAACTATAATAAACGAGGAATTATACATCTATAATGGACATTGTTTATATCTTGTTCCGGATGCAATATAAATACATTATTTTTTATTGTAACATACAACCATTTATTATTTTTTAAAAACAACCCGTGAATAAAATTATTGATAATTATAATATCAATTACGCATAAATTAAAAAATAATTCTCATAATAAAGACTGTTGTTACTTTCTTTGGAGGTTTAATGCACTTATAGTACTGCTGTGGTATTTTTTTAATGAGAAAAATATTCATATTATGTTTATTTATTGTAAAAATGATATTTATATCACTACTACAAAACTGGGTATATAAGTCGATACGTAAAGTCGGTTCGATGTCGAACCGACGCTATCCACGTAGGACGTAGCGTCGGTTGATGTGTCAAACCGACGCTATGCGTAGGATAGCGTCGGTTCTAGGTGTCAATCGACGCTACGCTACGTGGATAGCGTCGGTTCACCACGCCAACCGACGCTACGTCCAGGTGTAGCGTCGGTTCGCCACGTCAACCGACTCTACTGCGCTACGCTACGTATTGTTTAAATAACTTAGCAGATCCTAGTCTATTTTGGTATCAGAGCCATCTAAGTTGGAAAAGATAGTAGATAGATAATGGATAAACTGAAGTATCTTATTAATATGGATATATTACAGAGAGTACTTGCGGAATTTAGAATATAAAATATATATGAAAATATTCGGATCATAAAACATCTCTTTTAGAGATTCGTTAAATGATGGTCTTTGTAACACCATAACACTCTGGAACCTGGTGTTCGATTCGTATCCCATATTAGAGAGTGTTGGACTCATCGGTCTTTTCGTCTGCTCTTCAGATCTATTAGATCTTTCTTCTACTGTTTCAGATCTTTTAGATCCATCATTTTGATAAACTGGTAAATTTATTCCCATAGGAAGCCTCTGAGTTCCTTCAAAATCAGTTTCTTTTCCTCTTGAAGAATTTATAGAAACATTTGAGAATCTTTCCGAAACATTTGAGAATCGGTTGCTTGTAGTTGACGGTCTTGACTCGGATATTCTTACTTTTCTTGTCGAGTCAAACATGATTTCTACTGAGCCATCTTCATGTTCTATTATTTGATCGACTTCAGTATTTTGAGGGATTTTAACCTTTTTAGGTTCTTGTTGTATTAACCAGCTTTCTGGAAGGGTAATTTTGTCCCATGCTAACCTTTTAGGTGTAGCTAATCTGGTTTTTTCACTATTTGTTTGAAATAGCGTGGTTTCTCCTTTTTTATCTCTGATGAGAGATTTTAAGTTGATGTCTGGGCAGATAGTGTTCATGACTTTGAAATATACTCTATATATGAGAGCAATATTACTGGTTCCTTCTTCCATATCGAAACCATGTGTCTGCACATCTACCTTTAAACATTTTAAAACATTTGCATCTTTAATGCACACAGAGAAATTAGGGAAACAATTAAAATATATTGGTCCTGAACTTAAGGACGATTCAATACATCCCAACATCGAATCTTTAATCCGATTGTGTCTTTTATCTCTAACACAAATAAGAACTGAATTATTAAGTCCTTTTCTAGTAAGAGGTTTAACTGCAATTTGTACCAAACCAATATGTAGATAATTATACTTTTCTCTATATTGATCTATAAGACCTTGAGATAATAAGCTTAAATCTAATGATTCTTTAGCTAAAAGATACGTTTCTTCTACTGTTTTTATTATATAGTTAGATTTAAAAAGAAAGCTACCCTTATTATAGACTTGTGAAGTTCCTACTTTAGGAACATTCCAGTTAGCTAAATCATGTTCAATATTTTCTATATTTATTACTTCTTTATTTTTTGCAGATCTTCCTGTAGAAGTAGAGCTAGTGCTAGAGGATGAAGAAGTAGAGGTTTTAGAGAGTGATCTTACTAATCCTGCCATTGCAAAAGATCAGAGAATACCTTAATAGGATCAGACAAAGTCTCACGCGTCTTACCACTGCCTCTCTTGGGACTTACTTCTGCGCTGCTCGTCGAAGTCCTAGTACCTCGAAGTCTCTTTTAATATCAAGATTATTGGGATTACTTGCTATAATTCTACTATCTTTTCCAACTTAGATGGCTCTGATACCAAAATAGACCAGGATCTGCTAAGTTATTTAAACAATAAAGAAGATAGATAATGGATAAACTGAAGTATCTTATTAATATGGATATATTACAGAGAGTACTTGCGGAATTTAGAATATAAAATATATATGAAAATATTCGGATACTTATTCAAAGTTTTTAAGAGCCTTATATAGATAAAGGGGCTCATTCCCAAACAAAATACAATAATTCACAAGATAAGTCTAGTAAGACTTTTTGTAAAAGCAGATGCTCTCCCATGTGAAGAGTGGGCCCTTTCTCTGGTGGTGTGTCCCTGTTAGTTTTTGGGTGGTTGGCTTGGCTTCTAGTTTGAGCTGGTCATTTGTAAGTCACTTTCAGAAGGCTCTAGATCTAATTTTTCATTAGAGTTGGTGGAGCTTTCTTCTTCTTCTTCAGAACATAATCTCTCTAATTTTTTAGAGATGTACTCGTCGCTTTTTCCCTTTTCTTTTAGGGTTTCTATAACAATTTCTACTTTAGTTTTACCCTTAAGTGGTTTAGGGTCAGTAGTTTCTTTCACTTTGAGTGCTTGGAATAATTCAATAATTTTAACATTATCAAACTGTTCTAGTGGAGTTTTATCCCACCATCTTCCCCATGATCGTCTTATTAGACAATAGATTTCGTCCCAATGGGTTACTGCATAATCCCATTTCCATATCCATGGGATTTTGTATAATGCAAAGAAGAACAATAATGAATGATCTTCATTTTTGGTAGAGTTTAAATTAAACTCTTCAAATAATATAAAGGCTTCTAAAACCTTTTGAGGAAATATATCTTTAGTTGGTCCGAAAAATGAGAACCAATCTCTGAACCAAGTAGGAAAATCATTAAAGGCATAATGATCTCCTGTTAAAAACTGGATAAACCATGTATGGGTTTTCTTTGAGCTTTGATAAAAGAGCGTGTTTTCCCACGCCTGTATATAGTCAAAATAGTCATATGAGACTGGATTCATTCGTTTATTTTTAAATCTTTCTCTAACGAATAAGTTAGAATTCCAATCTGATTTAGATAAAATATTTTTTACCTTAAAAGTTGAGTAAGCAATTTCATGAGAATTTCTCATATTATGAATTATGTCAACCGAATTAGTTTCTTTTAAGATTAATTCAAAATATTCCCTGGATTTAGGGGTGGTATTTGCTGGTAAATTATCTTTAAGATATATATTAGCTACCTGTTCAGGTGATTTGGCCATATCTTCATCTTCAACTGAGATGATAGATTTGCTTGTGATCTTATGCCATTCGTACTCCTTTTGAGGAGCCCTTTCTTTCTTTAGTGCCTGAAGATAATTTGTTTTCTTCATGGCCCTGTAAGTATTCCCTGGTGAGGAAATCTGGGAGTGAGTTCTCTTCCCCCTTGATATATTCGATATCAAAATCGAATATAGATAGGATGGCTTGCCACCTAGCAAAAATCTGTTTTGATGCTAGATTTTTGATGTCTTTCTGAAGTACTTCTTTAGCACTTTTACAATCAACTCTAAGTAAAAATTTCTTGTTTAGAAGGTCGTCTTGGAATTTAGTAATGCTCAGAACAATGGCCAATATTTCTTTTTTGATTGTAGAGTAATTTTTCTGAGCTGGTTTCCAGGTGCCTGAGGTATATCTTATTAAGACTTCTTTTATAGGCATTTTCTGCTTTAGAATGCCTCCATAGCCTAACTCCGAAGCATCAGTCTCCACTACTTTTGGAGCTTCGGGATCAGATAAAGCTAGGCATGGGAGCTCCTTAGCTCGAAGCTTGATTTTTTGGACAGCTGTTGTGCAAGCTGTATTTCATTCTGAAGGATTCTTTTTTAATCTTTGAAATAATGGGCTGGCGTCTTGTGCAAGATTTTTATAAAAATCTGCAATATAATTAAGACTCCCTAGAAACCTCTGCAGCTGTTTTTTGTCTTTTATTTCATCCGAAATTTTTTCTGCAAAGACTATTGATCTCTCTATAGGGCTTATAAGCCCATGTTCTATGTTATGACCCAAGAATCTTACTTGGGTATGGAATAACTTCATCTTTTTAGATGACATAACAAGCCCATTGGACTTAACTGTTTTAAAAAATACTTCTAAGTGTTTCCAGTGTTGATCTACTGTATTTGAGTAGACTAGAACATCGTCTATGTAGACAATAGTGAACCCTAAATAAGGGTTAAAAATATCATTCATAATTCTCTGGTATTCACTTGGGGCATTCTTAAGCCCAAATGGCATAACATTCCATTCGTAAAGCCCAAATGGAACAGTAAATGCTGTTTTGTAGCGATCATTTTCTGCTACTTGTATTTGCCAGTATCCACTATTCATATCGAATTTAGAGAATACTAGAGCTTTGTTTAGTCGACTAAGTAAGTCTTTTTTATTGGGTAATGTATATCTTATCCATCTAAGCACCTTGTTTAGGGGCTTATAATTAATTACCAGTCTGGGAACTCCTCTCTCGATTTCAGCACTATTTTCCACATAAAATGCTGGACAGGACCAAAAAGAAGTACTGGGCCTTATTAACTTCTTTTTTAGAAGATCTTCTATTTCCTGCTTACATATGAGTAAGTGTCTTTCATTCATTTGAATGGGCCTAGCCTTTGTATTAATTTGGGCCTCTGTAAAGTTAGGTTCATATGGCAATTCTACCACATGTTTCTTTCTTTCCCAAAATGCACTAGGGATTTCAGCACATATCTCTTTTTCAAATTTCTCTTTGAGAGATTGGATCTTCTCTTGTATTTCTTTAGAGAGAATCTTCTGTTGAATTGTTTTAAAATTCATTTCTTCCTTTAAGGAAAAAAGAAAATTTTCCTTTTCAGTAATCTTACCTTTGAGGTAATTTACTTCATGTATCTGAGGTTCCTTTGTGAACTTGAAAATAATGGGATATCCATCAATTTTTGTTTTGATCCCTTCTGTAGTGGTTTTGAAAGGATATAGCATATTGATGAATGGTGTGCCTAGAATTACCATTCTTGATAATTCTTTACTTAATAGAAATGTAGTTTCTAGGCATACTCCATTATTACATACAGCTGCATTGGACAACTTATAATGTATAGGCATTCTTCCGCCATTAGCAGTATTTAATACTTTAGTGGTTTTTGTAAAATACCTTATTGGTACAATGCCTTCACTAATGCAGTTTAGATCAGCTCCTGTATCAATTAGGGCTTCTGCTTTGAAAGAATATTCTTTGTTGATCACAATGGTTACTTTTGAGTACCATTTGTGGTTTACGACTCTGTCTAAGGAGTTGACAAAGTGCATATCAGCAAATTCTGGGTTAGAATTTTCTTCTTCTTTGAAGATCTCTTTCTTCTTATCAGTAGGAATTGTTGGGACCTCTTCTAAGAGATTATCAAAATCCTCTTCTTTATTATCTATCTCATTTTCAGAGAGAAATGGTGTTTGGACACACTGTTGTAGTTCAAGGATCTGACCTCTTGTTTTTAGATCCTTAAGATCTTTTTTAGTTTGATTGACCTCTTTTCTGAGATCACTTATTGTTGGTTCTTGAAGTTCAGGAGAGGTATTCCTAATCCTTTTAAGGATTTCATTGAAGGAATATTGTTGCTGATGTCGCTGTATTTGAGCTTGTAATCCCTTTTGATTTTTTCTTTGAGGGACTTCTTCTTTAGCAACTTCTATATATTTTGCTAAGGTTTTTCTTTTTTCTTCTGGATCTTGAATTTTGTCTATAATATCGAGAATGAAATTTTCCTCTTTTGTTAAGACATTTAAGTCTAAACCATTCATTTTGATGATGGCTTTATAGTAATCGCATTCACAGTCTTCTTGACTTGATTCATCCTCTTGAGAGGAGGAAGATGAGGATCCACTATAATCTTCTTCATTATCTTCCTCGGAAGATTGCTCTGATAAGAGTATTTGTAAAAACTGATTTTTAAGTTTCTCGTCAATATTTAATTCATTGACCTTTTGTTGAATTCTACAATTTGGGCTATAGTGTCCCTGCTTTCCACACTTATAACAAGTGGGTATTTTACTTTTAGTAAATCGGGCTTCACTATTGGGCTTTTTAGTCCAATTAAATCTTTTAGATTTTTTCCTTCTTTTAGAAGGATAAGTTCTTGATTCTTTAAACCAAGGTTTTTTGTAAGCCTTTTGGGATTTATGGGCTTTCTTTTGAGATAATCCTTTAAGGATATTTTGATACCCATATTGTTCGCAAAAGTCTCCTAAGGCTTGCTTGCTTTGGATCTTTTCTTTGTCCACTTGTCTTTTAAGCTTCATATCAGTACAAAATGCTAATCCTTCTGCCACTATTTCAGCGACTAATTCTCTGAATGTATACATACCATAGGGTATGGAACCACCATGCTTGGCTCGGAGTCTTGCACGAATTTTATCAGCAAATAGGGTAGGTAACCCTGCAATGAATCTTTCTTTCCAGAAGTCGCTATTAGAGTCTTCTCTTGTGAAAACTTTAGAGAAGAAAACATCCTTATACCATTTGAAATGTGACATGGTAGGACATCTTAAGCTTATAAGCTGTTCATGACTTCTATCTTGCTGCAAAATCGTGCTTCCCACAAAGTGCAACAATATTGTGTAGACCAGTGTGTTGACTGTGTCTTCTATTTGGAGAACATCACCATTTTCATTTACCTCTTGCTTAATTGAGCTAAGAATTGTATGACGTTCTTCAGGACCTAAGTGAGTATCCCACCAGCCTTGTAATTGTCCAACAAAGCCAACTATTATTGCTAATGTTGCCTGTTTATCTGAGTTTCCTTGAAACTTGATTGCAGTTGCATACATAAGCATATTTTTAATTACCCGAATAACTTAATATTCAGATAGTCCGTCAATACTCCATTCTTGGATGGTACTACCGGAATATACTGTTCTGCTGGGTAATTCTTCTTCGATTTGTAAATCGACTGGAGATTGCCTAGGATAATAAGGCTTTGCTTTGTAAACTGGAATTGGTTTTTCCAATTTATTTATTTCTACAGAATCATTTGTGTAAGATTCTTTCAGATACTGATAAATTTCATCTACTTCTTTTTCAGAGATCTCATTCAGATCTTCTTCGAGCATTCTTACAGATTTTCCTCTATCTGTCGTGTCTATTTTAGACATTTTTTCTAGTAATTCTTTTAAGAATTCTGAGTTATCTTCTTTTTTTAATTTAAAATCTAGAATAGGTTTAAAGAAGGCTGGTTTTACTTCTTTCTTAGAAGTAGATGGTAAACTTTCAGTTTGCTTTTGAACCGATTTTTCAATTCTTGTTAACTGATTCCCAACTGTTTGTAAGAATAAGTTGGTGTAATTTCCTTGTTCTATAACTTGATTCACAGATTCGTCTGTGGCTTGTAACTCTGGTTTTGTTGAGTTTCCTTTGTAAGGAACTGCTTGTACTTTTTCTGATATCTTAATGACTGCTTCTGGAGGATGGGCTGCCATTATTTTTTCACCAGATTCTAAGGTATATGTTTGATGAACCTTTTCAAGGTTATATACCTCAGGAATTATGATTCCATTCTTAAAGTATGCTGAAAAGAAGAATAGAGAAGGAGAATTAAATTTCTTCGACTTTATCATCAAGTATTCTGACCAATTTAAGATGCAAAATGCAAGCTTTTATTTTGTACTACGTGGATAGCGTCGGTTCTAGGTGTCAATCGACGCTACGCTACGTGGATAGCGTCGGTTCACCACGCCAACCGACGCTACGTCCAGGTGTAGCGTCGGTTCGCCACGTCAACCGACTCTACTGCGCTACGCTACGTATTGTTTAAATAACTTAGCAGATCCTAGTCTATTTTGGTATCAGAGCCATCTAAGTTGGAAAAGATAGTAGATAGATAATGGATAAACTGAAGTATCTTATTAATATGGATATATTACAGAGAGTACTTGCGGAATTTAGAATATAAAATATATATGAAAATATTCGGATCATAAAACATCTCTTTTAGAGATTCGTTAAATGATGGTCTTTGTAACACCATAACACTCTGGAACCTGGTGTTCGATTCGTATCCCATATTAGAGAGTGTTGGACTCATCGGTCTTTTCGTCTGCTCTTCAGATCTATTAGATCTTTCTTCTACTGTTTCAGATCTTTTAGATCCATCATTTTGATAAACTGGTAAATTTATTCCCATAGGAAGCCTCTGAGTTCCTTCAAAATCAGTTTCTTTTCCTCTTGAAGAATTTATAGAAACATTTGAGAATCTTTCCGAAACATTTGAGAATCGGTTGCTTGTAGTTGACGGTCTTGACTCGGATATTCTTACTTTTCTTGTCGAGTCAAACATGATTTCTACTGAGCCATCTTCATGTTCTATTATTTGATCGACTTCAGTATTTTGAGGGATTTTAACCTTTTTAGGTTCTTGTTGTATTAACCAGCTTTCTGGAAGGGTAATTTTGTCCCATGCTAACCTTTTAGGTGTAGCTAATCTGGTTTTTTCACTATTTGTTTGAAATAGCGTGGTTTCTCCTTTTTTATCTCTGATGAGAGATTTTAAGTTGATGTCTGGGCAGATAGTGTTCATGACTTTGAAATATACTCTATATATGAGAGCAATATTACTGGTTCCTTCTTCCATATCGAAACCATGTGTCTGCACATCTACCTTTAAACATTTTAAAACATTTGCATCTTTAATGCACACAGAGAAATTAGGGAAACAATTAAAATATATTGGTCCTGAACTTAAGGACGATTCAATACATCCCAACATCGAATCTTTAATCCGATTGTGTCTTTTATCTCTAACACAAATAAGAACTGAATTATTAAGTCCTTTTCTAGTAAGAGGTTTAACTGCAATTTGTACCAAACCAATATGTAGATAATTATACTTTTCTCTATATTGATCTATAAGACCTTGAGATAATAAGCTTAAATCTAATGATTCTTTAGCTAAAAGATACGTTTCTTCTACTGTTTTTATTATATAGTTAGATTTAAAAAGAAAGCTACCCTTATTATAGACTTGTGAAGTTCCTACTTTAGGAACATTCCAGTTAGCTAAATCCTGTTCAATATTTTCTATATTTATTACTTCTTTATTTTTTGCAGATCTTCCTATAGAAGTAGAGCTAGTGCTAGAGGATGAAGAAGTAGAGGTTTTAGAGAGTGATCTTACTAATCCTGCCATTGCAAAAGATCAGAGAATACCTTAATAGGATCAGACAAAGTCTCACGCGTCTTACCACTGCCTCTCTTGGGACTTACTTCTGCGCTGCTCGTCGAAGTCCTAGTACCTCGAAGTCTCTTTTAATATCAAGATTATTGGGATTACTTGCTATAATTCTACTATCTTTTCCAACTTAGATGGCTCTGATACCAAAATAGACCAGGATCTGCTAAGTTATTTAAACAATAAAGAAGATAGATAATGGATAAACTGAAGTATCTTATTAATATGGATATATTACAGAGAGTACTTGCGGAATTTAGAATATAAAATATATATGAAAATATTCGGATACTTATTCAAAGTTTTTAAGAGCCTTATATAGATAAAGGGGCTCATTCCCAAACAAAATACAATAATTCACAAGATAAGTCTAGTAAGACTTTTTGTAAAAGCAGATGCTCTCCCATGTGAAGAGTGGGCCCTTTCTCTGGTGGTGTGTCCCTGTTAGTTTTTGGGTGGTTGGCTTGGCTTCTAGTTTGAGCTGGTCATTTGTAAGTCACTTTCAGAAGGCTCTAGATCTAATTTTTCATTAGAGTTGGTGGAGCTTTCTTCTTCTTCTTCAGAACATAATCTCTCTAATTTTTTAGAGATGTACTCGTCGCTTTTTCCCTTTTCTTTTAGGGTTTCTATAACAATTTCTACTTTAGTTTTACCCTTAAGTGGTTTAGGGTCAGTAGTTTCTTTCACTTTGAGTGCTTGGAATAATTCAATAATTTTAA
This sequence comes from Hippophae tibetana, assembly GCA_037013495.1. Taxonomy (NCBI): domain Eukaryota; kingdom Viridiplantae; phylum Streptophyta; class Magnoliopsida; order Rosales; family Elaeagnaceae; genus Hippophae; species Hippophae tibetana. The sequence continues at coordinate 140,676,767 of CM072801.1, read as the reverse complement.
CATTATCAAACTGTTCTAGTGGAGTTTTATCCCACCATCTTCCCCATGATCGTCTTATTAGACAATAGATTTCGTCCCAATGGGTTACTGCATAATCCCATTTCCATATCCATGGGATTTTGTATAATGCAAAGAAGAACAATAATGAATGATCTTCATTTTTGGTAGAGTTTAAATTAAACTCTTCAAATAATATAAAGGCTTCTAAAACCTTTTGAGGAAATATATCTTTAGTTGGTCCGAAAAATGAGAACCAATCTCTGAACCAAGTAGGAAAATCATTAAAGGCATAATGATCTCCTGTTAAAAACTGGATAAACCATGTATGGGTTTTCTTTGAGCTTTGATAAAAGAGCGTGTTTTCCCACGCCTGTATATAGTCAAAATAGTCATATGAGACTGGATTCATTCGTTTATTTTTAAATCTTTCTCTAACGAATAAGTTAGAATTCCAATCTGATTTAGATAAAATATTTTTTACCTTAAAAGTTGAGTAAGCAATTTCATGAGAATTTCTCATATTATGAATTATGTCAACCGAATTAGTTTCTTTTAAGATTAATTCAAAATATTCCCTGGATTTAGGGGTGGTATTTGCTGGTAAATTATCTTTAAGATATATATTAGCTACCTGTTCAGGTGATTTGGCCATATCTTCATCTTCAACTGAGATGATAGATTTGCTTGTGATCTTATGCCATTCGTACTCCTTTTGAGGAGCCCTTTCTTTCTTTAGTGCCTGAAGATAATTTGTTTTCTTCATGGCCCTGTAAGTATTCCCTGGTGAGGAAATCTGGGAGTGAGTTCTCTTCCCCCTTGATATATTCGATATCAAAATCGAATATAGATAGGATGGCTTGCCACCTAGCAAAAATCTGTTTTGATGCTAGATTTTTGATGTCTTTCTGAAGTACTTCTTTAGCACTTTTACAATCAACTCTAAGTAAAAATTTCTTGTTTAGAAGGTCGTCTTGGAATTTAGTAATGCTCAGAACAATGGCCAATATTTCTTTTTTGATTGTAGAGTAATTTTTCTGAGCTGGTTTCCAGGTGCCTGAGGTATATCTTATTAAGACTTCTTTTATAGGCATTTTCTGCTTTAGAATGCCTCCATAGCCTAACTCCGAAGCATCAGTCTCCACTACTTTTGGAGCTTCGGGATCAGATAAAGCTAGGCATGGGAGCTCCTTAGCTCGAAGCTTGATTTTTTGGACAGCTGTTGTGCAAGCTGTATTTCATTCTGAAGGATTCTTTTTTAATCTTTGAAATAATGGGCTGGCGTCTTGTGCAAGATTTTTATAAAAATCTGCAATATAATTAAGACTCCCTAGAAACCTCTGCAGCTGTTTTTTGTCTTTTATTTCATCCGAAATTTTTTCTGCAAAGACTATTGATCTCTCTATAGGGCTTATAAGCCCATGTTCTATGTTATGACCCAAGAATCTTACTTGGGTATGGAATAACTTCATCTTTTTAGATGACATAACAAGCCCATTGGACTTAACTGTTTTAAAAAATACTTCTAAGTGTTTCCAGTGTTGATCTACTGTATTTGAGTAGACTAGAACATCGTCTATGTAGACAATAGTGAACCCTAAATAAGGGTTAAAAATATCATTCATAATTCTCTGGTATTCACTTGGGGCATTCTTAAGCCCAAATGGCATAACATTCCATTCGTAAAGCCCAAATGGAACAGTAAATGCTGTTTTGTAGCGATCATTTTCTGCTACTTGTATTTGCCAGTATCCACTATTCATATCGAATTTAGAGAATACTAGAGCTTTGTTTAGTCGACTAAGTAAGTCTTTTTTATTGGGTAATGTATATCTTATCCATCTAAGCACCTTGTTTAGGGGCTTATAATTAATTACCAGTCTGGGAACTCCTCTCTCGATTTCAGCACTATTTTCCACATAAAATGCTGGACAGGACCAAAAAGAAGTACTGGGCCTTATTAACTTCTTTTTTAGAAGATCTTCTATTTCCTGCTTACATATGAGTAAGTGTCTTTCATTCATTTGAATGGGCCTAGCCTTTGTATTAATTTGGGCCTCTGTAAAGTTAGGTTCATATGGCAATTCTACCACATGTTTCTTTCTTTCCCAAAATGCACTAGGGATTTCAGCACATATCTCTTTTTCAAATTTCTCTTTGAGAGATTGGATCTTCTCTTGTATTTCTTTAGAGAGAATCTTCTGTTGAATTGTTTTAAAATTCATTTCTTCCTTTAAGGAAAAAAGAAAATTTTCCTTTTCAGTAATCTTACCTTTGAGGTAATTTACTTCATGTATCTGAGGTTCCTTTGTGAACTTGAAAATAATGGGATATCCATCAATTTTTGTTTTGATCCCTTCTGTAGTGGTTTTGAAAGGATATAGCATATTGATGAATGGTGTGCCTAGAATTACCATTCTTGATAATTCTTTACTTAATAGAAATGTAGTTTCTAGGCATACTCCATTATTACATACAGCTGCATTGGACAACTTATAATGTATAGGCATTCTTCCGCCATTAGCAGTATTTAATACTTTAGTGGTTTTTGTAAAATACCTTATTGGTACAATGCCTTCACTAATGCAGTTTAGATCAGCTCCTGTATCAATTAGGGCTTCTGCTTTGAAAGAATATTCTTTGTTGATCACAATGGTTACTTTTGAGTACCATTTGTGGTTTACGACTCTGTCTAAGGAGTTGACAAAGTGCATATCAGCAAATTCTGGGTTAGAATTTTCTTCTTCTTTGAAGATCTCTTTCTTCTTATCAGTAGGAATTGTTGGGACCTCTTCTAAGAGATTATCAAAATCCTCTTCTTTATTATCTATCTCATTTTCAGAGAGAAATGGTGTTTGGACACACTGTTGTAGTTCAAGGATCTGACCTCTTGTTTTTAGATCCTTAAGATCTTTTTTAGTTTGATTGACCTCTTTTCTGAGATCACTTATTGTTGGTTCTTGAAGTTCAGGAGAGGTATTCCTAATCCTTTTAAGGATTTCATTGAAGGAATATTGTTGCTGATGTCGCTGTATTTGAGCTTGTAATCCCTTTTGATTTTTTCTTTGAGGGACTTCTTCTTTAGCAACTTCTATATATTTTGCTAAGGTTTTTCTTTTTTCTTCTGGATCTTGAATTTTGTCTATAATATCGAGAATGAAATTTTCCTCTTTTGTTAAGACATTTAAGTCTAAACCATTCATTTTGATGATGGCTTTATAGTAATCGCATTCACAGTCTTCTTGACTTGATTCATCCTCTTGAGAGGAGGAAGATGAGGATCCACTATAATCTTCTTCATTATCTTCCTCGGAAGATTGCTCTGATAAGAGTATTTGTAAAAACTGATTTTTAAGTTTCTCGTCAATATTTAATTCATTGACCTTTTGTTGAATTCTACAATTTGGGCTATAGTGTCCCTGCTTTCCACACTTATAACAAGTGGGTATTTTACTTTTAGTAAATCGGGCTTCACTATTGGGCTTTTTAGTCCAATTAAATCTTTTAGATTTTTTCCTTCTTTTAGAAGGATAAGTTCTTGATTCTTTAAACCAAGGTTTTTTGTAAGCCTTTTGGGATTTATGGGCTTTCTTTTGAGATAATCCTTTAAGGATATTTTGATACCCATATTGTTCGCAAAAGTCTCCTAAGGCTTGCTTGCTTTGGATCTTTTCTTTGTCCACTTGTCTTTTAAGCTTCATATCAGTACAAAATGCTAATCCTTCTGCCACTATTTCAGCGACTAATTCTCTGAATGTATACATACCATAGGGTATGGAACCACCATGCTTGGCTCGGAGTCTTGCACGAATTTTATCAGCAAATAGGGTAGGTAACCCTGCAATGAATCTTTCTTTCCAGAAGTCGCTATTAGAGTCTTCTCTTGTGAAAACTTTAGAGAAGAAAACATCCTTATACCATTTGAAATGTGACATGGTAGGACATCTTAAGCTTATAAGCTGTTCATGACTTCTATCTTGCTGCAAAATCGTGCTTCCCACAAAGTGCAACAATATTGTGTAGACCAGTGTGTTGACTGTGTCTTCTATTTGGAGAACATCACCATTTTCATTTACCTCTTGCTTAATTGAGCTAAGAATTGTATGACGTTCTTCAGGACCTAAGTGAGTATCCCACCAGCCTTGTAATTGTCCAACAAAGCCAACTATTATTGCTAATGTTGCCTGTTTATCTGAGTTTCCTTGAAACTTGATTGCAGTTGCATACATAAGCATATTTTTAATTACCCGAATAACTTAATATTCAGATAGTCCGTCAATACTCCATTCTTGGATGGTACTACCGGAATATACTGTTCTGCTGGGTAATTCTTCTTCGATTTGTAAATCGACTGGAGATTGCCTAGGATAATAAGGCTTTGCTTTGTAAACTGGAATTGGTTTTTCCAATTTATTTATTTCTACAGAATCATTTGTGTAAGATTCTTTCAGATACTGATAAATTTCATCTACTTCTTTTTCAGAGATCTCATTCAGATCTTCTTCGAGCATTCTTACAGATTTTCCTCTATCTGTCGTGTCTATTTTAGACATTTTTTCTAGTAATTCTTTTAAGAATTCTGAGTTATCTTCTTTTTTTAATTTAAAATCTAGAATAGGTTTAAAGAAGGCTGGTTTTACTTCTTTCTTAGAAGTAGATGGTAAACTTTCAGTTTGCTTTTGAACCGATTTTTCAATTCTTGTTAACTGATTCCCAACTGTTTGTAAGAATAAGTTGGTGTAATTTCCTTGTTCTATAACTTGATTCACAGATTCGTCTGTGGCTTGTAACTCTGGTTTTGTTGAGTTTCCTTTGTAAGGAACTGCTTGTACTTTTTCTGATATCTTAATGACTGCTTCTGGAGGATGGGCTGCCATTATTTTTTCACCAGATTCTAAGGTATATGTTTGATGAACCTTTTCAAGGTTATATACCTCAGGAATTATGATTCCATTCTTAAAGTATGCTGAAAAGAAGAATAGAGAAGGAGAATTAAATTTCTTCGACTTTATCATCAAGTATTCTGACCAATTTAAGATGCAAAATGCAAGCTTTTATTTTGTACTACGTGGATAGCGTCGGTTCTAGGTGTCAATCGACGCTACGCTACGTGGATAGCGTCGGTTCACCACGCCAACCGACGCTACGTCCAGGTGTAGCGTCGGTTGACGTGTCGACCGACTCTACACACGTGTATAAATATTTTCTCTTCTTTCTTCCCAGACAGAAACTATTTTCAGCGTTCCAGAACTCTAAAAAATCGAAAACCTCCTCCTCCATTTCTCCTCCACTCTTTATCATTTTTCGGCCACCTACGACTGTCATTTCCAATATCGGTTAGTGAGTTTTCTTACTCTCTAACTAATCTTTTAGATCCTCTATTATTCATATTTTTTTATGTTATTATGTGTTATTATTTATATGTATAGATTGTTGTATTATATATGTAGGTTTCTATTATAACATAAGGAGAAGAATATGACGATCTTGAATAAAATAGAACAAAACCATGGTAATTTTTCTGTTATTAATTAATATTTTATTTTTCAAATATTTGTATTATTTGCTAAACTGATATTGGTTTTTTTTTCTGCTCGAATACAGGTTGAATATGAATAAATTAAAAAAAAAAACAAAAAAAGTTAAAGTCGGTTCACTGTGTGAACCGACTTTAAACGTAAAGTCGGTTCACCGTGTGAACCGACTTTAAACGTAAAGTCGGTTCATCGCATGAACTGACTTTAAACGTAAAGTCGGTTCATCCAGTGAACCGACTTTAAACATAAAGTCGGTTCACACCTTGAACCGACTTTACACTTTAAGTCATTTAATTTAAAGTCGGTTAAAACCCGACTTTAATGCTCCTTTTTGTAGTGGTGTATAGTGTACTTTTTTTATAATAATTTAGTTTTATTATAATAAAAAAATTACGACACAATAACAAAGATAATTTTTATTTTAGTTTTTAGTTTTTTTAATTACATTAGATAAAAATTATTATAACTTAAATAAATTGTAATTTAAATAACTAAAAAATAATAATTATTTATACTTATATGTTTTTTATTAATAATAAGGTTAAATTATTATAAAAATAAGATTATTATCGCAAATACTCCTGAAGTTTTACGTTTTTTTAAAATTATCCATGAGTTTTATTTAATATCAAAAATGTTTATGAATGTTATCAGCGTTATATCTCCGTTTAACATTAGGGGTAAAATGGTAATCTCACCCCTATACATATATCACTCTCGTAGGAAAAAATCAAAAATATCCACGAGGTTTAAAATATCTTAAAAAATGTCTCTATTATTTAACAGAAGCATCAAAAAATGGTGAAAAATCACATCAATATCTGAAAAATCTTTTCTACCCCTGCCTATATAACCATTTGAATATTGTTGTTGAAAATATTATCACAAATACTCTTTAGGTTTTGTTTTTCTTCAAAAATATTCCTCGTATAATAATTAATTTAACTTCATCAAAAATGCCCATATTACAATATTTAATTTATATTCATAAAAAATACCTCTGCTTCTCAATAATATAATATAAAATATTTTCCAAAAATATCCTTGAAGATAAATTAAGTTAACAAATCATACAATATCAAGTTAAATATTTTTGGAAAATATTCTATATCGTGTTATTGAGAAGCAGAGATATTTTTGATTAAGATAAAATAAATAATATAACAGGGGCATTTTTGATGAAGTTAAATTGATTATTGTAGCAGTGATATTTTTGATGAAGTTAAATTAATTATTACAGTAGAGTTATTTTTGAAGAAAAACAAAACCTCAAGAGTATTTGTAATAATATTCTCAACGACAATATTCAAAAAGCTATACAGGCATAGATAGAAAAGACTGAGATATTGATATGATTTTTCACAACTTTTTGATACTTCTGTTAAATAATAAGAATATTCTTGAAGATACATTAAATTTGAGGGGTATTGTAGTTTTTTTTTAAACGTTAAGGGTATTTTTGAAAATATAGAAAACTTCGGGGATATTTTTGATTTTTTTGCATAAAAATAATTAAAAAAATTAGATGTTACTTTTAAAATAAATATAGGACTTCTACCATTATATTTCTTTCTTTCCTTTTTTTAATTAGAGAAAAATAATCAAATTTTTAAATTCATTATTAATCTTTCAAAATAGAAAAATGTTTTTTTACTCCAAAAGGTTCATATAATAATAAAAAAAATTAATTTAATTAAAATATATAACAAAATATTATTATTTGACATGTGGTCAAAATAATATTTTTTTACTTAAAATTAAAAAAAAAGAGATTAAAACTATAAATTAATAAAATAATGATAAAATAACATATTAAAGTATTAAAGTTGTTATTAAATGACATTAAAATGATATATCTAATTCATATTAATGAAATGACCTCTGAACTATGTAATAAGTTTAATTAAAAAAAATTCAAAAATTGATTTTTTTTTTTCATTTTTTAACAATTTTCTTAAAAATAACTAAATAAAAAATGTTGTTTAAAGTTATAAGATTAAACTAACTAAATTACATAACATATGAAACTATGATGATTATTTGTCATTTTAATTAAGATTTATGGTTAAAATACCATGCATGTAATGCAAATATATTAGTAAATTACATAAGATAAGATATCATGCATGTAATGCAAATATATTAGTAAATTACATAAGATAAAATATCATGCATGTAATGCAAATATATTAGTAAATTACATAAGATACATTAAGACAAAATTCAATATTAAAGTCGATTAGTTGAATCGATTTTAAATTAAAAGACTAAAATTTAAATTCAGGTAAACGCGTGAATTAACTTTAAGTATCAATTTAAATACAACATTTTGTAATAGTGACAATATCCATATAACTTGTAAAAATACAAATATCACTTTGATAGTTTTTAAAGAAGTTCAATTAAATAGAGTTTAACACTAAATGTATTAAAATTGATAGAATTTAATTTAAATTGCATATAAATAATTGAAGAAAAAATAAATAAAAACATAAAAAATAATTATATATTTTTGTATAATTTTTTTACTAATAATAAAATTAAACTATTACAAAAATAAGTATAAAATCTAGATGTTACTTTTAAAATAAATATAAAACCACTACAATGACATTCTTTTTTTTTAATTAGGAAAAAATAGTCAAATTTTGTACGTTTCAATTTATTATTAGTCTTTAAAAAAAATTCACTTAAAAAAGGCCATGGAATAATAATAAAATTAATGTAATTAAAATATATAACAAAATATTATTATGTGACATGTGATTAAAATAATATTTTTTTAGTTAAAATTAAAAATGAATAACACAATAATAGAGTAATATATTAAAGTATTAGAGTTGTTAAATAACAATAATAGTAATTAAAATGACACATCTAATTCTTATTAACAAGTCATGTGTGAGCTATGTAATAAACTTAATTAAAAAAAATTCAAAACTTGATTTTTTTTATTTTTGGATTCCTTTCTTAAAAGTTACAAGATAAAATAAATGTTATTTCCAAGCTATAAGACTATTATGACTCTTCACCCTTTTAATTAAGACCAAAGGTTAAAATACAATGCATGTAAAGATATTAGCAAATTACATAAAATAATATGCATATAACTTTAATAGTATTTAATCAGGTTTAATTAAATAGAAAAATAGAGTTTAATATTAAACGTATTTAAATGAGTATAGTTTAATTTAAAATGCATGACTATATTTAATATAAAATAATTAGTTAAACTTTTTAAATAATAAAAATATATGAATTAAACATAATAATAGATGTTAATTTTATGATAAGTTTTAAATGTATTATTTTTATATATATATATATTTAATGTTTAATTTTTTTTTCCATTTATCCAAATATATATATATAAGGTTGTATTTTTGGAATATATATTGTTACTTTTATATATTTTTTAACTCATATTTTTAATTGGACATATTAAATACTATTATTTAGATTATTAGTAGGAATTTAAGTTATTTTAATTTATTGAAATTATTATTGAATGTAAACAAAAATTATATTAGTAACCCAAATAAGAATATTTTATGTATCTTAATGTAAAATAAAGATAAAAATATACTAAAATAATAATAAAAATAATTTAAATATATAAATTATATATATGCCAATAACTTACATAATAAAAATAGGTGTTAAAATTATATAAGCTTACATAATAAGTTCGATAATAAATTTTAAAAAATTTAAAACCTACACAATAGTACCAAGTCTATTATTTTTAAATAATAATTTTTTTAAATATTATTTATTATGTTTAATTATATGATATAATATTTTATATATGAAATTTTATTTTTAACCCTCGTAATAAAAAAATATAAATGATATTTTTTTATTCAAAAATAAAATCATATTAAATAACTAAATATATTTATTATTTATTTATATATTTATATATTATAATATTTATTATCGTTAAATATAATTATAATTATATTAATATTTTATCTAAGTAAAAATAAAAATGTAATAAAAACATGTTTAGATTGTTATATAAGTAATATATAACTCTATTATTTCACCTAAATATTATCAAATTGTTTGAAAATTTATCCTTATTTATAGTAAAATATTATTTTAAGGTAAATATTAGTGTATTTTTTACGTTCATGAATATATTTATTTATTTAAAAAATCATATGATATTTTTTTTTAGTTAAAATATGCTTTATATAGATACAAAACGTAAATCGCCCTTGAATTTCGCATTTAATTTGATTTAAAAGTTAATTTTTTAAATTTATAAACTAGTTAAGATTTTAAAATTTTAGATTGACTTACAAAATTATCCGGTAACTATTCTGAGTAACCTATAGCAACCCCTACGTAGAAAGACAAGGATGATTTTGCACTCACCATTCGCCATGGATTAAGTTTCCGTGAGAGAGACAGTGTGTGTTTACCGATAAAACCACTGCAGATTCAAATAGAAACGACATGATAATCTAACGTCGTTTTAAGCTTGGAAATGTTAATTGGGCCTATGGACTATTTATTTAATGGTATGTATACTCGTTCTATTAAGACCGAATACAATTGAAAAACCCTAAACTTGGACTATAAAAGGAGTGGGGATTGAAGAGAGAAAAATCTAGGTCCTCTAGAGGCACGAAACTACGGAGCTGTCATGGAATTAGTTCCTGAACAACCTACTTCGTATGTATCTTCTCTCTTGAAAAAGAGAGGATCTTATAATAAACACAAAAAAAAGGCATCTCAGAAAGCCGGTTCTTTGTATTTCTATGAGCTCTCGGCTCGCTATGGTGCCTACATAGTATTATTTATTTTGCTTGGTTTCATTTGACATCTTCTTTTGAAGCAATTTCTTATATTATTTCTCTCCTTTTGTTTTTCTTTCAAACTTGCATTTGATATGCTGCAAAAATATCTTGAAATCAATTGCCTCAACCAGCTCAAAGTACTGTTTATGAATTTCGTTTAAAAAAAAAATGTAATTTAGATCGATCAATCTCAAGTTCTAAAATCCCTATAAACGGATTTGAAGCCCGAATGTATAAAGTTTTTAAAAGAATGGAAAGAGCTTTGATCTGAACGGCTTATAAATTATTATGAAACAACAAATTTAGGGAAATTTAAAGGGCCTATTTACAATGATTATTGATTATTGATTTCTGATGCCTTAATTCTCTTCATTTTTGCTATTTTGTATATTTTACAAAAAGAAACTGGTTGTTGATGATTTTAGGTGATACAATTACGAGTGAAGATAGAGGAATTCGATTCAGTGAAGATGTAGAGAATGAGGAATTTGGACAGCAAGAATTGAGATTGGGCGAGAAAAGCACAGTTAAAGTCCAGATTCTGTTATTCATGTTATTGTATACGGTAGTACAGATTGATACAGAGTGTATTTTTCAGAGAGAAAAAGTTCAAAAAAATTTACCTACGCATTTAATGGTTGAAATTAGTAATTATTTGAAAAAATGTAAATCGTGTCAATAGTAATATAATAATAATTTGAAAAATTACAAGTTAATAGTTTATATTTTTAAATAATTATTTTATCCGTAATAATATAATTTAAATAAAGGTGTACTTATTACCATATCTCATTTTATTAGTTTTATATTATATTTAATGCATGTTCTAAAAATTGGCAAAAACATTTAAAAATTTGAAAAAACATTCCTAATATTAATTAAATTAGTATAGAAAAAATGTAATAAACATAAAGGGGTACTTTTATTAATTTAAAACATTAATATTAAATATAATGTGAAAGTCACAGAAATAAAAAATTATGATGAGAATCCCAACCTTCAATTAAATATTAAATTTGCAAATGATTGATAATAATCTTATATTCAAAATATTTTTTAAAAGTTATCATTGGTATGTTATTTGATATCTATTATTTCTTTCATAAATTGTTATAATTGTTATGTTATATAACCATTTGTGTTATTTGTATAGTATAGTATATTTCTCGAATGTAATTCGATTTGAATTGATACAATACATAAGATTAAGTTATATTAAAAAATGTTAGATTTTAATGTTAATTAAACTTATTTATTGATCTAACCTTATCAATTTTCAACACGAGAGTTTTTGATTGATGTTCGATTAATCCAACGAAAACTTAATTAATCAGAGTTTCTTTTGGATTTATTTAGCAATGAAAGCATTCATCTATAGCTCCTTACTCGAGTTATATATGATAGATATTTGATCAATCAGTTCATTTGTTGTTTGATTGATCAAGTTCGTTGATCTATATATTCAATGGTTTTCAATTAATTGAGTATCATATTTTTAATTTAAACATAAAAAGTTTTCTATTTTAGCTCATTTTGTCCCCAAATGTTTGTACAATACAAAATAAATACATAAAATAATAATCATTTGTAAATATGTGAGAAATAGTATAAAAATATATACATAACATCAATCAAATATGATATAAACATGATGACCCATGAATATGACATAATCATAAATAGATTAAAATAATACAACATATTTATTAAATGAATCAATACAAAATTTATTAAGAGATATGATTTACTACTAATCTCTATTTATAAAGAATTATATAATGCAATTAAAATCAATAATATTTTTAATTTGCGACGAATATGTACGAAGTAAACAATACCGTAACCTATATTCGAAAGAAAAGGAAAAAAAAATAAAAAATACTGGATCTTTTTTTTTTTTTTAACTCATCGTAAAAGTACGCACATTGTACTCTCTGCTTTCATTCATTTGCTTCAAACCGACTGAAGTACTGCAGCGAATAGCCCTAGTGTGAAACTTGCATTTTCTTTCAAACATGAATCTTCATTGTTTCTTAGTTCTTCATCAGTATCTTATTTCCACCCCTCCTATTTACTTTACTTTAATCAGACAAGGGTGTTTGAAAGTTCAGAAATCGCTTCAAAGCTCCTCTTCTTATTCAACTTCCGCGATTTATTCATGTCAAAGCCTAGCGAAGCAAGCTCGGTTGACCCAAAGGTATAAACAAGTTTACGATCGGAACATGAATTTGTTATTCATTGCAGGCTTCAATTAGCGGTATTGACTGTTGGTCCTTTCATGCATTTTGTAGTTGAATTTTATGAACACTTCTTGACAAATTCTTGTTGATTTATTTATTTTTGTTTCATTTATAATTCAAAATTAGATTCACGCATGCTTTGCAATCAATTCTGATGTATAATTCTACTAGGCATTTTCATATTGTTATCAGGGTTTGCAAATTTCGTGATTCAACCTACTTATTTTTCGGAAAGATGCTACGAGTTTGAATATTTATTGGAACATCGAATTGAGACAGTCCGACGTTCTATTGGTTGATTCGAAGTTGATTCAAGGCATCATCAGTATTATTGAATAATCAGGTAATGTCTTGTAGGATCTACCAGCTCTAACATGCATTAGAGCATGAGAATTTTGTTATTGGGTGGTAGCTTGATTGCTTACAAATTATAATTGGATGTTTTCTTTTGGAGGTGGCTCAGTTTCCTTGCTTGAATCTCTTAAGTTGCTTCTTATGGCTTTAATATGCTTGCTATTAGTCATTGGTCCCTTGTTGAGGCTGAGCTTTATTTGGTGTCCCCCCCACCCCCCCCCAAAAAAAAAGAAGCTTTGCAGCGTGGTTTATTGAGTTTATCACAGGCGTTTGAAAAGTCTAGATATTTATTCCTCAAACAACAAATACGAGAGCAAATCTTGAAGCCATGCCCTTCATGCTCTTGGTCATATTGTTGAAATTGTACGAGAAAGTCACCAAACTAATGTGAATGGAAGTTTTACTCATTGTTTTTGTTTGCCCAAGTATAGAAATTTGATGAGGATATTTCACTTTTTTTACATTACTTATTCAGAGGCACAATTAAAAAGCCAGGTTTCATAAAAGTTAGTCATATCTATAGAAGATAAATTAGTGCCACCCAATCTCATTAAAGTATCTGTTTGGAGAGAATTCTTTATGTTAGGGATTTTAGTAATTTTAGAGAGAAATATATATAGTTGATATCTGAAATGGATTATGTATTCTTCTCATTAAAGAGGCATATATAACATCTTAGACATGTAGGTAGGTTAGGAACTCAACGATCCAAATACATGATAATTACATATGATCTAATTTATAATAAATAAGTTACCATAGGTGTTTACATAGACAGGTTGTATTCAGATAGCTTAAGACTTCTAAGTTGGTTGCCCGGATCGTTAGTACGGCGTCGAGATCATAGTCACTACGGGATGTAGAGCTGTCTACCATCAAGTCTTGATCTATATGACCTCGTAAAGAAATAACGAGGTGTCTTAATTAGCTACCTCATATTCTTTTCGAATTCATCAGGTGTTGATCTTCACTGAGCCATAATCTTTATCATCTCGATGTATAGTAGCGGGGTATCAACATTGATTAGGCTGTGTACCTGTTACATATTTAATACCAAACAGTATCAACATACAAAAACACAAGTACATATTCATCATGATAATTAGCCAAGAAGTAGATAAGAACTGGATGATTTAAGGAGGGGTGTAGTTGACCACAACTGTTTGCACGACATGTATTGGCTTCAAAATTTGAGGTATACCTTCTCATAACTGCATTACATTTTAACCAATTATCAGAGACCATTGTACTAAATATTCCCTTGAGACATCAATTTTGTGAAACTTTTTTCTCTCAACATGACATGATGGTTATTGGAGCTTTTCTAGTCTAAGTAAGGTAACGTATGTGGCCACCAAAGACATGGTTTGTTATATATGTGGTTTTTGTTTTATGATTATTCAAAGTTTTTTTGTACTTGATGAGCAATCTGTGAACACAAACAATCGGCCAGCTGTTAAGTTCCTTGACACTGCACATGTACAAGTCACTCTGCAGTTCTAAATTACTGCAACATAGGTATGCACAGGTTTAGTTACAGCCTGAGCAACCAAAAGAGACTCCTATGTGTCCCATTTACCTGCTATTTTTTTTGTTGATGTCTCAACTCTTAAGGTCTAGTAGGATCCCGAAATGAGTTTTAGCCTATCAGCATTTGCTCTTTGGTCTTTATGTATTTGTAAATGTGACATTTAGATATTGGAATTTAATTTGGCTGGTTTGTTCTTCTCAAATAGAAGACTGAAACATTTTCTTTGTTATCTTTTAGTTTAAATGCGTTGGATGTGGGGAGAGATTTCAACATTGGACGTTTCGTCAAGGTACCATATAATTTGCTTTAATATAATTGAGAGTATATTTTTACCGTTTTGTATACCATGGTTAAATGGGTCTATCGTTTGAGGGTTTTTTCCCCTTCTTCATTCTTTTCAATAAATGATTAAATGGTTATTGTTTGAGGTTTTGATTGGCTAATAGCAACATTATTTCTAAAAAAATTTACGATGTTGACTCATATTCTTTCCACCTCAATAATAGTATTTGACAATGCTAATATTTTGGTTTAAGATGGAGATACGGTTTGAACAATTGTGTTAAAAATTTCTGATGTGATATTGAATGGCCTTGGAGCTTTTCTTGATGAGTAATGTAATGCATATCAACTTAAAATGCATCTTGAGTAAGGTGCTCATGCTGGATTGGTTAGATAGATAAGTTTGTGTGACCTCTTATTTGAAGGGGCCTAATAATTTTTTAATGTGGACTAAAAGCCTGTGACTTACCACAACTAGGGTAAATGGCAGGGTGTGATTGGATTTTACACTTATTATAGTTGTAACTTAAGTTATTTCAATGGTGCTTGTGATATATAGTAGTTAAATTATAGGCTCTTAAGAATTTCATTGGGTCCTTCCATGTATGTCATGCATTTATGAAAGTACCGTTTATATCGGATGGGCTATGTTCTCAAGTTCATATCATCTTTGCAATAATCTAATTACTTATTATCACTTTATCATCCTAAGTACTTTACATCTAATTATTAACTCATACTTTATTTGATACATATAATTCTATTATATTCTTCACCCTTTCCTCTTTTTACTTTTTTAAAGCCATTGTATTTTTTCTAATAGTTTTATTCTTGTTAGTTATGACCATTGGTTGTTTGGTGCCAATGTACTTTATATGCGTATGGAAAAAATAAGTATATTTAGTATAAAATTTTGAAAACATATTTTCATCTTTGAGAAAGCAGCTTTTTATTTTCCTTGAGAGAATCTCTGCTCATAGTTTGTCTTTGTGAAGGCTCATGCCTCTTTTTTTTTTTTAAATAAGCATGCAACAAGCAGCATTAGTTTTGTCTTCCCTATTTTCTAAATAAGCATGTTACATTAGTACCCAAAAGTAAAATTAGGGAATATATATATATGGAAAATTTATTGAAATTCTTTTAATTGTTACAAAAACGAGTATATTAGTTTCATAAGTATTAGGTTTGATATTAGAGTTTTTATAATTTTTTTAAAATAATATTTTAGTTCTATAATTTATAAATTATGCATTATTAGTATAGTTATTATGAAAATTAAGTACTTTTAATCTTACAATTTATTAAAACCAATACTTTTAGTCCTTCTGAATTATCTGAATTATAAAAAAAACTTTTGGTGTTCAACTTTTAGAAATAACACATATGTATTCAATTTAAAATTATATAATTAAAATGTTTATGTTAAAAAATTATGAGATTTTTTTAAAATGATTACTTTAATCATGTAATTTATGAGTTATGTATAATTATTAAGTTATTATGAAAATTAAGTATTTTTAATTCTACAATTTATTAAAACCAACCAATACTTTTAGTTCATATTAAGTAAAAAAGAGAGAATTTTTGGTGTCCAAATTTTAGAAATAACATAAATAAATTGATTATAGTTGTTAAATTTTAAAATTAAAAATTATAGGATTAAAGCATTTATGTTAAAAAAATTATAAGATTTCTTTAAAATAATTACTTTATTCTCATTATTTATGCATGAACCATTATTAGTCTAATTTTTCTCTCCATTTTATCTCTTTGACGAAACTCCCCGTGCCATCCTGTAAACGTTCTAAGTAGTCACATCAAGGCCATTTTTGTCTTTTAGACCGACAACTCCATACCATAGTAAGAATCCTAAATTATAAATTGAGGTTTTTGCATATATTAATTCAATTAATGTTAAATTAAAAAATAAAATATTTAAGTAATTATAAGATATTAAATCGGTTGTATTACTCTCCATATGTCTTAAATTGCGGTAAAAAAAAAAAAGGAAACATTTTCCTAAATTATAAAATCTCGACATCGACTGAATCTGCTTTACGCTACTTTTCTTTTATTTCTCCCACTTCGCTAAAAACAGAGAGGCCCTTTATCTTTGGATCAATCGGACCATACTGGGAAAAGTAAGTCTTAATCTGGTCCATACATATTTTAAATCCAACGGCTTTTGTCAGTCGGTGAGTGGTTACCCAAAACTTCACACTCAGTGGTTTTTATCATAAACCCTAGCCGCGCTTTTATCACCAGAGTTTCTCCCGCCTCATTCTCTCTCTCTCTCTATCTTCCAACATCGAAGCTACGGGAAGCCCAACAACTCTCCGATCTTCGATCTGCTTCTCTAACTTTTACGGTTTTATCTTTAATTGGTTTTCTTTTATATCTTAGTTTTTTCCGATTAGAATTTTGTGTGGATAAGTATATGTATATTGTTTGTTCTCTATAAATCCCACGGTTTCTGGTCGTTTGGCTCCCGATTTTCTATTATTTGGATTAACTGTTTTAGCTTCTGCGAATTCTGTGTACCCACTCAACCGATTTACGATCTCCGACTTTTCTGATCCAGCCCGAGTGAGTGAGCTCCGAAATTTAAGTGAATCAAATGGCAGGTTCCTGGGTTTCTTCATACCCACTTGTCCGTCATGAAGTTCATTTGTTCTGAGTTCCTTCCCTTCACCGCGTTCGGGTCTGCCTACTTGTCCGAGTTGCGGACTGAGTCGACTCGGAAAACTACTTGCCGACTCAGCGAGTCAAAGAATAAGGTGAAGCCTCCAGTGGTGCCGCTAGGTAACGTGATAAGGGAAACAATGCCCTCTGTTGGTATGAGACGGACGACAAGGGTATTTGGGGTAGTGAAGGGAGGTGATGGCGCCAGGGTGTTGAGGTCAGGTAGACGATTGTGGCCAGACTCTGTAGATGTCAAGATCAGGAAACCCAACAATGTTGATGACTGGCTAAAGCTTGTCAAGACTAATAAGGGTTACGGTGGTGACCTTGGTTACAAGACCAATGATTGGGACCATCTTACTAGTACCAAGCAAGATGACGTGCTTCCCGAATTTTTAGTGCCAAAACTCGTTGAGGCTGTCGATTCGAATAATGGGCGTTGCACTGATAAGTTATTTGGGGCAGTGTATTGTCGAAAAAGGAGGAGACCAATCACCAAAAGTTCAGATTTTGATGTGAATTTGGAGAACTCAAATGAGGACAGAATGTTTGGGCTCCAGTTTGTTCGCAGGCAAAAGAGAAGGGGTGGTTGCCATTGCTCATTGGAAACTCAAAATGTTGACTCCCGTGGCTCTTTTTTGTCCGAAAAGATGGTCAGCGTAGCTATGCAATCTTCTTATTCTAGAACTTTCTTGGGTGCTCGTTTTTTGTATTCGATTCTGATGTACATGACCCAAACCAGGCTAAGATTGGCTGAGCTTTCTGCATTTCTTTTGTCTGATCCTATTAACAATGTATATAGTTCCTCTGGCATACATGTTTTTCGGGTAAGCTATTTTGACTCGTTTTGCTTTAACTAGATTAGCGTGATTTTGATTTAAATAATGTAGTTCTGATGGCGAAATTTGAACCTGAGAAGTTAAGAAATTTAAATTTGACTCCAAGTTGCAAATAACTGTAATCCTATGTTTCATTTTTCACCTCTACAACTTTTTTTCTGCGTAGTTGTTGTGAAGTTGATATTTTGGATTTGGGAATATCTGAATGTGGTTTCATTATTTCTTTTTGGCATCGTATAAATTTTCTTACAGGCTGGCTATGCTAAAAGCTCAGGTTCTTGCCAAATTTTTGAGGCCACACAATTTATCCCGATGTTTTCAGTGGACTTCTCTGCTATTCCATTTTGGTACAAGTATATGCATTGTTGTATGTTTCTCAGATACAAGTTTCAGCCACTTGCTATTATAGATAATTATATTGATGTGTACATGAGGGATGTCAACCTTTCCAAGGGAAGCTATCTATCGTTTCCTTTAGATAATGTTATTTTGGACAAGGACCCTGAATCTGAGCACTCTGAGAACCAGCAAGTGTTACATCCATCTGTTAGAGCTTCAAACTTAGCTGGTGGGAGCTCTCAGTATAAAGATGGCTTGTCATCACAAAGTACTCAGAAGAGGAGGAGCTCGCTAAGAAGAAGGAAAGCTAGAAACACTTATCTGATTGGTGGTCTCAGACCTAATGGATCCTTTATCTCTGACCTAATGAGTTTCCAGAAATGTGGAATTCCATTCTCTTCTTTACCATCAAACAATAAGGTTAGGAGCAGCAATGCAGGAGATCTAATAGAGGAGAGCCCAACTATGGTGGGTTTGCCACATGAAGTAGATTTATCTCATTGCTCAGCTGATTTATTGGTTATTGAATCAGACAAGTGTTATAGGGAAAAAGGAGTCAATGTTTTATTAGAATTCTCC
Organism: Hippophae tibetana; assembly: GCA_037013495.1. Lineage (NCBI taxonomy): Eukaryota > Viridiplantae > Streptophyta > Magnoliopsida > Rosales > Elaeagnaceae > Hippophae > Hippophae tibetana. Next base: position 140,657,579 of record CM072801.1, on the reverse strand, counting down.
CCTTCAGGAGAGTGGCTCCTTGTGGTCAAGAAATATGGACAAACAAGATTCATCCACAAGGCAGAGAAAATCATTAGACTGCCTTCTTCCAACCGTTTCACACATGCTACAGTGTGGAGTGTTGATAACAGTTGGAAGCTAGAGTTCCATTGTAAACAGGACTGGACTATTTTCAGGGATCTTTACAAGGAATGTTCAGAGCGCAATACACCAGCTTCTAGTGTAAAAGTTATCCCAGTGCCTGGGGTAAGCAATGTTCCAGATTATGGTGATGGTTGCAATACACCCTTTATTAGACCAAATTCCTACATCTCTCTAAATGGTGATGAGGTATCTCGAGCCATGGCTAAGAGGACTGCCATTTATGACATGGATTCAGATGATGAGGAATGGCTAAAGAAGTTAAACAGTAATGTTTTTTCCAAAAATCAACTTCATGAGCATATCTCCGAGGATACCTTTGAGTTAATGATTGATGTATTTGAGAAGGCGTTTCATTGTAATCCTAATGAAATCACGGATGAGAAAGGAGCTGTTAATATATGTCAAGATCTGTACAGGAAGGGAGTTGTAGAGGCTGTATATGGTTACTGGATGAAAAAGAGGAAGCAGAGAAAAGCATCACTACTTCGTGTATTTCAGGTACCAATTCCCATGCCATAAATTAGGAAAAATAAAAAAGGCATTGTTCTTGTTTTGTTTTTTCCCTGTGTTTATTATGTGTTTTCTTTAACCAGGTAATTACAATATGATCAATGTTAAACGTGAGTTATCATCTTCCTTTCTATCAGCAATGAGGACTTATTTAAGGCTGTATATGCTCTTATCTAATTATCTTTGTATATTTGTCATCTTCCTTTGCAATACATTCTCAATTTTGTCTTTATAAAATATAATTCAGATGTGAACTCTATACTAGGGGCATCTTCTTTTCTCTTCTTACCTTGTTTCCTCTTTTAAATTAGTTATTTTCCGTTGAGAGTGCCCATTTAATCTATACCTTAATCCATCTATGGTATATCAATCTTACCATGTGTAGACTGTTGTGCATTGATCATTATAAAGTGGTGCTGATCATTGTGTTGCTTCAAATATCAAATCACTGACCATATTGGTGTTTTCTGTGTAAATTGGAAACATGTGAAAGCAATTTCTTTATTGCATGGTCAGACATGTGATTCAATGTTTGCTTTAGTATTAGAATTCATACTGGAATGTGGATTGAATGATTGGCATTGCAAATAGGGTATTACAGATTTTATTGAAGCTAGCCGTCTCTTGCATGTGCTTAGAATATTCTTTGCTATGCATATCGATGTGGGTACTACATATTGCAACCTTTTGAAATTCCTGTTTGAATTGGTTCTCTGTTTTGTGTTTAATACAAACCTGTAATGTAACTGAAGACTTATAGTCACACATTCATATATTTTGGTAATTAACTTGTTTCTAATACTTCCATGACCTGTCTTGTAGGGTCATGTAAAGAAAGCTCCAGTTATCACTAAGCCTCATCTCCGTAAGAAAAGATCGTTCAAACGTCAACCAAGCCGATTGGGAAAGGGCAAGCATCTAAACCTCCTGCGAGGTCCATTTTTTCCAATAATTATTTATTAAATGTGATTTAAATTTGGAAAAACCAAACAAAAGTTCTAGTTGATACCGAACAGAGTTATTCTTTTTTCCCTTTACTGTTCCCCCTCCCTCCCTCCCCCCTTTCCTCCTCATTATTAAAATAGAATTAATATACCTCCTCTCACCTCTGAAATGATAATATGGTCTGCAATCTGCAGTCCATGCAACTTTTAGGTTATGTTTCGTTTGTAGTGAAAACTAAATTAGAATGAGGATGAGAAAAGTAACAGGAATTGAATTCAATGAAAACAATATTATTATTATGTTTGTGTGTTTGAACAGTCAAATCAAAATAATGATAAATATTAAAGTAGAATTTATAAAATTATATATGAAAATTTTAAAAAAATATTTTTAAATGATTATACAAATGTGAGAAAAATAGAACATTTTAACGTATTCTTTAAGAGTAGTAGGAAAGAGCATTCTTGTTACTGTTAGAATATTTTCACTACGTTTTTAGATTGACAGTCAAGTCAAATCAAACGTATAAATGCTCTGAATCATTACCATTGTCATTCTTATTATTGTTGACCAATCATGAGATTAATGTTCTTTGTTTTTTTGGGGGAGTGGGAGACTAATTGATGAAACTTAAAGTTGATGTGTCTCTGATCATGAATCTATTGTGCAGTTGATAGCTGTTTGTTAAAAAAAATGACTAAATATTTTTATTCTATGGTACTGTTTGATTTGTTGGTAGTGTCATATTTTAATCGGTTTGTTGATGTGGCAGCTATGGCTGCTGAACAAGATGCTAGGGAAGAGCAGAAGGCAAAGCTAAGACTTGAAGAAGCTAAAGCCCCGGCAAACCGATTGACAGAAGTAGCTATTCACAAACGTCAAAGGGCTCAGTTACTCATGGAAAATGCAGATCTGGCAACTTACAAAGCTACAGTGGCAGTTAGAATTGCCGAAGCATCTCGAATTGCTGAATCGACAGATGCTGCTGCTGCTTATTTCCTTGATTGAGTTTATATTTATAATTTTACTTGAGTTTATATTTATAATTTTACTTGAAAGAGGCTTTTGGGGTAATGGGGTGGCTGATTGAAGCCCTTCCGAAGACAACCCTTGAAAATATGTATTGTATTTTTGTATATATTTTGATTGGATGTACATTCTGTATTATTATAACCCCACTCAACCATAGTGTACAAATAAATTCAGTTTTATTTTATTTTGCAGTAAAAATGAAAAAAAATTACAGGAAAATTGGTCCCGAAATGATTGTCCAGAATATGTTCTCATTATTTGGTAACGCTTCTACCTCATGCGGTATTTTATATTTTTGGTTCATTTGTTTATTTAGGTACAAACCTCTAACGCCTTTTCCATCAGCCCTTCATCAATGTAGTGTGATTCTAGAAATTCTAAAAGACTTTAATTGTTATTATTAGAAAATAAATATCATTAGTATTATAATATGATACCCCGTTAAGGGTCCCATTAGTATATTTGTCTAAAAGATCTAAATGTTAGTTTATAAAAATGCAAAATTGTTAAACTGCAAGCTTGATGTTATGGGCAGCAATTGATTTTTGTAGCCATTTCACGTTTGTTGCCACACAAGGAATAACATGTTATTTAAAATTTATTAAATAATTAGTGATAAATTTAATTTTTATATTTTTATTTTATTTGTGTTCATTTAATGTTATCACGTGTTTACATATAGTATAAGAATTATCACACCTCCTTAACATATTAAACTTTCCAAATAGGTTTTTTTCCCCTTCAAGAAACTTTTCCAACAGTTAATGTCTTGATATAACAAAAAATCTGGAGAACCTTGATGATATTTTATCCAAAATATCTGTCAGTAATCAGTATAAATTCACCAGCAAATTTCAACTATTGTCCAAGACTCCAAAATTACTGAGTTTTGATAACCCCATTGGTGCTGACAATGGCTAGAAGAAATCTCTCAATCTTGACCATCCATTCCATTATTTTCTCCATTTTGTTTGTATCTCCCCTAATTTTAGCTGCCAAAGGAGACGACTTTGTGAAAAGCGTGAAGCCAAGTGGGTTTTTTGGGGGCATGAGGGAAAAACTTAGCCACTTTAAGTTGTATTGGCATGACATATTCAGTGGTAAAGACCAAGTGCAATGCAAATAGTGACACCACCTTTGGTTAACACAACAAGAACAGGGTTTGGAATTGTAAGTGTTATTGATGATCCACTTACCATAGGTCCTTCAATGGGATCTAAGTTGGTAGGAAGGGCTCAAGGATTTTATGCCTTAGCTTCACAAGAATAGGTAGGCTTATTAATGGCTATGAACTTTGGTTTTCTTTAAGGAAAGTATAGTGGCAGCTCTACTACTGCACTAGGGAGAACTCAGTCTCAAATATTGTAAGGGAAATGCCAGTGATTGGAGGTAGTGGTATGTTCAGGCTTGCAAGGGATATTGAAACAAAAACTTATTGGTTTAATGCTACTTCAGGGGATGCTATACAATGTTTATATGTTGCATTATTGATCTTAATTTTGACCTTCTTTACTTATTGCCTTGTTTGTTTGAGTTATAACCTATAGATAAGGATGCTATGTATGCTTTTGTTTCACTACTTTTGCAGGCTTAAGTTGGGATTGCTTGTGTTATTTATTTGGCAAACGGGCTTGTATTTTAACTGCGAAAAGAAAAGAGAAGGGGCATTGTATTGTTCACACAAAATCTGTAATATGTGCTGGTGAAATGGGATTAAGTACTTTCACATGTTGTGGGAGCATGAACCCTCGTCCCACGTTCTTGAAATGTCTCTGCTGAATTGGCCAAAATTGAAGCCCTTAGTTGTTGTTCCCTCTTGCAAGACCCATTTAATTTTTTTTTTAGAGTAGGTCTACAGGTTTTTGTTCCCGATAGAAAGTGTATGATATCCAAATAATCAAGTCAATAGTAAAAACACTCTAATATCTTATAAATTCTGCTATAATATTTTGTTTTATCAATATAAAACTAATTCTCTAATAATAAGAACCGTACATATTATTCTTGATAACCCCTATTCTCAATTACCCTAACACAATTTATAATGATATACTCATCAAGGAAGTAAAAACTTTATAATTAATTATAATTATTTTTTTGGGGGGGACTAGTGATCTACACTGACTTCTTAAGTTCTATGCAATCACATCGCTGTGGCACCGTTAGAACCATGGAAACATGTTCTCTCTCAATACCAAAGGGAAGGACCAAGGAGTAAAAGAATTAAAGAATTCAAATCTTCAAACACAAATATATATAGAGATGTAAAATAAATTATTTCATCTCATTTTATTTATTATTTAGTATCTCAAATAAACTAATGGTATAATATTATCTCATAAAGAAATTTTAAGCGAGAGGTGAACCGGAACCACATTAAACCACTAAGTATCATTTTTTCTTATTAAATTTACATTATAAATTATTATTTATCATATTTTCTATTATTTTTGTATTCTTGTTTTATTTGAACTCATTAAGAACAAATGAGATATCTCAATTAATACAATTTCATTACTATCCAATCTCATTAAAAATGAAGTGAAACAACATGAAATAAGTTTTGAAAGTTAATGAATTATCTTATGAATCTCGTTAATATCTCCTCGAATATTGAATATCTAATGACCTAAGTCTTACTCTGTGCGTCTTTCTCCGGTGCTGTTACAGACATACTCTTGGCAATTCTTCCTTTCTTTCATCATCATCATCGATAACGAGAGAATTCGAGCATCCACTAATAGTTATCAAAACAAAAATCACAAAAAGCAAAATGAAAATACAACTATCAACATGAAGTCTGATACTGACATAAGGATCCTGAAAATGGTCTTACATTATTACTTACATTATTAGATCATTATTTTAAGTTCATATCTCTTAACGATTTAAACACAATAACCACATATTGACCCAGGACACTAGATCTCGTATCCGAGAGGAGAAAAAAAAAATCTATATTTGTTCTCTTAATCCCAATGTAAAGTGATCTGGATGTTTACCTCTCATCGGGTTTGACAGGAGCATTTGCTAGATCCTGAATGTCCTTCTTGCTTTTTATCAAACAGCTCTTCCGAGTATTAAAGTCAACTTTGTCCAAGTCTTCTGCAATTCCCATGTACCCATAAAATATATGCTCCTCTAGTTTTTCTCCACCGTTTCCTGCTTCCCCATTGACACTGATTTTTCCATTGTTAGATGCAGCTCGTTCAAAGTCTATTCTCCCATGCTTAAACTCCAAAAGACATTCATCAATCTTCTCTGCATCTCGCAGTCCAGTAAAGGTTCCCAAGAATTTCACCACAAAAATACTCTGATCAGAAGGATTCCCCAGGCACACCTTGATTCGACCCCTAAAAAGACCTTTGCCTGCCATTTCAGGCAGAAACCAAGAGATGATACTACTGAAAAGTGTATATATTATATATACACATACATATATTGTTTGGCTCAGAATAGTACTTCTGTTTGTGCTATATAGAATATTAATATCAAGACTTCGTAACTCCTACAACCATCCTGAAGGTCATGAAAACACATAAAATTGCGCTAATCAACTATTACTAATCCTTTCATTTTAAACTAGATGTGTATACTACTGCTGATCAATTTTTGAATTCCATGTCATAACTAAAATGTTCTACCACAAGTAATGTATCAGATAAGATCCACTCACCTCTAAGAAAAGTCTCAAGTGCTTCAATGTTTACAACCTTCCAGTTTTTAGGATTGTTGTCCAACATAGAGATGTTATGGATGACGGTGACTGGAGGCCAAATAATCAAATCCTCCTTCTGAGCAAAAGCTTCTGCCTTGGGCAATATCTCTGGAACCCATGTTACTGTGTCACTTGGGACAACAGTGCTCCAGCTCAGCAATACACAAATTGCTTTATGAAGTCCCAAATGTGCTGCTCTCCGTCCACGCTTGTGGGACATGAAAGCATGTGTAACCAACCGTTGAGTGTCCATGAACTCCTTTGAGACGCTGAAAAAGAAACAAATATGTTAACATCATAGGGTCATGAAAACAATGATCGTCAAACAAATATACACCATATTTGCAACTACTCATTTTTTGCTTCAGTGGTGCAAAAGAAAGTTTAATTGTTTCTGTGAAACAAGTAACAGCTACATCAATATTGCAGCTTGAATATGACATTTACAGAGCCTGGTTACTCAGAAGATCATCTTTTCTTTCTTTTTTTCTTACAGAAGATCATTTTATCTTTCTTATTTAAACAAGATTTTAAATGCTATTTTAAGCAAAGGGTCTCTCAGTGCCATTAAGGTCGAAAGCAAGCCTACAAATTCTAAAAGCACATAGTTCTTCCTCCACCAGATGATGTTACGTTCCAAAGGCAATGATAATTACCAAAACTCTTCTCCGTAGCTTCCATCGTGAATTTAAGCAAAAAATTGGACAGAATAGTAACAAATCCTAAGAAATAGAAAGCTTAACCATTGGAACTTCAACTCAACTTGTAAAATAAATACAGGACAGATTTCTATATAAGCTCACTCAAGCCACAGTCCTACAGCCAATGGCAGCAGTGTTTCGCTCATTTAATCATTGTTCCATGTAAGCAAGAGCTTAACTTTATAGATTATACTAATCGGAAAATTCTCTTGTAGGTATCTAAGATTTAGACAGTCCATTATTGCAAATCAACCCCCAAAGTCCAAATATTTATGCCGTAACTAGTGAACAACAGATCCACTTTTAGACCATAACCAGTCTACTGAGCAAACCTGTTTGCTCTAGTAACTATTATGTAAAAACAAAAAAACCTGAACAATCCATGATATTTCAACATTATTAATAAATCCTCTTGAACTAGCTTCATGAATCCCCCAGAGGTTCATGCCTGTTTCTGTGGCACTTGTTCCAATTCAGCATCCACCTTCAAGCTTTACCCACAGGACTATAATTAATCATACTATTGATCTCAAAATTACTAACAATTATGTCAATATCCAATCAAGGACCCGAAGGAGAAGATAATCTTGAGGTTGGAAAACACTTACTTGGCCAGCATGTAAGAGTAATGACAATACGAAAGTCACCGCGTGTAAGAGTAATGACATTATGAAAGTCAAATTCCTTAATGGAAAAGCATGCAAACAGATGCTCCATGTAATAAAAGAACATCATAGAAAATAAAAAAACAGACCTTCTGCCACATACGATGCAGAACAAACTACCAGATTCCCCTTTATCCTTGTACCTTCGGCGAACAGTTGAGTTCATATTTAGCATCTTTGTATACTTTAAAAAGGCTTCATGAACCAGTTGCTTAAACTCCTCAGAGTCCTCAGAGGGGTCAGGCAATCCACAGTTCCCCCAATCTTCAGATGGATCAGTATTGTTAGTTCCATCATCGCGATGCCCATTCTCATGGTAATCATCATACCTTTTCCAAACTTTTTGTGGTTTGTGAAGACCACTTTTTCTCTTTAAATGGGGTGAGTTGCACCAACTTAAGGAACCAGGTCTTTGACGACCCTTGACATATCGATTACCATGCTTATGAAAACTAACATTATGCTTCTGGACTTTAGCCTCTGGAGACCAATCATGTGGTACAAAATCTTCAAGTTGAACTTCTTCATCATATGTTATCTCATTATTTATACATCCGCTGTGGTCAAGTACCCTTTCCCTGGACATGTATAAATCATTCAAATCTTCGTTATGCCACTTTTCATCAGTTTCATGCAGGCCTCTAGATGCATACCACTTATTTGAATTAATTGTTCTAGAATTATGTCTACCAGTATCTTTCTCAAATATATACTTCCTTTTCAGCAATTTATCTGGCTGCTTAGATGTCCCAAGTTCATCTCTAATCCTCTTGGTTCTTACATCATGTGCATGCACCTCCTGATGTTTTGGACCAGCATCTCTATCAATATCATAGTATGCTCTTGGATCTGAGATTTGACGATCTTCAGATAAACCTAAATGTGATATTTCATACTCTTGAGATACTCTCCTTCCGCACTCAACAGGAGCACACCTCGAATCCAAATAATCTCCACCCTGCTTTAATGTACCTGCTGTTCTCATCATGTCAAGGTCGTCTGTATCTGCCTGATTTTCAAAAGTAGCATGTTCCCATGACATGCATTTTCTTGGATCTCCAAGAGATCTATCAGTATTGTCAATCCCACCAACAGTGTGCACAATACCACACCTAGAGATATCTCTTTGATCGTAAACTGCTCCAGGATGATCATAGCGTATTTGCATCTGAGGAGGCACGGTTTTCTTAAAGCCATCAGATGGATATTGCTGATCATGAACCATTGTCTGTGATTCTGGATAATGATAATCCTGGTGCTCCCCCTTGGGAGGGCCATATGCACCCCTGTGGTAATATGTCGTCCGTTTAGTTTCCATGTTTCTAACAGAATCAGTAATTGGCCTTTCTCTATATGCACCGAACCCCGTGGGTTCTGTGAGCTTTCCCCTACCTCCTGAAAATTCATGAGGGGGCAAGCACATGCCATCCTGATAAGAAACCACAAAATCACACCTTAGATTCTCCAAAGATGACCTTTCAAACTCCTTTGAACGAGAAGATGTCATGGTTTGTGAACAATCTCTTAGATGAGACATGGGTTTCCCTTCATTTTTGTAGGATTCCACCACTTGCAATCTATCGGAAACTAGAGGATCAGCACATCTAAGTCTTTCATGTTCATAATACATTGTATCTTTACTCTGCGATGATGATGGAATGATACCATCCGCTTCTCCGTAGTTTGACAAACCAATAGGTGCTGGAGGAGGCAATCCATATGATCCTCTCACTGCAGCATCATCTACAACACTTTTCTGAGCATGCAGTCCAGTTAATGAAAATCTGGCATCATCACACACCTTCTCTTTACCAATTATAGGATCATTATGCTCATAATCATAATCACGTTGTGGAACTCTGGAATCATCATACACCTTCTCTTTACCAATTCTAGAATCATTATGCTCATAGTCATAAGCCCAGTGTGAAAATCTGGATTCATCAAACACCTTCTCTTTACCAATCCTAGGATCCTTATTCTCATATTCATAAGCACGGTGTGGAAATCTGAAATCATCAACCACCTTCTCTTTACCAAATCTAGGATCTTTATTCTCATGATCATAAGTACGTTGTGGAAATCTAGAATCGTCAATCACCTTCTCTTTACCAAATCTAGGACCCTTATTCTCATAATCATAAGAACGTTGTGGAAATCTGGAATCATCATACACCTTCTCTTTACCAATTCTAGGATCATTATGCTCATAATCATAAGCACGTTGAGGAAATCTGGAATCATCATAAATTTTTTCTTTACCAATTCTAGGATCATTATGCTCGTAATCATAACTACCTCGTGGAAATATGGCATCATCATACAACTTCTCTTTACCATTTCTAGGATCATTGTGTTCATAATCATAACCACGTTGTGAAAATCTGACATCATCGTACACCTTCTCTTTACCATCTCTAAGATTATTCTCATAATCATTAGTACGCCCAGTATGTAAGTCACAGTTCACATTTAAATCGACTAGCTCAGTCAACTCAGCCCTCTGTCGCCCCTCAAAATGTGGTCGCGGTGATAGATTACGATGAGAAACCTCAAGCTGTTCAGATATGTGAGGCCTTTTCCTATCATCCCGCGTAGGCCAAGTCAGGGATGACCTGGATCCAACATGATCACTACTACTCCCACTTAGATGCCGATCATAGTCGCTCTGTTCAGTGGGAATAATTCTTTGGCTCACACTCGCATGTCGTGAAAAACCTCGAGGGCTCACACTCCTTCGAGACCGAAGCGGCACCTCATGCTGCATCGCAGAAACGTATGAATCGCGATCCACTTCCGATCGGTGATAAAGACGTGGTTTTGATCGTGGAGATTGTCCAACGAAACCAGCATCTCTTCGAGGGTGCATTGTAATGAATTCACTATGTTGCCAATCCCCACACTATTATCTCTGTATTGTATAGAATTTCAGCGTTCAATTCTCGCATCAAATTTAGTTGAAAATTGAATTCAACATGTTAGGAAACCCTCAAAAGATAACCCTATCGATCTAAGCAACCAGTCAAAGGTTTACGTAGATACCTAACCCTAAAGACAAACGGAATCAGAACATAGCAGAACTCGGAAAAATAGAGTTCGATCCACATAAATTGAGGATTCTTATATAGAGAATCAGACCTTTGGTAGCGAATCCATGAGAGTATGGATGCAATCCGTTGGATGTCTCAAACGCAATTTGTTTTCGCCTTCAACATGGATGACATGAAAGCACCCAACTCAGCTGTATAAACGCTTTTTTATAGCAATATTCACCATATAATAATATTTTATTATTGAAGATAACTTAATATAAAAATAATATCATTAAAATATTATTAATAAATAAATATTTTCAACTAAAGCAACATCTTTTGGTACTGAAACTTTATTTCCGTTGTGTTATAAACTTTTTTGGCTTATAAATTTTTCATTTTTTTTTTCCCGATTATTTTCTTGGTGGACAGCCCCCTTTATTCTTTTCCTTTTCCTGTCTTTGGGAGTTGCCAGAAAATAAAAAAATCATAAGGTTTTTTTTTAATGTCCCTGATAATTTATACCGACAACAAAAATATTAATAATATTTAAAAATATTCATAATATTTAATTTCATTTTATGAGTGGCTTAATAACCTAAATGATATAAAAAATTATTATAAATCAAATATCGAAAAATTTGCTCAGTAGTAAAATATATATATATATATATATATATTCTTAAATTTTTAAGTAATTTTGATAAAAAGATACAAATGTTTCATAAAACTAAATATTATGTATACTTTTACAATAAGTTAAAGGTAGGTCATTTAGGTGATTCATATTAAAATTATTTATTTTTTATCTATTCAAATCTAATCCTATTTAAATTGAAATTAAATTAAATTTTTTTTATTTTATTATAATCTCATCAATTTGAATTAATCTAAATTCGAATATATCAAATTTTTTGAATCATACAAGGTTATATTGATATTGAAATTTATTTATTAATTATTATAATATATAAAACAAAACATACGTATTATTTAAATTTTAAATCAATATATTTATAACAAAATTTATTATTTATAATCACAATTGAGAAAATAAAAAAATAAGAATTAATTTTTTACACTTATTAAATAAATATCAATAATAACAAATTAACAAAATGGCATTTTTAAAATTATTTTAAATAAAAATAAAACACATGAACACACAAATAAAGAAAAATATGTAATTATTTAACGATGCTTACTACTACTTTATTATTTAACCAATTATAACATTAATCAATATTAGAACTATTATTGAATTAACTAAGAATAGCTTGAAAAATCTATACACTAGTCATCAACTATTTTCAATCCATATTTTATTACTTTTAATTAAAGTAGAATATTTCGGTAAATCAATCATAAATTAGAATACAAACCTAATCTTAGATAAAATTCATTCATCGTGTTACGTACAAAAAATGAGATAACTAAACTTCACAAGATCACAATTCTTATGAACCTTCAATGAAAGTATCAACTCTACTCGTCATACTGTCGTAAAACAACAAATTATCACTTCAAATAAAAATGTTAATGAATATCAAAACTCACAAAATAAATAGAGGTAAATATTATCGACTGATCACGTAGGAAAGCCTATATATTTATAGGATAATCTTGTAAAAACTTAAACTAGTATTAAACAAACACATACAATAAATTAGTTAATAATTCTAATTTATACATACATAGTTATGGAATTTAATCATATAGTCAAATACATCAAAACTTAAGGATATTATTGAAAAATTATTATAATATTTTATCAATTAAAATCGTAGTATAAGGGCTTGAAAATTGCCCACAATTATATAAATAAATTAGTTAGACATAATCATAATTAAAATAATAGAAGTAAAAAAGATAAAGAAGAAATGGAAGAAGAAATAACATATTGATCAATATAATCGTTGGTTTACAACTCTTTAATTTACTTATTTGAATTTATATATTGTCTCTAACCTTTAATCTCTCTATTAACTTACATATTCTTTGATTTTTATTTTTTTGTACAATATGTAACTTAATTTGTAACTACTTTTGTTGTTAACTCTAGTGACATATGTATAGTATATGAGTTACAGTGTAATTACAATTAGTTAGGATAGGGTTGTAGAGATCTAAAGCATTTAAAATGCTAATATGCAAATCTAAAACATTTGGATAAACATATGCTAAAAATATAAAGATTATCGTGCATATCAGACTATACAGATTGTAGTGTATGTCAGCTCATGTCACGATGCCATTTTATTTTCAGTTTTGTAAGATTTATAATTGGAGTGTTATGCCACAATACACATCGAATCATGTCGTGATGCACCCTTAATTTCCTCAATTTAATGTTTTGACCCTTTCTTTATGTATCTTGTATAAATGTTTACATTTAGATTCATTAATGTATAACAATTATACACCTCGTTGTGAGGATTTAATTATTCTTTTGTCATTATAATCTTTTAAGTCCAAAATACTTGGAATACATAAAAATTTATAAAACATAATTTATAAAATAATTAGGTTAAAATACGATATTAAAACCTAATTCTTTTAATTAATTTCGATAAATCACAATATATGTGTGCTTTTTAGGCACATATCATATAATATTTAAATATACTATATTATAAAATAAAATATTTATTTATTTATAATTTAATAATAATTTGGTACGGATCAAATACAATAGATTATAAAATCTATCAAATCAAATTCAAATGGATTACATACTTTTCGATTTGAATTCGATCTAATTACAAAATTAATCAATTTGATCTGATTATAAAATTTATCAATATAATTCGACTATAAAAAAATTCAATTCCATCTGATCCAAATATGATAAATCAGATTATTTGATCACCCCTAATGGCATTTTTATGCCAATATAAAAAATTTGAGACATAAAACATAATAAAACCTTTTTTTACAGTAAATTAATGATTTTATTCACATAAGCTCAATCATAAAAAGGGAAGGAATAAAATCTCTTCATTGTACGAGCACAAACTTTCAAAATAAGAAGGAAATCAACAACCCTCGGTAGTTTTAGGCCATAACTTTGACACACCTCTCCCTTTGGTGTCATTATCACCATTATTTTACTTCTTTGTTTTGTTTATTTTGAATCTTCTCATGGTAATATTTGTTCCCCAAAGGTAACCCTTTTTCCTATATTTTTTTTTTAACTATCTCTTTTCTTTGCTTTGTGTTTACTTGTTATATACAAGATTGACAACGATGACAATTGTTAATTGTAATATGAAGTATAATTTATAACAAATTAGTATTTTTTTTTCTTCCATCATATGTTGCAATCTTAAGCGTTCATTTTCAAAGTGATCTTGAAAAGGTAAAATGACAAATCATACTCCTTACCACTTCCTTAGGCATCTTGGTTCATCTTTCAACAATACCATTTCTTTGGAAATTTAGCAAATGGTCCTAAATATTGTTTACCAGAATCATCATATCTATTATAATACTCAACACCACGATTAAACCTGATGTTTTTGATCATTTTACTGAGTTAACTCTCAACTCTAGTTGTATAATTTTTGAATACATTCAAGGGCTGTGATTTTTCATGAGTGATAAATAAAGTAATATCTAGAAATCATCTATGATCGTTATAAAATATTATTGACCATTCCAAGCAACTGTAGGTAATGACCCATAAATATCTGTATGTACAAGTTTTTAGAATTTTAAAGTTTTGTAAGCTTCAACTCTTCTTTTATTGGTTTGCTTTTTATACAATTAACATAAACATCAAAATCTATAAAATCTAAGGGATCTAAAAAAAATTCAGACACAATTCTTTCTATTTTTCACCTGAAGATATGCTCTAATCTCTTGTGTCATAACGTAGTCGAATTTTTACTTGTTAATTTTTCTTTTATACCTCGTATGCTTAATTGTAGCTTCCTTATTCTTCTTTATTTTCTCTCCCTTATTATTGAATTTAGAAGTTGAGGTCAGGTAAGCACTATCTATCTTATCTTGCTTCATCCTTTCCTATTCCTAAACACAATGCGTGATTAGCTTATTCAAAGGCTAAGTCTCTTTCTAAGAGTTGTAGCTCACCTTAAACTAATTAAACTGTCAAAAAGGATATCAAAACCAAATGCACCAGCAAGTTCTCAAAGAGTTATAGTTTAAGTGCTCTCAACTTGGAAGCAAAATGAGACATCTTTATAATGTACTTTCTGATATTGCCTTTGACAAACTTATTTTCTATGTTTGCAAGAAAATCCTTAATAGTAATTATCTTTTCAAAAATTATGCCTCTAAATATTTCCAAAATGGTATGTTATGATCATCATGCATATGCAATTTGATCTATCCCACTTTTCATTTTTCTTATTTTCATGAGAAGTACTCTTATTCGTAAGAGTTGTAAGAGAATAAACTTTTATTGCAAAGTTCAGATCCATAACTCCGAGAACTATTAAGAAGTTATTTTACCGGGACTTAAAGTTAGTATCATTTAACATAGGAATATAATTAACTTTGGCATTAATATTAACAGAATTATTCATAATTGAACCTAGAAAATAATAAACAAACAAAACAGACTCAATTTATTCTTTAAACCAAAATAACAAATTCAAATAAATGTAAACCTCATCTCAAGATATAAAGCACTCCATTATTTTTTTTGTCTTTGAACAAAAGATATTAACTTGTAAGTGATATAATGGTATTATAATCAAACATAGATAATAATAGCATGTCGAACAATAAATCTTCCTTTGGATCGAATTATTGTTCACATGTAAAAATTGAATAATCATCACGTGTTTATTACAATAAGGACATACGTAATTATGTTAAATATTAACGTTCCTTTAGACCAATTAATCTTCTTGTAAGTTATATGTACAAAACTATTTATATTATAAAATAAATTAATTTTCACTAGAGATTTTAAGTGTATTAAAAAAATTTATAATATGTTTTGGGGTTTTAAAAGAATTTATTACTTTTGACTTTTAATTCAATACATTATGGAAGAATCATAAATGAAATTTTAGCTTAAATTATTGGTTATTGATATTATTTTTAAGCTTTAAAAAAATATTTATAGATTTTGTTTTAATTATACAATAATCAAAACTCTAATGGTAATGTAAAAAAAAATCTCAATTACAATGTGAAAAGAAAATCCTACTTGAAATATCAAAAATAAACTCTAATTGCAATGATAAAAGAAAAGCAGCTTTACCACCACCGACTATAACCTATGAAAAGCACTCCTTCAGCTTTAATTTGTTGTCTCTGTTTCCCTGGTTTTCTTTTCTTTCTCTTTTAATTTCTTATACGGAATTCAATGAATCAAAGGGTAGATTTTTTTATATCTATAAATAGCTTTTATTAAAGTGTCTTTGACGATGGAAAACAAATTTAAAATCAATATAATTATAAAAAAAAATTGAATTTAAATTCATAATTTTAAAAGAAAATAATAATTATTTTCAAATATGATAATGCTAAAATCAAAATAATTAGATTTAAAATTATTATAAATTAAAAATAATTTTGATTCTTATTTAATATGAATAAACTCTGATAACACTTCTTAAAACAAAATAATTTTTGATGAAAATTATTACCTAAATATAAATTAAGAACATTTCATATTGTATCAAAAAAATATCAAAAATAAAATATATGAAAATCTACTTAAATTTATAGTTATTATTTAATTATGCAACCGAGTAGTAAGTCTTTTAGATTTACACATTTTTCCTATATAAATCATTAATTTTTTCTCTGACGATGATATATAAAATAAAAATAATAAGAATAATATTTTTGATTTAGAGACCATAATCATTGTATATATAATTAATAATTGTATACTTATTTTATTCATTCATTAAAATATATATTTTTCTTAGGTCTAAGTATTAAAAACTTACACCAGATACACTAAAATGCAAATTATTAAAACATTAACAAATCACTTTTAAATAAGCTTAATTTTATATTATAACCTAAAACACATAATTATTTATATATAAATCCAACGTTGAATTAAGGATCATAGAATGCACTTGAGATCTTTTAGTTATGTATGTTAAAGTAGTTTAGTTTATTTATTACTATTGTAATATTTTAATTTTTTTGCTACGAAGAAATGAAAGTATAATGATAAATTATTAAATTTTATTTTTATTTTTAATCATTTTATTATCATTATTTTTTATTATTAAAGATAATTAATATATAAAATTAATATCTTAATAATATTTGAAAAATATGATAAAAATTAAAAAGAAAAACAGAAAAATTGATCATGTGTTCTTATAATGTCATTTTTTTCAAAACAAAATGATTAAACTACTAAAAAATAACAAAAAAAATTAAACTTATATTTTTCTTGACATAAGTACCGACAACTAGGGGTGTCCGCAGTCCAATCCGGTCCGGTTTTAAGTAAAAAAAATTTAACCAAACTGGACCGTTCATAATGCTCAAACCAGATCGGACCGGACCGTTTGGGTATCCAAAATTTTGTAACCGAACAGTTTGGTCCAGTTTGATTAACAGTTTAAAACGCTTAATAATACATAGATATGATATAGTTTAATATGATATAATCTAATAGTATAAAATCAAATGTGATGTTCATAAATCATCATACATAAATAAATATTATTATTAAATACAAAAATATAAAAATAAATACACAAATTGTTATTAAAATCCAAAATTAAAACAGATCAAACATGAGGAAATCAAGTCTCAATATCTCATTTACATAGAATTCTTACCCATTATTAATTATCAATGATCAATGTAGTGTCTTTAATGAAATCTACAATAAAATAAAATCATATACCATTAGGTAATAATATTTAAAAAATAAAATTAGGAATAATTTTTAAGTATTGTAATTACCTAAATCAACATCTTCATAAATCTCTAGGTCATTATTGTATTTTGATAAGGCGACAAAGTCATTAATGGAGGAACGAAACCAATTTTGACTACATACTAATGCCTCTACCATTTTAGAATTCAAAGAACTCTTAAATGGATCAAGAATGTGACCTCTTGTGCTAAAAACTGATTCTGATGCAACAATTGAAACTTGAACTGCTAAAACATCATGTGCAATGAGAGAGATGATAGGAAACCTAAAAGAATTTTCTTTCCACCATTTCAATATATCAAACTTATCCAATATAACATTTTCACATGGGGTGTTCAAATATTTCTCAACCTCAGTTTTCAACTCCAAACTATTTTTTTCCTCTAAACGTTTAAGAAATTTCAACTTTCTTGCTTCATGAGATGAAGGAATCCTTCCTATTACTAATTAGATCAAGACAGATAGATTATAATATAAACATGCATGACAAAATATTATCCATTTCATTATGAACAAATCGAAACAAACGTAATTATATGCAATTTTATAGCTTAAATAACAAATTATATTTTCTGCTAGTAAAGAACATGTATGTTAATACTAGCTGAAATCAGAAATCACATGACTTTTTATGCTTGATTTTTTTTAGAAATCAGGAGGGAACATGAAAAGAACATGTTATTTTAATCACAATCACGATTGATACTTAAAGAATGAATAAAATATTAGTAATGTTAATATGTAATTTACATTGAAATTGAAAATGATATTTATTATCATTTTTAATAAAATAATTGAAACTAATAATTCAAAGCAATATCAGAAACAGAAAAACACAATGTAATGATAATTTTGGCACACACGGTTAGTGAAGGAGAGAAACATAATTTAAGGGTTTCCAAAAATCCTATCAAAAACTCATTTGAGTAGGCATTTCAGAAACTAAAAAAAAACTGTATCATAAACTAAAAAAATCCTATCAGAAACTAAAAAAAATGTATCATAAACTAATTTTTTTTATCAAAAACTCATTTCAGGATACATTTCAGAAACTCAAAAAAATCCTATCAAAAAATCGTTTGAGGAAGCATTTCAAAAACTTAAAAAAATCGTATCATAAACTAAAAAAAATCTTATCAGAAACTCATTTGAGGATGCATTTTAGAAACTCAAAAAAATCATATCAGAAACTCAAAAAAACTGTATCATAAACTCATTTGAGGAAACATTTTAGAAACTCAAAAAGTCTCTATCATTAACTCAAAATAAACCTATCAGAAACTAAACAAAAAGACTTAACAACCAATCCAAAATACATAGTACAAATAATGTCTCGTACACAAAATTTTACTAAGAATGTTTGGAGAAACAATGAGCTCACTACATAGTACATACATATTTTGTCCATGGATGGTAGGACACGAGGTAACACAAGAAGAGGTGATTGGCTAGTGGTAGAGGCCACGCGAGGATGGCTGGGTGGTTGGGTACTGCTAGAGGCGATGACGACTAGCTTAGGCTAAGGTTGTTTTGAGTCTCGTTGAGTCGCAGACGGTCGCTGAAGCTGAAAATGAATTAGGGTTAGTGAAGAGGCACTCGATTTCTTATTATATATATATATATATATATATATATATATATATATATATATATATATATATATATATATATATATGGTAACAGTTATTTAAAAAAATTATTAATGAAAACTGGTCTGGTCCGGTCTGACCGGCTTATATTTTTTATAACCGGATCAGACCGTTTGAAAATTTGTTTTACTTAATGTAGACTGGACCAGACCATTTCAATTATGAAACTGTTCGATTTGGTGCAGTCCAGTCCGGTTTTTCGCTTTAAACCGTTCCAACCCGATTTATGGATACCCTTACCGACAACTATTTTGAGAGTCAGTTTTCCTTCTCTTTGTTTTAGGGTTTCAAAACAATTTTTCCTCTTGCTTTCCCTTCAATTCCTTCATTTCCTCTTGTCGTTTATCATTGCCCATCTTTCCTTATGTACTGCTAGAGTCGGTGTTTATCTTATGATTCATTACAATTAAGTTTTAATGTCTATTGTTATTAAAGAACTACTATTTAAGTTGAGTTACAATATAAAGTTATTATTGATTATATTTATATTTACTCACAAAACTATAAATGTTACGATAGTTTATTAGTTTTAATTTTGTATTTTCATATGTAATGCGTTTGATAATTGAGATTATATATTTATTTTTCATTTAATAAAATTCTTACTTATTATTATTAAAAAAAGGTAAGATGGTTGTGATGCCACTAAAAACACACGAACAAAAAAGTAAGATGGTTGTGATGCCACTAAAAAGACACGAACAAAAAAGTAAGATGGTTGTGATTACACTAAAAAACACCAAAAGATATTTGAAAGATTCACTAACTAAATGATATTAGTGAGAAGTAAAATATATAAATAATAGTTTTACATGTACATAGTAGAATTGTATTTATAAGTTTGTGTTTAATTGTTAATTATTTTTTATTAAATCATATAAGGTTTATATTAATTAATAAAATATTTAATTTTTTTTAAGAAGATAAAATGTGAATAAGATAATGAATAATTCTATATGAATACATTAGAATTTTATCCTTATTTTTGTGTTTTTTTCAATTATTATAAAAATAGAATATTTACTCAGAAAAATAACAAAATCTTATAACCAACGCTGCACGCAATTGAAACCCATCAAACAAAGAATTTAGCCGATTCGAGAATGCCTATACAACTCCATATAAAAGAACATATATATATATATAGCTAACAAATGGGAAATAAAATAATTTAAATATGTAGGATAATATTATTAAGTAATGATTTGATAAATTTGAATTTAATATTTAAGATTTAGGATTTTAAGTTATACGGATGCACCAACAAGTAATCAATTATTTGAAAAGAAAAAAAAAAACTACTGAAGTGAAATAAAGGTTCTAAGAGACGTATGCTACCCTACACCCGTTAATAAACTTAGAAGCGGCTGTTGCTTTTGGTTGGCTATCTATAATTGCCACCTCGAGGCTTATCTTTTGGGTCTGATCCCAATTTTCTTCTTAAAAATAACGTCCATAATAGATTTGGGCTCTGATATCCATCACCCACAAAGCTGAGTTCCTCCTCCTTCACATCTGACATTAAAGAAAAAAAGTCAATTAATCTACGAACGTTTAACTTCATCTTCATGGTTAATTATTAAGTAATTATTTCAATAATTAAATTCAATTAATTCTTCATTAGTACTCAATCCTTTTTCCATTAAAAATTAATGATGATATTTTTTACGAGGTAATTAATTAAAGCTATACATAAATATTATTTAATGTGATCGATCATAATTAAAGTGGAAATTGATCTCATACTTACAAGCCATATGTGCAGTAATTGAAGAAGTTCCAGGTACTTCCCTCGATTCCACTGGCAAGTTTAGAAGAAGCACAACAGCGACCAAAGTTAGAATGGGCTTCCATGATCTTACTGCAAACCTGCTACCATCCATTTTCATCATTTCACAGCTACTTTCAATTTTTTTTGTATCCACTTTCTTTTAAATCTTCTTAATTTATTACATGTTAATGGGTCTATGGAGTCTTGATGTATAGACCTTTAAACTCTTGACCAAGTTTAAATAGGCAAAATAAAACGGAAATTAAACATAAAGTCTCACATAGATCTGTTAGTTATGAACGCAGTTTTGTATGTTATTATTTTATAGCAGTTTTTTTAAGATGACTTAAATAATCAAATTTTAAAAATTTTATTTTATTATTTTTTATCAATTTTGTAATAATTGTTATATACGCTCGAAAATATATATATAAAATTAATATTTCAATAATAATTAAAAATATTAAAAATATATTAATTATTTATTCTTATTTTATCAATTTTTTAAAACAAAATAATAAATTATTATGAAAATAACATAAAATAAAATTGTTCTCTTAATATAACTATAACTAAGAGACTTAATATGTCACCCAACATCTTACTTATTATAAAAAGTATGTTTAAATGATAATTTAATCATATTATTGTTAAAATGTTAACATATAAAAATAAATTATTATTTTATTATATTTAATTAATTTTTTATATTTTTTTACTTATAGTTTATTCGGGTTAAAGCATTTTTTATTTTGTGCTGTTAACAAAAAATAATTTATAATAATATAGTTATTTTTTTAATAGTAATAAGATTAAATTAATAAATAAAATCTAAATATATAGCTGACCGTAAAAGAAAAATTTACCAGACCTGACGGTATTGTTACGTATTCTATTAGTTTACGAAATAGGAACTACACGTGGTACGAAATTTTTTGATATATATTATTGATATTTATATTCTATAAAAAAAATTATTTTTTCTTATTTACCGGCGTTTATTAATTTATTCAGCTAATAAAAAGTTAAAATGTACAAAATTGACCATAATTAATAAGTTTTCAAAACTTTGAAACATTGAAATTAAATTATAGTAGGTTTAGAATCTTTCCATAGACTCCAAATCACCCACGTATAATTTTATAAAAAAATTATTTATTTTTATTATAATTAATGTAATAATTAAATATATATTAAAAAATTATTATTTAAATTAATAATTATTTATTATATTAATTATTATTTTAACACTGCTTGAATATTTATACCTTTATATTTTATTTAATAAAAATTAATATTTTTATTTATTTTAAAATACGTGTTTAATGAACATTCACCTAACTTTGTAGAGTACAACACTTTAATCTTAAAAACTCACCTAACTTTGTAGACTACAACACTTTAATCCTGAACTTGTATATCAACCTATACATTATTTTATATAAATCTAACATTATTATTTGTTATATTATTATAAAAATAGATTTTAAAATCGTTTAAAAATTGGCTTAAATGAAAATACTTAAAATTTAAAGTCAGTTTAACGCTTAAACTAATTTTAATTTTTTTTTTACATATTTTATTCATTTTTTACTCTACTTAATAACCTGTATTCAATGACATATAAATTTATATAATAATTTTGTGATTATTAATTATTTTTTAAAATAACTATACTACTTCAAATCATAAATATTTTAATGAACATCATATTGTTTAACTATGTCTTTCCTAATTCATTTTAACACAAATAAATAAATTAAATATCAACCTTAAATCACGGTCATAAATATATATATAAATTTATTTTATTATAAAATATTTATACAAAACCTACATAATAAAAATAATAACATACATAATACAAAAATTTATACACATAATATACAAAAAATAACACAAAGTGAATAATAAGTGCTTAGGATTAATAAAAATACTTACAATAATAAATGAAGTGACAAAATAAAATAAATGAAAAATATATTTTTTTTAAATGAGAAAATAGGTATAATTTTTTTGAGTATTTTGCTTAAAAAAAGATTTGAAAGATAATTTGGAGATGAAAAAAATCCACTAAATAGTGTAAAAATTGGTGGTCATAGGTGGCTAAAAAATGAGAAAGAATAGAGAAATTAAAGCTCACTTTTAGATTTTTTGGTGTTGTTTATAGTGGTGCAAATTAAAAATTGTGTTTGATAGAGAGAAAAAGAAAAATCCACGTGTATAAGGTCGGTTTTTCATCGAAATTACTTTAAATTTATTATAAGTTAATTTTCTAAAAAAAAACTAATTTTATCTATCAATTTAAATGTTACATTTTGTAGTAGTAATATATCTTCTATATAATCTTATTGGATTAATATACAAGTTATACATTGGTAATATGCATTAATTACAATCTTATTTGACTAATATATGAGTTGGTACATTGAGTTGTAGATTGATAATATTCATTAATTACAATCTTATTTAGCTAATTTACAAGTTTTGCATTATCCGCGGGATAGTATCTAAAATAAATTTAATAATTTTTTTATATAAATAGTGTAACCAATGGTTATTATTACAGTGATGAATTCATTTTATTTTTTTTTGGGTATTCCATGGCCGTCCTGTCATTCAAATTTCAATTATAAACCATTAGCATATAGCAGCCACACAACATTGACATTCCAAGTCACAACCACATCTTATTAATTTCTTGAATAAATCACTTAATGAATATATTAATAAAGTGGCAATATTCTTTTTCATTTATATAAAATAATATTTTTAAAATTCATAATAATTTTAATAATATTAAATAATATTTAATTAAACAATGTTAAATTGATCTAAATTAACATAATTAAACTTAAATAACATTTAATGTAAAATAATGAATTATTATTTTTATGATTATAAATTTTAAATGATATTATTTTATTATTATTTTTAATTTTTCAAATAGTTGACTTTTTTAACATTATACTTTTACCCAATATCTAGTATTTTTATATAATATGATTGTTACATATAATTATACATATATATTAGAAAAATTATCAATTAAGTCTTTTAAAATAAGTCTTAATCTATATGTAATCTAAATTTTTATGTATTATATTCATATTTTACACCAAGTAAGAGTTAATAAAAAAAACTTTCATTTTTCGTATAATTTTCAAACCTATAAAAAATACTTCTATTTTTAAGCTAAAAATTATTATATATAGATAATACATTTCTCCTATAATAACAAATGAAAAATAATTCTTTTAAAAATAAAATTTTATTATTAAATATGTTTATTATTATTTTTATTTTTATGATAAAATAACATATAATAAAAATAATTATCAATTAATTTAATTTATAATATTCATTAATTTATTAAAATATTAAGATTTTTTTTATTGATCCATAAAATAAAAATTTCAATATATTTTAATCTTTTTATTATTAATTATAAGAAATATATTAAAATAATAAAAATATTTAAATATGAGTTTTTAAAATAAAACGATAATAATTAATAAGTTTAAATTTATGACTTCATATAGAGTAAATTAACTTTAGTATTAGTATCTAATTTATTTTCAATTATGATATATTTATATTAAATTTATTATTAATATTTTTATAATATTATGAAAAAATAAATAATATCTTAATATTTTTTTATTAAAATCTATATATTTTATTAGCATATTTTTAATTAAAAAAATAAAAAAATTAAATGAAATCTTACTCATGTTTATATATTTTTATATTTTTACCATGATCATATTTCATAATAAAATTTTAACATAATTTTATATAAAAATAAACATATTATATCTATAGATATGTGTCTCTAAATAATATTCATTATGTATTTTGTTAACTATGACTTTTAGTTCCTCATATTTACAAATTATTTTCTAGTTGGACAACTTTTAGAAAATTAATCAATTAAAGATAAATAATATTATTTTAATAATTTTTATTAAAATATAATTCTTTTTGAGAAACGATTAAAGCGAAAATAAAACTTGATTTTTTAATAATAATAAAATGATAGTTAATATGAATTTTTTTTATAAAATATTTTATTATTGTCATTATTTTTATTTAACATTTTTTTAATTTTTATCTTAAAATAAAAAATATGTATTTAAATAATTTATCTTATAGTGTTATTATTAATAATTTTTTTAAAATAATTTCATACTAAATTTTATTTTTATCTTTGTAATGTGTAGCATATTAATCACTTTAAAATTAAAAAATAATATTATTTCATTTTAATATTATAATAATTATTTCGACCTTATTTCTAATTACTATTATTTTCAAATAAAAATGGATTGAAGCCATACAATATGAGATGGAGTCCTTACATGAGAACATAAATTTTGAGCTGATGAAGTTGCCTAAATAGATGAGGGCTTTGAAAAATAAATGGGTGTTTAAGGTAAAACATGAAAAACACAGTTTCAATTTGCGATAAAAAACCATACTGGTTGTCAAGGGATTCAACTAAAGAAAAAGAGTTGACTTTGACGAGATTTTCTCACCATTTGTGAAAATGACATTCATCCATAATATGTTGGGGTTAGGAGCAAGTCTTGACCTAAAGGTTGAGTAAATAGATGTCAAAATTGCCTTTTTACATGGTGACTTGGAAGAAAAAATATACATGGAGCAAATGGAGGATTTCAAGCAAAGGGAAAAGATGATTATGTTTGCAAATTGAAGAAAAGTCTCTACGGCTTAAAATAGGAACAAAGACAATGGTACAAGAAGTTTGAGTTTGTTATGAGTGAGTAAGGCTATAAAAAGATTACTTTAGACTATTGTGTTTTTATGCAAAAATTCTCTGATGATAATTTTATTATTCTTTTGCTCTATGTGGATGACATGTTGATTGTTAGCCAAAATATTTCCAGAATCAATAACTTGAAAAAATAGTTGAGTAAGTCTTTTACCATGAAAGAATTGAGGCCAACAAAGAGATTCTTAGCATGAGTATTATTATAGATAGAGGCACCAAGAAGTTATGGTTGTCATAGAAAAAATACATTGAGAAGTACATTGAGAAAGTACTTAAGAGATTTCATATGAACAAGGCTAAAATGACTAGTTGTCATCTTGTTAATCACTTTAAACTAAGTTCTAAGCAGAGCCCTTCTACAGACAAAAAAAAGATGGAAAATGTTCTATATGCTTCAATAATTGATGTATGCCATGGTTTATACACGACCAAATATCGCTCATACAGTTAAAGTTGTGAGTAGATCCCTTTCAAATCTTGGAAAGGAATATTTGGCTACAATGAAATGGATTTTTAGATATATTCAAGGTTATTCCAAAATATGCATATGTTTTGAAAATGACAAACCTGTGTTAGTTGGATACATAGATGCAGTTATGATTGGCGTTATGGATTTCAAAAAATTCACTTCAGGTTACCTAATTACATTTGTAGGGGGTTGGGTTATGGCAATCAAAGTTATAAAAAAATGTTGCACTGTCCACTACAAAAGCAGATTTTATAGCAGCAACAGAAGTATGTAAAAAGTTTCTATGGATGAAAAAGTTCTTGAAAGAACTTGGGTTGCTGTAAGACAATTACCAATTTTTTTGTGTGATAGTCAGAGTGTTATCCACCTTAGAAAGAATGACTACTTTCATTCGAGATCAAAACATATTGATATAAGATATAACTGGATTAGTGATGTAATGAAGAATAAGCTAATATAACTTGAGAAGATACATACAGAGGAAAATGGATCAGACATGTTGACGAAATTTCTTTCAAGACTGAATTTTGAATACTGTTGTTTAGCTGTTTGATTAGTAAAGTCCTCCATGTAGTCGTGAGAGAGAGATTTGTATGTCTTGTCCACATAGAAGGGGAAAAAAAAAATTTAGGTGTAATCACATTTGACAAATTTATATATATAAAAAAAAATTGTTGCTAAAATTTGGGCAGTTACGTAACCAATTTCTAGCCATATAAGGGATATGTAATGTTTTTGACTTACAGAGAGACACTAAATAAGAGAAGCAAAACAAAGCCAAAAAGATAATTTATTTTGATGAAAAAAATAATATTATGTATGTGAAAAAATAGGAGAAAATATTTTTCTAAAAGAGTAGTGACAAAATAATGAATTTGAAAAATATTTATGTATCACTATTTTGGATGTATCTTAATTTGTTGTATTGTCTTTCATTTTATATCCATTAATTTTATCAGTAGAATAAATATTTTTCAGAGTTTATTCCATAAACGTAAATAGTAAATCACGTTAAATTATTAATGTAATTATTTTATATTATTGAATTTATTTTATTTTTATATTATGTAACCAACCGTAATTCTCATAATATAATGAATGACTTCCAAACCGAACACTGAATATCTTGCTTATGTATGCGTGTAGTAGCATAAAAATCGTTATTTGTTAATTGTAACAGTTTCTTAGTAGTATTTGACTGTTCTTTTATATGATTAAAATATTTGTAAATAAAATTTTCGATTAAGAACAAAAAAATGTCTTGTTGGCTATCAAAAGTTGTTCGTAGAGTAGTAAGATTCACTTTGTAAAAATAGCATTGGATTACTTTAGCTTTTAAAAGTTTTATTTTAGTCCTTGATTTTTTAAAATGTGTATTTTAAATTCTTTACATATATTTAAAGTATACTTAAATTTATTTTAAAATAATTATTTTAATTTAATATCATTTAGATAAGTAAAAAGTCACTTACTATCATAATAATAGATAAATTTATTATTAATGAAAATAATTAAAATTTAATGATTTTTAGAGTAAAATAAAATATTTTGATGTTAACAAATTTATTCTTATTTATTGACGTGATACGATTTTTACTGTCTTAATAATAACCTAAATGAAATAATAAACCCAATATCAATTTATATACACCTTTATAAGAAAAGAACGGCAGTGATCACTTCACCTTCCTACAAGCTTCAGTAATTCTTCCACCAATACATCAATTTCTTCATCTTCTTTATTTCTCAACTGGTCCCTCAATTGAATTGCTTTTCTCCTCACACTCTCTCCACTTGTCTCCACCAAAACCTCCTCCCACTTCATCTCTTTGAATCTTCCCATACTTATATTTCTTCACCTCCAAATCAACACCAACCTCCTCAACAAGCCTAACATTAATTGGCTGATCAAGATGCATAGGCATAGCAATTATAGGAACCCCAATTTCATGCTTTCCATAGCAGAGCTCCATCCACAATGACTCACAAACCCACCAATACTATTATTTTGCAAAATTGTTAACTGAGGTGCCCAACCATTTACCACTATGCCCTTCTATCGTACTCTCTCTATAAACCCATTCGGTAAAACCTCATCAACTTTAACAATACCCTTTCCAACAAGAAATCTCAAAACCCAAATGAAATTTACTTCACTCACCTCTCACCCATAAGCTATCTCTTTTATTTCTTCACTAGATAGAAAGTACTCTGTTCCAAATGAAACAAAGACAGATGAATTTCTTTCCTTGTTGTTGAGCCATCTGATTATAGTTTCTGATTCTTCATCTAATTCTTGGATTGGATCTTGAACCAGTGAACGAACAGGTAAAATCCTTGTAGTTGTTAGAACTTGGAGATAATGTATATACTCTGCTTCAATCTCTTGCATTGTCTTTATCAAAATGATGTTTGAAGACTTATCATTACAATTTTGTAAACGCTCTTTGTCCTTGATGTTGTTTGTTGAAGATTCAAAAAGTTGATGAAATTTCTGAGTTCATAATTTTCTAGATAAATTGAAGGAAAAGGGAATTTAACATCTAGATTTTTGAAATAATGGAGAAAAAATGAATTCATAACAGCACTAGAACTTAAGAAAGCAACTGGCTGGATATTTTGTGACAAAGCTAGAGTTGGTGCCCAAGGCTGAACAAAAACATAAATTAGCAAATATGAGTCGAGATTTTTCATGATGTTTGAGAAAGCAGGACTTGATAAATCAAACGCTAATTTAAGGGTTTTCATGAGATCTGGAGGAAGGGCATTGGTTGTGTGGTAATGGGGAGGTAGTTCAGGCAAATTTGGAAGATGAAGCTCCACGAATTTGATAGAAACAGAGTACTTTTCTGAGAGTTTTGGTTTAATTGAGACTAGATTTATTGGTGTGGTACAAAAGTATATTGTGAAATTTCTTGTGGTGAGTTTTTTGGCTAGCTCTATAAATGGAGATACGTGACCATGTGCTAGCCATGGAAGCATGAGTATTTTAATACTTCTTTGTCTGGTGTCCATTTTGTAATGTATTCAAAGATGAATCTCGTAGCTGGTTCTTATAGGCGGAGGAAGTGTTTGGAAATGAACAGTAAATAAATAAATTATAAAAAATAAAAGTTATAGTATTAAGTGTAAAAATAAAA
Organism: Hippophae tibetana; assembly: GCA_037013495.1. Classification (NCBI taxonomy): domain Eukaryota; kingdom Viridiplantae; phylum Streptophyta; class Magnoliopsida; order Rosales; family Elaeagnaceae; genus Hippophae; species Hippophae tibetana. The sequence continues at coordinate 140,628,122 of CM072801.1, read as the reverse complement.
AAAATGACAAAATCAAAATAATAAAATAATAAAGGGATCAAATTGTATAAATTTAAAAATAAAATAACTATAATGTAAAGAAAAAAAAAGTAAGGAAGTGAAATTAAACTGTAAAAATTTAAAAATAAAATATCAAATAATTAAAAATAAAAATAAAAATAACTAAGATATAGAATATACAAAAATATGGGACCATATATATTTTACCTTGATAAGAGTATATATACTTTATTATTAATAAATAGTTATTTTTTAAATAACACTTTAGTGAAAAAGTTTTTATAATATTGTAATTTATTTTTAAATAACTGAACTAAATGATATTTTTCTAAGAATTAAAACAAACTAACGACCTAATTAGCTACATCAATCACTTTTATATATTACAGTAGGTTAGTGGCCATTATAAAGCACGAGAACATATTACATCGATTAGTAAGATATAATAAATTTATATTCAATAGATAATAAAATAATATATACACATAAATATATAATAATAAATTTTTTATATTGTTACATTATTTAATATTTACAAACAAAGTTGTGAGTCAAGAAATAAAAAATAAACTTATAAATTAATTTATATAATTTATTTTTAGATAATTATTTAATAAAAATGATAAGATTGATACAAATATAAAATTAAAAATAATATTAATTTTTTTATTATAATATAATTTTTTTAAAATGTATAAAATACGCATATATGTAAATATTTTAATTGTTGAAAGAAATACTAAAAAACTTTAATCACTAATCAAGTTAAATAATAATATTGTAAAATAAATTGAAGTGTAATTTAATTCATATACGAGTTAGATGAACATTAGTCATAATTTTATAAAAAACGTGATAAGTGTAGAATGTGTTATATAAAATTTAAATTTAATTCTTAATATTGTCATTATACACATTATATTTAAAAATCATATTTTTAAATTCATATTATAAATTTAAGAGTTTTGATATTATCATTATATACAAATTGTACTTTAAAAAATCAACTTTTTATTTTTTTTAAAAGAACTATTATGACGAAGTCGAACCATTACATTCAAAATCATATTTTTTAATTCATAGTATAAATTTAATAAACTTTTAAAATCATTGCATACAAATAATACTTTAAAACCTGTTTTTTAAAAAAGAAAAAAGTTATTTAATTGAAACTTAATTCAAATAATTTAGATATAATTTGATTCATATATGAATATATAAATGACATAGTCATGATTGCACAATCTAGCGAGCATAGGTATAAAGTGATATTAAAAAAACAAAAAAATAAGTATTAATAATGTCATAAAATGATTTTTAAAAATTTATTTTTTCACATTATAGTATAAATTTAACTTGTTAATTAGAAAAAAATTGATTCTTATGCAATTAGATAAATAATATAATCATAAATTTGATATTATTATTTGTATATAAATAGATAAATGACGTACTAATAATCATATATTGTAATTATAAGTGTAAGATACCCTATACAAAATAGTAAAAATTCAAATATTAATATTATTATAATATATAATTTTGATATTCATATTATGTTTATTTTTATTAAAAAATGGTGTTTGAAAAATCTACTAATAAATATAGAGTACTATATGATATAATCAAAATTATATAATTTATTGAAAAGTGTAAAGTGTTTAGTATATAACTAGATAAATACATATTCATATAATATAATTTTGTGATACATGTAAAATATTATTTATAAAAAATAAAAATTTAAGCATTGATATTATCAAAATATATAATTTTGATATTATTATTTGTATATGAGTAATAAAATACATATTCATAATAACATAATTTTGTGTAACGTGTAAATTATTATTTATAAAAAATAAAAAAATAATTACTTATATTATCACAGTATATAATATAAATATTATCATTCCTTAGGTTTTTTATTTAAAAGTTAGCTTGATTCTACTTTTTATTTATGGTATAAATACCATTTTATAAGTGAAATAAAAAAGAGAAAAATGTAGTATTGTCATTTATTAAAATGTATTGTTTTTAAAATATATATTTTTACTTTATAATATAAATTTGATTTTATAAGTTGAAAAAATAAAAAATGAAGACGAAAATTAAAATAATGAAAAACTAACGAAAACTTTTTAGGATAATACAAAGCTTAAATGAAAGAAGTAGGGTGATGATAAAAGTATCTTATAAACTCAAGTGTAAGAGAAATTGGATCCGATCAAATGGTTAAAGAATTATTCATGAAGAAAAAGTTACAATCAATTTTTATTGTTTTAGTGATAAGAGAATGATTAATACGACTCTTAAAAAGGTTTTGAGACAGAGATCATGGAATGTTTTTTTGATTTTCAGATTGTTTAATGGTAAAATTTATTTATTTTTATTTTAAATTATAAATTCAAATAAGATAAAAATATTATTTAATCTAAAAAATATTTTTCATCTTACAAAATTATTACAATTATATTTAAAAGAATAATTTTTAATTTTGCTTACACTCGAGTACAGTGCACAATAATATTGCTTGATGGTATTCGAGATTTATCTGACTTTTCCATGAAATTTTAACGTCATATTATTCTATCGTGGTTTTGCCTTTTCTCTTTTCATATTTGCGCGCAGCTCAACATTTGTATGTCTTTGTTCCAGTGCTAGCAAAACCCTCTACCTCGATTAATCAATCTAACTGCAACAGCTTCATCATCCATTCCGGTGGATGTCCCTTTTTTTTCTTTAAAAAACAAAAATTCTTCATATATTTATTGTCTGTCCATTGACGCAAAACATATTGTGCTTTAGTGCTTGTGCTATACCTTTTTTAATTTTAATTTAATTTAATTTTGCTTAAACCTTTTTTTGGCAATGTATATTACTACCAGTATTAAAAAGATCGGAGTTATCGGCCACTGCATCTGAGTCTCCGATGGCGCTATCAGCCGCTGACCTGCCTGCGATGTACTCGTTACTTGCCAATTCATTGAGCGGCGACGAGAATATTCGCAAACCAGCTGAGATGGCGCTTACTCAGTCTGAGGCCAGGCCTGGCTTCTGCTCTTGTCTTATGGTATTTCTCTCCCCCTGTAGGGTTTTTGCGAATTTTGTCGATTCCGATCTTGTTTAAATCTTGAAATGAATGCATTTTTTAGCCTTTGGACATTTTCGCTTTTTATTATGAGATGTTTTTGAATGCAGGAGGTTATTACAGCCAATGATTTGGTGTCTCAGGTGGATGTTCGTTTAATGGCTTCATTGTATTTCAAGAATAGCATTAATCGGTACTGGAGGAGCAGGCGTGATTCATCGTAAGGAAATATATTCTTTCTTTTGCTTGTTTTCATATTTGGAGGATTTGCATTTTTTTCAATGTGTAAGATGAAGGTTAAATCACCATTTATAAGAACACCTTCATTAGCATTAGGTCTATGGGTTAAAGCTGCGATTGTGAATGAATCACTTTAAATGATGTAATCGTTAAATTTTAGAAGGAATTTGAATGATGGGGTAGTTCAAAATTTTGAGTTTCTTTTGCTCACTCCTGAAAAATGTTCAGCTCCAGAGTTTGCCTAAGAGACAAGCTTGTTGCATTGAAGGGGCGTGTTAGTGCCTTCCCTCACTGTTTTATTGTAAATATTGGGTGTCTGATGGATATTCCATCTTATTCAAAGTTTGATATCTACATTCTATTTCTGAAGTCTCCAGTTCCGTATAGTCTCTTTTTTTTTGAACTGGTGGTGGTGTTAGGAAAGCTCAACACTAGACATAATTGAAAGGAAATCTTCTAGCCTTCTTGGTATGTATGTGCTGAAAAAAATGGGTTCAGTTGGCTTTACCAAAGGATCGGAAGTCTTCTCTGCTGGAGTATTTTCCAGGGGCGGGGGTAAAAAGATGGTTGATACATCGGGGCAGTGCCTTGGATAATTTGGATGGAGAGGAGCAACAGAATTTTTTATGACAAACAACAGAGTTGTAGTCTTTTATGAGATAATGTTTTGTTTTTGAGTTATTTATTATAGCTTCAGCTAAAGATTTCCAAAATCTTTTATAGTTTTCTATGCATTGCAATTGGAAAGCTAGTTTTTATTTATTTATGAGGGCTTATTGTTGTCTTGGTTCTTATAGTACATATTTCTTTCTTTTGATGGTCCACTTTTACTGTTTCTATTTTACCTTTTCTAATAAAGATGCTTTTGTGCTCTATCACCAAAAAAAAAAAAACTGTCTTGTTTTGATTGATCTATATATGTTTCCATGAGTCTATGCTGTGTTTGGTTTGACATATTTAATTTATTTGGTGGCATTTACTAGAATTTGTTGTTATTGCTTATGAATAGTAAATAATGCGAGAATTTGTTTTCAGGGGAATTAGCAACGAGGAGAAAGTGCATCTGAGACATAAACTGTTGGCACACATGAGGGAAGAGAACAATCAGGTGTTAATTTTGAGTTTGCCTTCTTTTATTCTGCATTTTTCTTCCTGTGTATGGGAGAGGATTTAATAGTATACGCTTCATCAGTTTTTGAATTTAACATTCAGGATTTGCCATGAATATAACTGATCAATATTTTCCAAGAATTTTAAGGTATGAATTATTTATCATGGTGAATCAGATCATTCAAATGAAATAAAGGGGGAAAAAGATAAGATAAATGAAATCTACATAATTAACAGGGTTAAACTTGAACACTGGCATGCTGCAGCCTGCGATAAGCTTTGATTGGCTTGTTTATGAATTAAAAAAAAAGGGTTTTACAAATGATGGTAGATTTACATGCAAAAGAACTTCAGGATAAAAGTTACAAATTTATTATACCTATTCCTTCTCATGCTCTCGGCACCATCATAATTGATGTATTCCTCTATTATCCTCAAACAGAAGCTAGTTCACTTCAAGAACCAAATGTTTCATTTTCTTCCTTTTGCTTGCAGTTTTACTTCCTGAAGTTAACTTGAACAGCATTTTTATTGTCTGATTATCTGTGCTTTCATTGCCTTTCTGTTGCAGATTGCTTTAACATTGGCTGTGATTATTTCAAAAATTGCTCGTATAGATTACCCCAAAGAATGGTATGGTTTTGTTGTTATTGTTGGTTATACTTTTTTAATATGACCTTGTGTGGAATGTAAAATATCAATTTGATTCTGTGATGGAACCAGAAGGTCCTTTTGTTTCAACCTTAAAATTCAGTCTCATATGTAAAATTTGGAAGAAAGAGAGTCAAAAGTGAGAACTTAAGATTGCAAGTTAAATACAATTGCAAAAAGGAAAAACCATTGTTTTATGGGATGCTTGCATTCTTATGATGCTTTGAGTCCATATATTTATGTTTTTCATTTGGTTTGGAAAATAACTCAGTTTGGAGAGTGAAAAAATGGATTTTTTTTATATCAACTAAGCAATTATGGATATGGTAAAGAAGTTCAAAGTATTTGACGAGTGTAGAAAATAGAGTGATGTTTGGCTGTCTCTTTAATACCAGACAGGCAGAGTGTATGTCATCTGTTTTGCTGTTGTTGCAGCTTGCTGGAGTGTTGTAGGTCTGATTTGAATATTGAAGCGTATTATCTAAATTGTGATAGAAACCGATTCTTGAAACGTTGAATAAGTTTTGCATCCTAGGTTATGCTTACCCTTTTTTCCCATCTTACAATATTGCATTTATCTATGGATCTGATTACCTGTTCAGGCCAGATATATTCTCAGTGTTAGCCCAACAACTTCAATCAGCGGATGTGTTTTCATCCTATAGGATTTTTTTAACTCTCCTTCGAGTTTTGAAAGAACTGTCCACCAAGCGGCTCACTTCAGATCAAAGGAATTTGGCAGAGGTATGTGTTATTTTGTAATCATCTCTCTTTTTAGAGAATCATGATTCCTAGTTTCATACCCTTTTCCTCATTATTATACAGTGAAGATGGCTGTTGCATTATATTGATGAGACATCATTGTCTTAATCCTATTGGTTAATGTTATAGGCTTAGGTCATAATTTGTTATTTAGGGTTCTATTATCAAGCTCTACCATGTTATGTTCTTAGAATGTGCTCATTAATTTGTTTTTATCTTTAAGTAGTTTTTATGGTATTGGGAAGACCTTTTGTTGCTGGGACTTCGAGGAAGTTTATTTTTTTTCTTTTCTGATCATGATTGTTTATCAATTCTATGAGTGGTTGCATACTTAAAGAAAGACAAATTATATCATTTCTCCCTCCATTCCATTTGAAGAGATGCTTGTTTTTGTGCGTAGATATAAAATAGAGAAAAGGAGATATGGTAATCTCAAAAAGAGAAATTTAAATGGTTCTAATTTATAATTGGTTAATATAGACTGCGCATCTGTTGGTAAATTTGTTGCCCATTGTACCCTGTTTCTATTATTGGGGTTTTTTATTGTACTGATTTGCATTGACTTCTCTCTGCTGTCTCTTGCTCTATCTCAGTTTCTCTGCCCATTTCACTTCCCTACTCATCTCACACTATCCAGCTGATAGTCCCTTGTAAACTTATGCTGATTCTAAATTGTCTGTTTAGCATCCTCTTCAGCTCCTCACTATGTATGAAATACATGAACACATAGAATTCATATTCTTAAAGCTCTTTTTATTTCACACTTCAATAAACCTTTTATCCAATATGTTGTAACAATTTTGAGACGTGTTCTTTCTTTTCCATTGGTATTATGTGTTTCTTTTTCATGGCAGCAATTCAATGTGCAATTTGTTGTAGCTTGTAGGCATGCAAGCATTATTTTCTCAGTCTTCCTGCAATCATTAGTATGATTCTTAAAGGTGCAAGTGTCCATACTCCATACCTGAAGTTAGGTCATGTTTAGTTAGCAGTAATAAATGTAATTTTGAGTATTCTTTTGTCTGTTTCAAACCATTAATACAGAACGGAAAAGAGTCAATTCCAGCAGGAGAAAGTAAAACTCTTTCCATCCTTGCCCTAACAGAATCCATTTGAATGCTATGTTTTCTTGCTTATTTGTATTATTTTTCCCCACCAGTTTTTCTTCATCACAACGAAGTCTTTTCAAATTTTACCCATGTTTTAAAAAAAATTCTATATTTTTTCAATTTTACCTTTTTTTAACTGAGTTAATATTTGACCTAACATAATAATGCTAATAAATTTTCATTCAGTTCAATTCCATTGACATTATCTTATATTTTTGGAATCCGACTTAGAGTCCTAGGAATTACAAGGGTCTGTTCGGTATAGATTCCGTTCACAATAATTTGTTTCTAAAAGAATTTTTTTGGGAATAGAATATAAGATTGGAATGGTATTAGAAAGCTCCCCCCGCTTGCATAAACAACTAGATAACATTTCTCGAGTTTGGTAGACTGTATCCTAATATAATAAGTATTTTTAAAATTAACTAAATAATAGTTTTTGAATTTAATAACATATGCTGAATAGATAATACATCTCTAATTTTTAGATAATATCCTTATTTTTGACAAGTTGTTTATGAATGATAAACTAAAGAGGCCCTAAAATTCTCATTACTTGTTTCCAAGGTTTATTTACCTGTACATTAGTTATAATGTTTGTATACTTTTATTTATTTCTGCTAGAAGCTTAAACAGTTGTGGGTTTCTGTGGCAGATATCATCCCACTTTTTTGATTATAGCTGGCGCCTTTGGCAGACTGATGTACAGACCATATTACATGGATTTTCAGCACTTAGCCAGAGCTCTAATTCCAATTCACTGGAGCAGCATCACAATGAGTTTTACCTAATGTGTGAGCGTTGGTTGTTGTGTCTGAAGATTATACGTCAATTAGTTACAGGTTTCCCCAGTGATGCTAAAACTGTGCAGGTAGTTTTTTATTATTCTGTCTTCACTTTCCCATTACAGTGCTCAAGAGTCAGGAGCATGCTCTGCATTTTTACTTCAATAGTGAATTTAAGGATGATTTATGATAACTAATTTATGAATTATCTTTAGGAGGTCAGGCCAGTCAAAGAGGTCTCTCCTGCACTCTTGAATGCTGTTCAGTCATTCCTTCCATACTGTGAGATAGCTGTTTTTTCTTTATTTAAGCTCAAAGTAGTAATTTTTTTTTCCTTTTCTTTATGTTACTGAACACTGTCCAAGTACTCTAAAAATAGATTCGGGAATTTTTTGTTCTTCTTTATGTGCTCTAGATTGTTAGTATATACCTTTGCCACTCTTATTTTCTGGCTAAGTGGCCTGGTCCGTTAGTTTTCTTATCTAACTCTGCATCTGTTCTTTTTCTTAAGGGGTTTTTGTTCCCCATTAAAAATTTTATATAAAATTGAACTTCATTTTCTAATGCTTAAATGTTTTTCTTTCCTTCTTTTCTTCTTTTGGTGTAGGAGGCATCATAAACTCTGTCAAGTTCTAACTTTTCTGCATTTATTACCTACTTTCCAGATTCATCTTTTCAAAACGGGCAATCTAAATCTTGGGACTTCGTGAAGAGGGTGTGTACAAAATTAATGAAAGTTTTAGTTGCAATTCAAGAAAGACATCCTTATTCATTTGGTGATGAACATGTCCTTCCACCAGTCATGCTTTTTTGTTTAAATAAGATAACAGATCCTGAGCCAGCTGTATTGTCATTTGAGCAATTCCTTATTAAGTGTATGGTAATGGTGAAATGCATATTGGAATGTAAAGAATACAAGGCAAGTCATACTGGTCGCGTGATTGATGAAAACCAGATAACGCTGGAGCAGATGAAGAAAAATGTATCAGGTGTTGTTGGTGGTATCCTGTCCTCTCTTATGCCTAGTGACCGTATTGTACTTCTATGCAACGTATTAATAAGAAGGTACTCCTAAGTTTACTCATTTCTTTTTCTTGAAGGAAAAAGTCAGTTAATATTAGTTCTTTCATTGTATTTTTCTAAAGGTGTTGTTGTATGTGTAGACATGATAGAAATTGTATTTTTACCTTAAATGAATATATGGTGGGCAATGTCTAAAAATTTAAGTATTGCTCGGATGTATGATTTGTCTATATTTGCAGCCTATGCATTAGACTTCATTACTTGCATAGGTGTACAGAGTATGTAGGGTCAATACGACTTGCTTGGATGACCGAGTCATAATGAACAAATTAGTTGTGTTTATTGCTTGATTCTTAATTTCTCTTCATTGCTTTGCCATAGGAACCATGTCAAAAAGCAATTTATGGTGATAATCACTAATGTCCCTTTAGAGTTTTTTCTTTACATAAAGGGTTGTTTTACTAAAAATATGAATTAATATTTCTACAGATATTTTGTTTTGACTCCGAATGATCTAGAGGAGTGGTATCAGAACCCTGAATCTTTCCATCACGAACAGGATATGGTTCAATGGACAGAGAAACTTCGACCTTGTGCTGAAGCTCTTTATATTGTTTTGTTTGAAAACCATAGTCAGGTGTGTTACATTAATTTCCTTTTGGTAAATGTTAATAGAGCTCAAAAGTCATTATAATTTCAGTTAAAAGAGTTATATACTTACGTGACCTTGATTGTTTACTTTTAGCTTCTAGGTCCTGTTGTGGTTTCCATCCTTAAAGAGGCAATGAATGGTTGCCCTACTTCAATGGTTGAAATTACTCCAGCATTGCTTCTGAAAGATGCTGCTTATGGAGCCGCTTCATATGTTTATTATGAGCTCTCAAATTATCTAAGCTTTAAAGATTGGTATGTCCCCCCTATGACTATAAATCATTTTATGTTTGTCTTATCCAGCTTACCCAGACTGTGATGCCATCAATTGCGAGAATTATTTGCTTTTGTGTGGGATTAAAAGCTATTTAGGTGTTTGAGTGAGTGTCTTGTTGGTCCAATCTTGTTTCTTGTTTGATTGTGTTATTATATTAATGAAATTTCTTTGTTTCTTATATATATATATATATATAAAATCTCAAAACTGCCAATTGGTGTTATTGGCACTGAGCCTTACGGAGGGCCAAGCAAATTGGCTTGTATGGGTGCATGATAGATTTATCTTAATTATTACCATGACATCTACTAATCTCCCTCCCACGTTTTTGTAGTTTATGCAACACTACTGAAATGATTGTTGTGCATATTCGTTGACTTGATTAACAAACTGTAGCGATTAATCGGAGTGTCCTGATTGGATAAAATTTCTAGCAGAAACTTATTAAAAAAGTGTGTTTTAAAAATTTAAAAAGTTGATTTCATACATTTTATAGGAATCATATTTATATTGCTATATTCCTGGTAGAAGTTTATGGTTAGCATGTGTTCTTGATGAGTTGATTCTAAGTTCTAAGAAAGTGTTAATGTCACATTCTCCATTAGTTGGCTTCAAAAGGATATATGATTATTTTCTTAAATTTAATTCCTGCAGGTTTAATGGTGCATTATCTGTAGAGCTCTCGAATGACCATCCAAATATGCGTGTCATTCATCGAAAAGTTGCCCTGATATTGGGACATTGGGTTTCTGAGGTAGCAATATTTTTTTATAGCTGCATATTATAATATATACTATACAAAAAGAAAAATAAACTGTTACTATATTTGTTCAGTCCTCTTGTGAGTCTGCTTTAGCATGATTGTGTATAAGTTCTGTATGGTGAGCTAAGGCAGAATGATGGATGCAATTGCAATGTTTGTTTTTTCGTGCCATTACCCACTCAATCCTGAAACCTTCATAGAAAATTTTAATTTTTCTGTAAAAAGTAGGGAAATGGTTAAAATCTAAAAATATAAAAGTGCATGATTCAATATGTAACATCCACAGCCCATGTTTTCACTCTTATACAGTGATTTCCCGTGCTCTCAATGCAATTTTATGCTGGAAAACCATGTGACTTTTGATTGTCTTCTTGTTACTGACTAAAAGTAATAAGAAATGACAAAGTTTTACTACTTTTTTTTCCCATCAGGCATTTAAAACTCTATTTCTGGCCTATTTGACTGTTGCATGTATGCATATAGTTCCCATGGATTCAGAATACAGTCATTGTCTTGTTGATATAATTTTTTGTATTTAAAAAAGAAGAAGGGTGATATACTGCTATTGCTATTTTGTTCTGGGCAGGAAGGAAAAGCATTCTGAACTATCCAACAGCATCTTAATGACTGCCTTTTGTCCTTGGTTTTAGAGATTGAAAAGAGTTGATGAATTAATTTCTTTAATTGGATTTTATGTTTTTTGTCTTCTTTATTTGATCCTTCATATATTAATTATGCCTCTTTGAAATTATAGAAAAATATTGTTGTTTGTGATGTGTTTTTATGATTAATTCCTTTGTTTATGTTGTTGGTAGGTAAAGGATGACACAAGAAGACCTGTATATTGTGCTTTGATCAGGTTACTGCAGGACAAAGATGTATCTGTTAAAGTATGAAGCAATCACATTTTGGAAACAATCATTTCAATGCATTTTTGCTGTTAAATTTACTTTAACCACTGAATGTGTCCTTGTGTTGCCTTAGTTGGCAGCCTCTAGGTCGTTGTGCTTACATGTTGAAGATGCTAACTTTTTGGAGAGAGAATTCAAAGATCTCCTTCCTATATGCTGGGATTCCTGTTTTAAATTAGTTGAGGAAGTTCGAGAGTTTGACTCTAAGGTAAATGGCTGTCGCTTTAAAATTTTAAATTACGTCTTTGTTAAGTCAACTATCACTCCTCTTCTGATTTTTTTGTCTATGTTATAGGAGAGATCATGAAACCTCCTTTGCTAGGCTTATTAAATGGCCGTAGCAAGTATAATTTAACTCTTGCCCATTTCACTCCATTTTTGCAAGTGAGCTTCTAAATTAGTATTACTGCATGTCAGCAAAAATGGGGAAAAAGTAACATAACTTTACAACCAATATCAAAATTAAAGATTTAATATGTATTTATTATTGAATTAGGTACTAAAGTAGATTTCCTCAACTGCTATTGAGAGGTTCTACTTCTCATATTATATTTTATTATTAATTTCTTTTATTTGTATTTAGTAATTTATGTATTTCGTTCGTATGTGTTTGCTTTTCTTTCATTTACTTTCAGGTACAGGTTTTAAATTTGGTTTCTGTTCTTCTCGAACATGTCAGTGAAGTCACTCCTTTTGCAACCCAGCTGATGCAATTTTTTCAAAAGGTAAGAACTCAATGGTTGCCTTTTGGTTCAGTCAGGTTCCATTTCTTTGAAAGGAAGTATGGAGAATGACCTCATCTAAAGTATCACCTTTTCTTGTGCTGCAGTTTATCAACAATTGTTTATAATAGTATTAGGCTACATGATATTTGCACCAGATGTTCATTTTCATTTAGTTCTATTATGATCCCATCAATTGGTAGAGGAATTTAATGAGAAGTGCTAAGAACGTACAAATTTTTATACACTTTTTGTAGACACCACCTATATCATGAGATGTGGTAGAATTATTTGGAAAATGGATAAGTGATTCTTTTTTCTATATAATGCTGATATATGGCGCAACATAAGTGGTGTTTGCAAATGTGTCTTTAGCATTCTTTGGAATTTAGTTATCTACATTTTTATTTGCTAATTAAACTCTCTTCATCATAAATGACTAAAAACAATTAATTTATTTTGTTTGCTTTGCTAATCTGACAATGATATGTTTAAATACCTGAGAAGGGGTATGACGTTAGAAATTTCCCCCTTTCCCTTTGAGTTGAGTATTATGCTGTTCAAGTGCTTTTATCTGCTGGCAAACTTATAGCGATCTTATCATGTACTTATGTGCTTTAACTTTTCCATTCTCATCTGTAAAGGTATGGGAGGAATCTTCTGGTGAAAGTCTGCTGCAGATCCAACTCCTCATTGCTCTCAAGAACTTGGTAGTTGCATTACGATATCAGTCACCTAGTTGCTACAACATCCTACTGCCCATTTTGCAAAAGGGAATTGATATAAATAGCCCAGATGAAGTTAACCTTCTAGAGGACAGCATGCTGGTCAGCCTATCATTTTTTATGGTTATTGTTTAACAAGCAGCAAGTCTACAAATACCTTGCTAATATTGTGGGCATTACTATGGCAGTTATGGGAAGCAACTCTTTCTAATGCTCCTGCAATGGTGCCTCAACTGTTGGCATGTTTTCCTTGTCTAGTGGATATCATGGAAAGAAGTTTTGATCACTTACAGGTTAGACGATCTGGATTATGCAAAAAAGTTATACTTCCTAAGAAGAGTACTCCTTACTTTTTGTTGGAATTACATTTTGTTCGTTTCCTAATTTATCTTGCTATATTTCTACTTGCCTTCTTATGCTTCTTTGTCTTTGTACTGAATATTATTACTGATTGCTAAACTAATTGCAGGTTGCTGTTAATATCATAGAAGATTATGTTATTCTGGGTGGAGCGGAGTTTCTTAGCATGCATGCTTCAAGAGTCACTAAAACCCTTGATCTGATTGTTGGAAATGTCAATGATAAAGGACTACGTTCAACTCTTCCAGTCATTGATATCCTTATACAGGTAACTATTAAGTATTTAGTAAAATTTGGCACTGTGATGGGGTTACACGGAAGACTGAATTTTGGGAGTTCAAAAAGAGGGGGATAAATGCAAAGAGAAAAACTTGACAATGATTTTGCTATGTTTCAGTGTTTTCCTGTGGAAGTACCCCCATTGATAAGCAATGCTTTGCAAGTAAGTGTTTTTTTTTTTGAGACATTCTAATAAATCTACTTAAGTTATAATTTCTTTTCAAATTATTTTTATACACATTCTATTCAATATTTGTAGAAATTACTTGTTATGTGTTTGAGTGGTGGAGATGACCGTGATCCTTTGAAGGAAGCCGTTAAATCATCTTCAGCTGCCATCTTTGCAAGAATTTTGGTTATGAATACCAACTACCTTGCCCAGTTGACTGCAGAACCCTCACTTTTGTTGTTCCTCCATAATTCTGGTGTCGCAATTGAAGAAAACGTGCTTCTTTGTCTTATTGACTTATGGCTTGACAAGGTTAGCAGACTATGGACTTGCAGACATCCTCTGTATCATGTAGAATTTCCTGCTTCCAATCAGATTGTACTACCTTTATCCACTATACACTTTTGTTGATATCTACTATCCGCTATAAAACTTTGTTGATACAAATTTAGTGAAACCTGCATGCTATTAATGGAATATAGTGAACGTGTATGTGTTTTTGAAGAGTGCAAAGTTTTAGAAAATTCTTGAAAAGTACTTTGTACAAAACCCACCGTCCTCTCTATAGAGACATCCACCTTCCTAACTTGCTTCCCTTTATTTATTTTTCTTTCTTTCTTTCTTTTTTCTCTTTTTTTTTTGCAAAAACTTCCCTTTTTATATATGATCTAACTTTTGATAGTATCTTGACAAGAAATAATTCTTAGCAAAATTAGAAAATTCAGGACTTTGCATTCATCAAGCAAATAAATTGATCTGACCAAAGATCAGGGACACAAATGTCCTTGAATCCTATTTTTTGTTCAATCTGACCAGTTACAAGTCTTGTGATTAGATTCATCAGTATTGTCAATTTTATTACCTTTGTTTGACAACATAGCTATAATAGTCTTAATTTAATCTCGGACCTTAATTTTTTTCTCTTCCCAGTTATTGCCAAACCTCTATTTGTAATTTTTTCTTCTTCTGGTCACAGGTGGATAATGTATCTTCCATCCAGAAGAAGGCATTTGGCTTGGCCCTTTCAACAACATTGAAACTAAGATTGCCACAAGTCCTTGATAAACTTGATCAAATCTTGAGGTGCAACTTTGAGAACAATGAATTTCATGTGTTGCAAGTCTTCTATATCTTATACTTGTGAATTCATGCAGTGTGTGTACAAGTGTGATTATGGGTGGCAATGATGACCTAAGGGACGAGAACTCGAGGTTAGATTCCTTATAACGTGATGAATTTTAACTATTGAACAACTATTTGATCTTATAATTAGTAATGAATGCCAGTGGGGATAACACAAGCTCCAGCAGGTCTGATGGTGAAGTTACCATTCCAAGTAAAGAAGCGCGTAGAAGACAGGTAAATACTCTTTGGGTATAATGAGTTCTTATTAGATTATGGAATGAATGCATTTTGGTTACTTCTGCTTGATTTGTTGTATCTGGTCCCAGATCAAGTTTTCAGATCCTATCAACCAGCTGTCACTTGAGGCCTCAGTCAAAGAAAATCTTCAAACACTGTCTGCACTTTATGGAGAATCATTTAATTCTGCCATTAACCGCATGCATCCTTCAGCATTGAGCCAACTAAAGCAGGCATTGAAGATGCCATAGTTGATTCTGGTACTTGAATCTTTGTCAGGTGTCACATCAGCTGTTCAGGACCCTTCAGATTTCTACTGCTATGGGAGATTTTAGGGTGAGTTGAGTTTTTCTATACCCAGTCAGAAGTGATTTTATCTACTTGGGTAAAAGGGAAATGTAAGTAAGTTTGCATCTTGTGAAGAAACATAATGGTTCTCATTGATAAATGACATAATTTGCAATTGAACTATAGGAAAAACTCTAATTTCCACTCAAAAATAAACTAAATGTTCCATTAATTACGATAGAATCTACCTGATTTGATAGTGGGACCATGTATGACCACCAATAAAAAATGGATACGTTTGTGGGATAGGAAGTACAAATATAATCACACTTTTAACTTATTGTGCATTTTGCCCTCCAGGTGATGTCCAAGTTGATCGGGTTTTGATGATTTAGGGTTGTGGATCCTACACTATTATTTGAGCTTTTCCACCTCGCCCCCTGTTTTTCTTCCCTTAATTGATTGGGTCGAGTTATATATGCCCCTTGGCCTTCAAGCAGCTGTGTAAATAGCTTGGAAAGTTATTTTCCGATTGTATTTATCTAAGGTGTGAAGGGTCACGTCATTCTATAGGAAACAAAAGAAATTACAATTTTACTAAAAAAAAATGAGTGAACAGAAAAGAGCATGTAATTGAATTATTATTAAGAGGTCGTTTCTGGATTTCTGATTTTTCTAGCCTCGGCTGGCAACTGCTGCTATTAAAATTTCTGCACATCTAAGTTTTTACCTCCTTTTGCTTTTTTTCCCTTTCACAAAAAGAGATGCATCAAGTTTTTACCTTGATAGCCATATATTGTGGAGTTTATTTCTTTGGTGTTTTATAGTATATTTTACCGATGATTTTGAGAAACGAAGATAGGGATTGCTTTTCATTTAAGGTGTAGTAATAAGGAAATAAAAGAAATGGAAATGGAATCCTTTTAATTCACTTGTTTATCTCTTAAAGATTTAGTGCAAATGGAATAAAAGCCGTGCAACTTTAAGTGTCATTCTCCATTGTTTATATATTCTCCCTTGGTATTCTCTTGCGATATGCAATTACATAACAATCATTAATTTTAATATATATATTATTTTATCTTAATCATTATTATTTCTAAAAAGGGCATTTTAATAAATAAATATTTTCATTCTAATTTCTTACCTTTCTTTAGAAAAAAGGGTTTGGTTATGTTTATTTTGATTCCGATTGATTTATATGGTAGATTAGTAAACATATTTTAAATTTTAATCCTGTTTATAAGTTTTTTTTATTTAAATTGTATTATATTTATATTTTAAATAGTATCCTCCAATTTTTTTTTATATCTTAAAATATCCAAACAAAAGATGAAAAGTAGAATACTAGTCATCTTTTTATGTAGTTTTAAAGTATGCATTGTTAATCCATGAGTAATGGAATTGATATTTTTGGGACAAAATTGAAAATGAAAGTTCCTATCTTGTCTGAACTTTCAAATCTCTTTAAATAAAACACATTTAGTAACTAAGCAAATACCTTGTTAGTTAGTCAAACTAATGGCCTGCAAACATTCAGACTTGAAACAAATCTTCATTCAGTTTCTTTCTACAGTAAATTTAACAGTAAGAACTAAGATTTGTAATACAACACATAAAGGGAATAACATACCTTTGACAGGTTGTAGTGTTCCCCAAACCAAGTCATCACTGCAATCACACCTAAATCAACCTTACACATCCTCCTTATAAGGCTAGCCTTAATGCTTATTTTAATCCAAGCTTTATTCTACTTCTCCCACCTCTTGCTCACAATAATGGATTGTTGTAACTTTACCCACAACATTCCTTCTTTCCTAAAAGAGAGTTTTAAGAAACTCCTTGGTTAACATATTGACCCAACCTTATCAAGGATCATCTCATTGCAAATATGGAAGATGGTTTAAATTAAATAACAAAAATGATTAACCTCTTCGTTCGAGCATATATCACTCATAGTCTTTCAAATATCAATAAAACCCATATTATTAGCTCTTTTATGTAAGTTATTAAAAATTGATAGTTTTTAAACCTCCAAATATTATCACGTTTTTATAAAACATGTATGATATCTTTAAAGCTGTTATTACATTATTACATAATCTGCACATTTTATTTTTTGCACAATTGAACATAAGTTGGAAGAATTCCATTACAAATCTTCTATATGAAAAAGATGGAAGGATGAACTCATTAACATCTAGTAAACTAGTGCTTATTCAACCATTTTTTATTCTAAGAAACACACACAATTAGTTAAGTTATATCATTATTTATAATTTAATTTAAATTAATCTTGTTTTACAATATCTTTTGATCATTATTTGTGTTATTGATACTTTTTTGATATTCACTTACACATATTTGTCATATACTTGTGTGGAATTTAAATGGTGGTAAGTAAAAATTTGGGTGAAGGACCTTAAAAGTTTTATAACTTTCAATAAAAGTATACAAAAGTTATATAGTTATTAAGTGGAATACAAATTTTTTATAGTTATTAAGTGATACACAAAAGTCATATAGTTTCTAAAAAAGGTACACATTGATCCTAAATTGACAATTCATAATTTTTTCTTATGAAAACAGTCATGTGCTTTTTTATTTTAAGACATTTTTGAAATTATATATTAATAAAAAAACTAATTCTTAATTTTAAGAAGACTCAAAATGTTAATGATTAACTTAGGATTAATGTGTATATTTTCTGAAAGTTATAGAACTTTTGTACAATATTTAATAATTGTAAGATTTTTATACATTTTTATTGAAAGTTTTAGGACTTCTATTGTTCTTCATCTTAAATTTTTTAGAGTAAACAGATTTTTATATTATTGAACTTTGAAAATTGTTTCAAATATACAATCAAATTTTTATTTGTTACTTTTATACTATCGAATTTTTAATTTATTACAAATATAATATTAGTGGTTAATTTTAACTAGTTAAAATTAACGTGTAAAACCTAAAATACTCCCTTCCACCATGCATACAGACCAACCACACCATAACCCACCACTAGCACGAACCCACCCTTCGCACCACCGATTCTAACAATGCTATCAATCAAAATCAACAAAATCTTTATTCGGTATTCAAAACTGTAACCATAGATTTGTCATCAAAATCTTTATAATTTTGGGAAGAAGAATTTGAATCAGTATTCCCGCTAAACCCATATCTAGAAAACAATTTCTCAAATGGGATTGTCTTATTATCATCAAAATTCTAATTTTTATTGAAATTAACAAAAAGAGAACTCAGAGTATAGCGAAAATCTCAATAACCCACAACCCAAAACCTTAAACCTTAAAACCACAAATTCCAAAACCTTAAATCTCAAACCTAAAATCCCAAAACCTTAAACCCAAAATTCTAAAATCCTAAAGCCCAAATCCCAAATCCTAAAACCCTAAACCTTAAAGTCCAAATCCTAAATCCTAGAACCCTAAACCTTATTTAGAAAAATAATAATTTTAACCCTAAACCTTAACCCACAAATATAACCCTAAACCCTAAACCCCTAAAACCCTAAATCTCAAATCCTAAACCTTAAAACCCTAAACCCTATTTAGAAAAATAATAATTTTAATAATATATTTTCTTTTTAAGTAATAATTATTTAGAAAAATAATGATTTTAATAATATATTTTATCTAACAAAAAAATAATAATTAAATGATATTATTTAAACTTTAATGAATATAAGGGTATTAAAATAATTTATAGTTTTTTCCATTCCATTCTAATGGCAAACCAAACACTGTAATAATGATTTATTCTTTGATTTAAATAGTTAAACCAAACAACACTGTTTCCTTTTAATTCTGATTTTGATTTCATTCTGAAATAGAAAGAGAAAAATTTCTCCACTATGAGCGGGTTCGTAGAGATGTCTTGGGTGTAGTTGGTTGGTGTGGGTGGAGTATTTTGAAGTTTACATATAGAAAAACATTAACTTCCTTAAAAATTAACCACTAATGGTATATTTACATTAAACTTTCTTTATAAAAATCACAAATAAAAATTAGGTGGTATATTTGTAACAACCTCAAAGTTAAATGATATAAAAATTTATTTACTCAAGATTTTATACTCATTTAATTTTTCCTTTTCACGTGTATATGTAAAAATTCAAATTTTATATACTCAACTATACATTAAAAAACTTGCTTTAACTCTATCCTTATATAAAAATATAGATATATAAGTAAAAAAAACTTTTATTTATTTTCTTATTTATAAGTAAATTAAAATCTCTCAAATTTTTTTGAAATAACAAAAAATTAAATAAATTTAAAAAATAACAATAAATTAAATAAATTTAAAAAATAACAATTAAATCCTATATTGTATTTATTACTTTTTAAGGAATATATTTGTAAGAAAATTATTAAATTTAGAAGAATATAGTATAATAAAATAATAATTAAGAGAATATAAGTGCTTATTTTTTTAAACTTAAAAGATATATTTACAATTTTTTGTTCACTTATTTATTATATTTGTACGATGATTATTCAAATTAGGAATGTTCACGTTCTAATTTTGAGTAAAAAAAAATTAGTTAGATTAGATCGTTTGGTTATTGAAAATATTGTAACCTAACGATTTAATCCGATTTGATTAACAGTTTTCAATAATTTGATCCGATTAATAATAAATAAATATGATATATCTTTAAATAAAATATGAATTTTTTTAATCAATTGAGAATTGATATGAAAAATTTAATGTATTTTTAAAATCGATTTGGTCTAATCCGTTCCGATCGGTTTAAAAATTAATACAATCGGATTAGATCGTTTAAAAATCAGATTAGACTATTTCATTTATAAAATTATTCGGATTCTATCTAAGATTTTTGTACAACCCTGTTACAAATCCAGAAAGGCATTCAGTCTAACGAACTTATTTTTAAAATAATTATGTAATACATTTAAATGTTTAAATAAATCAAGCTTGAAACCGGAGGCTACCGAACCTATTGGAGCTCAAAGAATCTCGTTTATTCCACTTGGAAGCCTCGGTCTTATATTGTCGTTGGAAACCACCTGTTCCGATCACACAGCCTCACAGGTAACAGGCCATTGAAGGCACCTACTTGGCTCTTCAATCTTCTCCAATCCTTATTATAACAATAGTTTCTTCGATATATCTCATCCCATCCTAAAGTATTAAACCTCACTTTCCTCATTAAAACCCCTCACAATGGCTTCCAAGCTTCTCGCTTCAACTCTTCGCCAAACCCTAGCATCTAAAACCCCAACTACCTCTCGCTTCCTACGCTCTCTCTCCACCGCCACAGCCGCGGTCGAGCCCTTCGATGACCCAAATGGAATCACCATGAAAGGGGTTCGAATCTCCTGTCGACCCCTCTATCTCGATCTTCAAGCTACATCCCCAGTTGACCCTAGAGTACTTGACGCTATGTTGCCCTTTTATATCTCTCGATATGGAAACCCTCACTCTCGAACTCACCTCTATGGTTGGGAGTCCGACACAGCTGTCGAAAACTCTCGTGCCCAAGTAGCTTCCCTCATCAACGCTTAACCTAAAGAGATCATTTTCACCTCTTGTGCTACTGAGTGTAACAATATTTCCATTAAAGGCGTTATGCTATTTTACAAGGACAAAAAACGACATGTTGTTACTATCCAAACGGAGCGTAAGTGTGTTCTGGATTCCTGTCGTCACCTACAACAAGAAGGTTTTGAGATTACCTACTTGCCAGTTGAGTCTGATGGGCTTGTGGATTTGGAAAAGCTTAAGGCTGCGATTAGGCCTGATACTGGGTTGGTTTCGGTTATGGCTGTGAATAATGAAATTGGTGTGATTCAACCTATGGAGGAGATTGGGAAATTTTGTAAGGAAAAGAATGTTCCTTTTCATACTGATGCTGCTCAGGCCTTGGGAAAAATACCTGTTGATGTGGAGAAGTGGAATGTGAGCTTAATGTCATTGAGTGGGCATAAGGTTTATGGTCCAAAGGGTTTGGGTGCTTTGTATTTGAGATGGCGGCCGAGGATTCAGGTTGAGCTGCAAATGAATGGTGGCTGACAGGAGAGGGGTATTAGGAGTGGCACTGTGCCAACTCCATTGGTTGTTGAAATGGGGGGCAGCTTGTGAGCTTGCTATGAAAGAAATGGAGTATGATCATTATAGGATTAGCGCTTTACAAGAGAGGCTGCTTAATGAGATTGGGGATAGAATTGATGGAGTTGTGGTTAATGGGAGTATAGAGAGGAGATATGCTGGGAATTTGAACTTGTCATTTGCTTATGTTGAAGGAGAGAGCTTGTTTATGGGATTGAAAGAGGTAGCAGTTTCGAGTGGAAGTGCTTGTACAAGTGCAAGTTTGGAGCCATCTTATGTGTTGAGAGCATTGGGTGTAGATGAGGATATGGCGCATACTTCAATCAGGTTTGGAATTGGGAGGTTCACAACAGAAGCAGAGATTGATCGAGCAATCGAGCTGACTGTGCATCAGGTGGAGAAGTTGAGGGAAATGAGTCCTCTTTATGAAATGGTTAAGGAAGGAATCAACATTAAGAACATACAGTGGGCACAGCATTAGTGAACTAAAGGAGCAGCTTGTGAGTTGAAGATAGACCCTCGAGAGCTACTTGACTCCAAATCCAGAATGAGTATTTTCAGTGGTTTTTGTTTTATACTTTATGGGTGCCTTTGGGAAATGTTTTTTATAAGGTACATATGTTACTCGAATTTTGCAAATAATTAGTGCTCCTAAAGATCTGTATGTTAATAAACCAGCCTGATCTTGATGACAACAATAAATAGATTAAACTGCTATAGCTGATGATATGTATATTACCTTATTGATATTGATTACATTATTTATGCATGGAAGACCTGTATAATATGTGCGTGTGAGTTCTGCATAATACAGGCGGTTCTTTTGGGATTTTGATATTTGTTAAGAACCTGACGGAGCAGTTTGTGAAGGAAAGTTGTTTTCTGCATCTTTAGTGTTTGTTTTTGGTGAAAATGGTTGAACTTCTAAATAGCCAGGTAAATAGAAAGTATTAATTGAGAGAGCATGGAGAACACAGGGTACTGGAACTTCAGGTGTAGTTCACAGTTCGATTTTAACTTTCTCTTTCTTTCTCTCTCTCTCACTCTCTCATTGTGTTTGTTGCATAAGCAGTCTAGGACATCTTTGACCCAGCTATACTCAATACTGTTTATCTTTACGAAAAGGAAATTGACATAAGTAGCTCAGCTGATGTCATTCTTCTAGAGGACAACCAGCTGGCAGCCTACCAAAATGGGAGATGTTACTGATTACCACTCTGGCTAATAGCATGCCTTCTACATGCAATACTTGTCTTGAATTGTTATAAACCATTACTATCTCTCTGATTCGAACTACACTAATTACGTTTTGATTAAAAAAAACCAACACTATATTCCAAATTGTTGTTTGAGCCCAAATATAAGTAAAGACTGACACTTTTCCTAAATAAATATCTGGCAGCTGATTTGTTTGTATTGATGTATAACAGTCGATGGAAGCCAGACATATTCATGCTCTGTTGTGGGTTGCCTTATCTGGTGTAAGTCCTGTAAAGACTTGTTAACTTGCAGGTTAGGTATATTGGATGAGGATAGGCAACCTTGTTAACTTTTTGGTATTTGTTGAGCTATCATCAATATTATTATCTATGATCCTTCACGAATTTGAGGCAGTCACCCTAGCATGTAATTATGGGACCCATAATTTTCACTGTATATTTACCTTTATCTGTCTCTATGTACCCCCAAGTTTTTTTTTTCAAAAAAAATTAATATAATTATTATTGAAAGTGCAATCTTTTCATTATATTTCAAAACTTTATCTAATTTTTTATTAAGTAATACAAATAACATACCATATATAATAACAAATTTGTATATGCCATATACAATATTAACACAAAATTTATATAAATTTGTATGAAATATCTTTTTTTTTTCAACAAAAACACTTTTTAATACCTAAAAGCTTCATTTTTCTAAAAGTATCATAAAATGATAAAATGGTGAAGTTTATTCCAACTCTTTCCAACCTTAACATATTAATGATTATTGACGATTGTTGGCAACTGATAATTGACCAATCTTTGATCACCATTACTGGTTGTTGACCAACAGTTTATTGGTTTTCACCATGGCTGGCCAAGACCGCCCACTGACCACCATCTAGTTATGTATTTTATTTGGTTGATGCATACTTCATTTTCGTTAGGTTGAGATGAAGTGAGCTTTATCTAGTCAAAATTACTATCCACCAATCTAAGCTCATGCTGAGTTTTATTCTAACAAGAGTTGCAACCAGGGTGGATCTATGTGGTGGTTTGGAGGTCACATGTCCTTACTTACTTAAAAATATAATTTTACATGTAAACTTTTATAATTTTCATGAAAGATTATGTCTAACACATAGTGTATTCTCTCAACTTTACTTTTACGCCCATATTCAATGTAAAATATTTAAAGTTCCAAAGTTTATGTGTAAACTCAACTTTTTAAAATTAAAATCTAATTAAAAAAACAAAAACAAAAAAAACATCATATTTTGATATTTCTTTGATAAAAAAACTTTATCGTCAATTTTTAGTCTTAATGTTTAATTTATTATTCATTTGTGATTTTTCATGCACTCATATTTTAGATCACCGCATAACAACATGAAGAATAACTACAACATAGGTGCTGGTAGTCTGAGGTTGAATTCATCGATGTTTGGTCAATTGATCCTTAAAAGTAAGAGGGCAAAGGCTGGACATACCATTATATGATTTTGTTTTTCTTTCACAAGTATAAGTTTTATAAATTAAATATCGAAATTTGATTATGGTAATCATTCATATTTTTGAAAGCAGTTTTGTATATAAATTCTTTTACTAGGATAAATTAGAGATTAAAGAGTAGGGGATCATAAGAACCTTACGTCCATTGCAGTTGCAGGTTCATAATTACAATAATGATGGGTAAGAATTGTCATTCATAGAGCCAAATTTGGCATTGACGGAGAACCTTTTACCATAGAATTATTTCACAACAGAGTAAGCTGCATTCATTTAAATTTCTAGCAATTATATCTCTAGGATTAGCCATTAATTGAGGATATGAATTCTGATACTATTGGTTTCAAGTACTATTTGAGTATTATTTTAGCATTTTCAAGTATCTTATGAATTGCATAGCATAAGAAGCAAATATTACTAATAATTCATGCCTTCTTGACAATCTTATAAATGAAAAAAATAATAAAAAATTGTCTGCTTTGTTTAACAATTTTAACAGGTGCATAACTTTACTTTCTTCCCACTTTTTCTGACCGAGTACCGGAGATTTTCCGCAAAGGAAGGCATCTAACATTCCTCAACCAATAGTGTTTGAACATAGACTGCAGGGTAAGCAATGTGTACTTACATTTAGAGTTTAGAGTTTAGACCATGCAAATGGCTAAACAAACATCTGTATGCAGTTGGATTATCTTTTTTATTATTATATGCACATTTTGAGTTACTTGTTATTACAACTTGCATTAGTCTGACTACAGTACTCCTTTGGATTACGCTACCTTCTTCTTACATTCAATATTTATTATGTTCTGAGTGCAGAGAACATAATAATAATAATAATACAGATTGATGGTAATTAATTAGAAGTAAACCAATAATAATATTGATGATTATGCAGAGAAATAAAAGATGAGGGAAGTAGACATAGGGATATACCCATTAATGTTATTAAGTAGTAGTGTTCGTAAAGGTAACGGCACCTGCCCTGTATAAAATAACTGTGCATGTGGATTGTGTGATGGGCATAATTGTAATATAGTGAAATGAAATGGGGTAATTTAGTAAATAAAAATTTGATGACTTTTCATCACCGTGTTTGACCAGGTAGGCAGAGAGGAGAGATTGCGTGAGAATCCCTTTGGGTCTGAAACAAAGCCATCGCAATCCCGCCTTTATTTGTGTTAAAAGTTGTTTAGATATTTCGATTAATATAATCGAGGCCTTGAATTGTGTACTCTTTGTTCAATCACCACGTGTTCTTTCCACGCACTTTCAGGAATTTGCCTTCTCATCCGTACCTTACACCTTTAGAAGAAATTATTTGTATTGGAATAAAATTTCATCGCTAAAAAAAAAAGGAATTATTATTTTTTTCTTTTCTCTCTTCTGTGAAAATATCATGTATTATTAATTTAGATTAGTATTCCTAATTTAATGTATAATTTCTCTAATTAAATATTATAAGTTATGTGGAGTTACTTCTAAAAATACAACAATTTTTTTTTAATTAAATTAACACGTAAATGTTTAAATTTTTGAAACGTAAGATTTGATTATCAAATTTTTAAAACTTTATGTATAAATCTTTAAATTTTTAAATAATATGATTTATTGTTCAAATTTTTATACACATAGATTTTAAAATTTTAATTTATAAATATATATTTTAGTAAACAAATTAGGATTGAAGTATATGAAATTTTAAAATTTTGATAAGTAAATTATATGATTTAAAAGTTTATAAATCTATATGTAAAATTTTAAAAATTTGAAAATCAAATTATATGTTTTAACATTTAAAAAATCTATATATGAATTTAATTAAAATTTAAGAACCCATATTTTACTTTAATCTATAATATTGAGTTAATTATAATGTATTTCAAATTTAAGATAATTTTTTTCCCATAATTAACTATCCCTTACACACTTACACCCCTCTCCTTTCATTGCTTTATCCAAAATCAATGTGAAATGTGAGCTGTTGAAGCTCTAACTCTAACCTTTAGTTCATTAAAATAATAATAAATAATAAATCTCAAACTTTAGTATGATTAGCTTATGAAGGATATACATTTTCATTGGGATTTCTAAAAGATCTTTCTTTCTTTACAAATTGTTTTTTTATTTTCTGTTATGAAAAGTGTCTAGGAAAATGCAAAATCTCTTTTTAAAATATGGTTATTTAGGAATTAAAAACATGTTTGATTAATATAGGGATTATAAGTTATTCATTTATTTTTGGTCACGGGGATTACAACTTATGCATACATATTTCAAAATCATATGTAAACATGGACTTGGAGATTATGGGCTTCATCTATTATTTTTATATATTTTATTTAGTAATTATAAATAATAATAATAATAATTTCAAAAAATATAGAGAAAGTATATGTAAAAGTTAATATATTGGGATGACATTTGAAAGTTTTTCATGTGATAATTAATTAAACAAAATTAACACTAATAATGGGGCCAGGGGAAATATTGCTGAAGACCATGTTGAAATTAGGGGATTTTGACTGGCTGTCTAACTCGTTGAGATTTTATTAATCACCTAGGATCCATCATTTAAGATTCATGATATATTTCAGCATCATTCTCCATTCACAGGTTTTGCAGCAATAATATCCTATTCAAATGTAAATCAAATAGATATATATTATAATATTATTGATAAATATACTTAAATTCATATAATTATATGTAACAAAGAAATTATTAGGTCCATTGTAATATAATTGTGATATATAAAAATAATAATTTAAAATACAATAATCTTATTATAAAAACATATTGGGCAATACAGTAATATCACATTCCTGTTTTGAAAAACTAATTAATGAAACCAATGTTTTCAAGTTACGCTGAAATTTATGCAGTTTTGATTAACATGATTCAAGGTCACTAAGTAGATCGATCTACATACTTATCCTTTGAGATTGGAATTTTTTTTAATAAAATTTCCCTAAATAAATAAACAAATAAAAATCCCTAAATACAGGGGTATATATGACTCATCAGTAACAATTATTGATTGAAAAAAAGGATCATGTGATACAAGTAACTAATCTCCTTTTTTATTTGCAGTTAAACTATATATTGAACTAAACAAGTTAATTTTGGTTTGACTTGGGACTTGTATTTAAGACACAATTGCGTACGTTAACCCTTTTTCTCATTACTCACAATAAATGTTATTGTTCTGTTTCTCCCAATATGGCTGTTTTTGTGAAACAAAGAAAACCAAGTAACTATATTAAAAGATAGGATGATCAGGTAATTACTTGCTCATAATTAGATTGGTAGAGCTGCAGGATGATATTCTGTATACTCAACCAAAAGCTAGAAGATGATTTCGGAAATATATATATGAATATTAAAGCTGAGTTACATGGGCGGATCTAGATAGGGCAGGAGGGGAATATATAGTATTTTCTCACATTAATTTTGATAAAGAAAATGAAAAAATTACAAAAAATATTCTTCATAAAATTTATAACAACAAAAATATTATTTTAAATAATATTGGATGACGTTAAATATTAAATGTATCGAACTAAATGACAATAGTTCAATTTAAATAATACTTAATATTAGAAGATATTTAAAATAAAATGATATGTTGAGAATTTTTTTTAATAATTGAAATATATAAAATGAATATAAGATATGTTATTTTTTTAATAAGCTTTAAAAGTATTATTTTCTAAAAAACATTTGGTGCAATATCTATAAATTTATAGACAAATTACATGCTATAAATTTGAACTATATTCTCTTTAATTTTAAATTTTAGTTTTTAATGTTCAAAAAAAATATTATAAAATTAATAATTTGAATATATTTAAGATATATATATATATATAAGAATCAATTAAACTACAATTTTTACTAGTGGCACGTACGTGAGTTCAAATTCTGTATGTGCAACTTAGCTGATGCAAATAATAACATATATATATAACATATCCACCAAGAAGGATACGATAACGAAGGAATAAAAAAAATACTTAAGATCCTAGCATTTTGACTCTGACTGAGAATTTGTATGCATATTTGAAGACAGTGTGATAATATTACAAGGTAATGAATGGAAAAAAGAGGGAAAAATACAAAATAAGAATCAGAAGGTGTACAAATATAATACTGCCAAAAATGGTAATATGTTTTTGTTCGATCTTGACAAAAAGAAAAATGGTAATATATTTACAGTTAAAAACAAATTTTCTTCATCCTAATGAGGCGATATTTGGGAGTAGGGTCTCCCATTCAACGGACAATTACCAAATTAAAGAATTTGATTTTCATATCATTTCAAACCTCTTAGAGTTCGATCGAGACCTGTTGTTCACACCTCATAAATTTTTGTTTTCTTTTAACCCAAAATTAATTAATTAAAATCTGATGATAAAATTAAGTGTTACCTCATATCATACCATTTTGGATATGAATTTCAATTTTATTGTGTTCAAATCGCTTCCCCGTATGCAGTTCAAAACAAATAATTAGCATGTGTGTGTATTTTAAAATGAATTCTATCTATTGAAAAATAATAATTAAAGCTGCAGTATTTTTTTATTTTTATTTTATTTTTTTTGTCATAAATACAACCTCAAAGGGGTAAGTAACTTTACTTATAATTTTTCATTCATCTATCAAAACTTTTTATTTATTAAATTTTTTTATTTATAGTTATATGTGTATTATGACAGAAGCGTTATCATGCATCTTATATAATATTTATGTAAATTAATGAATTCCAAATCAAAAATAGTCTGTAAACCTAATTGCGGAGACAACGACTAGCCCGTGTTGGTCTCTCTATGCAGTATAAAGTCATACTTTTTACATTTCTAATTGTTTATTTGAAAATTAAAAATATTATTATTATTATAATAATGTAGTTTTTCCTGTTCTTTATTTCTGTGCACATAGTTGATGAGCTTATTGCTGGATTGCACCGATCCACATCTTTCTATTCTCTTTCTATTCTCTCTAATTCAGTGTCTCTCTTTAATTAAACCCACACATCGTGCCCTTGAAGCCAAGCAGCAAACTGCTGTCTCCTTCTTTATTCTGACTACTCTCGGTTGTCTTTATTCCTTTGTCACTCATCTTCTCCTCATCTTACTGAAAAGGTCTCTGCTTTATTTTCTTTGTTGACTACTTCTTCGATCTTCACAAATTTTTCTTTTGTAATAATTCTCTCCTTCTTTTCATTATCATTTTTTTTTTTGGGTTATAAATTTGTTTTATCCTCCTCTTCTGTTTGAGATTGTAACAACCGGTGAAATGTTGGCTAAGTTTTAGTTCTTTTGTTTATCTATCTGATGAAGAAGATAGCTGAAACTGAGATAGTTAGATCTAGGATATAACAGATAACTCTATGTACGTGGACTTATTTTTTAAGTTAAATAGTTATTAATAGTTCAATCTACTTCTTAGGGCAGTCATTTTGTTTTTCAGTTTAATTTGTTGAGCAACTTTAGAGTTCTTGCTAGGGTTTCTATCTTTGTTTAGAGTTCCTGCTAGGGTTTCTATTTTTATAATAGAAGTTATATGCATGACCATGCACATGAAATAACGGAAAGAGTAGTAACTATGAGTTAGGTCAAGTACTGACTAGCTTTTTTCCATTAGGGCTAGATTAATTAGAAGCATGATGCCAAACAGTGGACAACTGACAGTTCCTCCAGGATTCAGATTCCATCCAACGGATGAGGAGCTTCTCTACTATTACTTAAGAAAGAAGGTCTCTTTTGAAGCCATTGATCTTGATGTTATTAGAGAGGTCGATCTCAACAAATTGGAACCTTGGGACCTCAAAGGTATATTAATTATTTATTTTTATAACAGATCCATTTCCATATACCTTTAAATGCATGCATATATTAATTTGTTATGATATTTAAGCTGCAGAGAAATGTAGAATAGGATCTGGCCCTCAAAATGAATGGTATTTCTTCAGCCACAAGGATAAAAAATATCCAACTGGAACTCGTACTAATAGAGCAACTACTGCTGGTTTTTGGAAGGCAACTGGTAGAGACAAAGCTATCCATCTCACTAATTCTAAGAGAATTGGTATGAGAAAAACCCTTGTCTTCTATACTGGGCGTGCTCCTCACGGCCAAAAGACTGATTGGATTATGCACGAGTATCGCCTTGACGATGATAATTCCCAAATCCAGGTAAATATTAGGAGAATCTCATAAAATATATATTTTATCAATATTTAAAATCTAGTTTAATTTAACTTATGGGTTTCGTTCACCATGTTACTCTTCCTTTTTGTAATCTTCACTTCCACCTACACACTTGTGATGTGCTACAAGCTTGTGTAAAAATTCTACACACCTTTTTATATTTTTCCTTATTCTACATACACAACCAACCCTACATTAAAGATATGCTAAAAAACTGGACCTCAAACGAAGTGATTTCGGTAAATATTAGTAATACATTATATTGTATTATTGTTAAATTCATTCCACTATCTTGGTATATGATTAGTTAGTCAAGCTAATTTTTTATTTGTAATGAATCATAAACCATGAATATGACATAATTGTATCATTAATAAGTTCGATCCATATATATAACTATTTTGGTTAAATTAATTGTAAGCAGGAAGACGGGTGGGTAGTTTGCAGAGTGTTCAAAAAGAAGAATTACAACAGAGGTTATCAAGCTGAAATGGGTCAAGAAGAAGAAGAAAATAATCAAAGCTACAATATGAAGGCAAGTGGTAGTACTAGTACTAATTATTATCATGATGATCAACTAGTATTAGATCATAATCAGCCAAAACAAAATCATAATAATATGCAAGCAGTATATGGTTATGGTTTTCATCATGGCTCAATGCACCTCCCACAGTTGTTTAGTCCAGAGAGAGCAGCAGCAACTCCTTTCCTGAACACAATGGACCTTGAGTGTTCTCAAAACTTATTGAGGTTAACTTCAAACCCTAATTGTGCTACTGGACTTCATCTTCAACAAGATCATCATCATCAAAGGTTTAATGGATCTGATTGGTCTTTCTTGGATAAGCTTCTTGCTTCTCATTCAAACAGTACTACTAGTCAGTTGGATCATCAGCAAGCCAAATGCAACACTATTACTTCAACACACGCTGCTGATCACGTGGGTACTTCTTCTTCTAGCCAGCTCACCAGGTTCCCATTTCAGTACCTAGGTTGCGAGACTACTGATATTTTGAAGTTTTCCAATAAGTAGAAGGGATTTTCATTTTTGCCTTAAATCTTTATTAATCATTATCATTATATTATCTATTTCAACCATGCATTTGAATTTGCTACTTGTTTGTTATATGACATGATAATTGGTTTTAATTTATTACATAATTTTTTAATCCCTTATATTTCAATAGTCATGAGAAAATTAAATTTTATATTTAAAATGTTGAGATATGATGGTATGAAAAGTTGTATAATAAATTAAAGTCAATGATCCTTTCCCAGTTGTATGCATGCATTATGTTTTGTTTGATTAATTAGTATCAAAATGTATATATATCTAAGTTTGATCCAAGTATAACTTTAGAGAACTAGATTTGTCGGTATTATTATTATTATTAAATTAATATTGAATTTTATGTTATTGAATCATTTAAGTTATTTATTTACGCATTTTATGCATTTTTCATTTTAATTTTGACATTGTTTCTAGCATGTTCAGTTAATTAGCAGGCTTGAAAGATATAAGAATAGTCAAAATTATTCATTAGACTAAGATCTAACTAAACCGACCAGAAAACTTAATCATTAATGTTTTTAAAGGATTCATCGTATGTCCAATTTGATTCAATTTAATTTATTTACAAAAGATGAGAGAAAAAGCACACATTTCAATGATTAATTTGACTTAAAAGAAAAAAAAAGGGTAAGCAACTGTAATGTATGTGTTTCTATTAATTTGCAAAATGTATAAAACTTTGTGGGGAATGTAAAAAAGTTAGCATTTTCTTGTGATTATATATCTATATATAATATTTTAAAAATGTATAGCTATTTCTTCTAATTAATCAATATTTAATGTTTAAAATAACTTTTAATTTATTAAAAAATGTTCATGAATAATAGATTCAAACTTCCAATTCAAGTGCAATTGAATAGATATCAGACATCATTTTTTCAAAAATGGTTTTTTTTTTTTTGCTAAATCAATAATGATAAGATATGAATTTTCTAGAATCAATATGCATTATATATGTTTCAATCCTGAAACCTTAATTCTAATGGGTGGTCGACTGTATGCATCATTTATATGTAATATTTGAATCCGAACATTAAAATGGGTCTGATGACATAATCTTTTAACTTTGATGTAACGTATTAAAAGTTATTAAACACCAAATTTACTAAAAGCCCGCTATTAATAGGAAGAACTACCAATAATTTTTATTTATTTTTTATTACAATAATTTATTGGATAATTAATTTATCCGTATTATTTTATATCATTAATTATATATTATAATTTTTCATCTACTTTCTTTCTTTCTTTTATAGTTACACGTGAAAATGTGATAGGAGTAATATTATCTGATAATAAATTCTAGATTAATACTTAAGACATTACTTGAACTTGCACTCTCGTGTTAATTAATATAGTTGCCGAGTCAACTAAATTAATCCGTATAAGTAAAGAACTACCAATAATTGATCTTTTTATTTTAACAAAAGATGACATAACTATCCTATTGAGGTGTAGAACATAGTAATTTTGTTCACAGTCTCGTCTATACATAATTGGGACACCCAATTTTTGAAAAATAAAATTTTAGGTAATATTTATAAAATATAACTATATTTTATTTAAATTTTAAATTTTATAAACCAAGACGTACATAGTATTATATTTTACTGCATATTTTCGTCTGTATAAAAATAATAAATCTACAACTGATTGTATTCAAACATGTAAATTAATTATTAAGTCAATTTTTGATAAATTTAAACTTATGAGATAATTAATACATGATATTTATTTATGATATTACCAAGGTTGTAGACCTCAAATTATTTAAAAAATCTATTTTTGATATGCTTGTGAAAAAAAAACTTTCTAAAAAATATAAGTGATTAGTTATTACAAATATAAAGCAAGTCACATTTAAGGAAGAAGTATATAAATAAATTGTTGAATTCATCTTTAACAATGATGAACACTTTTTCCCCGTGGTTTTTGTTCTTTATGCTCTAGTTTTAAAATTTTGAGTATTATTTATATGATAGGGTAACACTAAGTTCACTAAATTTGTGTTTAGATATTTTAATTTGCCAATAGGTCCACCCAAATTGTACGAGTAGTTGTTAATGTTTTAAAAAACATGCATAGAATTTGTAAAAAGTTTAATTCTCTTGCATGATACAGAGTTCAAAATTTCTGTTCAACTTCATAATTCTAGATTTGTTTTATATCTGATTTGCCTATATGAATGATCTCCAAAATGTTTCATGTTATTTTGAAGAAGTACAACTCTGAAATTATTGTAATATTTATTTTTGATCTTGAATTACCTTCTTTTAGTATGCCTAAAAGGGGGTTTCTTCTTTCTATGGAATTTAGTATATCTCTGCGTATGTCGAGCCATTTTCTCTTCAAAATTAATACTCTATAAAAATTATAATAATATAAATAACACTTATTGAACACTAATTCATACATCTTCATTGAAAATAATTATGATATCTTTATTATTTGAGTTTATTTTAAATAATTTCTCTCATTTGTTTTACAATTGATATTATGGTATATACATCAACACATTACTACAATAACAAAAATCCAAAATGGGCCGAGTCTATTTTTCTTAGCCTCAATTATCACAATAGACATTCTCAGTTCTATAAAATTTTATATGTTCTTTGTCGGAAAAGAATTTTATTAGCTTCAAGTTATGCTCTTTATTGTGATTCTTTTAGTGTTTTCTGAGAGGCGCCTTTCTTCTTAACCTTTTCTTTTTGGCTTCTTTAGGTGCTTTTGTGCATTCGCAATCCATTATTTTTCTGGCTTATAGTATCTATAGCTTAGCTAGATTGACAAATATATCTAAATATGCCTTCAGACGAAGAAATTGCTGATTCCTTGTTCCAAAATAAGTTATCATAAAATAAGTGTTACTTATAAGTATA
Organism: Hippophae tibetana; assembly: GCA_037013495.1. Taxonomy (NCBI): domain Eukaryota; kingdom Viridiplantae; phylum Streptophyta; class Magnoliopsida; order Rosales; family Elaeagnaceae; genus Hippophae; species Hippophae tibetana. The sequence goes on along the minus strand of CM072801.1, from coordinate 140,593,868 downwards.
CACTAAAAATATATATTATACACATAAATATAAAATTAATTTCAATGACATATTTTCAAGAATTATACAAGTGAGACCAACATATCAATCAAAATATTGATAGAATTAAAATGAAAACTCCTTCTTATATATCACTCCAATTTATTGTAAAAAACGAATTTGATTAACTTTTGTAACATTCAAGCTCTTCAAAAGTTAATAAATTTGTAAGTTCATTCTCTAAACATATCTTAAGTTCAGATAGCATTGTTTTTGTTAAGCATTATCAAGATTAAATTGAATATATTGGAAATGTATTTATAATCTTAGAATACAATGAATACTAATACATGTTTAAATACAATAAATAAGAATCTGCTTTTTGTAAAAGTGTTTTTTATAAAAGTGTTTTTTAGGAAAAGTATATTAGTTGTAATATACAGCTGATAAAGTATATTAGTTACATACAACTAATTTACCATTAATAATTTATTAACATTCCCCCTCAAGTTGGCGCGTAGATATCGATCATGCACAACTTGCTTAGTGAACCGTATAATGCCTTCTTGGAAACTCTCTTGGTAAGCATATCTAGAAGCTGCTCTTCTGTGGGAACAAAAGGAAAACTAATAAGTTTGGCATCTAACTTCTCTTTTATAAAGTGACGATCAACCTCTACATGCTTAGTGCGATCATGTTGTACTGGATTTTGTGATATATCAATAACTGCCCGATTGTTACAATACATCTACATAGTATTTTTGAGTTTGAAACCTAAATCCAATAACAATGTTCTTATCCACAGCAATTCGCAAACCCCATGAGCCATACCTCTATACTCGGCTTCAGCACTAGATCGTGCCACCACTTTCTGCTTCTTACTTTTCCATGTAACCAAATTTCCTCCCACAAAGGTGAAATAACCCGATGTTGACTTTCTATCTGTAATACTTCCTGCCCAATCTGCATCTGTGAATCCACAAACTTCAAGACGATTGTTGTGTTTAGAGAACATTACTCCCCTTCCTGGAGCCGATTTCAAATACCTTAAAATTCTCAAAACAGCATTCATATGGTTCTCACTTGGATTATGCATGAACTGACTCACCACACTCACTGCATATGCAACATCTGGTCTAGTATGAGCTAAGTAAATCAAACGTCCAACCAATCTCTGATAGTGAGCTCGATCAGTTGGTATCTGATCTGGATACTCTACTAAACAATGGTTTTACTCAATAGGAGTGTCAATAGGTTTGCAATCCAACATACCTGTCTCTGTTAGCAGATCAATAATGTACTTCCTCTGACACAGATATATTCCTTCTCTTCCCCTGGCTACCTCAATTCCTAAGAAGTACTTTAGTTCACCTAAGTCCTTCATCTCGAATTCAGAGGCTAGCTGTCTTTGTAATTTATCCATCTCAATAGTATCGTTACCAGTGATTACCATATCATCAACATAAATGATTAAGGCTGTTACCTTCCCTCATTGATGTTTGAGAAACAGAGTGTGGTCTGAATTACTCTGTCTGTAACCAACCTTTTGTATGAACTGTGAAAACCTTCCAAATCAGGCTCGAGGGGATTGCTTGAGGCCATACAAAGACTTCCTCAATTTGCATACAAAATTACCAGGGGAATTAACTACATACCCAGGTGGAAGACTCATGTACACCCCCTCGGCTAATTCTCCATGAAGGAATGCATTCTTGACGTCAAACTGCCGAAGTGGCCAATTTAGGTTAGCAGTAAGTGAGAGCAGAACCCGAATCGTGTTCATTTTGGCAACAAGAGCAAAAGTCTCATCGTAGTCTACACCATACGTTTGAGTAAACCCTTTTTGCTACAAGATGAGCTTTATACCTATTTATGGATCCATCACCATTATGTTTTACAGTAAACACCCATTGACACCCAACTGCCTTTTTTTCTGGTGGTGGTGGCACAAGTTGCCAAGTATCGTTCTTCTTTAATGCATCCATCTCTTCAGCCATTACCTTCCTCCATATTGGATCTCCCAATGCATCCTACACTTTGTTAGGTACTGATACACCATATATTTGATTCACAAATGATTTATATGACTTAGATAATCTTTTAGTGGACATGTAATTAGCTACTGGGTATTTTGATTTTACATGAATATTTGGTTCATATCATTTGGCTGGTTGACCTCGAGTAGACCTATTTGGTAACACATACTGTCCAACATTAGACTCGATGCTATTAGTATCAGTAGGTGTACATACCTCAGATGAGTGACCTTTAGTACCAGGGAGTTGTTGATCAAGATTAGGAGTAATGCTTGAGGGTATAGTTGTGTCTTCAATGTCTGCTTCTGCAATGACTGGATTCAATGAATTAGAAGTCTCATCTGGTCTCATTGAAACATCAGTTAGTGATTCTCCTAATGTCTCCCCCTCACCATGATACAGTTCTTCGAAATATGTATTCTCCCCCTGACGAGCAATATCAGGTGAGGAAAAATAACTCATGTCCTCAAAGAAGGTAACATCCATAGTAACATAATACTTTCTGGTTGGTGGATAGAAGCACTTGTACCCTTTCTGATAACTTCCATAACCCACAAACACACATTAAATTGCTCGGGCATCTAATTTAGACCTTTGATTTTTAGGAACATGCACAAAAGCAACACAACCAAATACACGGGTAGGAAGATTATGGAAGGATGATAAGGAGACGTAAGATGCGAGAATTTGGAATGAGATTTTTCCGTTAAGTATAGTAGACGGGAGACGATTGATGAGATGGGCGGAAGCTTGTACATCATCACCCAAAGGTATTTTGGCATATAAGCACTAAATAAGAGTGCGCGAGCCATATCAAGTAAATGACGATTTTTTCTTTCAGACACTCCATTTTGTTCCGGTGTTTGCGGACAAGTAGTTTGGTGAATAATCCCATGTGTTTTGAATTTTTTTTTTGAAAAACATGATTAACATATTCCCCCCCATTGTCAGAACGGAGGATCCAAATAATGCCATTATATTGTGTTTGAACAAAGGTATTAAAATTTTGAAAAACAGAAAAAACTTCATCTTTTGTTCTAAGAAGAGAAATCCACAATAACCTTGTACAATCATCGATAAACGAAACAAAATATCTCATACCCGATATAGTGGGCTCTTTAGATGGTCCCCAAACATCAGAATGAATTAATTCAAAAGAAATAGTACTTTTATTAGAAATACTAGGAGAATGAGTAACACGATGGCTCTTGGTCAAAACACAAGTCTCACAATGTAAAACATTTTCACTAACACCAATAAATAAAGTGGGCATGGTTTTTTTCATAAGACTAAAAGACGGATGCCCTAAGCGACGATGCCACAACCAAATTTCACTTAGCTTATCGGAACTAGAAGTCAATGCAGTGCTTGCCCGTGCTCCTGGTTTCTCCCCTCCGTAGTTCTGATCCAAACGGAACAATCTACCCCTCAGATACCCTCGACCAATTATTTCCCTAGTAAGAAGATCCTGAAAAATCACATACATAGGATAAAAGGTTACAAAGCATTTAGACTCAATATTCAACTGTGGGACAGATATTAAGTGATGAGATAGGTCAGGTACATATAAAACATTATGGAGCTGTAAAGATGGAGTGATATGAACTGACCTCTTTCCTAAGACAGGAAAGGCCTCACCATTAACATTCGTAACATAAGACACCGGTGGGGGAGATAACTCATTAAAAAAAGATTTATCATAAGTCATATGATCAGATGCACCAGAATCAATAATCCAAGTATTAGACCCAACAGAGTGAGAAACATTTAAGGTCATACCAATCTTACCACGACCAGCTATTGAAGCTGTAGGGATACCTCCATATTCCATAGGATGATTCTGTCCATAGTAGTCTGGTTCTTGGACAATTTACACGGTAGCTGCTTTTGCTTTAGAATGATACCCATTTTGTCGTTTTGCTGCATAGTAGTATGCTTTTGGTTTCAAGTGTGGATATAGTTTCCAACAAGTCTCACGAAAATGCCCCTGTTCATTGCAATAAGAGCAGGGAGAACGAGAACGATTGGTAAAACCTGGTGGAGGTCCCTGTTGATAAAGTGGAATTGAATTTTGCTGCTGGAGTAAGGGTGCCTTTGATTTGGCTTGAATGGCTAGGCTTGATACCTCAACATGTGCCTGATGAAGACTCTCTTGCTGAGATTCGTCTTTACGGATGTATGTAAAGGCAGTAGTCAAGCTCGGAGGATCTGACATTCGAAGTAGTTCTCCTTTAGCATTATTATGTTTTGTATCAAGGCCTCTTAAAAAGGCATGTACTCGTTCAAGCTCCTTCTCCTTCTGGTACCACATAAGGTCTTCTGGATTTTTAATTTTACACGGGCGTTTCTGGTCAATTTCAGCCCATACATTTTTCAGCTTGGTAAAAAAAAAGATATTGGTTCCCCATTTTGCTGCATGCCAGCAGCTTTGCACATGAGTTCATAAACTTGAATAAAGTCAGACTCATTCGTATAAAGATCGCTTAAGGTATTCCATATGGCCTCAGCAGTTTCGCATTCTTCCACCATTTGTAATATATCATGAGTGATGGCTCTAAATAGAATTGACATGACAAAGCCATTATCATCTTCCCACCTAGTATAGGCTTCTATATCATCTTGACTAGGAGCTCGAATTGATCCAGATACATGTCCCATCTTATGCATCCCACGAAGATAAACAGACATAACTTTTTTCCATGTTCGAAAATTTGTACCATTAAGTTTAGTACCCCCGAAAGAACCAATTTTTGAACTCTTAACAGAAACTTCAAAATTTGAAACCTCATGAATTCTGGAAACTTGATGTTGTCTTGAATCTTCCATTGAAATAATAATAAAAAATATATTGTGCAACGGAATAAAAAGTTTGGGTTTTTTTTTGTCGGGGTGGGCTAAAAAGTGGGCTTGAGCTGATGGGCTTGGGCTGACGGGCTTGGGCTGATGGGCTTGGGCTGATAGGCTAAAATTAAAACTGTTGGGCTGATGGGCTATTGGGCTTGGGCTGATGAGCTTGGGCTGATAGGCTAAACTTAAAACTGTTGGGCTGATGGGCTGAACTTAAAAGTAATGGGCTGTCAATGGCTGAACTTAAAACTAATGGGTTGTTTAGGGAGCCGATTAGGGCAGAAAGTGTAGTCTGTAGATAAAATTGAAAAAAGGGAAAAAATTTCAAAAACTGAAAACGAAGTGTGCGGACTCACAGAAAATGCAGGGAGAAGCTGGACAACGCGCAAGGGTACGCGAGCTGGACGGCGCACAGGGGTGCGCGAGCTGGACGGTGCGAAGGGGTGCGCGAGCTGGTGCGTAGGGGTGCACAGGGCTGGACGACGCAGGGCAAGATGGCACAGGGCTGGTCGACACGGGCTGAACGTCGTGGGCTGGACGTCGCGAACTGGACAACGCGGACTGGACGACAGATCTGCAACTGCGACGCGAACTGAACAATGCGAGAAGGTTAACGACACTGCATAAAAACTGGCGGCGGCGCTGCTTGCTCCGAAACCGGTAAAAAAAAAGTTTTTTTTCTTTTCTTTTTCTTTCCTGCTTTGATACCAAATTAAATATATTGGAAATATATTTATAATCTTAGAATATAATGAATACTAATACATGTTTAAATACAAGAAATAAGAATCTTTTTTTTGTAAAAGTGTTTTTTAAGAAAAGTATATTAGTTGCATACAGCTATAAAGTATATACAACTAATATACCATTAATGATTTATTAACATATTAATCTTTGAATTAAACTTTTAAAAAAAAGTCAAATATGATGAACATATTTAGATGCTGTAAAATGCAATAATAAGTACATGGATACTCTTTTTAAAATTTTACTTAAAGGCAACTCCATTCATCACGCGTATTGCTAGCAAATAATAATTAATAACCTTACCTCCCATAATTTCAACAAGAAGATTACTTAGAGCCATAACACTAAGTATATCATTTTTAAGATTTAAAGTGGCTTGTATTCAATAGAAATAATATCAAAGAATCGTTCTCAAATACATCCATTACAATCAACAAATCTAAAATTAATAGTCATTTATTTTTTGTGAGACTCATCAAGTGTTTTATCAACTAAGTAAACAAAATTTAACATTTCCAACTTTCTTACTAATTTTTTCCTATTCTTACTACAAGAATATTGAATATCTCTTTTTGAATCTTTGGAGAAATATATTTGGCATTTTCAGAAACACTATTTAGGAAAACTTTTACAATATTTTCATTCATTCATTGATGCACAAAACTTTAACAACTCAATGAAATTATCTCGGTTAGATTAGGTGTCAACTTATCATAGTCTCTAAATTCACATGCTTATTATGCAAGTCATTTTGCATTCTCAATTGAAGCTGATTTGTAATCAATTTTGTGATACTAGTTTTTAAGATTGTACATTTATCATTTTGTCCATCCGTTTGGAAGGATTTTTGAAACCAACCCATTTTTCCATGACATTTGAATGAAACGTGGATGGTTCTCCTTTGTGATTCACAAAGGGACATTTATTTGTTTCATTTATCTTTTTTCAATTGTCAATTTGTTCAACAATAAATTTGGATGTTTTTCGAATTGTTGTAAAAAAAAAATGGAAAACAAAATGCCTTGTCTTTTTCTACAGAATACTTTAGCAGCAAAGGAACTTAGTAAATAAATCATATTGAAATTGACCTTGTTGATTTCTAAAAGGAAAAGGTGGATACTCATTAACTTGGATTGACATGGCCATATGTTAATATAAGCTATTTGAATAGTATCTTGATAATTTATTATAAGATCGTATTGGATTGTGTAAGTTTGGATTAGGTTCAAAAGAAATTGATTCTTTTTTTTTAAATCAATATTTTTGAATTTAAATAAATGTGTCTTTTTAACAATTGGTATCTCAATAGGTATGTACCTTTTTTGTTAAGTCATTGTTTTCTATTCTTAATTTTATTTTATTTTAAAAAATGAATGAAGATTTTTAAATGATTTAGAACTTTACCATTGGTGGTACATTAATATTTTACCTACAAAGATTATCAAATAGATAATGGTTATTGTTATTTGTTATCACTAATAAATTTTATTTAATGAGACATGTATAACACAAGTAAGTGTATAATAATATATTCAAACACATAAAATGAATAATATTTTATTAAAAATAAGTAAAGTGTTAATCAATCCATAGCAAGGTTTATAGAAATTAATACAAATATACAATAAGTATTTAATGATAAATATACTAAAATATTGAATTAAATTAAATCAATACCATACATCATGTTAGTATCCTATAAACAATAAATCATGAGTGAAGCAAACAAATTTGTCTAGAAATATAATAATTTTTTTACAAATAATTCATAAAACCCTATAAAATTGAAAAGAAAAAAAATATGAAATTTTAGACTTACCTCAGAATTTTGAAGTAAAAATTTAATTTCTTAAACCATCAAAAACCCCAGTTTAAGTCGTTCTTTTGAAGTTGAATCTTATCAATCTTGTACTCGACTATTGCTCGTTTGTTTTCATTTCTTTGTTACATATCGAGAAGATTTGAAAGTGGGGGACATATTTGTTTGCTAAAAGACAAAAGTTATCTGGCTACTTTATTTATTTTATTTGGTCCGATGGGCGGGGGGGATAAATCGGTTTTTAATTAATTATTTTTAGTTCAATTCTACTTATATATTATTTTTTTAATATGAATATTCTAATAATTTTAAACAAATTATTGTATATTGTTATAAAACTTCTTAATTTAAGGAGCAAAATATGGAGCAAATATGTGAGTGTTGTAAACACCTTATTTAATTTCTCCCATTTCAGTAAAAAGATCTGCATCAGGTTCGGAGATGTAAGTAAGATTGATCAAACTCCGTTATCAAATTTGTCTGTTATTTTTCTACTCTTGCTTTCTCATAAGTCTGACTTATCGTGAATTTGTATAATTTCTTAACAACTGGTATCAGAGCTATTGGTGGTGATTTCTGTCAATTTTCTATAAGGTTACTATTTACGTGAATAGTGAATTATGTGAATAGTAAAATTTTGTCGACGATATTTGTTCGTTGACGGAGGTGTTCTAATATACGATGGTTTGCAGAAATAGTCAGAAACGATCTAGATGAAGTTAGAGTTGAGTGAGAGCAATGACCGTAGATGAAGGAAGGGTGAAACTCGAGAAATTTGATAGCACAGATTTCAGGTTTTAGAAAATACAGATAGAGGATTATCTGTATCAAATAAATCTATATCAACCTCTCTCAGGGAAGAAGCCAGAGACTATGAAGGAAGAAGATTGTAATCTTCTAGACAGATAAGCCCTCGAAGTTATTCGATCGATGATATCCCGTAATGTTGCTTTCAACATAGCAAAGGAAAAGATCACGACGGGTCTTATGGCAACTCTCTCCAATATGTATGAGAAGCCATCAGCCTCAAACAAAGTGCACTTGATGAGGCGTTTGTTCAATTTGCAGATGACGGAAGGTGCATCGGTAGCTCAACATCTCAATGAACTCAACATAGTCACAACCTAGTTGAGTTCAGTGGAAATTGAATTTGATGAAGAAGTACGAGCATTGATACTTTTGTCTTCTTTACTAGAAAGCTGGAATGCTACTGTCACGGCTGTTAGTAACTCGTCAGGAAGCAATAAGTTGAAATTTGACGATGTTCGTGATCTGGTTCTCAGTGAAGAGATCCGACGTAGAGAGTCAGGTGAATCGTCAACTTCTTCAGTTTTGCATACAGAGCCAAGAGAAAGAAATTCAACCAAAGGGAATGGACGTGGTAGAACAGACTACCGAGGTAGATCAAAAGACAGGAGGTCCAAATCCAGGAATCCTAATAATTTCCATAGCTCAAAGACTATCGAGTGTTGGGATTATGGAAGAACCGGGCACTACAAAAATCAGTGCAAGAGTGCACCGAAGGACAAACAAGTGAAGGCAGAGGCAAATGTTACTTCCACCTCAGGAAGAGATGATACATTGATATGTTCTTTGGAGAACAAAAAAGAATCTTGGGTGTTAGACTCTAGAGCATCGTTCCATGCTACTTCACAGAAAGAATGTTTCGAGAAATATGTCCCCGGAAACCTTGGAAATGTATATCTTGGTGATGACCAACCATGTGCTATTATTGGCAAAGGTGTAGTGAAGATTAAGTTGAACGGGTATGTTTGGGAGCGGAAGGATGTCAGACATATTCCCGACTTAAGAAGGAACTTAATCTCAGTAGGAAAATTGGTCAATGAAGGCTACACTACAATCTTCCATGGTGATGATTGGAAGATTTCAAAGGGCATAATGACAGTTGCTCGAGGCAAGAAGAGTGTCACTCTTTACATGATAGTAGGAGCACGTTGTTCAATCGTAGTTACAACAAGCAATGAAACATCAAAATTTTGGCATCAGAGACTAGGCCACATGAGTGAGAAGAGGATGAAGATTATGCACTCAAAGGGAAAACTTCCAGGTCTACAGTCTGTGGAGATAGACATGTGCGAAGATTGCATACTTGGAAAGCAAAAGAGAGTCAGCTTTCAGACAAGTTATAGAAGCCCAAAGAAGGAAAGGCTAGAGCTTATTCACTCTGATGTTTGGGGACCAACGACCATCTCATCCATTGGTGGGAAACACTACTTTGTGACTTTCATCGATGTTCACTCTCGGAAGGTATGGGTTTACTTTCTAAAGCATAAGTCTGAAGTATTTGAGGCTTTTAGAAAATGGAAAGCTATGGTGGAAAATGAGACGGGTTTGAAGATCAAAAAGCTCAGAACCGATAATGGCGGTGAATATGAAGACACCATATTCAAAAATTTATGCTATGAGCATGGGATTAGAATGGAAAGAACTGTGTCAGGCATGCCTCAACATAATAGTGTAGCTAAACGTATGAACCGAATGTTGACAGAAAGAGCCAGAAGCATTCGTATACAGTCAGGTCTACCGAAGCAGTTCTGGGCAGAAGCAGTTAACACGGCAGCTTACTTGATCAACCGAGGCACATCTGTTCCATTGGAACACAGAATACCAGATGAGGTATGGAGTAGAAAAGAGATGAAACTATCACATCTAAAAGTTTTGGTTGTGTAGCATTTGTGCATATCAGTGATCAAGGCAGGAATAAACTTGATCCCAAATCCAAGAAATGCATATTCATCGGTTATGGTGAGGATGAGTTTGGCTACCGCATTTGGGATGACGAAAACAAGAAAGTGATCCGTAGTAGAGATGTGATTTTCAACGAAATGGTGATGTATAAAAACATGTATAAAATAGATGCCAACGACTCATAGCAGAATAAGTCAGTATTTGTAGATGCAGATGATGTCCTAGATAGTTCCACAACGGACCCAATTGTAACAAGTCTTCAGCCAGAGGAACTGGTTGGACAGAGCAGTACGCAGCAATCTGACACACCACAACCTCTTACTCCAGCTCCTATATTGAGAAGGTCTTCTCGACCTCATGTGCCTAACATGAGATACATGAACTATATGTTACTGACTAATAGAGGGGAGCCTGAATGCTATGATAAAGCTTGTCAGACTCAAGATTCTAGCAAGTAAGAGCTTGCCATGATAGAAGAAATGAAATCTCTCATCTCCAACCAAACATGGGAATTAGCTGAGTTACCTATGGGAAAGAAGGCACTTCATAACAAATGGGTGTATTAGGTGAAAAATGAGCATGATGGTTCCAAGAGATACAAAGTTTGCCTAGTTTTCAAAGGGTTTCAACAGAAGGAAGAAGTTGACTACACTAACATTTTTGCTCCCGTTGTAAAGCTCAATACTATCATATCAGTGTTGAGTGTTGTAGCCATTGAAGATCTTCATCTTGAACAGTTGGATGTGAAGGCTGTATTCCTTCACAGAGATTTAGATGAAGAGATATACATGTACCAATCAGAAGGTTTCTTAGAAAGAGGGAAGAAGAACATGGTGTGCAAACTTAAGAAGATATTGTATAGCCTGAAACAAGCCCTGAGACAATGGTACAGAAAGTTTGATAGCTTTATGCAGAAGGAAGGTTTCCAGAAGTGCAATGTCGACCACTACTGCTACTTCAAGAGATATAGGTCCAGTTATATCATTTTACTACTTTATGTTGATGATATGTTAGTAGTATGTTCAGATATGGATGATATCAGAAGGTTGAAGCATCAATTGTCAAAAGAGTTTGACATGAAAGACTTGGGTCCAGCAAAGAAGATTCTTGGAATGCAAATCATAAGAAATAAGAAGAAAGGATCCTTGCAGTTATCTCAGGCAGAGTACATCAATCGTGTTTTGCAGAATTCAACATAGGCAATGCCAAGCCAGTTAGCACACCCTTGGCCAGTCACTTTCGCCTATCCAAGGATCAGTCCCCTCAGATAGAGGAAGAAAAAAAATTCATGGCTAAGGTTCCTTATGCCTCAGCCATTGGAAGTTTGATGTACACAATGGTCTGTACAAGACCAGACATTGGCCATGCAGTAAGAGTTGTTAGCAGATTTATGTGAAACCCAAGGAAAACTCATTGGGAAGCAGTCAAGTGGATTTTGAGGTATCTGCGAGGCACCACAGAAAAGTGCTTGTACTTTAGTAAATGAGAGTTAAAAGTACAAGGGTACATAGACGCATACTTTGGAGGTGAAGTTGATCACTGAAGAAGCACCACCGGTTATATATTTACTGTTGGAACTATAGTTGTTAGTTGGATGTCACAAATACAAAAAATTGTCACTCTATCCACTATAGAGGCTGAGTATGTAGCAGTAACTGAAACTAGTAAAGAGATGATATGACTTCAAGGTTTGGTAACTGAGCTGAGATTCAAATAGGAGAAAAATGTTCTGCACAGTGATAGTCAAAGTGCAATGCACTTGGCAAAGAATTCAGCATTTCATTCTAGAACCAAGCATATTGGACTTCGTTACCACTTCATCATATTCTTATTGGAAGATGATGTGTTAATACTGGAGAAGATTCAAGGAAGCAAAAATCCAGCAGATATGTTAACAAAGGTGGTGACTATTGACAAACTAAAGTTGTGCTCAAATTCAGTTGGTCTACTAGAGTAACAAAGACTAGAAAAGTTGATGCATTCATCGAGGTGTGAAGATAGATTGAAATCAGTCTTCAAGTGGGAGATTGTTGGAGATTGTTATAAAGCTCTTTAATTTAAGGAGCAAATTAAGGAGTAAAACAAGGAGCAAAACAAGGAGCAAAATATGGAGCAAAACAATGAGCTTAATTCAAGGGACCATTAATTTAAAGAGTGAATTTTCCTATAAATAGATGTGTAATTGTAATGAATTAACTATCTAAAGTGTTCATTTTCAATTGAGAGAAAAACTTTTGTGAGAGAAAATTGAGAGTAATTTTCTTGGGTGTAATTGGATTGTGAGTTGTAAGTGTTGTAAACACCTTGTGTAATTTCTCCTCTTTTAGTAAAAAGATCTACAACATGTCCGAAGACGTAAACAAGATTGACCGAACTCCGTTATCAAATTTGTGTGTTATTTTTTTATTCTTACTTTTTTATAAGTCTTATTTATCAAGAATTTGTATAATTTCACACTACAAAGGTACGTAGTTATAGATTTTACGAGTTATATTTTGAATTAAGCTTACTTTTTTTGCAATTTGGGCTTTAAATTTTGATTGGACCTTTTGCCTTTACTCTTATATTTTTCTTTACAAGTTGCAACTCAAAAGAAAGAGTTTTAAGTGTTATTTAATTATACTGCGTTAATTTTTAGGAAATTAATACTAATTAAATTTTTTGCCCCCTCATAACACGTGTAAATGTAAATAAAATATTTATAATTTAATAATTAATGTTATTAGATATTTAGTATATGATTACGATCTTAATAACAATATATTAAAATTTATTAAAAAACTAAAATTTTAAAAATTTAAATTTGTAAGAAAATTATCTACGACACTTTTATACATTATCAAACATTATTTTTCATTTTGATTTGCAAAGCCTTTTTATACAACGATTTTGAGTTAGATATAAAATAACTATATGAGAAGTGTTTCTAATTAGAAGTAATTTCATGAAAAATCAGTTACACACGTTCAGTATAAATAAAAATTGCACGTGTTTTTAACAACTTTCTTTTAAGTGTTTTTAAAAATTAGAAGTACGTCATTCCAGCAAGTTCCTAAAAATTATTTGCGCTTTCGATTCTCGAAATCACAAAATATAAGATACATCCATTATTAAATATGTTTTCTAATTGAATTAATTAAGAGGATAAATATAACTTTTTTAAAAAATATATTCATTATTATAATTGAAATTTTACATTAAATAATACAAATAAATTTATAATAACAAAAAATAATATATTAATAATATTAAACTTGGTGTAACTAAATAGAATTTAATATTAAATACTTATAAATAATTATAATTTAATTTAAACGATATCTAATTATATTGTTAAATGTAAAATTATAAACTAAATTTTTTTTAAATAATAAAATATATGAGATATAATGAATATTATTTTGATACTTATAAATTTTAAAGATTTTTTTTTTCTTTTAAGCTATATTATAAGTAAGTGGACTTGCTTCTTAAAAGCTAATAAAATGCTATATAAAAGTGATCTTGTAGCAGATAAATAAGTTTTGCTCCAAACAAACAAAAAGTGCTTTGATGCTCGAAATTGCTTTTAAACCTTACAATAGGTAGTAACGGTGGGTAATTAAATTAAATAAAATTATTTATTATTATTGAATTAGTATTGCAAAAGTTGTATTTTCTTGAAAAATTCAATTTCTTTTCTACCTTATCAAATAATCTAACAATATTTTGCATAGATTATGACATCAAAAGACTTTAATAATAATAAATAATTCGTGTTCATCGAATTAAGTGTCCACAATGAAAATTGTTAATGAAGATAAATATTGACCATGATCATTACTCATTAGAAATTAATCTCTTATTGGTGCTTATGGATAATGTCGGCAAGAGTGACTTTTGGATTAGGCATATGTTTGAATATAATTAGTTAGATAATTAACTTTATGAGACATTGAAGGGCTTCACTAACAACCCTATATATGATGTCTATATAATTTTTTTTTTGTTAAGTTGGACTTTCAGGCTACTTAAGCATAACTACCAAACTAAACATTAGTTGGTGGGGGAGAAGATTACAGGATTTCTGCCGTTGAAGCAAAACACAAACGCGCTCGTAAGATTTTACATCCTATTAATAATTAATGTTAGCTAATAATTACAACTCTTTTTTGTTAAGTTATTTTTATTTCTCTCTTTTCTAAATAATGATTAGTAATTTTTTAAAAAAATTGAAGCATTAAATTGTGAGGTAAAATAATTAATTTTTTTAATATTAATATTTTATGTTCTAAAAATATTAATGCTTCAAATAATTAATATTATTTGTTGATTTTTCAATGTATGCTTAATTGTTATGATATTAATATTTTATCTTTTAAAAATATTAATTTTCTAAATAATTAGTATTATTTGTTGATTTCGCGATGATATATATATATATATATATATATATGATATGTTGGGCGTCCATATTTTTTATTTAAAAATAATGCTCTTTATAGTTAACTTGGTGCAAATGCATCAGCTCTTGGTACGTACCAGCTTTCGAACCCTCAGCTGAATAGAGAGCTACTAGTAGCCCGACAACCACTAGATTGTGCCGGGCGACACTCCGTTTTTTCATTCACAACCACTAAAATATAATTAGGCAACACTCAACTGTTTTATTTTTCAATAGTATAATCAATTTATATATCAATTTTTATTTTTAATTTTCGTAATAAAAAATAAGAAAAATATATGTTTATTTTTTTTATAAAGTAAATAAATATTTTTTTTAATATTTTATATAAATAAATATTTTTTTTTACTGAATAAATTAAAAATAAAATTATATTTAATATCTAGATCATTTCTACACATAGTTTTATTTTTTTCCTTCCTTTTCAATTATCTTTTTAATTATTACATCACTTTTCGTATCAAATAGGAAAATAATTTTATGCCAGTTATCATAATATAATGTTAGAGACGTAGAATTAATATTTAAAAGGTATTGCATATAAACTTAACGGTGAAAATATAAATGATGATTTCTTCTATCAAATTATTTTACAAAATAATGTGAAAAATTCATGATACATGTTACGAAAATTATTTTTTTAATGTTTTGAAATAATAGACCACTAGTATTACATGTTAAATATGTATTTATATTTAATAAAAATTTAAAATTATGTAAATTAAGTTATAATATGTAAGCTTAAATATATCTATGCAAACTCAAAAAAAAATAATTAAATAACATAAATTATAATTAACACTTAAAAAGATCAAATATTTGAAAAAAATAGATATCTCAATATTATATAGTATAAATAATAATTAATAGTTTTTTTTATATAATTATATACACCTAACAAGAAATAACTAAACTATATAGGAGATAAAACCATTACTTTTTTGAGAAATTAGACTTAAAGGTAAAAATAATTTAACTATTAAAATTTACGAGAAGATATCAAACGAGTATCTAAGAATTTAACTATTAATAAAAGTTAAAAATATATTAAGAATATTAAACGAGTATCTAATATAATATACGTAATAAATTTAAGAAGAGATATCGTTATATATTTTTGTAAAATAAAAAAAGTAATTGTAATTATATTATAGAATATTTTATTATTATCAAAAAAGTCAGAAGGCAAGGACTTATCTGAATAATAATGTGTGATTCCTTAGCTTTAAAATGAGATTTATATGCATTAACTTAATTTAGATTCCAATTGTAAACTTAAAAACATAATAAAAAGATAAATTATTTTAAGAAAAAATATCAATTTTTTTAAAATGAAATTAGAACACACTCCTTAATAATACCTTGAAATAACATACACAATTATATTAAAATGCAATCGGTATATATATTATCATGTCTGTTGTAAAAATGATTACATGCTACCTACCATACATTAATTAGTTAAACCATTCCTAAAGAATTAAGAGTTGGCCACAACAAACTAACTGGTTGATTTCAAGAAGATTAAAGGATTCAATACATGACTGGATTCCACGTGTAGATCGTACAATTTTGTCACCAGGATTCAATTCATGACTCGATTCCAGTGCAGATTATAGAATTTTCTCACTCTCGGCTCACTAGCCGACATTATTATAGTCTAAAATTGTCCTACATGAAAACGACTTACAACTAACCTTCGAGAGAGAAAGAAAGAAAAAAAAAACTATTTACAACAAACAAAACTACCAATTCCCAGATGGGTCTTAATAACAAAAAAAAAAGAAAAATAATAATCCCAGAGGGGTCTCATACCTCATACCTGTATGTGAAAATAGGTACTTTTATGTAAAAAAATCTCTATTTATGTTTATTTATTTATTTTTATCAAAATATATTATTAAAATAAGTTAATAATCGATTTTAAATTAAGAAATTTAACTTCCATTTACCTATATAATCAACACTATACCTTATAAATCAATATGTTGAAAAATTAACTTTAAATTTTGAGTTAAATATCTTTTTTTTTATTATAGTAACATCAATGGGAAAACATGATGTTTAATTGACAATTTGATGCATGGTTAATAAAAAATCCAAAATCAAAGTTAAAATAATACCTTTCAAATCACATTAACGACAATTCATAATTGATTCGAGAAAAGTTATAATTTATATATTCTCCAAGTTATATCCAGCACAATCTGAGGTTGTTAATTGAATGTTAATTATTTTATTTTTTCAAAATATTTAGACAATAAAATGATATCAAATTACATTTTTACCATTTCACCAACCATTTTCCATCCACTATTGAAGATTTATACTTTATTGATATTATTTTTTAAAATTTGAAAATTTATCCTTATTTTGACAAGTAATTGATATTTACTTATATTAATAACAACAACATTATAAGTATGAGAGTAAGAATAGAGAAAAAAAAACCATGAATATAACATTAAAAAATACTTTTTATTTTAAATTAAAATAATCCAAATAAAATATAATATCACATAAAAATATCAATATTACTGTTGTAGTAAGAGGATAATAAGAAAAAAGTAAGGCATGATATAAAATACTATAGCAAAATCAAGGAGTAGGGCCTTGTTGAACAATGTACACGTAGAGTTTTCTTTTGGGTCAAAAGATATATACATTTTTATTTGGCATATGCTTTTGATATTATTTTTATGAAAAAAAAAATATCAACTCAATTTTGTAATAAGATATTAAATGAAATGTTAACATTATACCATTTTATTAATTTATTTTTGTTATCTAATTAAATGATGTGATGTCATCTTATTTGATAACTTATCTCATCTCAAATTCGTTATATAAAACTACTCTGTTTTCATAGAGCCAAACATATATGTATCTTCAAACATTCTATAGTCAAACATTGTATAGGCAATAGCCTATAAGAATATGTATTATTTTATTGTTTATTTTTTCCTTTTCTTTTTTCAGAAAAGAGAGGATGCAGATTAGTAAACAAGTATCATTATATGTATTAAATATGCATATACTTAAGATATATGATAATAAAATAAATTTGATACCATTTATTATAAAATGTCAAATTATTTTAAAAAAATATTTTCCTCAGTGACGGTAATTTAAAGTTTGTCAACAATACATCCCAAGTTGCTTGAAAAAAGAAAATATTTTTTATAATAAGTTATATTAGTTTATATGTTATAAGATCTTATTAGTAAATGTTTTCACTAGCTATTATTTTAACATCTTATTTTTATAATTTAACATTTAATTTAATATTAACATACTTTTTTAAACATGCTATAAATTCAATATTTACTATATTTACTTTTTATTTTTTATCCATTCTTTAAAGTTAAAAATCTATTAGAGACTCCATGGAAAGTTGGAAACCTATAAAATACACTTTTGTTAATTGATTTGTGATGTTTTGTTAAATAAATATAAATTGAAAATACATTTTTATTAAAGATAATAGATTTAAATTACTCTTCTTTCTCGTATCATTATTCATATAATTCTTCACGGAAAATATATTATTCATTAGATTTGGAGTAGATAATGATTTGATATTCTTATTTAATATAATTTAATATTAATATAATTAATTTTTTAAAAATCATAAATATTTTATAATTAATTACGATAATCATTACAAATAATATAATTAATATAAAATATGTTTTAAAAGTAATTACAACTATAATAGATATTAAAGAAATTTATAAGCATATCATATATAAATTAACCTATTATGTATAAAAAGCAAAACTTAATATGATAACTTTTGACACAAGAACCATGTAGACAATCATACATGCTGATATATAAAATGTTTGTGAAAAGAGAGAGTTGTATAATGTATATATCATTATTGTTATGAAAAATATAGGTAACATTAAAAAGAGGGGAAATAAAATCTTTAACAGTCTTTGTATGGTAATTGGTGCTTTTTTAAACTTAAAAAAAAAACTTTTAAAATTTTTGGTGTTCGTGAGTAATAATTATTTAAAAATATATATTATTATTTTAATAATTTTTTATTAAAATATTATTATTTTTTATAAATAATTAAAATATAATTTTTTAACAAAAATATAAAATTTAATACGAAGTTACCTAATAAAAATTTAACAATTCATAAAGTTATTTAAATATATATTTTAATTTTTAATAAAAATTAAATATTAAAATAAAATATATTTTGATTTTTAATAAAAAATAAATATTAAAATAAAATAGCATAAATTAACACATATTAGAAAAATTATTTTATGAAAATTTTAATATTAATTTTAATTTTTTTTTATTATGATTAATATTTTAATAAATAAATAATATTTAAGTAGAATAATTTATATAATTTATTTTTAATTAATTATTTTTTATAATTAAGAAAGTAAATGATATTAATTTTAATTTAACAGTTAAATGGTATTAATAGGCATTTTTCTCAAAATAAAATATTAAAAGCGAAAAGAAAAGGAAAAAAAACCTATAAAGGTTAGCCTATTTGTTCTGAAGAATGAAGAGGACTGTATCGGCATCGGCCAGCCGCCGTTTAGAGTGAGTCAAAGAAAGAAAGTAGAAAAGGGCGTACCTTTATGTATTTGGTCTTTCTAAGTCCATCCTCTTGTATTCCAAAGCCGGAAGTCCTCTCCTATAGTTGAAATCAGCATTACCGTTCATTATTTTCAAAAAAACGAAAGAGACTTTGAGGGAATTTCATTCCATTCCCTTTGCTTTGTTCCCGAGTAGACTTGGTGTAGACCCAGCAATAGTATCGTGACATTTACAACCCACAAATATTGAAAGAAAGTGAGGTAGAAGAGGAGGAGGGTCCAGAAAGGTTTGTAAAGACCTTCATTGTGAACCCGGTAAGGTTTCCCTCTTTTTATCTATGTGCAAAATAAGATTATCTCTGTCCATTTATACTTTCACTGGCATCCACTTTTGCTCTTACCTACTTAGTTATTAGTCATTGTTTTTATCAGAATAAGAGAGCTACTAGGTTTCTTTCATTTTAAATTGTATTGCTAAACTATAATGCTAATATTTGGGACATTTTCAATTTATTTGGTTTAGTTTTTCTTTGTATTTTACCGTTAGAATTAATGGGTTTTATCTCTATTCGACAGCAGCAATCAGCAAAATACAGTTTTTCTTATCCAAATATGAAGTACGTATTGGTGACTGGTGGTGTTGTCAGTGGACTAGGCAAAGGGGTCACTGCTAGTAGTATTGGTGTTCTCCTTAAAGCTTGTGGCCTCCGTGTTACTTCTATCAAAATTGGTACCGATCTCTCTAATTCTGTTTTTATCTACCAATTATCATTTTACTTTGGATGGCTTAACATGTATTTCCTGCTTTTAGACACTGCCATGTTTTGTACATAACATATAATCTTTGTTTGTTATTGCTTTTGTTTTTATTGTACTATGACGATTTTATGATTATATTTTTGTTTTTTCTCAGTAATTCTCACCAATACCACATATATGGTTTAAGTTATTGACTATGATTTGTTTTCTATTACTGATTTATGGATGATGGATCATAGAATGATACACTTTGTCTGGGTGTTGCTTGATGGGAGTGGAAGATAGTGAAGGGTTCAAGAGTCCTTTTGAGGTTAATTTTTTTTTTTTTAGGATCAAACTATATTATTTGGAGAAGGGGAGGGATTGATGGGATTCGATCTCATCCCTCTACTTTGAGAGAGGGGTACATTCAGTTGACTTTGAGATGGTACCCTTGGTCAATTGAGCTAGCATGCAATTCTGTTTTGAGGTTAGATAATTTTACTAGAATGGGGTTGAAGCATGAAACAGGTCTGAAGGGTTTTTAGTTGACTGCACATCGACTTCTAACAACCTAATATTTTTTTTTTCTTTTCAAAATTTGAAGTTCTTATGGTGTACTATATCATCCTCTCAAAATATACTTTTACTACATTTACTTTACTTTCATGCATGCAGACCCTTACCTGAATACTGATGCCGGAACAATGTCTCCTTTTGAACATGGAGAAGTGTTTGTTTTAGATGATGGCGGTGAGGTAATTTTCAAATGAATAAAATTGGTATTCCATATTATCACTTCAGTCATGATGACTTTCATGTGTTTTCAGCTCTGTCGCTTTAAGTAGTTATGATTCTCTAATTTCTGTGTGCAAAGAAAGATGAAGCAATTTCTCATACTTTTACA
Source organism: Hippophae tibetana (assembly GCA_037013495.1). Classification (NCBI taxonomy): domain Eukaryota; kingdom Viridiplantae; phylum Streptophyta; class Magnoliopsida; order Rosales; family Elaeagnaceae; genus Hippophae; species Hippophae tibetana. Next base: position 140,573,071 of record CM072801.1, on the reverse strand, counting down.
AGGTTGACCTTGATCTTGGAAACTATGAGCGTTTTCTGGATATCACACTGACATGTGACAACAACATAACTACTGGAAAAATATATCAGGTTAATTGATTCTCATATTTTTAAAAATTTTATAGCCAAAATCATGTGTCTTGACCTTCACCTTTTACAATTCTTGTCTTGGTCAACAGTCAGTTATTAATAAAGAGAGAACAGGAGATTATCTTGGAAAAACTGTCCAGGTCTGTGTTCATTCTGGCTCTAATTTGATTACTAGGACAAGATATTCATAATTTCCGATATAATTTTTATGTCTTTGCTTCAAAAAGGTTGTTCCACATATTACGGATGCTATCCAAGAGTGGATAGAGCGTGTTGCAATGATACCTGTGGATGGAAAAGAAGGTCCAGCTGATGTTTGTGTTATTGAATTGGGTGGAACTATAGGTATTATAAAAAACATTTTACAAGCTGAAATCCTAATTTTTGTTACAAAGCTCATAAACTTATTTTGCCGTGCAGGTGACATTGAATCTATGCCATTTATCGAAGCACTTTGTCAATTTTCATATCGTGTAGGTAAGTATAAAATTTGGTGCATGCTCGCTTGACATAATTATTAATTAAATTGGTGGAGAACTTCTGAATGGAGTAATGTAGCATTCTGAAATGTTTTTTTGTAATAGGTACTGAGAATTTCTGCTTGATTCATGTCAGCCTCGTTCCTGTTCTTAATGTTGTTGGTGAGCAGGTATTGTTAAAAATATGTCAATCCAATTTATTTTTCACTGTGGTAGTGCTGATTCTGGATATAACAGCATTAATTATGAATCTCCCTCTAGAGCATAGTCTCTGCATCTTATTGACTTATACATGGAATCAGTCACTAGCTCTAACTAACTTATTGTTGAGAACTTTCTGATTTTTAGAAGACAAAACCTACCCAACACAGTGTTCGTGAACTTAGAGGACTGGGATTGACCCCTAACATTCTAGCTTGCCGCAGCACAAAGGTTTCATCTTTTATCTTCCTACATGTTACTGAAGTACTATTGGTGCCACAACATTCTAAATTTTTATTTCTTTCTAACAGCCACTTGATGAGAATGCAAAGGGGAAGCTTGCACAGTTTTGCCTTGTTCCGGTGCTGTAACAGTGACTATAGAAGTCTTGATATGGTTCATTTTCATTCCTTCAAACTCTTAATGGTTATCACTGAAATCCCAACTGTTGTGCAGGCAGAAAATATTGTCACACTGTATGATGTTCCGAACATATGGCACATTCCTCTACTATTGAGAGTATGTTATTACTTTGGTGATCTGAATTCTTTCACTTGCACTTGTTTTTGAAGGCACTTCAAATTTCCCCCTTTTTCCGTTGCATATAGGATCAGAAGGCCCATGAAGCAATCTTGAAAGGACTTAACATTCTAGGGTTTGTCTCATTAATACTCTTCATCCCAATGATAATAATTTTCTTTCCTTTTATCATATGGCTACTATTGCTTTTATGGGTTCGAACTATGTGAATAACATTTATGTTGGTATTAGTGTTAGTATGGCTGTTGATTCTAGTAATGATATAGAAGTTTACAATTCTAAATTCTGCAGTGCCTCTAGAGAGCCTGATTTGAAGGAGTGGACTGATAGGACAAGAATTTGTGACAAATTGCATGACCCTGTATGTTTTAAAGCCTTCAATAATGTTGCAGTTTAAAATATATTATCTCTGTCGATACTGTATCATGCTATTACTCATATTTGTTGCAGGTTAGAATTGCAATGGTTGGGAAGTACACTGGCCTTTCAGATGCTTACCTCTCAGTTCTAAAGGTATATTGTTTTAGTACCAACTATTACCAATTCAATTTGTCTTGTTTAATTAATGCCCTTGCTTCATCTAGATTTTTGAGATCAGTCTAATATCTGATTTCTCTTTTCAGGCTCTTTTGCATGCTTCTGTTGCTTGCCACCGGAAGCTTATTGTAGACTGGGTTGCAGCAGGTGATCTTGAGGATGTAACTGCTGAAGAGGTTAGATTTCATTTTCACTTGACTCACAATATATATTAAATTTATTGGGGTCTAATTTACGACTTCACTGTTTGCAGACTCCTGATGTCCACAGAGCTGCATGGGATCTTCTTCAGGTGATTTTAATACATTGGAATAATCTAAGGGTTATATTTTGTTTTTGGCTTGATATGGTTGTGATTCAATAAATAGATCATTGATTATTTGGACATTGTTTTATTTCAGGGTGCTGATGGTATTCTAGTTCCAGGAGGTTTTGGTGATAGAGGAGTGCAAGGGAAAATTCTTGCTGCAAAGTATGCTAGAGAAAACAATGTTCCTTTCCTCGGAATTTGCCTTGGAATGCAAATTGCTGTCATCGAGGTTGCACGGTCTGTTCTTAATTTGCATGATGCTAATAGTACAGAATTTGTTCCTGAAACTTGTAGTCCCTGTGTCATATTTATGCCAGAGGTATAATATAATTAATTTTGGGATTTTGACCAATTTGTTAATCTTCTAGTTGATTCTTTTTCTTTAGGTGTTGTTAAATGAATTTTAAATTTTTACTAGGGTTCAAAAACGCACATGGGAGGAACTATGCGTCTCGGATCAAGAAGAACTTACTTCAAGGTTGCTGAGTGCAAATCTGCAAAACTGTGAGGACTTGTCACTGATTTTCTTTCTCTCTTATGTAGATTCAATCACAAAGTGATGCTTCAATTTAGATGTATTTGCTTTATAGCATACTTTTCTTCCTATGCATGTACAAGTTCTTTACAAAAATAATTTAAAATGTTGGCAATGCATGGCTGTATTTGTTCCAATGCGTTTTTCTTTAAATAACCACTGCATTTTGGGATTACCTTTCAGTTATGGTGGTGTAAGTTATGTTGATGAACGACATCGGCACAGATATGAGGTATTGTATGTCTGATTGTCACCGTACATATAATGTCGCTTTATGATCAAAACAGTATTGTATATGTCCTCTTGTTAGTTGGACACCCCTTTGAGGGAATTGCTACTGTTGTGTAGGTCAATCCTGATATGATATCACAACTTGAAAATGCGGGTCTATCATTTGTTGGCAGAGATGAGACTGGTCAGCGGATGGAGGTAACTGGCTTAAGCGACGAGGCTGTGTATAAAACACCCAAGTGTTTGTACAATTGGTTCTTTATAATGAGCATTTTATTGGTTTAATGAATTGCAGATACTGGAGCTTCCTACCCACCCATACTTCATTGGTGCTCAATTTCATCCTGAATTCAAATCAAGACCAGGAAAACCATCTGCACTCTTCTTGGGTATGTTTTCTTTTCTTCTGCGGTTCCAGGACCATAATTGTTGACATTTTATACTGATGAGCGATGGTGTTGCTATATAAAATCTATATTTTGACCCATTTATGTAAAAGATACCAGTGTTTTTTTTTTTTGGCAAGATAATTTGAGGATTCATATTTCACCAAGAGAGGTTTAACTACGGGGTCATGTGGAAAACAGATTTATATCCAGTGAAGAATCGATTGAATGATCTATCTTTACTATAAATAGGAGTAGCTGATATCTCAATTTAATTCCTTTACAGGACTTATAGCAGCAGCATGTGGGCACTTGGACAAAGTGCTTCATAACAGCCAAGTGATCAAATCTATTGGCAACGGTATTAGCAATGGGCACTCAATGGTGAAAGCACACCAGAATGGAAATGCCTTTAGGGCTTCAAATGGCTTGGCAAATGGTGTATATAGCAATGGTAATGGTGTGCACGTGTGAGGAAACCATCTCATGGTGGTACCTTTCTAATGGGAACGGGTTATAGTAGTGGTCTGTTTTGCGTGTACAGCTGTTGAGTTTGTTAGGTGGTTTAACTTTGAAGGACTTGTCTTCAGGATGAAGCTGGATTTTGAGTCTTTGAACGACACAGCTTGTTTTTCCGAGAAGATTTGGATGAAATTATGGTTTGACTGTTGATCAATCGGACTCTTTTTCTTCTTCTTAACAATATATGCGAGGATGATCTTTTGGCTGTTGAGGCTTGAAAATAAAATGAAAGTCTGCATTTTTTCTACATATGTTTGAAGAATCAGTTTTATTTTATATATTAAAGAAATGTCTTTTTTTTTCTTCTTCATGGTTTTGTTTTCTATATTAAAGGAATGGGTTTCCCTATTTTTGTAACCCAATGTTTTAATTTTAGTATTTTTTTACACATTTTATAGATGGTATCTTACTGATACTCTATTTAAAAATATATCAATTTAATGCAATTTTTCATATAATATGCAATAACTTTAAACATATGTAATTTGTGTTTTTTAAATAGTTTAAATAGTTTTATTAGAAATTTTTTTAAGCTTAAACAGTTTATTTATTAAACATGTAATAATTTTTATCAATATGCGGTTTTTATTTTTAAACAATTTTTTAAACTTAAACAAATAGTATCAAAGAAATTAAAAGTGGAGTTTTGTTTTCGTAATAAATAGTAACTTGTATAATATTGTTGAAAATAAAAAATTGAGTGAAGATGTTCAATGAGCATTTAAAGAGGTCAAAATGGAAGAAAATTTCATGGGTATGAAAAGATAAATATTTTAGAAATATCATTCGTTAAAAATATATATGATAATTGCATGTAAAATTTGTATTAAATTAATATATTTTTTAAGTAGAGATATTATTAAGGTATTGTATGAAAAATATTGATAAGAATATTAAAAATAAAGTTACTGTATTAATAAAGTAGTGAACTCAAGAAATGTATTTAAAAGTTCTCTTCTTTGACCGTGCGCTCTGACATTTTTGAATATCATTGCAAGATGATTTTTTTAAGAGGTATTAATTTTTTTAAAAAAATAAAAAAACATTATTAAATAATATTTGAATATAGATCTATAACAGATAGATTAAAAAATTATAATATCTGCACTATAAATAAATCCCACATTCCTATCCTTCTGTACCTTTTTATTGTACGTGTTAAAAAATTACGTTCGTTAATTGTTTTGCTCTTTTGTTATTTTAATTTTTACAAAATTAAATTATTGTTTCAAATTTAATCGTAGAAGTAAATTTGTATGAATGCATTTTTTTTTGTGAAAATTAGATATCTGTCTTTTTTATTTAAGATTCCTAACTTAAATTGTTTTAAAATAAAATAAAAAATAATATATCAATATTTTAAAATTTAAAAATAATTTTTGTCCAAATTTATAGTAGTGATTTAAAATTTTATATTATAGATATAAGTAGATATAACTATTCACGTTTTTATTTATAAGAAAAAAGTAAATTTAAAATAAGTTATTTATGTTATTTAATCCTTTAAATTATAAGGATTGATATTATAAATAGAAATATATTGTTTTGGCATCTAATGATCCACGTGTTTCTTATCCATAAAACAGATTATCAACGTCCAACAAGTTCATCATCCAAAATAAAAAAAAGATATTCAACAAGTTCAAACTTGCTTTATTGCATTTTTTATTTTTTCAACTAAAAATACATTATATTATTTAATAAGAGTTTTCTACTATACTTATATTACATATTATTAACTTATAATTTAAATATAACTCTTACTAACCTAAGAAAATAATACTAAAAGAAATTAAAACATATAAATAAAAACGCTATAAATTTAATGAGGTTCGGTATAAATGTTATCTATATCTTCGGGCGTCGATCATCATTTTCACTATATCTAAATGAATGAATTCCAAAATTACAACTAATTAGTCAAAATTGAGCTAATCAACTAACTTTACAAAAGAGAAGAAAATTTACAAATTTTGGGATGTTTTAGAAGTAAAGGAGGAGACTTTATTTATAGACAAAAATACAACATTCACCTTCATTCCTAATCAATGTGTGGCCTTTTCAATTTGCTCACTATGGAGCTATATAACAAATCTCCACCTTAACGACTTAGTGATTCTTAAATGATTTCTTCAATCTCTAGATTATCGACGCCATTGCCAATTCAAATTTGCAAGATGTTAATAAAGTCCAGACGATGTTTGAACTTGATTACCGTTACTACCTTAGTCATCATATTTGCGAGATTCTCTGTGGTATAGATCTTTTGAACTAATACTCCATCTTCTTCAATAATCTCTCGCACATAATGGTAACGAACGTCAATGTGATTTGTATGTGCATGATAGACTTGGTTTTTTGCTAAATGAATATCACTCTGACAGTCACAAAATACATTAATATATTTTTGACCAACTCCCAAGTTTTCAAATAAACCTAATAACCAAATAGCTTCTTTCATAGCCTCTATAACTTCTATATACTCTGCCTCTGTAGTAGACAAAGAACTGTGGACTGCAAAGTAGACTTCCTACTGATTGGTAGTAAGAGTAAACATATAACCAATAGTTTACTGATTCTTATCTAAATCTCCTGCATAGTCGGAATCACAATATCTGACTACATATTGATTAAAAGTATTATCCTGTTGAAATACTAAACCATCATCTACAATATTTAAAATATACCGCATAATCCATTTCATAGCCAACCAATGCCCTTTACCAGGATCATGCATGTACCTACTTACAACACCAACCGTATATGAAATGTTAGGTCTCGTACACACCATTGCATACGACAAGCTACCAACTATATTTTCATACGGTACCTTTGCCATGTATTCTCGTTCTGTATCATTATTAGGAGATAATTGAGCACTAAGCTTGAAATGAGGAACAAGCGGAGTACTTACAGGTTTTTTCTACTCATTCATACCAAAACATTGTAGTACCATCTTTAAATATTGACTCTGGATCAAACTAACCTTCTCCTTCTTCCTGTCTTTGCTTATCTTCATGCCAAGAATCTTCTTGGCTTCTCCTAGATCTTTCATCTCGAACTCCTGACTTAGTTGAGCCTTCAACTTCTCAATTTTTGCTTGGCTCTTCGATGCAATCAACATATCATCGATGTACAATAAGAGATAGATGAAAGACTCATCTTATAGCTTGAAAAAATACACACAATGATCATATGTATTTCTAGTATACTTCTGATGCAATATAAACTGATTAAATCATTTGTACTACTACCTCAGAGATTGCTTTAATCCATATAATGCTTTGTTCAGCTTGCAAACCCAATTCTCTTTACCAACAACATTAAACCCTTTTAGTTGAGACATAAATTTCCTTTTCTAAGTCATCGTGTAGAAACATGGTTTTCATATCAAGTTGAACTAGTTCCAAATCCAAATGTGCTACCAAGGCTAACAAAATTCTAATGGAGGAATGTTTTACAATTGGATAAAATACCTCATTATAATCGATTCCTTCCTTCTAAGCGTAGCCCTTAGCCACCAATCTTGCCTTGTAGCGAACACCATCTTTGTTAGGAAATCCCTCTTGCTTCGGATACACTCATTTGCAGCCAGTTGCCTTCTTGCCCTTAGATAGTTGTGTCAAATTCCATGTCTTATTCTTCTAAAGGGACAAAAGTTCTTCATCCATGGCTTCCTTCCATCTTTCAACCTCAGGGCTTATGATTGCTTCTTTATATATGGAAGGAGCATCATCATGCACAACTGAAAGTGCACATGCCACCGTATTCTTAAATTGAGCAGGTAGATCTTCCATATCTTTGTATTGAGTATACACATTGACATTTTGTCGTTGTGGCCTATCAACTACAGTTTCTTCTTATTTCTGTGGAGGTTCTTGGGTTAAAACCTCTTTTTCATATGATTCATCTTCTGCCAATGGATGATCAGCTTCTATCTTATATCTACCAACTGGATTAACAATTTTACTTTCAAATTCCACTTGCTTCGGAGTTTGCTCCATCTGCTACAAAGTGTCATCAATCTTCTCAGTTACCTTTCACAGCAAGATATATTCATCAAAGGTAACATCTCTGCTGAAGATTATCTTTTTCATTTCAAGGCACCATAGTCGATATCCCTTAGAACCAGAAAAGATCCCTAAAAAAATAGCTTTCTTGGCTCTTGGATCCAACTTTGATTCTATTACATGGTAGTATGCAATAGAACCAAACACATGTAAGAAATCATAATCTCTAGTAGGTTTTCTAGACCGTACCTCCATAGGTATTTTTCCTTCAAGAGTAGATGATGGTAGACGGTTGACAAGATGACATGCATACATCACAACCTCAACCCAATACTGCTTGCCTAACCAAGCATTTGACAACATACACTGAACCTTCTCTAGAAAAGTCCAGTTCATACGTTCTGTAATTTTGTTTTGTTGTGGTGTTTTTCGAATAGTGAAGTGTCGCACTATCCCTTTTTCTTCTTAAACTTTCATAAATATATCGTTTGTGTACTCAGTGCTATTATCAGACCTCAAACACTTGATCTTTATACCAGTATGAGTCTCGATCATCTTCTTCCACTTGATAAAAATTCCCAACACTTCATCCTTCTTTTTCATGAAATACACCCAAACTCTTATGGAGAAGTTATCAACGAAAGTGACATAATAATGTTTACCACTCATGGATGGAGTTCTTGTTGGCTCCCATACATCAGTATGTATGTAATCCAAAATTCCTTTTGTATTATGGAGTGCAGTGTCAAAGCTTACTCTTTTCTACTTTCCCAATACACAATGCTCACAGAATTCTAACTTGTTTGTTCTCACACCTTTTAACAGGCCTAACTTTACAAGAATCTGTAAAGATTTTTCACCAACATGTCCCAAACGCATATGCCATAGCTTGGTAGTTTCTGAATCTTTTTCTTCCTCTGAAACTATTCTTGATGTTTTCTCAATAACCATACTACCAAGGTAGTTGTACAAGTTATTCTTCCGAACACCTTTCATCACTACAAGTACTTTAAAACTAACATTTAATGCCTCATTTTGCATGGTCATAGTGAAGCCTTTTGATTCTAAGACTCCCAGAGCAATGTGATTATTCTTCATATTTGGGACATAATGAACATCTTTCAAGACTTTGGTTGAATCATCTTGATTCTTCAAACGAATTGAACCGATCCCCAAAACTTTGCATGGATAATCATTACCCATGAAAACAACTCCATCGTCTAGTTCTTCAAAGTTAAAGAACCACTCCTTATTAGGAGACATATGGAAGGTACATGATGAATTAAAAATCCAATCACTAGGATAGGATGTTGTTCAAGAACCAATCAATGCAAAATCTGAATTTGAATTTCTCCTAGCTACACATACATTAAATGGCACAGTTTTTCCTTTCTTCTGCAACTTTGAACAATTTTTCTTCCAATGGTATTTTTCATGACAAAAAGCACATTCATTTTTACCAAACCTTCCTTTTGAATGAGATATTCCTTCCTTTTATTTATGTTGAGTTTGCAAACGCCTTCTTACAGACAGTGCCTCTGTTGCTTCATTCATATTTTCTTTTTTATCTTTCTTTCTAATTTCATAACTATACAAAGCAGTGCAAACTTCCTCAAAAAACACTTTATCCTTCCCAATGAGTAAGCTCGTAATAAGACGATCAAACTCATCAGGAAGAGAGGTTAACAACATCAATGCTAAATCTTCATTTTTAAAAGTTCCATCCATATTTAATAAATCTTCTACTAATCGATTAAAATAGTAATATGGTCATTTATTGTGGTACCTGGAAGGTATCCAAAACGAAACAACTTCTTCAAATAGAGCAGATTATGTTTGATATTCTTCATGAACTTATTCTCCAATGCCTTCTACATCTTACTTGCGGAAGTCTCCTTCATGAACATGTACTTTTGTTCTCTTAAGAGACACGAACAAATTGTACCACCTGCCAATCAATTGATATTTTTACAATCCATTTCATCTGGTTTCTCTTCTTCAATGGCGATGTCTAGACCTTGTTGAAATAGAACATTTAGAACTTTTCCTTTCCACATGCTAAAATGATCGGTTCCATCAAACTTCTCCACTTCGAACCTTGCATTCATAACCATTGTTCTGCCTGAAGTGGATAGTTGGCCTTTGCTTGAGGGAGACTTTTCTTCCGACATTTATTTAGATTACAATAAATAGCAACTATATTCCAATAGAAAACAAACATGATACAAGCAAATGCCTAAGTAGAAACCTTCCACACCGATACCAATTGTTGGAAAAATCGAGTATATTTTCCCTATTCTAAGTAGTTACTATTCTTTTATGATTTAAATGATTATAACTCAAACTAATCCGAAAAAATGATGCTATTGGAAATATAATGCTAAAAGAAACTAAAGTAGTTATTAAAACATAAATATTAAAGAAGATAAATATTACATATGTCCTTGGGCATCGATGACAATTTTCATTATCTCCAAATGAATGAAATCCAAAATTATAACTAATTGGACAAAATTGGGCTAATAAATTACCCTTACAAAAAGAATGAGATTTGCAAATTTTGAAATGTTTTAGAAGTGAAGAAGGAGACTTTATTTATAGCCCAAAATACAACACTCATATTTATTCCTAATTCATGTGGAATCTTTTCAATTTGTTCACTAATGAACTACACAACAATAGGAACTTCAAAAACATTAAAATTTCCTTCTTTGGATTCTCTTGAAGACCATGAGCTAAAGAATTGCACTTCCTAGACACCCAATTGGTATCACAATGCGAGAAATGGTTTATAAGTAGTAATATTTTTTTAAGAAATTGTTTTTCTTTCCATAAGAACCGATATGATCGACGTACTAAAGATTGAAAATCATTTTCAACAATTAAAAGGTTTATTTTCATTTGAATTGCCAGTCCAATAGTTAAAGTGATTGTTCCGTATTAATACCTCGAAGTAGCTTACACCAAATTCCTACCATATTACTATAATGATCTCTAACAATAGTAATAATTGATGAATTGTGGTCTACGAAAGCAACATCACAATTGAATTTAATATAACCGTAAGGGGGTTTAGGCCAAGATGATAATTTAGGAGAAATATTAGTCTTACAATGAATGACATTATCCAAGTATTTATCCATGCATGTATTATGTATACTATGAAATTCTTTGAAAGTTTTGCTTAAATATTAGACTATACAAAATTTGAAATTTGGATTGATATTATTAAAAACTTTATCATTCTTTATCTTCCATTGAACTACCATAGTTAGAGCTATTCCCAAAGTGAAGTCTTTTATGATCTCATGTTCTTTTAACAATGCAATAAGAGGAGAGACAAAAATCTACGAAAGAACTCAAATCCAATCTTATAAATTATTGCAAAAGAGTACCCCCTCTAGAAAAAACCATAATCCATGCATAAATTTGCATCTAATAATCATGATTTCTGTTTCCCTTAAGCATAATGGAAAAAGTACATTAATGTTGAAATCTAAATTTTGTAGATTGTGTTTGACTTTCAAAACAATGAAAGTGATTTTTTGAAAAGAATACCTTGTATCTTTCATGTAATTTGGATTTTGAAAGTAAACTCCAAACCTGTTTAGAACCTAAATACATACATTCTTTTACTATCAATTTATACGAGGATTTCATTGTGAAAGGACCCTACTTATTTGGAATATGAATGAATTTGTTTTGCAACAATTTTTTGGACTTGCAAGTCTACTAATAAGATTGGTTGAGGTATCATCAAAACATTTGTGTATTTCAACTCAATTCTACCCAAGTTCATAGCTGATGAGATCTTTTATGTGTAAATTCTTAGCATAATCAAGGATTCCTTTTACAATGGGGGTAAAGTTTGTGCGGCCAAGGAACCAAGGATCTGACATAATATTAATTCCCACACCATTTCTAACTTAATACAAAGTCAATCCTTTTTACACTTTGGTGTTTGATACGGTGATTAAAAAAATAAATAACAGAAAATATGATTTAAGATTTAGGATTTAACATAATATCAATTCACACATCATTTTGAACTTAATACAATGTCCTTTTTCCACTTTGGTTCCTCGTACTACAAATACCTTTTCAAACAAAAGAATCAACATTTTTTACTTTAACTTTCGAAAAATTGTGTGCATGGCAATACTTGTGGTTAAGGATTTTTACCTAAAACTTATTAGAATTAGTAACCATTTGCTAGTTTAATTAATTCGGACGAAAGAGCCTAATTCATATCATGGAAGCTTCTAAACCCAATTCTCTCAATTCTTTTGGTTTACATATAGATTTTCAGCTTTTTATGACATAATAATCATTTTTCTTACCCTTTAAATTTCACCAAAATGTAGTAGTTAAAGAATCTACTTTCTTACTAATTGATTTGGTATGTTGAAAGAGCTCATGGTGTAGACAAGAAAAGATTGTGATACTGATCTTACCAAGGTTGCCTTCCCTACACTAGGAAAAAAATTCGTAGTCCATCATTCAGTTTTACTAGCTAGTAAAGTAAAGATTTTTTGAACTGAGTGATTTTATTCTATTCTATGAACATTGGGTTTCCAAGGTATGTTATTTCCTTGTCCATCTTCTGGATATTAATGAGGTTTTTTACATTCCTTTTCTGGTTGCTATCAACATTATTAGAAAATAAAATTTCACACTTGGACAAATTCGTTTTCTTGCATATGAATGCACAAGATGACACCCCAGGAAACCTTTATGTTTTGAGAGAAAAATCTATCTAGGCTCTAAATGGGAAGTTGAAAAGACACAAGTAGTTCGTAGCATAACAACTAATATGACAATTTTAAAAGAATTTTACCTCAATTTTAAAAAATAAGGTTATTGATTAATTTTCACATTATTTTATTTTTATAAATTAGAATAATAAATTAAGACATTTATATAGACAATAAGTTAACAAAATAATGATAAAATTACTAAAAAATATTACCGTAAATTGCTTAGAATTTTAAAAATAATAAGAATTATATTGTTTGTAAAATTCTTATTCAAGCAAAATAAATCTATAGAGAAAAAAAATAATAAAAATAAAAAAAATGTAATTCATTTATCTTTTAGAATAATAACAGAACGTGTAATTAAAGTAAAAAACTAGAAAAAATAGTCCAAAATAAAATAAAATATCTTTTATGGTAACTATCTTTTAGATTATGATTAGATAATGATAAATATTTACTCTAGGTAAGATTATTAAGAATTGACCATAAAATCATTGACCAAAAACATTCTATTTTAATGTTAATATTATCATTTATTTCCGTGCATCCTAATTATTATCATATATATATTTAAGTTATGATAACATGGATAAATTACTTAAAAATAATAATTTTAGGTGACGTCTTTTTTTTATTTTTTATTAATTACAAAATATTATTAAATAAAATTATTTTTATTTAAAAATTTGTTGTATGTATCAAGTTAATGTGAATAATTTACTAAAATAAATAAATTTAGGTGATTTTTTTTAATTTTCTATTAATCGCACAATATCAGTAAATAAAAGTCTTTTTATTTGAAAATTTGTTATATGGGTTCATTTCTTATTAATTAATTAAAAAAAATTTAAGATAATTATTAAAAAAAATTAACTACAAAAAATTAATTGAATTTACATCACTTATCATTACAAAGATCATTATTAAATTTAAGGTGGTATGACTCTCATTTATATCACCTTCTACTTAAATTTGAGTTATATTTACGTAACTTTTACTTATTTGATAAAAAAAATGAGTTTTTAATTTTTTTTAAAAGATCATTATTAAATTCTACTATTTATTCTCTTTCTCTATAAATAATTAGCCTACATATTTAGTCATACTCAGGTTAGCCAAAGTAGTCTAGTTAATTACCACAATGCTTAAATTTAATGTTTCAGTATTTATATAAAAAAAATGGCCAATAATTATAGGAGAAAAAAATCATGACTAATAATCGATAATTAATTAATAATAATTTATGACTTGATTTATATTACTTAATTAATAAAACAATACTTAATATAATCAATTGATAAATGATAATATTTATATTATTTAAGATAAATAATCTTACATAAGATAAATAATTTTAATATAAATAATTATTAATATTTTAACGGAGAAAAAATATGAATCTTAATTAAATTTTATAATAACTAAGGATAATAGTAGTCACTATTTTAAAATACGTGAATAATTTTTTAAAATAATTTATAAGATGTGATTATTTTAAGTTAAATTATACAAATGATCTCTCAATTATTTTATATTCTATACTTTGGTCTTCAATCTTATATATAATTTAGTTTCTTTAATTTTAAATTTTCATACTTTTAATTCCTTATTTTTCTTCCTTATAATTTAGTTGCTTTACTCTTTATTTCATTTTTTATGCTTTGGTCCTTTGTTTTTTAATATTTTTAAAGTTTAGTTTTAAGTTGGTATCGAATTTTGTACTAAATATGTTAAAAATAAAAAAATAAAAGAGATAAGTTATAATGAAAAAAAAAGTGTAAAATTAATAATAAAAAAAGACCAAATCATAATAAAAACTATTGGAGACCGAATATTGTGAAAAACATTTAGAGATAGTAATTAAACATTTTAATAAATTATATTTTGGGATCCCTTAATACCGATAAGTAATAAACAAAGAAAAGAATCCGGTATTTAATCTTTATTTTTTATCCATCTAATTACATATATTTTTTTGAAGCTACTTTTACTTTTATTTAACAGCTAAGTCTAAAATTGTTTGAATCTATTTGAAGAATTCATAAAAAAAGAAATTATTATTGAAAATAAATTAAGTTATGGAGGAGGAAGTAAATGACAAAACATTATAAATTAGTTCTAACAAATATCAAACTAAATATGAGAACGAAGATCTGGAATATAAATTAGTTCTAACAAATATTTAACAACAAATATATTTATTATAAACATATATTATTATTTTTATAAGATTAATTTAGAGATTATTGTTTCATTAATATTTTCCAAATATACTAATATACTATAATTATTAATATAATTTTTATTATATTAAAAATATTAACATAATTTCACCCTCTCAAATTATTTTAAATTTATCACGTGTTAATATTATCTAAAAGATTGAATCATTTATTGAATTTTTAAAATAATTATGACACATAATAACATATAAATATTATGGGGGTAAAAATATTAGTAGAATCAAGTGATATCAATATTTCTCGTGTAAATAAATATAAATATAGATAAATATAAAGAGCGATAAAAAAAAGAAAAACAAGAGAGCATACAACATAATTCATAATTATAATTATATTAGAAAATATTGTTAGAAAATAGAACTATTAATACTTATCTATATATAATAATAAGATCAAAGGATCCATGAGAAAGAAAAAAAGAGAGTCTGACTTATCATATGTATGCATTTGATCGGGAAGAAATAGATAAATATAACAAAAAGATATTTAAGTTACCGATAACGTGAATAAGGTACTTAAAAATAATAATTTTAGGTGACGTCTATTTTTTATTTTTTATTAATTACAAAATATTTTTAAATAAAATTCTTTTTATATAAACATTTTAGTGTATGTATTAAGTTACTGTGAATAATTTACTAAAATAATAAATTTAGGTGGGTTTTTTTTATTTTCTATTAATTGCACAATTTCAGTAAATAAAAGTCTTTTTATTTGAAATTTTTTTTATATGAGTTGATTTTTTATTAATTAATTAAAATAAATTTAATATAATTATTAAGGGAAAAAAATTAAGTACAAAAACTTAATTGAATTTACATCTCTTATCGTTACAAAGATCATTATTAAATTTAAGGTGGTATGACTCTCATTTATATCACCTTCTATATATAATTAGCCTACATATTTAGTCATGTAGCCAAAGTAGTCTTAGTTAATTGCCACAATGTTTAAATTTAATGTTTCAGTATTTATTTTTAAAAAAATGGCTAATAATTATAGGAGAAAAAAGTCATGGCTAATAATTGATAATTAATATGCTTACTTAGCATTTAGATATTTGTGTTTTATCCGTAGAGGTGTCAGTTTATTAGTTAATAAAAAAAATACTTAAATAATAAATTATTAACAATTAAAAGTTTAAAATTTTTTAGATTACAATCAGTTATTTCTTTTTTTAATTCAATATTAGTTATTTTTTAATTCAATATTAGTTATTTTTTAATTCAATATTAGTTATTTAACGTAAATAGATAATAATTATAAGTAGATAATTATAGTATCTTAATTAATAATAATTTATGATTTGATTTATATTACTTAATTAATAAAAAAAACTTAATATAGTAAATTGAAAATAGATAATATTTATATTATTTAAGATAAATAACCTTATATAATAAGATAAATAATTTTAATATAGATAATTATTAATATTTTAGTCGAAAAAATATGAATCTTAATTAAATTTTACAATAACTGAGGATAAGAGTAGTAATTACTCTAAAATATGTGAATAATTTTTGTAAAAAAATTATAAGATGTGATTATTTTAGGTTAAACTGTACAAATGATCTCTAAATTATTTTATATTTTATACTTTGATCTTCAATCTTATTTATAATTTAGTTTTTTTAATTTTTAATTTTCATACTTTTAATTCCTTACTTTTTTTTCCTTATAACTTAGTTGCTTTACTTTTTATTTTATATTTTATGCTTTCGTTCTTTGTTTTTTAATATTTTTAAACTTTAGTTTTAAGTTGGTATCGAATTTGGAACTAAATACGTTAAAAATAAAAAAATAAAAGAGATAAGTTATAATGAAAAAATAAGTGTAAAAATTAATAATAAAAAAATACCAAATTATAATAAAAACTATTGGAGACCGAATAATGTGAAAAGAAATTTAGAGATAGTAATTAAACATTTTAATAAATTATATTTTGGGATCCGTTAATGCCGATAAGTAATAAACAAAAAAGTAAAAAATCAGGTATTTAATATTTATTTTTTATTCATCTAATTGCATATATTGTTTCGAAGCTACTTTTATTTAACAGTTAAGTCTAAAATTGTTTGAATCTATTTGAAGAATTCATCAATAAAAAAAATTATTATTAAAAATAAATTAAGTGATGGAGGAGGAAGTAAATGACAAAACATGATAACGGTGGTTTTTTTTTAATATCAAATTAAATATGAGAACGAAGATGTTGGAATATAAATTAGTTCTAACAAATATATTTATTATAAACATATATGATTATTTTTATAAGATTTATTTAAGGATTATTATTTCATTAATATTTTCCAAATATACTAATATACTATAATTATTAATATTTTTTTTATTATATTAGAAATACTAACAAAATTTCACCCACTTTTACACTCAAACTATTTTAAATTTATCACGTGTTAATATTATCTAAAAAATTGAATCATTTATTGAATTTTTAAAATAATTATAACATATAATAACATATAAATATTATGGGGTAAAACTATTAGTAAAATCAAGTGATATTAATATTTCTATTATAAAGATAGATATAGATAAATATAAAGAGTGAGAAAAAATGAAAAAAAAAATATAATATGATTCATAATTATAATTATATTAAAAAATATTGTGAGAAAATAGAACTACTAATACTTATCTTTCTAGGATAAGAATTATTAACTTATATAAAAGAGATAATAATTATAATGTAGATAATTATCGATATTTTAATTATTAATAATTTATGACTTGATTTATATTACTTAATTAATAAAAAAAGATTTAATATAATCAATTGAAAATAGATAATATTTATATTATTCAAGATAAATAACCTTACATAATAAGATAAATAATTTTAATATAGATAATTATTAATATTTTAATTGAAAAAAATATGAATCTTAATTAAATTTTACAATAACTAAGGATAAGAGTAGTCATTACTCTAAAATATATGAATAATTTTTTTTTAAAAATTATAAAATATGATTATTTTAGGTTAAATTATACAAATGATCTCTAAATTATTTTATATTCTATATTTTTGTCTTCAATCTTATTTATTATTTAGATTTTTTATTTTAAATTTTCATACTTTTAATCCCTTAATTTCCTTCCTTATCACTTAGTTGCTTTATTTTTTATTTTTTATTTTAGGCTTTGGTCCTTTCTTTTTTAATATTTTTAAAGTTTAGTTTTAATTTGGTATCGAATTTTGAACTAAATACGTTGAAAATAAAAAATAAAAAAAGACCAAATCATAATAAAAACTTTTGGAGACCGAATAATGTGAAAAACAAAATTTAGAGATAGTAATTAAACATTTTAATAAATTATATTTTGGGATCCTTTGAATCTATTTGAAGAATTTATCAATAAAAAGAATTATTATTGAAAATAAATTAAGTTACGGAGGATGAAGTAAATGACAAAACATGATAACTGTGTTTTTTTTTTAATATCAAATTAAATATGAGAACGAAGACGACGTTGGAATATAAATTAGTTCTAACAAATATTTAACAAAAATATATTTATTATAAACATATATGATTATTTTTATAAGATTTATTTAAGGATTATTATTTCATTAATATTTTCCAAATATACTAATATACTATAATTATTAATATATTTTTTATTATATTAGAAATATTAACAAAATTTCACCCACTTTTACGCTCAAACTATTTTAAATTTATCACGTGTTAATATTATCTAAAAAATTGAATTATTTATTGAATTTTTAAAATAATTATAATACATAATAACATATAAATATTATGGGGTAAAACTATTAGTAAAATCAAGTGATATTAATATTTCTTTTATAAAGATAGATATAGATAAATATAGAGAGTGAGAAAAAATGAAAAAAAAAGATAGTATAATATGATTCATAATTATAATTATATTATAAAATATTGTGAGAAAATAGAACTACTAATACTTATCTCTATAGGATTAGAATTATTAACTTTATGTAACTCTCTGCCTCTATAAAAACAATCTATTTAACATTCAAATCATTACTTTAAATTTCAAAACTTTTGGGAGAAGAATAGATAGTTAAACATGGCTGGAGGTGGCATCATTAGCAGTGGAAAAGAATATCCTGGAAAACTCACCTGCAAAGTTTTTATATCATGCATTATAGCAGCCGCCGGTGGCCTTATTTTTGGATACGATCTTGGTATCTCTGGTAAATATGTTAAATCTATTTTTTTATTTTTGTTTTGTTAGTTAGTTTGTTTTCTTAATCCATGAGGAAAAATAATAATGTATATGGTTTCTTAATGCATGAAAAATTAAAAAAAAAAGTAGTAAATTGTTCTTTATGGGTGGTTGTTAATACACTTTTTACTTTTTAATTAATTCTTTCTGGTATGCTTCATTAATCGTTATGCAAATACATACACACGTGCAGTCCACATTATTTATATAGCTTACGAAAATTTACAATTTTTCTTATACAAATTGGTTTTCACAAGCTCTGTAGTTTTTTTCCTAATTAATTCAAACAATAAATATCATAATTGGAATATAAATCTAAAAGCACCTTAATTTGAACTTTATGTGTTGTTTTTATAATTATTTCAAAAATAAAATAAAATAAACATATTTTACGTCTCTTTAATTTATTTGTTTCAACGTTCACAATATTAATTTTTCAGTTAAAAAAACAAAATTAACTTGTTTTATTGTGTTTTTAACTCATGAAAACACATATAAGTAAATACATAAAATGTAATTTAAAATAAATTTCAATTTTCTATTACCTTGTTCAAATTCAACTAACTCTAAATGAATAATTTAACCAACTAATTTCACTTTGAATTTTTTAATAAAAAAATTTTGTTTTTAATCTCATCCAATATAATACATGCTATATAAATGACTTATTTAATTAATTGATTTTTTTATGTAACCCTTCATTATATGTATATATATGTTTATTTATGTTATTAGATAAATATTTTTTTTTTCTTTTAAAGAATTTTAAAATAATAAATTCCATGTATGAAAGTGAGGTATGCTATATAAATTAACTTAAATAGTATTTATGTTATTTTTTTTATTATAATAATAAAATTATTATTATTATTACTATTTTACGTTATGAATTGTTGATTAGTTAATGGGATTTTGTTATTACGATCAGGTGGGGTGACTTCAATGGATTCTTTTCTGGAAAAATTCTTTCCATCCGTTCATAGAAAACAAACGTACACGAAACCTTCAGATAACCAATATTGTAAATTTGACAGCCAAATATTAACCCTCTTCACATCATCTCTCTACTTAGCAGCTTTGTTATCATCTCTCTTTGCATCACCAATAACCAGAAAGCTTGGAAGGAGAATCACAATGATACTTGGTGGAATTCTCTTCCTCCTTGGTGCTATTATCAATGCCTCCGCCGTTAACGTTGCTATGCTAATTACTGGCAGGATTTTTCTTGGTTTTGGTATTGGTTGTGCAAATCAGGTAATATTATCTATATATTTGATTATGCTTGCCAAACTTGACATGTATTCTAAATTATTAGAAGTGATTTCAGTATTACTTTCCTAAAAAGCACTTTTAAGGCTAACTCGGTACATTGTTTTTGTTAAAAAGTATCAATTTTAACATAAGCAATAACAATGGGGCCATTTTACTTTAATCTACCACTTTAACTAATTCATCTTTCCATTGAAAATTAACCTCTCTTTTTTATCATAAATTTTTGCAGTCGGTGCCAATCTATGTCTCAGAGATGGCTCCATGCAAATATAGAGGAGCTCTTAACATGATGTTCCAAATGTCAATAACAATTGGAATCCTAGTTGCAAATTTGGTGAATTATTTTTTTGAAAAGATTGAAGGTGGCTGGGGATGGCGTTTAAGTCTAGGTGGAGCTGGAGTTCCTGCTTTAATTATAATTGTAGGTGCTATCTTTCTACCTGAGACCCCAAACTCTTTAATTGAAAGAGGTAAAACCGAGGAAGCCAGAGAACAACTCAAAGCAATTAGAGGCATTCCTAATGTTGATCAAGAGTTTGATGATTTAGTTATAGCTAGTGAAGCTTCACAAAGAGTAAATCATTCTTGGAAGTCTTTGTTGTCAAGAAAGTACAGACCCCAACTTTCTTTTGCCATTCTCATTCCAGCACTTCAACAACTCACTGGAGTCAATGTTGTTATCTTTTATGCACCAGTTTTGTTCAAAACAGTTGGGTTTGGTAACGAGGCTTCACTTATGTCAGCTGTTATTACTGGTCTTGTTAATTGCTTTGCAACTTTGATTTCTATCTTTACTGTCGATAAGGTTGGAAGAAGAAAACTCTTCTTAGAGGGTGGCATCCAGATGTTTATTTTCCAGGTAATTAAATTATACAAACATATTTTTCTTTTTCTTGTAATCTCAATTTACTTTAGTTTTTATTCTACTCTTTTTTTACATGTACAGCTTGTTATTGGAACTACAATTGCTATTAAGTTTGGAGCGTCTGGTAATCCTGGGACTTTGGAGAAGTCATATGCTGGTTTGTTGGTGTTCTTCATAAGTGTTTATATAGCTGGGTTTGCTTGGTCTTGGGGTCCTCTAGGCTGGTTGGTACCCAGTGAGATTTTCCCACTTGAAGTTAGATCAGCTGCTCAATCAGTGAATGTCTCTGTCAATATGATATTCACCTTTGTCATTGCACAAATCTTCACGGCAATGCTTTGCCATATAAAATTTGGTTTGTTCTTTTCCTTTGCCTTCTTTTTGGTGGTGATGAGTTTCTTCATTTACTTCCTTCTGCCAGAGACTAAAGGGATTCCAATTGAAGAAATGCACATTGTGTGGCAAAAGCATTGGTACTGGAAGAGGTTTGTCACTTAACATCAAGATACCAAAAGAGTAGAGATTATTTAGATTTTTATTAAGTATTACTTTTTTATTTTTTTATTTCTTTTTTGGATTTCCCCATGTTCATTTTGTGTACTGTCTGGAGAAAATACTCTGTTAATGGTCTTAGTTTGCTATTTCTTTTAGAAAAACATAACCTTATTATGTGATATGGTTTTAAAGTTTTATGAAAGCATTCCAAATTGTTGAATCTGTTGTTTTATTCTCCCACTTTTCAGCTAGAATAAAGCTTATTTTAAAAAAGGCTAAACAAGAGATCAAACTCATTCCCTTGCTAGTAAATTCATAAAAACTTCATAAAAATTGTTTACAGAAACGATGAGTATCTAAGAAATTAGAATTTCCTTTTCAACCATATTGTGTTACTGCTGTTAGTCTTCTATAACCCTTATGCAGGTGCAACCTAAGATTAGCATGATTCTTTAAAAGCAAAATGTATCTCGAATATCTTGCACGAAGAATTTATCCCAAATATCACTTAGTATTTGTGAAATTTGTTTAACGCTATCACCTCTGTGAATTTTATCAAACTAGACCATGTTTTTAGGTGATTTCCGTAAATACTATTGTTAGTGTTCTCAAGACGCATTGAGTACAAGCACAATAAGATAGGGCACAGACATGCATAAAAACGTATTTGAATTTGAAAGATACATGAAAATAAATAAATAAAGTGGGGTAAAAATAATAATAATAAGTAGATGGCCAGCTCCTGTCATCTCTTCTAAAGTTGATGATTGTAGACAAAATAATATAATCTGTAATTTTTAGAGCAAGAACAAAAAATACCATATGAGATATATAACAATTATATCTCTTTTTCGTCTTGTTTAATTAATGAACGTTTATTGCACTTTACCTTTAACAAAACCAATATTGTAATGTATGTCAACAAGAGTCTTTTATAGGCAAACCCATAATTTATAGTGTGTTCCTATTCTTTGAGTTGTTATGTACACTGTAAAATCTCATATATAAAAAATGTGTCTTATCACCCAAATAAAGACCGTTATATTTAAAAATATTCAAACTCCTCGTAATCGTTATTATTGCTTTTATCATCCTTATTGAATTTTGCAACTTTCTGCTCTGGAGCGTGGTTTGGTTCTTTGCTAGCAAACTGTGAGAAGTCTATATGTTCAGGTATGTGAGGAGGCATAGCACTTCTCACTAAAGCCCAATTAACACCTTCAAAAAATGGATGTTGTTTTATTTCTGTAGCACCTCTTTTATATGCAATTCTCTTATGGGGTTCTTTCACCAAAAGTCCTCTCATAAGGTCTCTTGCAACAATACTCACCTGTGGTGTGTCTGGGAATCTCAATGGCTGACCTACAACATTGAATAGTGTTGCCCTGTTTCCTTGTCCTTTGAATGGAGTTGTCCCATGTAAAAGTTCATATAAGAAAATTCCAAATGTCCACCAGTCCACTGCACTACCATGACCCTCTCCACGGATAATTTCTGGTGCTAGATATTCATGTGTCCCAACAAATGACATCGAACGCACATTTGTTGGCTCTGCCATTAGCTCAGGTAGTGAACCCCCAACAAATAAGCCAAAATCTGATTTAGATTTTCGATTTTTCTTCGAGGGCAAAATGCGTGGAAGAAAGGTTGATGGTTGCATACAACCTTGAACAGCATGTTCATCATCCAAAAGATCACTAGAATTACTACTGTTACTAGCATTAACAGATGAGGACTTGACAAGAGTAGGATTCACAGAACAACGAAGTGATAAATCGAAATCTGAGAGCATAATATGACCCTCATCTCTTACTAGAACATTCTCTGGCTTCAAGTCCCTATATACTATCCCTAGCATATGCAGATACTCAAGAGCTAACAAAACCTCTGTTGCAAAAAACCTGCCAAAAGAGAAATAAAAATAGCATTTTAAAGCCATGGTTCTTATAACTACAATATATTATCAAACCTTCGACATATTAGCTTATAAGAAAGATATTTCAAACAATACAACAAGACTTGTAAAGCTTCAACTGGTGAACAAAAGTACTAGTCTAACTACAACATCTCATATTTTTTAAGAAAAGTTTTAAACTTCAAAGTTCATTGCACACTGGCTTTTCATGCATTAAAATTTAAATGCATCGCTCACAAAACTAGTTATGTAGATAATCTTTTAGTGTATATTTATGTAGAAGCAGAACAGTATCCTCTAAAAAAATTCAAAAAGTAAGAAGAAACAAAAAGATTGTGAAATACAAGTAAAAAATAAAATAAAATCACTAGCGAGGGCTGATGGAAGGTAACAAACCGTGCAGCTTCCTCGGTAAAATGCTTGTTAGGTTGCTTCTGCCGAAGAGAATGAAGATTACCACCACTACAAAACTCCATAACCAAGCAATAGAACATATCAGTTTCAAAGTATGAATATAAAGTAGGCAAAAATGGGTGATCAAGAAGTCCAAGTATCTCTCTTTCTGTCTGTGCTCTAAGAATCTTGTTTCTACTAGCAAGTGATGCTTTGTCCATGACCTTCATTGCAAAATGGGCATTAGTCCCTCTAAGTTGAACAAGATAAACACTTCCAATATCTCCATAACCAAGGCGCTTCAAAAGGCGAAAATGGCTAAGATTAAGAGGTCCACCTTTGGAAATCATGTTAATAGCCTCCCACTGCACATCACCACCGGTATGTGGCCTATGAGGTGCATTGCTACCCTCTAAGCTGTTGCTACGACTCGAAGAGGAGCTGCTACTTTTTACATCATTTATCCTCATGTTAGCTGACATTGCCCCAGAAGTAGTATACATTCCTGTGGAAGTAATTGGATGTTCAGAATTTATTGGTACCCTTTGGGAAGGAAGAGAATGGTGGTTATTTTTAGACTCAGCCGTGTTCTTGGTTGCAGGATTTGTCTTCCTGGGTACTTCAGATGGTATGTCACCACTTGAATTTACTTCTGATGATTCAGTCTTTTTAGGTTCTGATGAAGTATCTTCAGATGAAACCCGGCCTGTCTGCTAGAGACAATTCTAATGCATCAGTCTAATTCCTAAAGGGTTACCCTAAAAAGAATGACAAAACATAAACATACAAGGAAACATGACAACACTTACCTTCGATGAATCAAGCCTCTTGGAAGGCTTTGATGACATGATTGGGGCAGCAGAGTAATACCCCTTTGCAACTGTACCTGATCAAGTTATCATTAAAAACACATGAATTACTCATCAAACAGTATGATATCAATAAAGTCTTTACACATATGACATCATAATTATTGTACTTTTTTTTTAAATTTGAGAAAAAATATAAAAACTAAACGAATGAGGAACTATAATTTTTGATGCGACTTATCTGAAACGGACATTCTTTCGTAACATGGGTCATGATGTATATGCATATTAGGTGTTTGTAAAAATGAAAGTCAAAGACAGGGTGTGGAAGGCACGTAATGGGTTGTGAGACATACAGACAGAGACATAGAAAGAACAAACAGTCAACTTAGGAATCAACTATTAGTATATTCCTAATCTCAATCCTTTGAATTCATAAAGTTATTTGTTTATTACATATTTAACATTATTTATGGATAGCAAGTGATGGAACAGATATGCTTTGTCTATATGAATAGTCGTAGCTAATGATGAGAAAAATAATTAAAAGGGAAGAGATACACATAATACAAGGAAGACCCCATCAAGATATATAATAAATACAATGCACTAAATATAAGAAACTCACAATTAAACTAGTGACAAGGATGTGATTGTTTCTCTTTGATAACTTTGCATTCATGTGGAAGAGAAAATGCTTTCCAGGGAAATTGGAGAGAAAAGCAAAAGACAATAAATGAGGTAGAGGATTGTTTACAAGAAGGAAAATTGGAAATGGGTATTGAAAATGGGAATGAGAAATAAGTGGTTCTTGATCAGACCACCGTCCATCTACAGGAGGTATGATGATGAGGAAGTT
The DNA here is from genome assembly GCA_037013495.1 of Hippophae tibetana. Taxonomy (NCBI): domain Eukaryota; kingdom Viridiplantae; phylum Streptophyta; class Magnoliopsida; order Rosales; family Elaeagnaceae; genus Hippophae; species Hippophae tibetana. The sequence goes on along the minus strand of CM072801.1, from coordinate 140,547,381 downwards.
ATGGAACAAAAAAAAAACAGATTGATTTTTAGTATAACTACTTTTAGATAAATCCATTTTATTTTCTAAATAAATTAAAGGAAATTAAAATATCAAAGATTTAAAAGGAGAGAGAGAATGCGATTTCTAACGGGAAAGAGAGAGGGAAAAGAAACGGTCATAGAGAGGACGACTAATTATTGGCTTGGCGTTTAATCCTCTCAGAATCTGTGAAATTGCGGTCTATCATCTCAGTTCTCGTCCTCTGTCATCAGTAGTACTGTACACTAGTATTTTTCAGCCATTTTAGGGGGGCTCGGGTTACCACTTACCAGGTTAATAATGTATTCGTATGTTATTAAAAAATTATGTTTTAGTAATAGTAACTAATTTTTTTACTTAAAATATTTTTTTAAATTTTTTAGTAAAAGTTTTTTCTTTCTTTTTGAAAATTAAGTAAAGTTGAAAAAAAATAAAAAAAAATTATTAATTTTTAAAAATTCTTTTTATCTAACATTATTATTATTACAAATATTATTTTATCAATTAAATATGTACCCTATAAATATAATTTATTTGTGATTTTTTTATACGTAATTAAATTTGACATTTTTTTCTCTAAAGGTTGTGTTTTGACACTTCGTGCTAAGGAATTAATGAATCATATAAAAAAATTAATAAGTAAAATTACAACGTTTATATGTCTTTTTTATCTATATCGTTAGTTATTAAAAATATTTTTTTCATGTCTATAAAAGGTAAAAATTATCAATATTTTATCATATTATTTAAGATTTTGAGAATATCTAATACCCTTATAAATAAACACAATATAAATCAAGAGCTCTTGAGAAGCTCCTTATATAACATAAACTTATTATATTTGCATAAAGTTATCAAATAGATACTAAAGATGGGTAAGATTCTTCAAGTATCTTGATCATCACCAAGAATAAGCCTAAATTAACTTAGATCATGATAGATGTCGATAAAGAGCTTCATGCAACTTCTATTAGTCACATATCTATCAACAATAGCTCATTTGCATATTATAAGACCTTTATGGACTTCTATAATAATCTTTATCATAGTAGGGTTCTCAAAGGACCTAAAAGATTAACTCTCGAAGACAATCTTTACAATTATGTTTCATTAGCTCCCAACTCAATATCTTTTCCATCTACCATCAAAAAGACTATCTTTGTACCCAATTGGATAATTATATGAGATTTTCACTTGTTATCTAATCCTAATCCAAATAACTAGCCATCCTCGATGTCAAATGGTTAAAATTATCTCCAAAATCACTCATATAAATCATTATAAAAGAAAATTACAATCTCCAACTAAAGTACATTGAATCTTTTATGCAATTTTGAGAAAACTTTGATTTGATATACAATCATAAACACTCTAAACCCTAAAAGATATATACTCGGCTCTACTCTTGTCTCCATTGATCACATAGTTAACTTGAGCATTGAAGTCTAATTAGAAACATTATCCCTATCATGTGGTCCTCCTTTGGATTCTAATATTTATTACTCTTTTCAAAGTCCTAAAAGAAATTTATCAAAAAACTGCATTAACAATGTCCAAATAAAAATATTGAAATGTTATAATTTTTTCCATACTTCTTTACGATTTTTTTTAAAAGGTAGAAAGTTGACCATTTTTATTTTTCGTAACTTTTAATAGGAAATGTTGAACCTAGTCTTTAGAAAAAAAAACCATTTTTTTAGCTTTTAATTTCCAAAGAAAAACCTTTTACTAAAATATCAAAAGTATATTTTGGAAAACAATTGATTATTATTCGAAAATGATAAAAATAATACAAATACTAAAATAAAATATTTTAATAATACGAGATATTTGTATACATTAACTGTGTATCTCTTAGATACCAATCCCAATTTAGGACATGTTTGTTGTACTATATTATATTAAATATAATTATATTAGTTTAAATTGTATTAAATTATATTATATAATATTTATTGATTATCTATATAATATATAATAAGATAAAACTTATAATAAATAATTTATATATAAAATAATATGTAATTTATTTTATGTAATTTTTACCTATCAAGATAATTTTTTATAAATCAATATTTAATTTATTTTTATATTTTCTTTACATTATTAAAATAAAAATTATTTTTAATTTGAAAAAAAAAATACATATAATTTTAGAATTAAAATTTTAAATAAGTTAAGTAATATGTCTAATGTGGCTTAGACCACACCCACTATTAATACTACATTATTATATAATATAATTTTTATTTTATATAATACAGTCTCAATTTACAATCAAATATATGATTGTATAAAAATTATATAATAAAAATATTTAATACTATGTAACAAACATGACGTTAGATAAGAATTTGACATGGATTTTTTAAAAATTATATTACACAAGGTCATGGCAGAGCTTACTAGAAGTTACATGGGTACTTGAATTTTTAAAAAAATTAATTGAATTGATACTTCTTTTTATTTTATTTTTGTAAATGTCAAAAATAAAACTTTAATAGATTAATACTTTAAGTTATTTTTCTATCATTTTATTCATTTTTCAAGTAACTATAATATATATATATATTATTAATTATGTATGAAATGACAAATAAAAATAAAATAAAAAGTTTGACTTTTAATAAATTACATACATATATTTTAATAAATAATCTTACATGAAATACAATCTATATTATCACATAATAAAATTATTTATCTTAACTATTTATGTTTATAACAAGATAAAAATATAATAAGTGATATTAAATAAACATGCTTATCAATAAGTACATACAATATGTCACATATAATATTTTATATCTTTTAGTATTAGTTTTAAATATATATCATGTAATAATATTATTTAGTATCTTATTTTAATATTTTTTTAATTTTTTAAAAGTTTTTTGTAATGTTTTTTAAATTTTAATATCAAAATTATATTCATATATTTTTAATTTTTAATTTTAAAGTAATATTAATTAATTGATTGATTGATTGATATATTGTGTATGAATTTTATTTTTTATTTTTTTATTTTAAATAATTTTCATGCAAAGTTATAATGAAATTTTAAGTCTACATTATTTTATATTTAGTTTCTATCTTAGTAATATAATTTGGTTATTAGAATAAATTAACCACACGAATAGCACATGATCCTGAATTCAACCTCTAGTTTTTAAAATTTTGTGACAAAAATTTAACTTTTTAATTTTGAGAAAAAAAAAACTTTCAGAACTTCAGTGAATCATGTTAAAAGTATGAAACTTTACAAATAATATAACCATTAAATTATTATATCAAAAATTTAATTATTGTGAATATAATTTTTTGTTGCTGACATCAAGTTCTCTCGCTAAATAAGTTTAGAATATATTTGTAAAAATAATAAAAATAATAACAAATATTAATTAGGATTGATTTAAAACTCCTCATTTTATCAATGTGGATCTATATTTAAATTTCACTCGTATAATATTTTATTTATTTAATAAAAAAATTAACGTAAAAATTTAGTATTTATATTCAAAAATATATTTTCTAATCCTTAGTTTTGATAAAAATAATATTATTTAAATAATTTTTTTATTAAAGTAATATTTTTTCAATCAAGTAATTAAAATTTGATATTTTAATAATGTATTTTAATAATGATAAAATGAAAATTAATGTGAAAAAATTTGAAGCAAAATTTATTTTAATATTTGGTAATCAATATTTTATTTTAATATTTCTTTTAGTCTTTAAAAAATAAAAATATATTTAAATTATTTTAGATTATATTATTTATTATTGTTGTTTTTTCTTAAATAATATTTTAATAATAAAATCATTAAAATAGTATTATTTATCTTTAATTTGATCATTTTATTAACGCTAACATACTAAAAATATATTTTAAAATTTAAATGATAAAATGAGACTTCCACAACTCCTCTCATTATTTAATAAAAGAAGAAATTTTTGTGCCACTTTTTTGAAAAATAAAGTTGAACAAATAATTTAAAAAATAAATATTATCTTATTTTTTAATATATAAATATTAGGTTTATTTGAACGTACTCTCTTAATTTAGTTCTCTTTTTATTTTTCATCAATAATGTTATATACATTAAGTATTACCATTAAATTAAAAATATGAGATATTAAAATAATGATAATACTATTTATTAACAAAGATTAATTACATTATGAAATATAGGTTGGTGTATGTATAAAGTTTTGATAAAAAATATTTTTCTTTTTTTAAACTTTCATGCATTGGCATGGTTGGAAAAACATTTTAGATTGGGTTAAATCGTGTATTTTTTAGTGTATAAAATATTAAATATAAAATTCATAAATTTGAAACAACGAGTTGTAACTTAATTACATGAAACTTATTTCAAGATCTGAATTTCTAGAGTTTCAGTATTATTTAAAAGTATATATGTAAAAAAAATATTTCATTAATTCAAATGAATAATATAAGAATAATTAAAACAACCGAATAAAAATACGTAAAATAATTTTGCATTAAAAAATTAATTTCATTGTAAAATGAGAGTAATCATTTCTTAATCCTCAAACATTACAAACAAATAATTGTAGTTGTTTTCTACATAATAAATGAGTAGATAATATCTTAGTGATTTTACTTCATAAATTGAATACATTAGTTACACTTCTTGAAATTAATATATTTTAGTCATACTGTGTTGCATTTTGAATGCTTTATTTATTTCTTGTCGATTTTATTTTTTGGATTTTTTGTTTAAAAAACTTAAGTTAAGTTGAAATAAATTTGAGTAACAGGGATCATATGTTTGAAAATAAAAATGTCTCAAAAAGTTAAAATAAAATAAAAAAATAAAGTAAATTAAAATCAATAAAATTTGTATTAAATTATTACAATATTTACAGATATAAAAGTAAATTAATTAAAGTATATTAATATCATTATGGTGTAAGAAATAATAAAAGTAAGTACATTTAGTTATTGTATGAATCAAGTGATTTGTAAGTTAAATTATAAAGGTATAAGTTGTAATAAATATGAGATCCTTTGCTAATAAAATGTCAATTATATTATAAAATATTTTATAATGCATGCATCGAGTTTTAATAAAAAGAATTTTTGTATAAAAAACATAAATAAATTTTAAAACTAACAAAAACATTAAAGAAAAAATCAATGTGATATAAGTAGTTTGACTCTTCATCTTTATCACGATGGATCCAATTCGAATCTCATCATATAATATATTTTTATTTAATAAAAAATAATTTTAATGTTTATTTAAAAAAATTGTATTACTTAATGATTACGAGGACTTTTGTTTATATATAAAAAATAACAAATAAGTTCAAAAAATAAAAATAAAAAATATCATATAAAAAATTGTAATAAGAAGGAATCAATTATTGCATAGAATATAGATAAAAATAAAAATAAAACTATGACATATATTAAAAGTAATAGAACCGAGTATCCATACAAATAGAATTTTCATAAGAATTAGAAAAGATATAAGAATAATAGAAATATACTTTAAAAGATACCCCAACTCTCTCTACTTTTTTTTATTTTTTATTTTGTAAAATTTTCAAAAAATAAAAACAAAAATTGTCAAATAACCACCTAAAAGCAAATATATATATATATATATATTATCAAATAAAATAAAAGTCAAATAATAGTATGTTACGAACTCTCTTTTTAATATAATGTTAATAAAAATTTACATAAAATTAAAGCAATCATCTATCGAGTTGAAGGACTGTTAAAAAAAATAAGAGAAAAAAGGTATACATATACTTTACAACTCTAATATTTAATATTTGGTAATAAAAAAAAGATATAAAATACATTCAAGGTAATGATTTGATAAATAATGTTAGAGATGTAATCTTAGTAAAATAAAACTATAATAGGAAGTAAAACCAAAACTAAAGAATAAACATTTTCAAATTCTTTTTGGACAAACTGCATATAATTTTAGTGTTATTTAGAGAATAAATCAATAAAAGTAGAATTATATATGTATGATTGTTGTTCTAATTACCATAACCTTTCTCTTTTCTTCAATAAAAAAAAACTCTTTATTTTCTTACCTCTCGCGTGTCACCTCTTGCTATAATTTTCTCTTTATAAGTAAAAAAACTTATATAAATAACATTGTGTCAGGAATGGTTACATAATGGGTTAGCTTCACTTTAATATTAAAAAGATAGTGCAAATAGAAATGTGTAAAAGGATTGATGGGTATGTGATTATTGAAATTATGTTTAGAAAAATAATTTACAAATTTTATAAAAAAAATATAAAAATTAATTCACAAATAAAACCCCTACTAGAAAATTAGTAAATTATTAAATATAAAAATTTGTTAAAAATATTTAAAATAAATAAATAAGAATTTAAAAATATAAATATAATTAAAGAAAATCACTTTTTGTCGTATGCAATTGTAACTTTATGATATTAAAGAAAGAAAGAAAACACAACTTCCTTTGATTCTAAATAAATAAAAGAAAAATAATAGTAAAAAAAAATAAGAAGAAGAAAGTTTTAAACAATATAAGTTTTAATAAATGGAAGAAATATAATAAATTTAATAAATAAATGCATTTGGCATTCCGGAAAAATAAATACGTCCGGCAATTCTCTTTTTTTTTTTTTTGTATAAAGATAGTAGATAGAATAATGTTAAAATAATTTAAAGATATATTAAAAAGTTTATCTTAAGAGAAAATTTTAAAATAAAATAAGTGAATAATATTTTTCATCTATTAATTTTATCATTTTTAATATTTTAATATTTTAATAAAAAAAATTATAATTTTTTAATCACTTACCTTTTATATTTAATAATCTATGTTTAGATTTAAAAGTAATAGACTAAATATATTAAACTTTAAAAAAATAATAGATTAAATAATTCAAAAAATTAGTTTTTTTACATTAATTTGAATATTATAATGTAATTTAGCATATATTTTTGAATAAATGTGTTAAACATGAAAAAATAATTGGAAAAAAATTACAATTTTTTTGATATTAAAAGTGATAAATTTAACAGATAAAAAGTATAATTTACCCATAAAAAGAAAGGAATTAAAAAATTTAAGGTAGATTATATTTTTGATTCATTAATTTTATCACTTTTTATACTTTTTTACATTAAAAAAATTAGTAACATTTTTTTTTGCTTACTTTTCATATTTAAAACATTTAGTTTAAATTTAAAAATTAGAGTAAATTATATTATTGGTAAAAATGAGCGTATATTTTTTGAATTATTTAATTTTTAATTTTTAAAAATTAATATATTTAGTTTATTATTTTTAAGTTTAGATTGAAATTATTAAATATAAAAAATAAATTAACGAAAAATTAAGAAATTTTTGTTAAAAAATTAAAGTATAAAAAATAATAAAGGTTAGTTTGCGAAAATTATACTTCAGCCGCAATTTTTTTAATTATATATACGAGATATAATCCAGTAATCTCACAAAGTGACAATAAAGGACGAGAATAGCAAAGCCCAGTAGCCCAATCATAACTCAAGTACATAATGTATATGCCTGCACTTATGGGCTAACTAAACAAGAAAAAAATGGAGGCTTCTTCACCATCATCACCATCTCTGCACCCGGCTATAGCACCCCTTTCATTCCTGCTTGGAACATGGAGAGGTCAAGGTCAAGGTTGTTATCCCACCGTCAACTCTTTCTCTTACACTGAGGAGCTCAATTTCTCTCATTCGGGCAAGGTTTTATGCCCAAATTTTATACTCTCTTATGTACATAAATGCATTTACACTGAGGATTTGGTTTGTTTTGTTTTGTTTATTTACTTTCAAATTCTTTTGACTTGGTATGCGAGAAGCCTGTGATAGCTTATGCTCAGAAGACTAGGAATTTGATTTCTGGGGAGCCTATGCATGCTGAGAGTGGCTATTGGCGGCCTAAATCTGATGGTACAATCGAGGTTGTCATCGCTCAAAGTACTGGTCTCGTTGAAGTTCAGGTTTTTCCTTGCTATTCCTTTTCTTATCATCATTATATGTGCTTCTGGATCATGTAGAAGTGACTAATTCTGCAAAATGTGAAGTGGGTCAACCCTGTAATTGCGAGTGCTATTTTCTATTTCAAAATGTTCAATTCACCAGGAATTTTTTATTCCTGCTTCTGTTGGGTTCAATTGTCTGGTTTATATATTTTAATATTGGTAAGGTTTTCTGCTAATTACTAGCTGCCACTTTGTTTTCTTTTTTCTGCTTATGGTTATTCTGAGAAAAATTGCAATGACTGTTCATTGGGAACAAGTATCCTGAAAATTTACCCCTCTATACATTGACCCAACAGTTAAAAACTCATATTGCTTACTTCTGTTCAATAAATTCTCTCAGTATTTTTATCTTTGGTATAAACTCACTCTTCCTTTTTTCATCTGCATGGCAGAAAGGGACTTATAATGCTGAAGAGAAACTCATAAAACTCCAAAGTGAACTTGTTGGTAATGCTTCTAAGGTAATTAAAGCTTTTGGGTAGTGAACAGGACACAATAATGCATGATTATTGTTTTATAGTACAGTTATAGTGACAGCTTTGCTACACTAGATGTATGAGAAAGGTACTTTGGTCTTAATCATTTTGATAATTGTGTTAACCATTTCTATTTAGTAAGCAAATCAAAGTTTAAGACTTTGACCATGGAATGTGATAGTATTTTAGGCAAACCCTTTTGGGATAGATCTTAGGTTGTGATAGAAAAAATTGCTTGCCTAGCATTTCGAGCATAGGTAGTTGACTGCGGTCTGTGTACCTAATGTTTTGTGTCACAAAGTGAAACAAACTGACTTCACTTTCGTTTTATTTTCTAAAGATGTCATGTGTTCCACCGAAACAGAAAATTAGGAGCTCTTCCTCTTGATCTTGCATGAATATTTTATAGGAAATTTTACTTTTCTTTTGATTTTTGAGCTCCTGTAAGCCACAATGCTTCTATTTAATAGTCAGAAAATTCAGCTTTAGTTTGATGATAATTTCTCCCGGTTGAGGAAAATTAGTCCCAGTTAATATGATGTGAGATTCTTTCTTGTAACTCCTTAGAAGTTGTATAACATATAATGTGATTCAGGTATTAAACTTGATCACAATGAAGATGTATTGAGCTCAGTTAGAGACACTGATCTATCCTCGTTCAGGGGCAACCGTGAGTTTGTTTTACACCACTTGAAATTGAAATTGGCTGAACCTTTACTGGGGAAACCATTGATAAAATTGCTTTAAAGTAGAAAGTTTCTTTGTTTCAAGATATTGATCTATATCATATCCTGATATATTTCTATGGGACAGAAATCTCCTGGTTTTGAAAACATTTTTAAATTTTGTTCATAGTTGGATAATTTTATGCTGTTTTGGCTTTTTTACGAGGCAGGTTAGAAATATAAACAGAATATTTCAGCTAAATGAAGGAGAACTGACTTATGTGGTTGAGATGGCCACCAATCTTACAAACCTTAAACCACATCTCAAAGCCTCTCTCAAGAAACTCTGAAGCATGTCATCCTATGGAGCGCCGATGTTACAAATGTGCATCAAATGTGCCAAAGTTGTCTCCCAAATTGCTACTTTCTTCTACATATCTGAAAACTATGGACAAATAACTCTCAAAGAAGCGATAGACTCTTTTATTTGGATGCAATTGAATTTAGGGATGTGGCTCTTTCTGTGATCATCTTGAGCGAATGAACTATTTTTCCCAATAAATATGGTTTGATTGGTTAGTAATTTATTTGTTATATCTCTGATTTTCCCCTGAAAACACATTTGTAAAGTGGAATTTATTTACAGGACGTGAAGAAGGATGTGGTTTTCTCTTATTTATTGCAAAAAGGGACTCCAATTTAATGAATATTCTTCTGTTCATGGACATTTAGATTTGCTAAGCACTGCAATACATAGAGAAACTGGAATTTTGATTTCTCTTCTACATGCGATTTGATAGAATTATTAACACAGACATACAAAGTAAAGAAAACCATAGAATTATATTGCTAGACTTATGGTTCTCTGAGCGGATGTGTAGTAATGAGACTCAAGTTCCTCATAGATAGCAGCTGCCCCTGTCTCCATGGATATGTATGTGATACGAACACAATTGTTTGTATCTATAATTAAAAATAACAAAAAGAATTTAAAGAAATGATAAGTTAATTCGAGGGAACCTAGATCTTCCAATGAAACTTGTAATTTAACATAAGAAGTCAATATTTTAACAAAAGTTTGAATATCTTTACATTTATACGTAATACATATTTATACAATGTATTCTAGAAATAACTAACCAATAACTACGTAAATAATAGGTACAATTTAACTTCCATCTTAACTCTAATATCACTAACAAACTAATTGTTAAAATAAAGGGATATTATCTAAATGAAATTCATAATTTGATTAGCCCTTATTTTAAATTAAATAACAAAATTACAACTAGTAATTGAATTGTAATGGTACGGTGTGTATTCTCTGCAAAAATATTTTCTGTCATAATTTGACCCATACACTAATTCACGTCTCATTAGTAAGCATTTTTTGTTATTATACATCTTTAACTTTACATTAAATCAATAACTAACGCATTATTGAATGCAAATAAGTTTACTTGTATTCTCCCTATTTTTTGAACCGCAGTTCATAGTACTTGGTTGGTCTCCGGCCCATATTCTTCGCACTTTTTGGGCCCTCTTATTGGACCCCAATTGTAACACCCAATCAACTTGGGCCGAAAGTTTATTTTCGAAAAAAGTTACTAAAGAAATATACTTTTTGCTAAAATAATATTAAGTAATAGTCATATTAGTCTTTTTAAGTTGAAATATTTATGAAATCATATTATTAAATTAAATATTGGCCAAGAGTAAGTTAGCAATGCTGCTTATAAGTCTGGACAATCCTCTAACTCACAAGTTAGTTTTTGGGTTCAGAGTTAGGCCTGAATTTCTAAGTTTGTATCAGAGTTAAGCTCTTGACTTCTTCACACTCCATTGGCCTCCGTGCCATAAATCCAAACTGTGTCGTAAATTCAGACTCTAATTGATGTGTAGGGGTTCATAGTTAGACCTGGATTTTTAAGTCATATAAATAAAATGAGAATATTACTAGTTGTAGAAAATAATCCTAAAAACTTACCAAGCTAAAGCTTTTTTTTAACGTAAATAACTTAATAAGTAATAACAATCTATGTATAATTATAATTCAAATCACTTTAAACGATTTAAATAAGTCTGATTTTTTTAATCGGAACGATAGTGGATACCCTTACATGAAACACTATAAACATGTAACTTTGAAACTAAGTGTAATTTTTTTAAAAAAATTTATAATCGAATTTATTTTAAATAAAAGTTAGACACTTATAATTTACCGTACATATAAACAAGAGTACACTTTTTTTGCCCACAAAAGTCAAGAGGCATGTATCTATTTGTATTACATTTAAAATATTATGCATAATAAACTTAGGTTGAGTACTTGACTTTAGGAGATAATTAGATTAAATATATGGACGAAGAAATTGTATTAAAAATATTGAATATATAGTCCAATTTATATTAACCAAGATTAAGAACAATGAGCTGGTTCGGTGCGTCTCTGTTTCTATTCTATTAAATTGAGGGGTGTTATATTCCTATAAATTATAATCACCGTCGCTTGGTACAACTTATAAGAAACTCAAATTTCGGTAACAGCTAAGCCGATTAAGCTATTTGTTGTTAAAGGTATAGTGTCTTTACCAATTATGGCAATTGAGAGAATTTTAATTCAGAATACAGAAACGGGATAGAATAGATTTATTTTGATTTTTGATTTTTATAAAAATGAAATAAATAATTAATATTAATAACATATACAACATGTAGTAAGTAAAATTTTCTTATTCATTTGAGACACATGTATTGGTCCAATGAAATATTCACTTAATAAGTTAAATTAGACTTTACTCTATGTTTGTTTGGAGTGAATGGAAAGGAATCAGAATTGATTCATTTGTTTGGTTGCACGAAATGAGCCGACGAAATGAAATCAATTACTAAAGTAGAAGAAATCACAATTACTTTTCCCTCCTTGGTAATCATAATTCTATTCTTATCTAAACTTATTTTTTCAATTTTACCCTTACCTAAAATATAACCTTAAACTCAAATCCCAAATTCTCAAACCCAAAATTCGAAAACCCTAAACTCAAAATTCCAAAACCCAAAACCCTAAATCTAAATCCTAAAACCCTAAACCCAAATCCCTAAACCCTAAAACCTAAATCCCAAAACCCAAAATCCTAAACCCTAAACCCAAAATCCAAATCCTAAAACTCTAAACCCTAAGCCTTAAAACAGTAAATCCCAAAACCCCTAAACCCTAAAACTTAAATCCCAAAACCTTAAACCCTAAATCCTAAAACATAAATCCCAAAACCCTAAACCCTAAAACATAAATCCCAAAACCCTAAACCCCAAATTCCAAATCCTAAAACCCTAAACCCTAAATCCAAAATCCCAAATTCTAAAACCCTAAACCCTTTTTAGAAAAATAATAATTTTAACCCTAAACCTTAACCCATAAATATAACCCAAAATCCTAAATCCCTAAACCCTAAACCGTAAATCCCATATCCCAAACCTCAAAACCCTAAATCCTGTTTAGAAAAATAATAATTTTAATAATATATTTCTTTTAATTAAGTAATAATTATTTAGAAAAATAATGATTTCAATAATGTATTTGTTTTACGAAAAAATAGTAATTAAATGACATTATTTGAACTTTACAGTATGTAGGGATATTAAGGTCATTTACAACTTTTTTCATTCCATTCTAGTGGCAAACCAAACACTATATCCTGATTCTGAGCTTAATTTCAATGGTCAAACCAAACAACATTGTTTCCTTTCCATTCCATTTCATTCTGATTCTGATTCCATTCCACGAACCAAACGTCACCTTAGTTCTTATTAATATTTTATTCAAAATAATTTATTAACTTTCAATCTATATATAAAATATTTTTCTTTTATTTTAAATAAAATTTAAAGGTAATTTAAAAAAAATACATATGATGTTAGTTTAGTTTTAGGAATTGAATATATTAATAATTTTACTTTAAAATAGTACATTTTTCTCAATTTATTTTTACATTTATAAACATTTAAATCATTTTAAACAAATTTTGATGATTTTAATTAATTTATTTTTCATTTCTTAACTTTTTAAGACGTTTTAATATTCGAAGATATCTTAACCGAACTCTTGTTAATTAGATTTATTTAAATTTAACTTGAGTTTTTTCAACAACAAAAAATTCTAAAAAAATAAAATTAGTAAAAAATAACTAAAACTTTTAAAATATAATAATAATGTGACTAAATTGTATTAATTTTAAAAAATATAACTAATGTACCTAATTTATGAAAGTAAACTCATTAAAATATCATGTTATAATAATTATAATTTTTTATAATGTTTGAAGATTATATAGTACGATTCTCATTTTATAACAAAATTAAATTTTTAATGTATATTGATTTTACGTATTTTTATTTTATTAATTTAACCTTTATATTTCATATTTTATGCAATGAAATATTCACAATTCAATCCATTCTAAAAGAAAATCAGTTATACTACTGCTTGTATTAGTGGTTCGAGACTAACTAAACTTTTTTATTGTTAAGCAGCCTAATCCACACATTTATTAGCTTATGATTAATATCTGTTATATAATCGGTGGTCTAAATACACTTAATGTTCAGTGAGATTTAAAGGAAAAAGAAAAAAAAAAGAATAAAGTGTATTTATGGTGTTTAGTTGCTTAATTAAAAATTGTTTTGACCCATTTAGAAAGAAAAAATAATAATATTAATAATAATTTGGCCCGACCGAACTATGTTCGGGATGAATGACAATGAGACAGTTGATTCCTTTACCTATTAATTTGCGGGTAAGTAAGCAATACAAATTCTTTAAGATGTTTTAAATTGTTATTAAGATATTATTTTTATAAATTATTGTTGTTTTTATTTTTTTTAAGTTGTTTTAAATTATTATTAAGATATTATTTTTATAAATTATTGTTATTAATAAACAAAAATAACTACCAAAGTGATAAATAAATAAATAAAAATTTGATTGATTATTCTTATATTATCATTTTTTATAATAAAATTATTAAAAAATAACAAAGTGATTAAAATGATAAAAAAAAATAGCATGATTAAACTGATACAAAAATAACAAAGTGATTAAATTATTTTAAATGTCATAACTAATTACTATGAATATGTTTCTCTCTTAATTTTCCTAGCTATTTGCAAGTTATTTTCTTTAAATATCAAGTGACATAATTATCTAATAAAATGTTAAACACAATGATTTTTCTAGTATGTATGAATAATCAAATTATTTAATTGATTTTATTTTTAACACTACAATATTAAAAAAATATGTGTATTTATTTTATAAAAAAAATTAAAAATTAAAAATTAAACTTTATATATAAAATGGTTTATACCATACAAATGTATTACATTATAATTAATGGATACACAAAAATGTGTGTATATTATATTTCTCTATTTTTGTTACTATTTGTATCCTTAATTATCATTTTTTTTCTCAATCTCTGTTTTTTTGTCTTTATGTTGTTTTTCTATAATTAATTTGGACTTTGAAAACCTTTCTCTATCTCTATTTTTTTTTTACAAATGTAAAAATAATAGTGCACAGAATTATGTATGGATATTATATAAATTAAAATCTTAAAGAAGAAAAGAAGCAGATGTATGGATATTATAAAAACTACTATCTAATTCCAGTAAAGTAAAAAAAAAGAGTCATTTTCGGGGAAAAAGAGAGGAAAATGATAAAACTAGTAGGCAGACAAATTGGGGTGCATGCATTCATGGAATTTAAGGTGACACTCGGTTCATGGTTGTGTGATTATTATTATTATTATTATTATTTTTAAATAACAGGATCATGTTTGTTAAACGAAACTGAAAATTTTAATTAAAAAAAAAAAAAGAAGCCGCAAATTGTAACGCGTTAAATCAGTATTAAACAATTTTATAATATTTTAAATATTTATAGCTGGATACGAGTAAGAGATGGATTGGGTTGCATTAATTAAATATTTTAAAAAAATTACAATACTAAAATAATTATTTATTAAATGATGGGATATATGAATAATCATAATAATATAAATTTATTTAGTTGTAAAAATAATCATAATTTATAATAAAAAAATATGTGTTAGTTATATCGGTTTAAATTGGTGTATTTTTATCACTTTTATTAAACCCTTTAATTAATTTTTATTAATTTTATTATTTTATTTTTATTTTTACTTATTATTATTTTTAATATATTTTTCTCATCAAACATTTACCCATCAATTTGATTTTATTAAGGTTTTCTCCTTAAACAAACTTAAAAACTAAAAATGATAAAAATATTTTACAACACAACAATCAATAACTAAAATTTATGTGTCAAAACAAATTAATTAATAAATTTGAGTGACCAAGCTATCTTTGTCCATGTAAAAAGTAGCATGGAGGATTTTCTAAGTCATTTTATGTATGTCAATCATATACTTTAATTGTTTTGATTTTATAAAGAATATTTGTTCACTTTTCATAAAAATAGGATAATTAAATCATTTTTTGAAAGATAGAATATTATCTTATTAATAAAAAAATAAAATTTAATTTAATGTGTTAAAATTGAATTTAAATAATACAATATTCTTTTTTTTGTCAAGTTTTTTAAAATTTTATTGTTTTTGAAATTTTGATTTTTTGGGCATATTTTTGTATTGTGTTTTTCGATAAAAAAATTAATACCTACAAAAAATACGATACATAAAAGTATCCAAACATATAGAAAAATTTCATAAAATAAATTTTTTTAAAAAATAGTTGACAAAAAAATTTATTTTTAAACTTTTAAAATAAAATGGTAATTTTGTATCCATTAAAATAACTTTTATAAATTTTATTAATAAAATAATATTTTATTTTTTAAAAAGTGACCAAAATAACCTATTTTTATAAAGAATAACCTAATATTCTTTGTGAAAATAAAGTGAATAAAACATCTTAATAACACAAACAAAATAACTCCTAAGTTATTTAATTCTAAAAAGTGAAGCTGTTAATTTTCAGAATTTTGTGAACTAAATTGAATAATATAAACAATATAAGTTAGGGTGAAGAGTCAAATTAATTAGTCACTTTAATTTGATAAAAAAATATCATTTAATTTCCTAGATCATAAAATCAGATTTTTAATCATTTTCTTTATGAAAAATATGCCAAAGAAGAACATTTAATATTTTTTTAAATATTTTTTTGTTATTAAAATTCATTGTTAAAAAATCTTAAATAGCTATTTTTTTTATAAGAAAAAAAACTAAATGACATATTTTTTATAAAAAAAAAGAATTAAATGATACACTAACTTAAAAAAAATTAAACATCACATTTTATAAAAATAAAATAAAAAGATGCATAAATTTTTTCCCTATAAGTTATTTCCATTGTCATAATCAAAGAAAATTTAAGTCTTGTGTGATTTGTGAATAAGTGTTAATGTTCAACAATGTACACTTATAAGGGGTTTTATTCTTACTAATACTTGTTATTTTTCAATATTTACTTATGTTAAAAAAGTTTACTATCTTTTAAATTTTTTTACCATCTTTTACTTGGTAGAGAATTTTACTAGCTTTATTGTGAAACAGCTGATATATTCATATATGTATTTATTAAAGGTTACCGTCAGACGATTTTAATAAATCATTTTTAATAATAAATATATCTTTTTTATTTTATTTAAAAAATTTCTTATTTTTAATAGTTATTTATTAAATTTAAATTTCAAAATATAATAATGTTTATATTATTTTTTAATTTATTTTATGATTAAAAAAATTCTTTAATATTATATATTATAATAATTATTTCTCTTTATTTAAATATATTGGTTATATTTTATATATGTATAAAATTATAAGTTGTAATATATGTTATCTCAGATTGTACTTCAAGTCATGGACAACAATTGTGATGTCTGACATAGTCAATCCATTATATATATCGTATTATATTGTTAAATTCTTTAGGGCAAATGTTGATTTAATATTACTATTTCCTAAAAGAAATTAATTTATTATGCTCGATTTTTTTAATTGATTGTTGGTATATTATTAAAAAAATTAATCAATTATTTTAAATAAAAGTTGATAAATTTAAATTATATGTAAGATATATAATTTCATCGTTATCTTCCCAGGTCAAACAAATTGATAAAAATATATTTAATAATAAAAATAATTAATTAAAATATAAAATATAAAAAAATAAAGAATAATAAATTAAAAACTTTAAGTAGCAATAATAATTAATTGGATGTTACCAAATTCTTTATCCATTTTACTCGGCAACAAGAACAATCCCACAATATTAGCAGGAACGACTTTAACATCCGCTGGATTTATTTATTTATTTTTTAAAAAGCATTTTTTTTTCACACCCATTTTTAGGCAGAGATTGTGATCGGTGGATTCGATGAATGTTCTTCCATCTACTTTCTGCTTAACTAGTTAATTTTCAAGTGTATATAAAGATAACCAGGAAGCAGAAGAAGAAGCATCCTCAGCTTAAATTTCTCTGTAATTTCTTTTCAATTTCATTTGTTTATTTATTGGACTTTTGACTTTGCATTGCTTGCACCGCAAAAACACTATTTAAAAAAAAACACAGGAAATCACAATAAAAAGTTAGAAATAGAACCGATCGATCAAAAGAAATTGCCAAGAAAAGTAGATATCGCGTTCTAATGAACTATCCATTAGGAAATAATTACATTAATAAAGTAACATAAAAAATTATTAAAAATTCATAAAGTATCGAACTTATATATAAAACGATTCTTATATTATAATCTAAATTTTAAGATAGAATTAGGTCTAAATTTAACATGATATTAGAACAGATAAGTTCATCCTGTGACACACAACTGTAAATCTATTATCGTTTATCGATAAATTATTGATGTGTTAAAAAATTTAAAATTAACTGGACATGAAGTATCTAACTCATATAAATGAGTGTAATCTTTCGTCTCACGACCTAAGTTTTGAGATGAAATTAGGTCTAAATTTAATAAAAAAAATTATAATTTTTTGCATGTGATTATGTTTAACTTAGAATCAACTAAGTGACGTTTTACCTTTAGTCAAATAATTACTATGTTATAACTAATAATATCGAGCAGTTAATATGTGATTGGTTTCTTTTAATTATTAATTATGTATTATTTTAATTGAAATAAAAAATATCTTTTATATAATTAATTTAAATTTATTTAACCAATAACCTTGATTTGATCTCATCATTTGTGAAAGAGTCGAAGGGAGAATCAAAAGATGATCCTGATGATGAAGATAATGAAGCTTCTTGTTAGGGTAAGTTGTTAAACTCTAAGACTTGTAACTTTTAGTACCGATCATGATTTTATGAAGAATCAAGACATCATTTGAAGAATGCAGAGTAAACAAAGAAGACTAAAGAGTATTCACCCGTAGATGATATAACATAACCAATAGATATTCTTAATTTTTTAATTATAACTTTGATGCTTGAAAAATTAAATTTTGTATTCGTTTTGATTTTAATTCATGCTTAAATGAGATATTTTAACTTTATTATATATATAAATAACTTTTTATTAAGGTAAAACAAAGACATGATAAGAGATGTAAATTTATTATTAAATTAAAAAAATATTTTTTAATCAACATAATGCATACATCAATTTAAATGGTACAATTTAATTGGTTTCTCAAATAGTCCTATAATAAATGTATCATCTTACCTTCAATCAGTGTATCATCTTCACATTCAATGAATAACTTGAAGCATATATTATTACTTAAAAATACTTGAAAAATTACAAAAATAATACTTATAAAACATATAATAATAAAAATCGTACTTCAATAATATTGAAAGATGTTTAATTAGACGATATTTAATATTAAACGAATTTAAATGATTCTAGTCTAATATGAAAGAAGTCCATTTTAATAATATTTAATATGAAATTATATACTGTTTAATCAAACGACGTTTAATATAAAATGATATATCATATTTTGTTAATAGTAAAAATATATGAGTTAAATATAAAAAAAAAATTATGGTTATAAGTTTTAAATGTAATATTTATATTGTTTCAAAAAATTTGTTACTTCAATTTTGACATTTAAGTCACCACTCATTATCAGACAACTGGCCACGTTTGCCAAAGTCAAATATTAGCTAAATCTTTCCCCTGTGATCCGGGGCATGTTAGTTTATTTATCTTCAAGAAATTCACATTCAAAACAGTCTCACACTATTTATTATTATTTTTTTCTAGGAGTATTTTGAGTAATTTATGCATATGGGCAATTGGCTAAGCAATGAAGTATGAACCATATCTGTATTTGAATTTATTATAGTCACGTTCACATAACCTTAGTCCATGTCCATTAGAAAATGAAAAAGAAGAAGAATAAAAAGACCAACTACCCTGTTCTACCATTTAAAAAAAAAAAAAAAAACCTGCTTTCAAGTTTCAACTGGTTCAATCTGTATTGTATAGTTTCTTCTTGTGTTTATGCAGTTCCACTGCCTAAATATGTTGATAAATATTATATATATTTTGTAAAAATTCTTAATGTCACAACTGATAATCTCAGTCTATCTGAGAGCATACAATTAACCCTTAATTATTAGTGGGTTCTGCCTATTCCTTACAAATTAATATACCCCAATTAAATATTTACATATGACTGATATGGTTGTCATAGAGCATGCCTCTAATTTTTAATATTCTAGAGCTAAAATAACTAATCAATCATCACGGAGAACAATAGTGATTTACATAATTTGGGGAGGCACATATCGACAACTTTTAAAATACAAGCAGAAAAAAAAATTATTAATAAATACAGAAAAAAATAAGAAAATAAAAAAATATTCTTATTGTTATGTTTAATATGAATATAACAATATGATTATAAGTTGGATAGGTAACTTTTTTATTTAGATAATTTCACAAACTAAAATTGATTTATGGATAAAATAAAATCGAAGCAACAATTAATCTATTTGGTTGGTTGATTATTTCAATTTATATCTATATTAATTATCATACTATTATTTGAATAAAATCTAAATATTTTAATTTAAATAAAATCAACAAATTTAAATATTTAATTCAAAATTAAACATACTTAATAGATAAATTTAGTTAATTTATTACTCAAAAAATAAAATTCAACATTACTATTAAGCTATAAGATTTAATCCTTAAATTATATATAATTATTATTGATATATTATTTTTTAATAAATTGATTGGTTCAATTTACACAGGATTTTTCTATAAAAAAGCTAAAGAACCGATTTATTCGGTCTAAGAAAAATTTATGACTGAATCAAAGCTATTAGACCATTAAAACTGACCTAAAAAATCCAATTCATGCCCGTTATAGTCGATTCAATTAATTTTGAAATATTTATTTTCATCCCTAACAACACTTAACCTAATCACAAAATAAAACACTAATAGTTAAAAAAAGTAAACAAAATATTTTAATTTACTATGCTTAAAGTAACAAGGAAGCAAAATAATTAAATATTTAATAATTATTTGTCAAGAAATATTAATATTAAGAAGAAGAAGACAAAAAAAAAACTAAATAGTTAAAAAAGTAAACAAAATATTTTAATTTATTATGCTTAAAGTAACAAGGAAACAAAATATTTAAATATTTGATACTTATTTGCCAAGAAATATTAATATTAAGAAGGAAAAAAAAACACCCTGATAGTTAAAAAAGTAAACAAAATATTCTAATTTATTATTAAAAAAAAGACACAGAAGAAAACAGAGATGTGAGAGACACTATATTATAAAGCTCCCAAATCAAACAATAAAGGCGCCACCCTTTACGGTTTTTCGTCCTCACAAACACATCCTTTCTTGTTAGCCCCCTTTCTGGAGAATTAACACACAAACCCAACTTTCAAATATTGTTCTGCTTCTGTTAATATTGTGATGACCAAGTGGAGTTCATATTCAGTTCTCATTATCTTATTTGTTCCATTGATTCATGGTTTGGTTTCTGCTGATGGGTTTGGTGAACATCAACTTGACACGTTGAAATTGGAGTTAATACACAGAAACTCCCCAAAACTTATCAGATATGAGAAAAATCCAAAATCCCAGTTGGAAATTATCAAAGAGCTTCACCACCGTGACATTACACGCCAAAAAATGATGACTCATAAAAGAAAACAAAATAATGATGATCATCATCATCATAAGAGTTTAAGCAAAAGAAGAAAAGATAGGGAAGAAACAGCATCAATAGCAATGCCAATGAACTCTGGCGCTGATTATGGAAGAGGGGAATACTTTGTTCATGTCAATGTTGGGACTCCAAGTCAAAAGCTTATGTTGGTTGCTGACACAGGAAGTGATTTAACTTGGATGAATTGTAGACATAGTTGTGGAAATAAGTGTAGAACACATAAAGGAAGGTTAAATAAGAAGAGGGCATTTTTAGCAGATCATTCTTCTTCTTTCAAAACTGTGCCTTGTTCGTCTGATTTGTGTAAGATTGAGTTTGCCAATCTGTTTTCTCTCACTACATGTCCCACTCCTACGACTCCTTGTGCTTATGATTACAGGTACTTTCATTATACTTTCGCTTCTTTCTATTCACTCTTCCTCTTTCCTTGTTCTTTGCATAGTAATAATCAGTGTCATTGTTTCTGGTTTAGATCTGTTCGTACAAGACTTCCTTTTGTCTGTTTTTATGTTTCAAATTTCAGGCTAGAATCCAGATAATTGTTTGTTTTATGACAATTAATATTTCAGAGTAGAAAATAACAATGTCAGGACAACTAAATATTTTACACCTGGAAATGTTCTTGGGAAGTTCAAACTCCAAAATCCAAGAAATTCACATCTTAAATATTAAAAAAAAGTGTTCTTTCTCAGTATTTGATTCTAATTTTCCTGGTAAATATTGGGAATTTAAGTACAATGATGTGGTTCAATTGGGTGATATACTAATGAATGAAAAAAATACTCAATTTGAAGTGGTTGGTGTATGTCCTCTTTAAAGTTCAGAAACAGAGTTAGTATTTCAAGACCTACCTAATGAGGAAAATGATGTCTTTGTTTATGTGTGCTAAATTTAGTTGTCTGTTTAATACAAATAGCTAAAGTTGGAAAGAAGCAAGGTGTCTTTTAGTTCATTTGTTGTCAAAGAAGACTTAGAGTCATGGCTATCATTACTATTATCAATATGGTGATTGACCCTTTTGTTAAGTTAAAATCGTCTAAATTTTAGAAACCAAAACAGGGCTTTCACAGACACACAAAATGCTGGTGATATAAACACAGCTCTTACCTATACCCAACGCAAGACTTAAATGGTAGTTATTGTAAGTAGGTGAGCCTCATGTGACCCACATTTTAAAACTATAACAATCATTCACTCACATTTAGTTGTAAGTATCTCTCACTTGATGAAAAAAATTATATATTTCGAGAATATCAATATGTGGGTACTACTTACGAGAGAGATAGACTTAACACTTTATATCCATCCATGTATTACTGACTCTACAGTTCTTTCACTTTTACTTGCTTTTACTTGTATTTTACATCTATTTCTAAATGAGTATGTAATCTTAGAGCAGTGGGCTTAATTACCCTATGCAAATAAGTGATGTAAATTTTATGCATACTTTAATACCAATGGTTCAATTTGTTGTTGCTGTAAAAAAAAAAAGGTACATACAAGGATCAGCTGCTATTGGAATATTTGCTAAAGAGACAGTATCTGTAGGCTTAACCAATGGAAGGAAAAGAAAGCTACATGATGTGTTAATTGGGTGCACTGAGTCGACAAAAGATGATCAAGGAGGCTTCAAAGCATCAAACGGTGTACTTGGACTAGGCTTTGGCAAGTACACATTAACAACAAAAGCAGCTTCAGAATTTGGTGGGAAATTCTCATATTGCTTGGTTGATCACTTAAGTCCTAAAAATGTGTCAAATTATCTCCAATTTGGTGGTAAAGTAACGGAATCATCATTATTGAGCAAAATGCAACATACCCAACTTCTATTAGGTGGCAATTATGGTTCATTATATGGGGTTAATGTATTGGGTATCTCTATTGGAGGTAAAATGCTAAGAATACCATCTGAAATTTATGATGCAAATCAAGGTGGTGGAACAATAGTCGATTCTGGTACAAGTTTAACATTTCTAACAATGCCAGCTTATCAACCAGTTATGGAAGAATTACAAAAGGCTGTGTCAGTTTTTGATAAATTATCAGCAGATGGAGGACCATTTGAGTACTGTTTCAACTCCACAGGTTTTGATGAAACTGTTGTGCCTAAATTAATTATTCATTTTGCTGATGGGGCAAAGTTTGAACCACCAGTGAAGAGTTATATTATTGATTTTGCAAAACAAACCAAGTGTATTGGGTTTGTCCCAACAAATTGGCCTGGTACCTCTGTTATAGGTAATATTATGCAGCAAAATCATTTGATGGAATTTGACTTAGAGAAAAGTACTTTAGGCTTTGCTTCCTCTAATTGCACTTAGTTTTTTTTTTTTTAGTTAATTAATTGAATTAACTGAATTGCTATACTTTGTAATTCTTTTTCTTCTGTAGTTTATTTATGTTGATTTGTCTTTTGTAGTTCCTCCTTGTAATTTGGTGTATTTATCAAGTTGATTATTGAACTATGGTATCGATTTCCTTTTATACAAGGTCAAGTTTCTTCATACATTTAAAAACAAAAGTTGTTAGAATCCGATTTTTGTCCCTGTTATTCGTTCAACCATGAAATTAAATTAAGAGAATGACATGTTTGCATATCCGCAAAAAACATTTTGATGCCCTGGGGCCTGGGATAGACGGAAACGTTAAAGCTAATAAGTCGGTAACAGGTTTTTTAACCGTTTAAATATGTTTCTTATTTTTTTTAAAGTTTTTTCATTATTTAATCAATAGTAATTTTTTATTTTTTAATATTTATTTAAAAATATATTTAATTTTAATATATATATATATATGTTAAAATATAATTTTTATTCTTTTAACCATTTAACACATGTTTATAAGTAATATAAAAATAAAAATAAATAAAATTCAATCTAATTATTTTAATTAATATTATGTATTTTATTATTAAAAGTATAATTTTTATTCAATTATATATATATATATATATATAATATTAGTATATATTTTATTTTTATTAACTAATATTACATAGTTATCTTATACAATTATTTAAAAAAATTAATAAATATTTTAAAATAATCATAATTTTAATTATTTATAAATAAAACGTCTCTCCGAGATTTAACAAGTCAAATCTTTAGGGAGGTTTTGGTAGTCAGAGATATTCTGTATCTCAACAATTATGGTAGTGTATAATTTTCGAGGGAATTTAAATTTGAATAATATTCCTTATTATCAATAGATCATAATAATAATATCATAAATGGGAGGATAATTACGGAGAATATTTCCGGATTTGTGACTTCTAGCCAAAGCAAATCACTTATTGGATGCATACAAAAAATGTAATACGTCTAAAAATAAATATAAAAATATTTCATAAAATAAATTTATAAAAACAGTTGGCTAAAAAAAATTTAAAAATATTATATTGCTTAAATTTATTTTATTATTATATTAAAATTTATATTTAATAATATTTTACTACTTAAAAATGACTAAAATACCCTCTCTTTTTTAAATAACACATATTTTTTATGAAAATAAAATAACTAAAATATGATTTAAACAAAATTGAATTTCACAACCTCAGCCAAACAATAACTCACCACAAACGTGACTTAAAAGGCCTCCTTTAAAAGTTTGCATCTAAAATTATCTCTGAACTTAATAACAGAAAATTTGTTTGGTGTTTTGTTTTTAAAATTTTATATGTTAGGGTGTCGGCAATTCATACTTATTGTATATATTTATGTTGTAGGTGTTTGTATTTTTTAATCTAAATTTATTTATTTTTTTATATTATTAAAAAAATTAAATTACTTTTTTACTAATTTATTTATTTATAATATTAAAAAAATCATTATATAAAAAATTAACTAAAACATAATTCATATATATCATATAAATTTTATAAGTTATAGTCCGAATTAACCGTATATACATTTATTGTGGAAGCAAGTAGTAAGTGCATGCAAACGGAAAACTATGTCAGTCAACCAAACTGATCTGTGGTCGCTTCTTGATTCTTCAAACTATTTCCAATTACAATGATGGACATAAGTTACTATCTGTTGTAACTTTTTCTTTTAAAAAAGAAAGACATGAAAAGAAAAGAAAGGAACAAAAGATAACCTAAATATTCGGCAAAACTATATTAAACAGAAAACAAAAGGCAATTTAATGTTTACTTTAAAATTTCCATAAAAAAAATAATAAAAATAACTATTAATTATAAAAATAATATATCTTATATTTATTTTTTATAATTTTATAATTAAAAAAAAAGTAAAAATGATTCTAAAAATCTTATACTTATTCTAAGAGTGACATTTACATTCTGTAATTATTTTTTATAATAATTTATTCTTATTGGTATGAAAAAATTATTATATAAAGATAAATAATCATTTGTTATGTTTTTTATTTATTTTTTTCTTAAATTCTTTTGGTTACAATTTATTTAAGTTATATCGATATTCAATTGATGTAATTAAAAACATAAAACATAAAATAAATAAAAATTATATCTATCGCAATCACTTTTTCGTAACCTTAAAGATAAATTGTTATAAAAAAATAAATCTATACCTAAATATAATTTTTGCAATAAACAAAGGAATTTGGGTGTATTTTTTTCTAAAAAAATTCATACCTATCCTTTCATATTTTTTACTTTAAATTTATACTATTATTATTTAAATTTATTTAATGTTAAATTCTATCATATTCAATATTTTTAGTTTGTACATAAGAGTATCTTCGGAAGCGTTTGTTCACGTTAACCCAAAAAAAACAAGAAAAAGAAAAAAGAATATACACAAATATATACATATATATATATATATATTATATTAATGGCTTTATAAATGTGATATAACTTTACTTCAAAAAAAATTAATAAGATAGTGCACGTTTTTTCAAGTTTATACTTAATTTTTTAAATTTTTTTGAGCTACCTTAAATTTTTAATTTCTATAATTAAAT
Organism: Hippophae tibetana; assembly: GCA_037013495.1. Lineage (NCBI taxonomy): Eukaryota > Viridiplantae > Streptophyta > Magnoliopsida > Rosales > Elaeagnaceae > Hippophae > Hippophae tibetana. Next base: position 140,521,001 of record CM072801.1, on the reverse strand, counting down.
TCTAAATTTTAATTTTATTTTAAAATTTGAAATACTGATTTGGCAATTGATAGGGCTAAAATTAAAAATTTAAGATTTTAAATGTAGAAATTAAAAAGTTTATGGATTATTTAATTGTTAGAAAAAAATATTAAAAACTTAAGTATAAAAATTAAAAAACATAAGGGTTGAATTTTCGAAAATAAATTAAAAACTCAAGTGTAAATTTGAAAAAGAATTAAAGAATGATTATATACTTAAACCAATTAATAAATCATTATCCATAGTCCAAATTTTTCAAATTGTAAAACATTCCCTTCCAAGTTATAAAGCAGATTTAAGATTAGGTTGAAAAAGGAACGCGAAGAGGAATATCATACGTGATCTGACTTGGACTCGAAGAAGAAGCAATAAGAGATATAAAGGGATAAATGAGCCTTTCAATCCAAGCATCCATGAAAGAAGCCTTTCCTAACGTGCACACCTGATTTATCAAGGATACAAATAATACATGATTCAATTATTTCAGCAACGAGCCCATGAAAATAGTGTCGAATTTTGAAGATTTGGTGTGTTCGGTTTGGTTGACATGATAAAAAAATTAAATATTTTTTTATGAAGTAACACTATTACAATATATGTATATAATCTCGGTTTTTAATCATGATCGTCGGTATATGACTACGGTTATAAGAACCGAAACTTAAGTGAGAGAGACCATAAACTGTTACCTATGACTTCATTTTTATACTAAATGATATCTATTGTCTTGATTTCACTTAAATTGTGATAATATAAATGTCAATTAATCTTATTTTTCAATATAAATTAAAATAAATTAAAAGCTGTTATATTAAACTTAAGAGAAAAATTACATTAATTAAGAGTTTATATATGCATTAAAATATAATAAAATATTATTACAATTAGTTAATTGAAGTATTCTAAAATATAAAATACATACAAAAAATTTACTAATATAACTAATCAAATTGTTTACATTCGAAATCAATATATGAAAGATATTTTGCATGGTACATTGTAATATTTTTCTTCCTTGATAGCATCTACTACTCATAAAATAAACAACATCTACCATGAGCACACCAATATCCTGATTACATGAATATAAGTAGTAATTCAAATTTTCTCAATAAATTCTTGAATCTATATATATTCCTATATATACAACAAATGACTAAGAGTAAGTTCTTGAATCTTGAAAGATGGAATGCATATCTAGAATAAATCTACCATTAAAATGAATTCCAAAATCATTGAAACAATTACCAAAACAAGCATAAAAAAGTTAACACAATCAATATTATAAGAGCTTTCACATATCGTAGCAAACATAAAATTCAAACTTCAAAGAGGGAAGTTAAAATGATGATACTGAATATTAACATGTTTGTAGTTGTTATCAAACTAGATTTAATACCATATTGCCTTGTTCATTAAATATAACATGAAATTAGTTGTATAAATATTTACCTTAGTTTTTCATTTGACCAAATGGTGAGTTATATTTGTAAGAATCGATTTGTGAATTTGCCTACTCATTTTGCTTCTCATCAGTTTCAATATCAACGTAAATTCTGTCATTATTAAGGTATAATGTATACACATTTCGTTATCTCTAATTTATAGACTTTATATTTAATATTTTGTATACTAAAATATACACAATTTTTCCATTTTAATTTTTTTTACTATGCCTAAATTGTGTCGATGATTCGAGATTAAGTATATTTTTTATTGTTAAGTATAGACGTGTGCATCGGATTGAAATCATTGATTTTATACTCATTCGATCCGATTTTATCCGATCCAATCATCCGATCAAATTAAAACATTATAATCCACAACCAATCTAATTAGGGGTGTGCAAAAAATACGATCATCCGATCAATCCGATAAATCCGATTCGATCCGTTGATTTTTCATCCGATCCGATCCAATCCGATGGTCGGATCGGATGAGAATTTTTTCCATCCGTTAAGTGCGGATCAGATGGCGGATTTCACTACGATTCATCTGATCCGATCCGATCCGACCGAAATTAAATATATATATATATATATATTTAATTAATATATATTTATTTGATTTTTTAATATTTTTTTTAAGTTAAATAATTTTATGTTATGATTTATGTAAAATTTTTAAAAAATTATTTAAAAATATAAAAAATAGAGTTAATTATGTTTATTTGGTTGGATTGATCGGATTGATCGGATGTCATCCGAATATTTTACGGATCGGATTGAGCGGATGTGAAAAGTGATCGGATCGGTTTCGGATTAGGATATTTCAATCCGAGCGGATGGTCGAATCGGATCGAATGGGCATAAAATCAGCGGTTTCGATCCGATGAATAGCCCTAAATCTAATCACCTTTCAAATATGATGTAATTTGATTTGTAATATATTTGGATTGGATTGGTTGAATCCGATCAATTCGTAATCTATTCAAATTGAATCTGTTGAATACGATCAATAAACTTTATTTTTTCACATAAAATAAATTTATTTTAATTAAAAGAAATCTTAAAATATGACTAATATAAGAATTACAAATGAGAATATGACTAATATATAAAATATAAATATATATTTAAGTATTTTCGGTTAGATCGGATGATATAGTGAAATTTGTCATCTGTTTCGAATTTAATAAATTGAAAAAAAAATTCATCCGATCCGATGTGATTCGATGATCGGATCGAAACAGTCAAAAAATTAACAAATTAGATTAATTAGATGATCAAATTTTTAACACATTCTAATCCAAACATTTATTAACTCATGGTTAATACTTTATTATATGATCTGTGATTTATATAGACTTTAATGTTACCTCTCTATACCTTAGTGAGATTTAAAGGGGAAAAAAGAATATAGTATCTTTGAGAAAAATGTTTTTGATTTGGAAGGTATAATTTCTAAATTTGATGAATTAGTTGGTCCCCCAATTTATGGGATGCAACGAAATGTTGTTCTGATTTTCTCAGAATCCATGTTTTGCAACCATTGATGGATGCGATTGTTTAATTCTAAATCCTCAGGAGTTAGTTGAGGTAATGATTTTTCCATGGTTTGGTTGGAAGATGATGATTGGTTATGGGTAACCTGAGACTAGGTCATGATAGGTTTAGCCGATGAGAGGCTGGTAATGGTAAGGTTTGGAGGTTCAGTCTTCTCCTTTTCTTTCTTTTTCTTGCTCATCTTGGTACCTATTTTGAAGAAATTCTCTAGTTAGAAAATCTCATAATGAATTGCTTTCTCCTCTGATAAATTCTATATCAAAATAAAAAATGCTTAATAATGCTTGCCATCTGGCAAAAATTTGTTTCGATGCAATGTTTTTTACATCTTTTAATAAAATTTCTTTAGCAGATTTACAATCAATCCTTAGTAGAAATTTTTGATTTAATAAATCAGATTGAAATTTAGAAATGCAAAGCACTATGGATAGTACTTCCTTTTTAATAGTGGAATAATTCTTTTGACAATCATTCCAATGGCCAGAGACAAACTGAACAATCTGTTCATTATTATCTTGGACTTGTTTTAAAATCCCACCATAGCCAAGTTCGTTGGCATCGGTTTCTACTATCTTTTGGAGTGTTGGATCCGCCAGATGTAAACAAGGAATGTTTTGTACTTGTGTTTTTATTTTTCGTACAATTTTTGTGTGTTCTTCTGTCCAAAGCTCTGGGTTTTCTTAAGCCTATTATGTAAAGGTTTTGCTAACCTATTGATATTGAGACAAAAACTTAATACGTAATTTAAGCAACCTAGAAATCTTTGTAGTTGGTTTTTGTCAATAATCCTATTAGGAAACTTAGTTGTAAATTGTAAGGATCTATTGATTGGAATTACTGTTCCATTGGATACATTGTGTCCAAGAAACCTGATGTTTGTTTGGAAAAAAGTCATTTTTTTAGTTGATAATGCTAATCCATTTCTCTTGATGATATGAAAGAAGGTTTTGAGATGTCTGATGTGTTGTTTGACATCTTTGGAGAATATGAGTACATCATCGATGTACACAATGCAAAATTCTGAGTAAGGGTTGAATATATCATTCATAATCCTTTGAAACTCAGAAGGTGTTTTTTTTAGCCCAAATGGAAAAAAATTCTACTCAAACTGCCCAAATGGAACAGTGAATATAGTTTTGTACCTATGTTGAGGCTCAATTTGAATTTGCCAAAAGCCTGATTTCATATCAAACTTTGAAAATATGGATGATGAATACAATCTTTGAAGTAAGTCCTTTTTATTTGAGATAGGGTATCACATCCATTTTAAGCCTTGATTCAAAAGTTTATAGTTAATAACTAGCCAAGGAGTTTCTCTCTCAATCTCGGAAGATTTCTTGACATAGAAGGCCATATAGCTCCACGACGATCTGGATTTTGATATGAGTTTTTTAGATAAGAGATCAACGATCTCCTTTTTACAGAATTTCTCAAGGTCACCATTCATTTGAATAGGCCTTGCTTTTGTAGGAATATCCTTCTCATTGAAGAATGATTCATATGGTAAATCCATCATATGTTCTTTTCTTTCCCAGAATGCACTCGGTAATTCAGAGCAAACTTCTTTTTCAAAAGAGGTTTGTAATTTAGAGATTTTTTCTCAAGTTTTGGATTTCTTGATTATTTTGAGCAAGATCGTCACCAGAATCACTTACATAAGTTGATATTTTCTCTTCATTATTAAGTAGTTGAAACTTAATATCATATTCTTTTAATTTTTCTTTAAGCTAGTGGAGTTTAATAGCTTTAATTTCTATTTTTAAGTCTTGAATTTGACTTTCTGGTTTAATGGTTTTGTTCTTTCGTTCCAGAACAGCAGTGAGGTTGTAATAGCCTGTGCTAGTATTTGGAAGTTTAGAATTTTTCTTAATTGATTGTGATTTGGCCAAACATGTACTTAGGTATTCTACATAAAGTTTGGTTATTGATGGATCATTTAACTTAAGGATTGTTTCTTGAAGTTGTTCGTCTTCGTCCTTAGTTAGTACATTAATATTTTTATTAGAGGAATCTGAATTACTGGTTGCAAGTTCATCATCCTGGGGATTTGATTCTTCGTCTGACCATTGATCAGGCTCAGATGATGAGGATGTTTCTACCATTAGGGAAGATATTTTGGCATAGGTGTTTTCTTCAAGTTTTAATTCATGAAGTTTTTTAGACATCTTACAGAAATTAGCAATGTGACATTTCTTGCCACATTTATAACATTTAAACTCTTTAAAGGTTTTAGAGGGTTTTTTATGTTGGTTTGATTCCTTATTAAAATTTCTTTTATTAGGTTTTTTATAAAAAATCATTCTCTTTTCAAAGAATGGTTTTCTTGATTTTGAAAATTTCTCATAAGTTTTATGTGATTCCTTATAAGGTTTAGTTTTACTGCAAGTTCCTTTGCAGGTTTTTTCAATAGAGAGATTACCATCAAACTGTTTGCAGAATGATCCAATTTCTCTTTTGGAAACTTTTAGTTCTAATTTTATTTGTTTTTGGATTTTCAAATCTTGACAAATTTGAAGACCCTAGTTTTGAGCAAAACTGATTAATTGACCATAGGTCAGTTGATCATATGGGATGATATGATTCACATAAGTTTCACGGATTTTGTTTTTGGTTTTATCACCTAAGAGTTGAGGAAGTCCAGCTAGAAATTTCTCCTTCCATAATGGTTGAATAGAGTCATCTCTTAACATAACTCTAGACAGGAATGTAGTTTTATAGTTTTGAAAATCAATCATCTTCCTACATTTTATGTTAGAAAAAAGATTAGCATTTTTATCTTTTCAATGGAATGGATCCCCCATAAAATGATGTGATATGGTAAAGAGTAGAGTGGAGACTACATCCTGTATAGGAGCTCCTTGATGGGAAAGTAAGGGGATACCACACTCATCAGTCAATATTGCACCGTTGTTGTTTTGAAAGATGATGATCCCACCATCCTTTTAGTTGGCCTGAGAAGCCAGCTATTAATAATTCAACAAATGTTTTATCAGTTGTACCAATTTGGGTTTATAAGCATTTGACGCCATGGTCATTTGTTGTAAGATATTTAATATCTCATGATCAGTCATTCCATCATTGTTCCAAACATAGATAGAAGACATATTATACTTAGATTGGGTTACTTGACCAGGTTGGGTACCTACACTATGTTAGGTTCTTGCCAAGCTAACTTTTGTAGATGAATAGTTGGTTCAGAGAATGTTTCCTGGGAACTATCCTCAGATGATATTTCAGATCGTAGTTTGCTAAGAATACCAAAATCCTGTAATAGTTTCTGGGTTGATTTTGAAGTCACTGGTGACTCTGGAACAACTAGTCCTATTTTGTTTGAAAATTGGTCTTCTAATTGGGACCTAAGGGTAATATTCCAATTTTGAAGTTTTTCAAATTTGATGTTATTTCTTCCTAGGCTGGTTTGGAGACATGGAAGGGCTTGAAGATAGGGTTCTTGACTATTCTATCTATTATTTGGCTAAAGGTAGAGGATATATCTAATTTTAGATTTTTCTCTATCCTGATTAATTGTTTTCCTAAGGTATCTAGGCTTATGTTGGTATAGTTATTTTGGGTAACTATGTTTTTAAGGTTGGTTGCCTGGTTCTCTTGAGGGTTCTTAAGAGGAAAGGCTTCTACCTGACTATCCTAGTAGGGGATGGTAATAGGTCTTAATGGAGGATGTTCAGTTTCGACTAAACCATTTGGAGTTTCCCATACGGGTAACCTCTTTTTTGTTTTGATCATATTAACTTCGTTAATAAGATCATTCGTTTCTTCTAAAAACTTATCGAAGTTAGCTTAAGGTGATTTCGCTAGGTTTAGTTTCTAAAAAGGTTATGAGTTGTGGAGTTGAAGCTATTTGTGTACTAGCTAAAGACTCTACAGGTTTTAAAAGCATATCAAAGTTAGATTTTGTGACCTCCGAGACACTAATTAATGGAAATGTTTTATATTGTGGAACTATAGCTATAGTTTCTATGGCTATTGTTCCTACTGTAATATTGACTGGTTTAGGGTCAATATGAACTATAGGTTCTGGTAATGGATCTTGGATAGTAACTGGTAGGTTACCTATTAAGACTGTTGATGGTTTGACTAAGTCAACAGGTTCTACTGTTCCATCAGACTTAAGGTTAATTGATGATATCTTGCTAACCTGTTCAGGGCTAACTATTAATGGTGAGGTTTTAACTATGTTATCCTGGGTAAGGGTAATAATGTGATCTAGTAATATTTCTATAGGTTTAGGGTTTATCCTATGTACTTGTTCTGTATGTTTCTTTTGATGTACGAATAGAGATTTTAATCCTTTGGTTGCCCTATTGATTTCTAACCATTCGATTTTTTTTATATTTTTATTGTGTTCTTTAATATAACGTTCATGCTTCCTAAAGCAACTAGCCCTAGAATGTTCTGAATGTGTTTTAAAGAATCAATGTTTAATTCTTTTATTATTAGGTAGGTTTAGATCTATTCTAAGGATTTTCTCTTCCCAAATTCTTCATTATCTACCGTTAATACATTTAACTCATTTATCCTAGGTTCTTAGCTAGGTGCTAGGGATTGAGTTGGTGATAAAGGAAATATGGGTGATAACTGAGGTGATTCGTTCATCTCAAAATCAACAGTGTAAACTGGTCTGTGTACTTGTGTACTACAGTCTACTCATTTGATTTTTGTTTTCCTAAGTAAATCTGAGGTTGATAACCTAGGATTCGTTTTGAAAGGTAAATCCACTGATGAAAAGTCAGAGGTGCTCGAAGAGCATCTCATTGATGAAGAACTATTGAATTCTATTTCAATATTTCCATTCTTATATTTTATTATTTCAAAAAGTTCTGTATTTTGTTCAACTACTTCCTGTTGATGGTTTTTAGATGTTGGCTGGGAAATAGCCACATATCTGGGTATACTACACTATCCCAACTTATTGGTCTAGGTATTGTAATATTGGATATAGACAAGTCTGTTTGTAATAATAATGTTTCTCCCTTAGTGGAGTTATGAATGTTTTTTATGTCCCAAGTGGACGTCATAATTTTAAAATGAACCCTAAATAATAATGCTACATTTATTGTTCTTGGTAAAACATTAGTATTATGAGTTAATGTTTCTAATATTTAGGGATATGAAATAGATATCACTATATTTGGAAAGCAGTTAAAGGATATAGGTGATAAGTGCTCAAAAAGTACTAAAATTACCAAGATTTTATGCACATTAGTTGATTAAATATATATATATATATATATATATATATATATATATATATATTTATATATTTATATGATTTTATCATATATTTGTATAAATTTTTCTTTTTCGAAATCACAGGTATTTTTATTGTATTTTAGGTATTTTTGCTTAAAAACGTAACTTAAAGACTCAAAGAGGAATACTGAAAGCAATACATCACAAATATATTAATAAATAAATGAGAAAAAGTCAACAAATATGGAAAAATTAGACAAAATGGGTCAAAAAGGTCAAAGATGTCAAAGGAGGAAATCACGTCGCCGCGCTGCCCACCCAGCCACGCCGAGCCCCGTGTGCGCTAGTGCCCAGTCTCGCATGCGCCTGTGCGCATTGTCCTGCACCCGCGCGTGCCGCTGCCATCTCGCCCCATTTTTGCGCGCAGCCGTCGCCCCACATCATGTTGATGTCATCAATCACCACTCCGCATTTTCACCATTTTTTAACATTTTTTCACCCACTTTTTCTCTCCATCCTCACCTATAAATACCCCCATTCTCTTCACTTCTAAACACACCTCAAAACCATTCTTCTCTTCTCTTTCTTTCTCTCATTTCTTAGTTTTTTAAGCTTTTCTTAGTTTTTAGTTTTTCTTAGTTAATTTCTCTTAGTTTTAGAGTTCTTCTCTTTTTGAGAAGAACTAGTTATGTTTTTGTAATTTATTAGCTTTTTGATTCAATAAATAAGAGTGCAAATTCCGCTTGGAGGTTTTCCAACAACAGGAATAACATCGAATTTCTGTAAGGATTTTATTTTTTTTACAGTTATTTTTTATGCTTTATTCTTACATGTTATATTTAATTTGTTTGTGATTAAATTTAACTTTGCTGGCTGTTTGTAAACATGATGTAATAATAACGTTGTTATGCTTGCGAAATATTAAATAGGTAAAAATCTCTAAAATGAATTGATTTTATTTTTATTCAAGATTTTATATTAAGAATGTTAGAGAGAAATATATTATTTTTCATTACAGAATTAAATATGAAATTTTGATTTTAAGGTTTAGTTATCCGGTCTGATTTAGAGTAGTGCTCTTTTATTTGTTGGTACAATCGTCCGGTAGTTAAAGTGAAACTCTATTTCAAAAGTTTTTATAAGAATTATTATCTGAAAATGTATTGAAAACATGTTTTCAGTAATGGTTTTAAAACTTGAAAGTTAGTATTCGGATAATTAAATTCTTAGGTTTAATTTGGACACCTTGAATAAAGTTTAAACTATCTAACCCCACCAAAGGTGGCATTTAAATGGTTCATTTTCAATCTCTTAGAAAAAGTAATTAATTTAATTAACCAAATTAGTTATGAACCCCACTCATAAGTATTAATTGATTTGTTTAGTTAACAAAGAATATTTACCCCCACCAAAGGTGGTATTCATACAAAAAAGAGGGAAACAATAAATATCAATTCATATCTTTAATAACCTAAATAATATGAGCAAGCATAATTAACTTAGTTATTATATCCATAAATACTCCACTATTATAAAAGATAAAATTTGCATAAATATTTATTGAATCTATGTTTAATTTTATGTAAGTAGATTAAAAACACAAAACCCCAAAATATCGTGACAGGATGTTTAGGATTTAATTTCGTTTTTAAAATTTTGAATAATAAATTAAAAACCACATATATTCCTTCCTTAGATCGACCTTGGGAGTATACTTATCATTTTCTACGAAATGATTCGTGCACTTGCGAGAGTTTTATAAATATAAAACCAAAGTATTAGCATAATCGACGATGCCGGTTTTCGCTCATCAATAGGTCCTAAACCTAAACTTGTTTCTACTATCCCTAATAAAGATTCCTTTAAATCTGTTAATCTAGCATCACTTAAAACTGCTAGTATTGATGAACTCAATCCTAATCGGGTTAAGGGTCTCAGTCTAATCTGGACCAAGCCTATATGGACATACTTGAACTTTTTATCAAAATGCCTTTGTATTGATGCTTTTGAAAGAAGTTGGATTGATTCAAATTGTAATGAAAGTTGAAGATCTCTTTCTTCAGTTTTAATGATGTAATCTGTTTTGAAAAGATTCATCATCTTTGTTTGATAAATTTGATTTTTATTGATCTTTGGAACTTTCCAACGATCAATAGATTTTTCAAAATTCTCAATAGTAACTTTGTTACTATTAGTAATATAAGACTTCTTTGAAGAAAATGATGAAGTTTTATGTAATAAAGGTGATGATCAAAATGCTGAAAAGCTTTTATGTGACATGTTTAAGTTGAAAGAAAATTTAAATGTAAACTGTAAACAAATATGGTTAAAACTAATCATCAATATAATATGTATTGCATGGTAAATACGATTCTTAACAAATAAATTGAAGTCTATTAATAACAAACAAGATACAAAGTAAATGTCATGAAATTTGAGTCATGGAATTATTTTAAATAATCAATGCATGAAGTATTTAACATTTAAGTTCTTGTTCTATCTCTTATAAGAATACTTATAACTTATAACACTTACCTAATAGAATTGGTCGTTTGCTAAACCACCGGTATTTATAAGGTATTAATGCCATGAATGCCTTTCACACGGCTTAAGCGGGACTTACAACCATTCACCCGGATTTATGCATTACTATAGCAACCTTATCTCTTCTATTAGAGTGAACAACTAAGTTATACGTATTAGTACAAGCTAGTACTGAAAGGATAGATGAATGTTTTAAAACACAGAGAACAATACCCATGAATATTAACAACTACATGTATTAATCAATTTAAATTAACCCCTTGGCTTTGATACCATAATGTCTACCTAGGATCTGGGAAGTTATTAACAGAGGCAATCATAATGTAAATCAAGAACACATGCTTAACAATACATACATATTATATTGATAGATTAGCCGGCTTAATCGGCCATATTATATTACAAGAAAATAAATTACTTAAATAAAATAAAACTTCAAACAAATAAACAAACTGAAAATTAAACACACTTACTTATAATTAAACTAAATGGTTATAAATTAAAACAGAATCAGAGTAAAGAGAATTCAAGAATAGAGAGAGATCTTGGCTAAAATTGGAACCCTTTCTCTTCTGACTTCATTCTTCTTAAATAACCGAGCAATACAACTGTGGAGAGATCCTTTTACTATTTATGGAACATTTAATTGTCGGCCACTTAATACTGTTGGAGATGCCAGAAAATGAAATAGTACGTTGTCGGGTACTATTTGGTGAAATCTACAGTAACCTTGTCGACAACGTTTGAATTTTTTTCTTTTTTTGATTTTAACAATTAGTTATCCTCATAAGATAATAATGGGCCTTTTATGGGCTAATGAACAATAATGGACTCGTAGGTCCTTAATTATTTTAAACACAAATGGACACGCAGGCCCAAAATGTAATAGTGATGAACTTGTAGGTTTAAATTAAATAACCATAAATGGACACGTAGACCCAACATGAAATAATAATATTTTGCTCCTATTTTTAGGGTCCAAAAATTCATATCTATAGTTGAGGTCTCTAAATCAATTAAGTCATCTTCTGAAGCTTGTGATGGAGTTATTGTTTAATCGGGTGATTTTATTTCATCTGAATCAGGTAGCTCTTCTTTTGGGGGCTAAGACGTTTGCCCAGATGATAGTTGTTTGATGATGTCCAAGAGTTCTTCTTGGATTTTTGCTTGAGCAATTAGGGCATTTGTGTGTGCCTTCTGTGCCAATAATACTAAAAATGCTTGTATTTCCTCCACAGGGTGATCTATATAACCTTTTTAGGTTAGCCATTTTTCACAGCTCATAATAAGAGTGTTTTTAGGATCATAAATGACGACACCATTTAATTTGAAATGATCATTTAATAGTCATTACCTATGATGCTTTTGGGTATAAGACCCATTGACATACCCAAGGGAGGTAAAATTTTGTACAAAATATACATAAAAGAGGGAATCTAGATTCCTTTATTGATGGTTTATAATGCGACTGGAAAGATTAATAACTCTCTTTCACAGGAGATATAAGAATTGATGAAAGGTTTCCGAATAGTTTCCACCACTGTAAAAACCAAGATGGGAACCGGTTTGGATTAATAAACTTATTGAGAAAGAAAAATAACCAAGAATGTTTGTTATCTTTATTTTGAATAAGAAATGCATTAAACCATGCCTGGTGATAATCCCAATAGTTGTACGATGTACAATGGGGAATGGAATGAGTTGCACTGACTGGGAATATCACTTGTTTATATAGTTCATTTCCCCAATCAGCTGGAGATATGATTTTATGTAGTTTGGCAGTTGAAAATTGTACTTCTGTTGATTTTGGGTAATGGAAATGTTTGAATTCCACACTACCTGTAATTTCCAAAATACTCGGATAGTATTGAGGAGTTTTTGATGATAATGATGGCCTGTAAAATATTCCTTTTCCAAAATAGCTTTGGACGGCCAAGTAAGGGTTTTGGTTAAAAAATTCTTTTTCAATAATGGTTACCACCTGAGTTGGCTGTTTCTTAAAATACTCAGATGATGATTTTGTTTTGGGAAATGCTTTCCCTGCTCCTTTGAGAGGAAAATAAGTTGGGGACGTTATTCCTCTTTCTGGAATAGAAATTGTTCAAGTTGTTTTTTGAGAAGATGTTTTTGATTTGGAAGGTATAATTTCCAAATTTGATGAAGTAGTTGTCCCCCAATTTCTGGGATGCAACGAAATGTTGTTCTAATGTTCTCAGAATCCATGTTTTGCAACCATTGATGGATGCGATTGTTTAATTCTAAATCCTCAGGAGTTAGTTGAGGTAATGATTTTTCCATGATTTGGTTGGAAGATGATGATTGGTTATGGGTAACCTGAGACCAAGTCATGATTGGTTTAGCCGATGAGAGGCTGGTAATGGTAAAGTTTGGAGGTTCAGTCTTCTCCTTTCCTTTCTTTTTCTTGCTCATCTTGATACCTATTTTGAAGAAATTCTCTAGTTAGGAAATCTCGTAATGTATTGCTTTCTCCTTTGATAAATTCTCTATCAAAATAAAAAATGCTTAATAATGCTTGTCATCTGGCAAAAAATTGTTTCGATGCAACGTTTTTGACATCTTTTAATAAAATTTCTTTAGAAGATTTACAATCAGTCCATAGTAGAAATTTTTGATTTAATAAATCAGATTGAAATTTAGAAATACAAAGCACTATGGAGAGTACTTCCTTTTTAATAGTGGAATAATTCTTTTGACAATCATTCCAATGGCCAGAGACAAATTGAACAATCTGTTCATTATTATCTTGGACTTGTTTCAAAATCCCACCATAGCCAAGTTCAATGGCATCGGTTTCTACTATTTTTTGGAGTGTTGGATGCGCCAGATGTAAGTATGGAATGTTTTGTACTTGTGCTTTTATTTTTCGCACAATTATAGTGTGTTCTTCTGTCCAAGGCTCTGGGGTTTTATTAAGCCTATTATGTAAAGTTTTTGCTAACCTATTGATATTGGGACAGAAAGTTAATACGTAATTTAAGTTACCTAGAAATCTTTGTAGCTGGGTTTTGTGAATAATCCTATGAGGAAACTTAGTTGTAAATTGTGAGGATCTATTGATTGGAATTACTGTTCCATTGGATACGTTGTGTCCAAGAAACCTGATGTTTGTTTGGAAAAGAGTTATTTTTTAGCTGATAATGCTAATCCATTTCTCTTGATGATATGAAAGAAGGTTTTGAGATGTCTGATGTGTTATTTGACATCTTTGGAGAATATGGGTACATCATCGATATACACAATGTAGAATTCTGAGTAAGGGTTGAATGTCATTCACAATCCTTTGAAACTCAAAAGGTGTTTTTTGAGCCCAAATGGCATAACATTCCACTCAAACTGCCCAAATGGAACAGTAAATGTAGTTTTGTACCTATGTTGAGGCTCAATTTGAATTTGCCAAAAGCCTCATTTCATATCAAACTTTGAAAATATGGATGATGAATACAATATTTGAAGTAAGTCCTTTTTTATTTGGGATAAGGTATCTAATCCATTTTAAGGCTTGATTCAAAGGTTTATAGTTAATAACTAGCCGAGGAGTTTCTTTCTCAATCTCGGCAGATTTGTTGACATAGAAGGTTGTATATCTCCACGACGATCTGGATTTTGATATGAGTTTTTTAGATAAGAGATCAGCGATCTCCTTTCTACAGAATTGCCCAAGGTCACCATTCATTTGAATAGGCCTTGATTTTGTAGGAATATCCTTCTCATTGAAGGATGATTTATATGGTAAATCCATCATATGTTCTTTTCTTTCCCAAAATGCATTGGGTAATTCATAGCAAACTTATTTTTCAAAAGAGGTTTGTAATTTAGAGATTTTGTCTTTGATCTCTGGAATTTGAAGTTCTTTCTCAACAGTATGAAGGTCATTTTCTCTATGATTTATAAGAACAAAAATCTCTTTTGGAAAGATTGAATATGTTTTGATGAGATTAAGATCTCTGGTTTTTGGTTCTTCGATGAAAGGGAAATTGAAGGCTTCTCTTCCTGTTTTGAAAGAAATCCTATCATGTTTAACAGAATATGGGGTAATGATACCCATAAAGGGAGTACCTAATATGACAGAGTAGCCTATGTCGGATACTATGACAAATGGAGTTTTGATAAGGTATGATCCTTTTTGAATGGATACCTCAGTTTTCCCAATAATACTCATTTGAGATTTATTGGATGAATTAAGTTGTTCTTAAGTTGGTTTGTAAAACCTTCTCGGAACTATTAATGATGTGATGCAATTAAGATCAGCCTCTGTGTCAAATAGGGCAATAGTCTCTAGTTTTGATTCATCAAGGAATATTAAGGTTATCTTAATTCTATATTTCTTGGTGGTAATTTTTCTCAAGTTTTGGATTTCTTGATTATTTTGAGCAAGATCATCATCAGAATCACTTACATAAGTTGATATTTTCTCTTCATTATTAAGTAGTTGAAACTTAATATCATATTCTTTTAATTTTTCTTTAAGCTAGTGAAGTTCCAGTTTAATAGCTTTAATTTCTATTTTTAAGTCTTGAATTTGACTTTCTGGTTTAATGGTTTTGCTCTTTCGTTCCAGAAGAGGTTGTAATAGCCTGTGCTGGTATTTGGAAGTTTAGATTTTTTCTTAATTGATTGTTATTTGGCCAAACATGTACTTAGGTATTCTACGTAAAGTTTGGTTATTGATGGATCATTTAACTTAAGAATTGTTTCTTGAAGTTGTTCGTCTTCATCCTTAGTTAGTACATTAATATTTTTATCAGAGGAATCTGAATTGCTGGTTGCAAGTTCATCATCCTGGGGATTTGATTCTTCGTCTGACCATTGGTCAGGCTCAGATGATGAGGATGTTTCCACCATTAGGGAAGATATTTTGGCATAAATGTCTTCTTCAAGTTTTAATTCGTGAAGTTTTTTAGACATCTTACAGAAATTAGCAGTATGACCTTTGTTGCCACATTTATAACATTTAAACTCTTTAAAGGTTTTAGAGGGTTTTTTATGTTGGTTTGATTCCTTATTAAAATTTATTTTATTAGTTTTTTTTTATAAAAAATCATTCTCTTTTCAAAGAATGGTTTTCTTGATTTTGAAAATTTCTCATAAGTTTTATGTGATTCCTTATAAGGTTTAGTTTTACTACAAGTTCCTTCGCAGGTTTTTTCAATAGAGAGATTACCATCAAACTGTTTGCAGAATGATCCAATTTCTCTTTTGGAAACTTTTAGTTCCAATTTTATTTGTTTTTGGATTTTCAATTAATCTTGACAAATTTGAAGACCCTGGTTTTGGCAAGCATTATTAAGCATTTTTTTATATAGAATTTATCCGAGGAGAAAGCAATTCATTACCAGATTTTCTAACTGGAGAATTTCTTCAAAATAGGTATCAAAATGAGCAAGAAAAAGAAAGAAAAGGAGAAGACTGAACCTCCAAACCTTACCATCACCAACCTCTCATCGGCTAAACCTATCATGACCTAGTCTCAGGTTACCCATAACCAATCATCATCTTCCAACCAAACCATGGAACAATCATTACCTCAACTAACTCTTGAGGATTTAGAATTAAACAATCGCATCCATCAATGGTTCCAAAACGTAGATTCTGAGAAAATCAGAACAACATTTCGTTACATCCCAAAAATTGGGGAACCAACTACTTCATCAAATTTGGAAATTATACCTTCTAAATCAAAAACATTTTCTCAAAAAACAACTCGAACAATTTCTATTCCAAAAAGAGGAATAACGTCCTTAACTTATTTTCCTCCCAAAGGAGCAGGGGAAGCATTTCCCAAAACAAAATCATCATCTGAGTATTTTAAGAAACAGCCAACTCAGGTGGTAACCATTATTGAAAAAGAATTTTTTAACCAAAACCTTTACTTGGCCGTCCAAAACTATTTTGGAAAAAAGAATATTTTACAGGCCATCATTATCATCAAAAACTCCTCAATACTATCAAAGTATTTTGGAAATTACAGGTAGTGTGGAATTCAAACATTTCTATTACCCAAAATCAACAGAAGTATAATTTTCAACTACCAAACTACATAAAATCATATCTCCAACTGATTGGGGAAATGAACTATATAAACAACTGATTTTCCCAGTCAGTGCAACTCATTCCATGTACATCGTACAACTATTAAGATTATCACCAGGCATGGTTTAATGCATTCCTTATTCAAAATAAAGATAACCAACATTCTTGGTTATTTTTCTTTGTCAATAAGTTTATTAATCCAAACTGGTTCCCATCTTGGTTTTTACAATGGTGGAAATTATTCAAAAACCTTTCATCAATTCTTATATCTCCTGTGAAAGAGAGTTATTAATCTTTCCAGTCGTATTATAAACCATCAATAAAGGAATCTAGATTCCCTCCTTTATGTATATTTTGTACAAAATTTTACCTCCCTTGGGTATGTCAATATGTCTTATACCCAGAAGCATCAGAGGTAATGACTATTAAACTATTATTTCAAATTAAATGGTCGTCATCATTTATGATCCCAAAAACACTCTTATTACGAGCTGTGGAAAAATGGCTAACCCAAAAAAGTTATATAGATCACCCCATGGAGGAAATACAAGCATTTTCACTATTATTGGCATAGAAGGCACACACAAATGCCCTAATTGCTCAAGCAAAAACGCAAGAAGAACTCTTGGACATCATCAAATAACTATCATCTGGGCAAACATCTCAGCCCCCAAAAGAAGAGCTACCTGATTCGGATGAAACACAATCACACGATAAAACAATAACTCCATCACAAGCTTCAGAAGATGACTTAATTGATTTAGAGACCTCAACTGTAGATATGAACTTTTGGACCCCTAAAAAATAGGAGCAAAATATTATTATTTCATGTTGGGTCTGCGTGACCATTTGTGTTTAAAATAATTAAGGACCTACGAGTCCATTATTGTTCATTAGCCCATAAAAGGCCCATTATTATCTTATGAGGATAACTAATTGTTAAAATCAAAAAAAGAAAAAATTCAAACGTTGTCGACAAGGTTACTGTAGATTTCACCAAATAGTACCCGACAACGTACTATTTCATTTTCTGGCATCTCCAACCGTATTAAGTGGCCAACAATTAATTGTTCCATAAATAGTAAAAGGATCTCTCCACAGTTGTATTGCTCGGTTATTTAAGAAGAATGAAGTCAGAAGAGAAAGGGTTCCAATTTTAGCCAAGATCTCTCTTTATTCTTGAATTCTCTTTACCTGTTTTAATTTATAACCATTTAGTTTAATTATAAGTGTGTTTAATTTTTCAGTTTATCTATTTGTTTTAAGTTTTATTTTATTTAAGTAATTTATTTTCTTGTAATATAATATGTCCAATTAAACCAGCTAATCTAATAATTTAATACATGTGTACATATATAATGAAATATAACTTTTTGGTAAGAAAAAAATAGACAATAAAAGATATGTAAACTTAGCATTAAATTAAAAAAAAATTATTAACAATTTGATACATATATCAATTTATATGATATAATTTAATTAATTTTTAATTATTGTATCTTATATTCAATCAAAAATTGACCTGTTATTTGATATATATAACAAGAAATATTAATATTATGAAGGAAAAAAAACCTAATAATTTAAAAAGTAAACAAAATATTCTAATTTATTATGATTAAAGTAATAAGGAAACAAAATATTTAAATACTTGATATTTATTTTTCAAAAAATATTAATATTAAGAAGGAAAAAAAATCTAATAGTTAAAAAAGTAAACAAAATATTCTAATTCATTATGATTAAAGTAGTAAGGAAACAAAATATTTAAATATTTGATGCTTATTTGTCCAGAAATTTTAATATTAGAAAGGAAAAAAAACTAATAGTTAAAAAAGTAAACAAAATATTATAATTTATTATATACAAAAAAGACAGACAAAAACCTTATAGTTAAAAAAGTAAACAAAAAATTCTAATTTGTTAGGCTTAAAAGTAACAAGAAAACGAAATATTTAAAATTTCTGTACAAACGATAAAGGCGGAGACTAGAAGAACGGACAAACCTAATATTTGAATCATAACTTTATTATCCTCCGAAATCAAACGATAAAGGCGCCATCCTTTATGGTTTTTCGTCCTCACACACATATTTAATTGTTAGCCCTCTTTCTGGAGAATTAACACACAAACTCAACTTTCAAAACCCACAAATCTTTTCAAATCTTGTTCTGCTTCTGTGATATGGCGATGTCCAAGTGGAGTTCATATTCAATTCTCATTATCTTATTTGTTCCATTCATTCATGGTTTGGTTTCTGCTGATGGGTTTGGTGAAGATCAACTTGACACGTTGAAATTGGAGTTAATACACAGAAACTCCCCAAAACTTAACAGATATGAGAAAAATCCAAAATCCCAGTCGGAAATTATCAAAGAGCTTCACCATCGTGACATTACACGCCAAAAAATGATGATTCATAAAAGAAAACAAAATAATGATAATCATCATCATCATAAGGGTTTAAGCAAAAGAAGAAAAGATAGGGAAGAAACAGCATCAATTGCAATGCCAATGAACTCTGGCGCTGATTATGGAAGAGGGGAATACTATGTTCATGTCAATGTTGGTACTCCAAGTCAAAAGTTTATGTTGGTTGCTGACACAGGAAGTGATTTAACTTGGATGAATTGTAGACATAGTTGTGGAAATAAGTGTGGAACACATAAAGGATGGTTAAGTAAGAAGAGCGTATTTTTAGCAGATCATTCTTCTTCTTTCAAAACTGTGCCTTGTTCGTCTGATTTGTGTAAGATTGAGTTTTCCAATCTGTTTTCTCTCACTACATGTCCCACTCCTACAACTCCATGTGCTTATGATTACAGGTACTTTCATTATACTTTCTCTTCTTTCTATTCACTCTTCCTCTTTCCTTGTTCTTTGCATGGTAATCAGTGTCATTGTTTCTGGTTCAGATCTGTTCGTACAAGACTTCCTTTCGTCTGTTTTTTCTGTTTCAAATTTCAGGCTAGAATCAAGATAATTGTTTGTTTTAAGTGAATTAATATTTCCGAGTAGAAAATAACAATGTCAGGACAACTAAATATTTTACATCTGGAAATCTTCTTGGGAAGTTCAAACTACAAAATCCAAGAAATTCACATCTTTTTAACACTGACTCTATTTGTTTGGAACTTATTTTAATTTACCCTTTCTTGGTAAATATCGGGAATTTAAGTACAATGTGGTTCAATTGGGTGAAATACTAATGAATGAAAAAAAAGAAGCTCAGTGACCAACATTTTTAAAACTATAACAGTCATACATTTAGTTGTTAGGATCTCTCACTTGATGAAAAACATTCTATACTCTAGAAGTACCTACATGTGGGTATTACGCACGAGAGATAAATTTAATACTCTATACCATCTATGTATTGTTGACCCTACGGTTCTTTCACTCTTATTTGTATTTTATATCTATTTCTATCTCTCTAAAGGAGCATGTAATCTTGGAGTAGTGGGCTCAATTACCATATACAAGTAAGTGCTACAAATTTTATGCAGACCTATTAAATAATGGTTCAATTTGTTGTTGCTGTAAAAAAAAGGTACCTACAAGGATCAAATGCTATTGGAATCTTTGCTAAAGAGACAGTATCTGTAGGCTTAACCAACGGAAGGACAAGAGAACTACATGATGTGTTAATTGGGTGCACTGAGTCGACAAAAGGTGATCAAGGTGCCTTCAAAGCATCAGATGGTGTCCTTGGACTAGGCTTTAGCAATTACACATTAACAACAAAAGCAGCTTCAGAATTTGGTGGGAAATTCTCATATTGCTTGGTTGATCACTTAAGTCCTAAAAATGTGTCAAATTATCTCCAATTTGGTGGTAAAGTAACAGAATCATCATTATTGACCAAAATGCAACATACCAAACTTCTATTAGGTGGCAATTTTGGTTCATTATATGCAGTTAATGTATTGGATATCTCTATTGGAGGTAAAATGCTAAGAATACCATCTAAAATATTTGATGCAAATCAAGGTGGTGGAACAATAGTTGATTCTGGTACAAGTTTAACATTTCTAACAATGCCAGCTTATCAACCAGTTATGGAAGAATTACAAAAGGCTGTGTCAGGTTTTGATAAATTATCTGCAGATGAAGGACCATTTGAGTACTGTTTCAACTCCACAGGTTTTGATGAAACTGTTGTGCCTAAATTAATTATTCATTTTGCTGATGGGGCAAAATTTGAACCACCAGTGAAGAGTTATATTATTGATTTTGCAAAACAAATCAAGTGTATTGGGTTTGTCCCAACAAATTGGCCTGGTACCTCTGTTATAGGTAATATTATGCAGCAAAATCATTTGATGGAATTTGACTTGCAGAAAAGTACTTTAGGCTTTGCTTCCTCTAATTGCACTTAGTTTGTGTGTCTAATTATTAAAAATATAATTTTTATATAATTATACATCTATAAAAAATAATATTAATGTATATTTAGTTTAACTTAACCATAATTTAGATATCATAATAACCATCATAATTTCATGTCTTAACATTTATGATTATTTAAAAAAAAATTATCAAATATTTAAAAATAATCATAATTTAAATATCTATCCTTATCCAATGGATTTACCAAGTCAAATCTTTAGGGAAGGTTTTGGTAGTCAAAGGTATTCTGTATCTCAACAACTATGGTAGTGTATAATTTTCGAGGGAATTTAAATTTGAATAATATTCCTTATCATCAATAGATGATAATAATATCATAAATGAGAGAATAATTACAGAGAATATTTTCTGGATTTGTGACTTCTAGCCAAAGCAAATCGCTTATTGGATGCATACAAAAAAATGTAATATGTCTAAAAATAAATATAAAAATATTTCATAAAATAAATTTATAAAAACAGTTGGCTAAACTATTTCCAATTAAATGATGGACATAAGTTACAATATGTTGGAACTTTTTCTCACAAGGATGTAGGAAAAGAGGATGATAATAATAGTATTAGGTTAAATAAAGCATTCTCCAAAAAAAAAACATTTAATATTTTTTTTTTTAAAAAGACACGAAAAGAAAAAAAAAAGGAACAAAAGATAACCTAAATAATCGGCAAAACTATATTAAATAGAAAACCAAAGGCAATTTAATGTTTACTTTAAAATTTTCATAAAAAACAATAAAAATAATTTATCTCTAAAATAATATATCTTATATTTAGTTTTTATATTCTTACAATTAAAAAAAAGTAAAAATGACAAGAAAGATCTTATACTTATTATAAAAATGACATTTAGATACTATATATATATTTTGTAATAGCTTACTGTTATTGTTATAAAAAAGTGACTACATAAAGATAAATGACTATATTTTATTTTTTTATTTTATTTTTCTTAAAATTTTCAGTTACAATTTATAATTAAAAAAATAAAAGATAAAATAAATAAAAAAATTATCTATTTTTGTGTGATCATATTTTCATAACCATATGACTAAATTATTACAAAAAATAAGTATATGACTTAAGTATCATTTTTAAAATCAATAAAAGATTCTGGAGGTATTTTCAAAAAAAATCTCTACTCATCATTTCATATTTTATACAGTTAAATTTATACTATTATTATTTAAATTCGTTTAATATTAAATTTTATCAAATTCTATCATATTTAATATCATTATTATGTTTCTTTTATTATAAATTTTAGTGATTCTATTCTAAATATTCAAAGCATCACTTTAGAATCATGTGAACAGACGCTTCTGATGGTGCTCCAAGTTATTGTACAAGAACCCTCCTCCCAAAAAAAAAACCCACCCAATATTAATGACTATAATTCTACGATTACATCCTAAATTTTCATTTTATTTATAAATTAAAAATATCGAATTAATAATTAATAGGGTTAAAATTGAAAATTTAAAACATAAGTATAGAAATTAAAAAAAATAAGCATTGAATTGTTGAAAAAAATATTAAATATTTAAAAATTAAGTGTAGATTTAAAAAAATTAAAGACTGATTACATACTTTAACCAATTAATAAACCATTATCAACGTTCCATGTACTGTTTGCAAGTTATAAAGCAGATATAATATTAGGTTGAAAAAGAAACACGAAGAGGAGTATCATCCGTGATCTGACTTGGACTCGAAGAAGAAGCAAGAAGAGATATAAGGGAATAAATTAGCCTTTCAATAAGTGTCCATGAAAGAAGCCTTTCCTAACGTGCACACCTGATTTATTAAAGATAACAATAATACATGATTCAATCATTTTAGCAATGAGCCCATGGAAATAGTGTCTTGTTCATGTGGATTTTGTGTGCTAGGTTTGTGTTATGTTCATTGACATGATAAGAAAATTTAGATAAAAATAAATTATTTATAATAATAAGTAATATTAAGTCGTTTAAGTCAACCAAATATGTCTCAACAACATGTATAGAATTTATTTAAATATATAAAAGGTATGGTTTTGAATTCTAATTTCGAGTGCGTTTATACTACACTTATTTGAAGAAAAATATTAACACCTTTAAATTCATAAAATGATTAATAATAAATTATAATTCTATGATTTTCTTATTATGTTATAATTATATTTGTGTTTGTATCTTGTCATGATTGCTTAATCATTGATGCATGATTGTCTTGATTTTCATAAATTTATTATTCAAATACATAAATATAAATATAATGTGATATCTATTTTCATTCATGTTTCCAAAAGGTTTCAATTAATACCATAATCTATCATTTAATTCTAACATTATAAAATTGAAAATAGTAATCCCATTTAATCAATACCAATTTTATCATTTTATTATTATTTTTTCTTTCTTTCATTTTCTTCCTCCCTTCGCTTCTCAGATAAAAAAAGAAAGAAATTTTGAGAAATAAAAAACTAAAAAGATTAAATGAAAGAAATGAGGAAGAAGAAAGTAAGAAAAAAACTAAAAGTATTTAATGACAAAAGTACCCTTAATTAAATAGATTTAATGTTTTTAATTATACTTGAAACTAATTGATGGATTAGAATATTAAATTAGAACCATTTGAAAATATGAATGAAAATTGGTATTTGTTGATATCTCTACAACCCCACTAAATTGTAACAAATTATAGTGGTAGAATTACAATGTCGCTAAATATTGTTTGGATCATTATTACAAAAAAATGGCATTAATTAGAATATGCATCTTTCAAAAAAAATAAAATAGTAGAATATGCATATGTTTCACCTATGCACATGGAAACGTTTGAGAGTAAAGAAAACAATTATGTTGTCAAATACATAGAGTAAGATTCTATTTTCATTAGTATATTTGAATAGCTAGCCTTGTTACCAGGTACTCAAATTATCAACTAAATACGACAATAATGGTCATACACAATAATAGTTTTTACCTAACTCCTGAGTTAAAAATATCGTTAACAATCAATCCAGTAAGACCTAACTTCTGAGCTAAGCAAATCGTAAATAATTACTCCAGTACGAAACATAGATCTTTAATATTGCTCCATATTTTCAAGTGACGTGCAATAAGAATCATTTTAACATATTTAGATATTTACCAAAAGAAAAAGAAAGATGCAACATGTTTAGCATGTTGCATTGCGTATTATTTTTTTCTTTTTTTTTAACCCAAAGAAATTCAATTAACCAAAGACTACCAATGACATATTAACCAAAATCAAAACATTATCACAACCTTGACATTGCTTAGCAATTAAATCAGCCGAACAATTCACCTCTCTTCTAACCCATTGCACCAAGCAATGGTTAAAGAAAGATATCAAAAAAGTTATATCCTGCAAAACAGGATCCAGCTTCCAATCTTCCAACTCACAATCTCCAGTAATCCAACTAGAAATTTTTGCAGCATTCGTCTCAATCATGAAATTTTTTCAGTTTTTACTTGGAGCTAGCTCAAGAGCCCAGAACAGCAAGCATTCCAATTGTTCAATTGAAATGGCTCTCTCACAGCACCAAAAACATCAACCAAATCCCCTCTTCTATCCCTCACAGCAACACCAACAGTCCCAAATTTATTACCCATCTTGAAAGAAGTATCACAGTTAAGTTTCATAAAAGCATGGGAGAGAGGTTTTCAGACAGTTTGAGCTGGACAAGGAGTAGTAGCTTGGTCCTGAATTTGCACATGAGTAGATATAGATAAAAATTCCTCCACAACCTCCTTGTGGCTTGAACTGTGATAAAAGGATCTGGACATTACTGCAAAAACAGACAATGATTCCTTCCAAGCCAAATATTCCACAAGAAAAACATAACATAGATAATCATCATCACCATCAACATGGGCCATAATCTCATAAAATCTTTCCCGCCTCAACCGCCAAAATTCATCACCTCCTTTAAATCATGCTTGTGATAAAGGCTTGATAAAATCCACATCTTTTCACTCCAAGAACAACTTAACAGTAAGTGCACACAGTTTCATCCCCATTACAGCATATAGGACAAGTCCTATTAACAACTATCTTCTTTTGGAACAGGTTTGATTTTGTAGGCAATAAATTATTCACAACTATCCAAACAAACAACTTGATCTTAGCAGGAACTTTTAACTTCCAACGTTTCCTCCAAAAAAAAGGAGTGACATGACTCGAAGAAGAAGCACTCCTATCACCATAGCCCTCCTTACTTACATGAAGATGATGACAGCAAGATTTCACTGTAAATTTTCCATTCTTTTGCAGTTCCCAAACCATTTTGTCTTTAGAGGGATTTTAGATAAAGGAATCAACAAGATTTCCTCAGCTATCTATGGTAGGAAACAAACTTCAACAATGTTAGTTCTCCATGATCTAGTTTGCCAGTCAATTAAATCACATACCTTGTTCAAGCCATCCACTTTAAAGTCAGATAGATCTCCAAAATTAGGAACCCACCTATCATTCCATAAATCCTCACGTTGCCCATCACTTATACTCCAAATGCAGTTCTGTTTTAAAACCTTCACACCACACAGGCTTTTCCAAGCCCAAGAGCCCACATGAAAATTATCAATCCTGAAAATTTCAGAGTAACAAAAAAAGATACCTTTAGGACTTTTGTACTGGTTTGCAAACCAAATTCCATTCTTTCTTAGCAAGCAAAGACAAATTTAACATTGTCAGGTCCTTAAAACCCAAACCCCCTTGTTCCTTCCCTCTCATAGTTTTCCCTTTTGAACACCGTGAATACCTCTTTCTTCTTCTCCCCCAGAACACCAAAAATTCAACATAATTGACATAAGTCTCTGATAGACCTTTTGAGGAAGCTTGAACATGCTCATAGCATAGCGCTTGAGCAACTGATTTGAGTATAACTTCTTTACCCCCAGCAGACAAGAGTTTAAACTTCCATCCAGCGACTCTTCTTTCCATTCTTTCTTGGAGTAGACCATATGAAGCTACTATTGAGACTCCCAATCTATAGGAAGACCCAAGTAGTTTCTGCATAGTTGAACTGGTTGAACTTGCATTCCATCAGCTAAAGAAACTTGGTTGGAAAGCACAACATGCTTACTAAAGAAAACACTACTCTTTCCATAGTTGATTAACTGGCCCGCGGCATTGTAGTATTTCTCCACACAATCCATAAATCTCCTGCAATTAGTCTCGGTTGCCTCTCCAAAAAACATAGCATCATCAACGAAAAAAAGACTTCACAACAAAGGGCATTGCCTCTTAACTTTCAATCCCTATTACACACCATAATCCATAGCTTCCTTAATCTTTGAAGCTAAGACATTCACAACAAGTATGAATAGATAAGGAGAGAGGATCTCCCTGTCTCAGTCATCTCTTTGGCACAAACTTTCCTTGAGGCACATCATTAACAATAATTCTATAAGAGACAGTTCTTATGCAGCACATCACACTCTGAATCCAATTATTATGAAACCCCATTTTACACATTAAAGCCTCCGAAAAATCCCACTCAACTTGATCATAAACTTTTGTCATATCAGTTTAAGGACAACATTTCTACCCCTCTTCCTTTTTAAAAAGTAAAAAATTTCCTGGGTAATAAACATATTATCCTAAATAACTCTATTGCTAACAAAAGCTCCTTGGTTTTCCAGAACAAGTTTTGGCATAAAAGGTTTCAGTCTACTCACTAAAACTTTGGAGATAATTTTGTATGTGAAATTACAGAGAGAAATTGGTCTAAAATAAGGAGTTCAGGTGGTTGTATCTTAGGTATAAGGGCAATAATGGCTTCAATCATTGAAAAAGACAAAAAAATCAGTCAAGGAAAAATCCTTCACAGTAAATACTACATCATTTTCAAGAAGACACCAATGCTTCTGGAAGAAATCTCTTGAGAAGCCATCAGGACCAGGAGCTCGAAGTCTACCCAAGCCTTTAATAGCAACCTATTCATATCTTCAGTCACCAAAGGATCAACTACTCGAAGGATGTCTTGCACACCTTGACAAGCTTCAGAGCTGAAAACCCCATTGAAATGATTATCTAAAAGACCAACTACTTCCTCAGGGTTACTCTTCCATTTATCATTTCCATCCTTCAATCTAGTAATTCTATTATAGTGCCTTCTCTGTTGCACCAACTTATGGAAAAAAATTGTATTCCTATCTCCAAACTTCAACCACTTAATACTGGATCCTTGACCCTAAAAAAATTCCAGCTTCAATAAAACAGAAATTTCCTTCCTGGTCACTTCCATATCTTCCCAAGGTAGAGTGCGATTCATCTCAGCATAAGCAAGCTTACCCTTAAGCTCCTTTAAAACCTTACTAAGATAACCACGAAGTTGCTTACTCTAGATTTTTAGTTTTTTCCTACAAGCACCAAGTCTTTGAAGCATACTTCTTCTAGAGCCAACATTTGCACCATCAGTCCATCCTTCATTAATAGTTTCATTATTAAAAGTTTATAATACGGACCTAATTAACCTAGGAGAAATGAATAGGTTATTTTCAAATTTTATCAATTTATAATTTAATAACCTAAACAAAACGATTAGACATACAATCGCGTATAAATAGAAAAATACAAAAATTAAAAATAACACGATATATTTAGGTGAAAACAACTTATACTGCAATCATGACCTAAGAAGAAAATCATTAGTCCATCAAACTACCTAACTTTTCACTATGAAAACTAAACGTTTAAGTACAAACTCGGTATTATATTACCCTCTTTAGGATACTGTCATAATGTACCTAACTTACGAACCCCTACTTTGTTTTCAAAGTTTCAAAATTAGCATAAGTGGTATCCTGACCAACATTCTAATTAGCTCCTCACTAATCAAAGACGTTCACAGATCAACCTACAACTAGGATTAGCACAAAAAATACAGGTGTCCATATGTGTTCTAGAACGGATTTTAAAATAAATAATTCTAACTAAATGATTTAAATTATATATCAATTAAATCAAATCAACTAGAAAATCCTAGAGCAAACAGATTAAACACAAGTTCAATAAAAATAGTTTCATTAAAATTTAATAATTAAATCAAATAATCATGATCATACGCAAAATTATTTAATCCTAACATGCAGCTTAATAAAGAAGAATCTATATGAACATGAAATTATATAATCCCCTTTTCTTATAAATCAATTTATTTGATTATATATATTATTACCTTACCTGCCGCTGCCCTTTATACCACCGATTGTTGACTGCTCCAAAATAAAGTTATATATATAATGCATGAAACCACCTCATCTTTTCATATCATGAATACCTTGTGCATATTTGTATATTACCTTATGTCAAGCATCTCTATTTTATCACCTTTGCTGAATCAACTTGTTTGGTGCCGTCACTCCTCTCTATTTTTGTTATATCATCTGATGCCAATGCAAATATATATATATTCTTGAATGTATTCGGCTAAGGTTAGGTTAGAAAACTAATGTGTATAAAAAGGTGACAGTAACAACCTAATAATTCCTTTTGGGCTTGTCCAAAGTCTATTAAAAGTTTCAATAAAATAATAAGTTTTGGGGACATATCCTAACAATATTAAAACACATTTAAGAAAAGATTAAGCGGTGATTTAATAAATTAACTAGAGTTTAAATAAATATTTTAGCATCAATAATAATTTTAAGTGTTGTGAACGTGTGCTATTAAATGCATGAATGCAATACTATATGTGATAATTATAAAATATATATCTGAATTACGATTATTCGGAACTTGAACGTTTCTTCGACTTTACTTGATAAACTTAGTTTCATATTTAGAAAACTTCCTCCCACCCCCGCAGCTTGTGGTTCCAAATTCAGGACAATCATATTATGATAGGAGCAAGTATTAGGTGGTACCAAAACCTCAAGATTAGGAAAGTTACCTAAAGCAGTAGGATTAGCAAATGCAGGATCAAGCCTTTTTTGGATAAAACCTTCAGGCCCTTGGCCATTTCTCCACATATAAACACATCCTTTAGCATTAACATCAAAGATCTCACAATCATCAATAAACCTTTGAGCACGACTAAAATCAAAATCACAACCTCCTTGCTTCTCAGAACTAAGCAATATTTCATTGAAATTACCAGCACCGCTGGCTGTCCCTCTATTAAAATGTTGGGCAAGTGGCGAGGACCGTATTCAGTACGAGCATAATGAAAACTGTTCATACCTTTCGGACTTTGGCATTCGCCTGTCACCCGTAATCCGAAAAGACTGACCTCAATAATGTTCGCAATCAGACATTAGATCCGGATCGAAATAATACCCATTATAAGATTCATCTAAGCTGGCAAAAGAACTTTCAGAGCAATAGTCCCATCCGCGTGAAGGTTTTTTGTTTAAGACAGCTTTTCGTGCCCTTACTTTTGATTCTGTCAGCTGCAACAAGGGCTGCGGAATGAGTGCTTGCCCCGACCGATACCGCCATTCATTACCGTGAACCAGCCTTGGCCCTCACTTCAAAGTCAGATGAGTCCTCTGATGAACTTGGTTCATACTCTAGTGAAAAAAAGGAAATTAGGCTTCTCTTACCGCTTCTTAACTTCTATCCTTTTTCGTGCTTAGCCCTTCTTTGGCAAGCCTGATCAGAGGACAACTTAGATGTAGAAATCCTAGCAAATTCCTCATATCGCTTGCAATCTTCACGCAATCCATAGGCAAATGTGAATCGAGCAATACCTCCAATCTTCACTTCAACCGTCCCTTTATTACTGAATAAATTAGAGATCACCACACCACCAATCCATATTAGAACCATACCACCAAAGCTCATTCTCATCGAATCCACCACATGCCATTGAAGAAATCCAAGCCGTCCACACAATCGAGCTGGTCTCCTTCATTTTGCTTTTGTTTCAAGAATACAGACAGCAGTTCAAAGATACTCAAAGAAATCCTGCCTGAGTGCACTGAATTTCTTGGCAAGTCCAGATCAGATTTTTCAATGTCAAGAAAAAACAGAAACAACATAGCAAAACAGAAAATCAACAATAGTAGATCCAAGAAAATCGTAACAGGAAATAAAAAAAAACTAGCAGATCAAAAACTAGCAACCAAAGAATACATACCGGAGATCAGATAAAAAAAAGTAATCGGAAACCTAATCAGAGGAGAAGATCCAAAAAGAAACCAACACTAAGTTGGAAAAAGAGCTCCAGAGAGGCAGAGAAAAGCTCTCGAGGAAATGTTCAAACTCACGTAGATCTCTTATCGATTGGTGTTTAGATCTGGACTTTTCTCTTAAGAAATTGAGAAGCATATTTTCACATTGCCTTTTCTTGCATGTTTGTTCTGCTAGGTAGCGTTTGATTCGTAGAATGAAATCGGAATCAGAATCAGAATCGAATGGAATGGAAAGGAAACAATGTTGTTTGGTTTGATCACTGGAATTAAGCTCGGAATCAGGATTATAATGCTTGGTTTATCACCGGAATAGAATGAAAAAAGCTATAAATGACCTTAATACCCCTTCATGCTATAAAGTTTAAATAATGTCATTTAATTATTATTTTTTCGTGAGATAAAATATATTATTGAAATCATTATTTTTTTAAATAATTACTACTTAATTAAAAATATATATATTATTAAAATTATTATTTTTCTAAATAAGTTTTTGGTTTTTAAGGTTTGGGATGTGTGATTTAGGATTTGGGGTTATATTTGTGGGTTAAGGTTTAGGGTTAAAATTATTATTTTTCTAAAAATGGTTTAGGGTTTTAGGATTTGGAATTTGGGGTTTAGGTTTTAGGGTTTTAGGATTTGGATTTAGGGTTTAGGGTTTTGGAATTTTGGATTTAGGGTTTAGGGTTTTAGGATTTGGAATTTGGGGTTTAGGGTTTTGGGATTTATGTTTAAGGGTTTAGGGATTTGGGGTTTGAGGTTTAGGGTTTAGGGATTTAGGGTTTAGGTTTTAGGGTTTTAGGATTTGGATTTAGGGTTTTGGAATTTTGGGTTTAGGGTTTAGGGTTTTGAAATTTTGGGTTTAGGGTTTTGGAATTTTGGGTTTAGGGTTTAGGGTTTTAGAATTTGGGGTTTAGGGTTTAGGGTTTAGGGTTTAGGGTTTTGGGATTTATGTTTTAGGGTTTAGGGTTTAGGGATTTGGGGTTTAGGGTTTAGCATTTAGGGTTTAGGGATTTGGGGTTTAGGTTTTAGGGTTTTGAAATTTTGGGTTTAGGGTTTTGAAATTTTGGGTTTATGGTTTAAGGTTTTGGAATTTTGGGTTTAGGGTTTTGGAATTTTGAAATTTTAGGTTTAAGGTTTAGGGTTTTGAAATTTTGGGTTTGAGAATTTAGGATTTGAGTTTAAAGTTATATTTTAGGTGAGGGCAAAATTGGAAAAAAAAAGTTTAAATGAGAATGAAATTATGATTAACAAGGGGAGGAGAAGGAATTGTGATTCCTTCTCTTTTAGTAATCAATTCCATTCCGCCCCCTTATTCCGTCCAACCAAACACGCACAATGGAAAGAATCAATTTTGATTCCATTTCATTCCCTCCAACCAAACATGAGGTAAGTTATTGCATTATGTATTATCAATAGGGCAAACAGATAACTATTCATGAGAATATAACCTATATAGCATCAACTTACTAATATAAATCGTAGTACCAACAAAATTATGTGTAACACTATAAGTGAACTAATTATAAAAAAACATGTCAAAAATTTAAAAATAAAAAAATATTAGAAATAAAACATATGAATATACGTGTGTATTTTTTTTAGTTGCTATAGGTTCTTAAATGAATTGTTATGTGTTTAAAATTGTCTAATTTCATATATTTTGAGTTATAATTAATTTAGTGAATATATAATAACTTAAAAAATATACACATGTATTCACTTGTTCCATTTTTAATATATTTTTTAAAATTGTAGACTTTTGATACATTTTTCAATAGTTAGTGTAATTATAATATCCTAACTAAAAATTAATAAATTTTTATATATTTTTATCATAAATAATGTACTTATATTTTTATTATTTATGAAATATGTGATGACATGATATTTTAATAAAATTAAATTTAAGATCAATATAATTTTTCTTTGAAAAAAGAAAAAAATTAGTAATAGGTGAAAAAGAAAATAATCTGATTAACCAATAATATACTCTAACAATAATAAATAACACTTCTAAAAAATTAATATCTAAAACTATAAATAATTAATAGTGTGATAGGATATAGAAGAAACTAGAACTTATTAATTATATGTTTATATTAAATAATTGATAAACAAATCAAATGTATTTGTACCCATTTTAGAAAAGGAGTACAAAAATTTAGGTTGGTTGAGAAGTATTGGCAAATTTTAAACTAAGATAAAGATTTGATGGGAGAATGTGTAGCCCGGGATGAAATGTGTCATTGTAATGTCCCTTAATACAATAGTGAATTTTAACACATCACCTGATAATCTGGCATCAAGAATGATTCTTCTTCATTTGGATTGCAATTTGCAAATATCGGGTCGCTTTTGCCGCAATTTACCAACTCTATACAACTCCTTTATCCGTTTGCAGAGAAGAGGTCATGACTCAATAAACAAACTGATATTTAACGTTGAACTACAGAAGTTATCAACCCCATGTGCATTCAAGGCCTAGCTTATTGTTTGCTTTCTTAATTCCACCTTGTATGAATTTTATATACATTTCAATACAATATTTTCACTATTGTCCTCTTCTATGCTTCTGCACAAACTAGGCCCTTCTTTGCTTTCAACTTTTCCCTAGCAGCGCCCACCCCTGGCTTGTCACTTAGAGTAGGTAAAGGAATATAGGGTTTTAATTAAGCAGTACCAAACCTGACCACAAGTTATAGGGTCAACACATAAACACTCATTATAATGCTAGGGAGACTGGTGTAAAAAATATGATAGAAAAGAAAAGGATATGAGTATGACTAGGGCCCTGTCTCTTCAATCCCTCTGTAGGACTCCAAGATGACATGGAGGGTATACGTTAGATTAGTGAAAAAAAAACAAAGGAAGTTAGACCTTCTCCTCGGTCCCACTTCCTCATCCAACGCCTCTTTGATCAACTTGGAAAGCACAAAGTTATTGGATATATCATGTCCACAAGAAGAAACAATGTGTCCAACCCACGTGAAAAATTCAAACTAGTGTCGTAAATTTTGGACACTGCATACATTTCAAAATTAAAAATTGCCATAAATCAAACAAATGCAAGCTTGAACTAAGGTTTCGGCTAAAGGGATGGAAAAGTGTTCTGGAAGATCTCACTGTTAGCAGCCACCAAAGAAATGACAACATAAGAAGGAATACATATGCATTATCAAGGTTGTTCATCAGCAAAAGCTTAAAAGCCACCATTTTCCTCCCCTCATTGCATTAAATGCTTGACTTGTAAAAGACTCAAACCACTACGAATCCAACTCAAATACAAACTCTTGAATGTGTAAAACGTTACCACAACAGCAAAATATAGAGATCGATCTTTTAGTCAAGCATGTATATCCGAGAGGCAATGTCCTGGACCAACCAATCAAATCCCTCAAGTAACCCATCACCTGTGTATGCACTACAGCCCACAATTTTCCAATGCCTGGTGTTGTCCATAGCCTCCATGTTCAAAACCTACAAGTAATAATAATGAATAAAAAAAATTATATAATTCAGACCTTTGTAGTCTGTACCTGTGAAAGCTGGGAATGTGTGTGGGCAGTTCAAATGTCATTATAGCAGAATAACAAAAAACAGCAATATAAAGTTCAAAGTTAGCACCAGATGACTTAAAAACAAGGAAACCAACATTAATTGCAATTTAGCATACCTCAAATTGAAAAGCATAAGACAGGATAATTTGCTCGATTAGAATCTTACTTTAGCAATTTCTTCTGGAGAAAGGGCACCCTTTATGTCCTGCTTATTTGCCAGTATAAGCAAAGACGCTCCAGACAGTCTCTGTGACATGGATATAAGAGTCAACATCCCGAAAATGGATGGTCCCATAAAAGGAAGAAATAAAAGAGCAACGATCAAAGAAGCGGAAAACTACTATCGTATTGTTTCCATACCTAGTTTTAATAGTTCACCTTGCAACTTGCAAGGCATGCAAAGTAGCAACTTATGTAATACCATTTGAAAAGTGCACTATGAAATGCAGATACTTTCTAATGATGTTGGTAAATGTACAGATAAATAGAAGCATTAGGTCGTCCAAAATGACGACACACTTACAAGAACAATGAAGTTCTAGAAGATGCAACAACAAACTACCTAAGAGGTATCAACAAAGTTTAACAAGATTCTACGTGATAATCTGTGAAAAAAAGAGCATTAAGGCTAGTCCATTTAATTATTGACTCCCTCCCTCCCCCTCTCCCTCCCCCTCTAGGTTATTTCCCTCTCACTTTTCTCTCATTCTCTCCTCCCCCTCTAAGTTTCTTTTTTCTCTCCCACTCTCCCACTCTCTTCTCTCTATTCTCAAGTATGCTCTCTATCATTTTAGAAAGGGAAGAAGGGGGAAGGGTTTTCACTCAATCACTTCAACTCAGTTATCGTAACACTTCTTTTTGTCATTTTCATTTTACATTTTTGTTTTTTTAATACATTACCCAAAAAAATAAAAAATTTAAAGGACACATTTGACACAAAGAAAATCAATGCATGTAACACACACATGTTTTCAAGCCATCTTCTGGCATTAAAAAAGAAAATGAACTAAATGTGCATTTTTACAAGAGTCCGTGGCATTTTTACTAAAGCCTTCATGCCATATCCAACAAAAAAAGTGTGATTATGGACATAATGTATGGTAAGTTAGATTACCTATGTTACAAATTACGGCACCTAAACAACATGGTCATTTCATATAATCTGAAAGTACACAAACTTGCTTGACGTAATTTTAGATTTTAGAAATTTAGAATATAGTATTTGCTTGGTTTTACATGAAATCACTTTGTTTCAGGACATGCACAGCACAGTTCAAGACAAAATTGCTCTATTTGCTAGTACAAACTTTTTTAACAACAAATAAAATGACATTTTCTCCAAAATCAAGAACCCTTAAAATTAAGGAATAAAGTCCAATCTTTATGGAAAATGAAAATATAAAATATAAAAGGGCAGATGGAACTGCAATATGATCCAACAGGAGCAAGTCTATTTATTACATAAAACAAGAACCATTAAAAATAGTAATAGTAATAAGAGAATTAAAATAACATTACCTCTTCTTTCAAAAGATTATCCAATTCTGTTTTACAGACATCTAGTCTTCTAAGATCTGAACTATCAACTACCCATACTAAGCCATCAGTTTGCTCAAAATAGTTTCTCCAATATGATCTTATTGTCTTTTGTCCGCCAACATCCCATACGTTAAGAGTATACCTGATCACAATCAATTTCAATAGGACTTTAACACCATACATATAAGACTGTAAAACTTTATGCATCAATTGTCATGGACCCATAATGATGCAAGCAATTGCATCGTCCCACATCGCTTAGGAAGCTAAGTGGTGAAGTGTTTATAAGAGATGAGTACTCTCTAAATGGTATGACACGTTTTAGGATTGCAGCCAACTACACCCTAGAAACAAAACCGTGATGTCCTGCTAAACTGTCAAGTCATGGCCGTGGGCCCGCTGAACTTGTAGTTGTGGACCAAAGCGGACAATATCATGCCATATGGAATAAGCCCCGCCTCGCTGTCCATAGGAATGGGCAACCTTCCTATATCAGTTGGTATCAGAGTCATGACCCAACTGGACCATATAGACTTGCGTTCTTACAAGAACATAAGGCTCCCTCAGTGAGAGTGTCTGATGCAAGCAACTACATCGTCCCACATCGCTTAGGAAGTTAAGTGGTGAAATGTTTATAAGGGATGGGTACTCTCTAAATGTCATTACGTATTTTAGGGTTGCAGGAAACTGCACCCTAAAAACAAAACCATGATGTCCCACTGAACTGTCAAGTCATGGACCAAAGCGGACAACATCGTGTCACGTGGAATAAGCCCCGTCCCGCTGTCCGCAGGAATGGGCAACCTTCTTGCATCACATAACCTACAAGTTGATGATCTAAAGACAATAGCAAATTGTTTAAGGAAGGAGAGAGAGAGAATAAAAGAAAAGATTATATCTGGATTTATTGAGGAAAAACCAAGAAAATATGAAGAAAATTCCAGTGTTTAAAACTAGTGTCAAGGGATAAATTTAGTATCTTTCTATGTTAATATAAGTAACCACAAGAGATTTTATTATTGATGCAGCAAACCATTTAAAGTATGATTCCTGCGTGATTGTTACATTTACAAACTACAGTAATTCAAAGGATAAGTTTTTGGTATTGATAAACAATAATGCAACAACAAAAATATCAGGTAAAGCCCTAATTTTTTGCTTCCAGACTTATGTGAGTTCACCGTTATTGACAAAAAGACCAGTGAGAATAAAAGAAACAGATACCAGACTCATATCAGCTGTCCCCCATGGTGACGCTAACTGCTAAGTCTTTGAAGCAATCAAGAGGGCACTTACTTCTGGTAAATGATGGTCTTGATGTTGAAGCCCAGCGTGGGACTGATAACACTGGTGTCCTCACCATTAATCTTCAAAACAATTGTAGTCTTCCCAGAATTGTCAAGCCCACTACGCAACAAATCAATTATTACTTAATGACTCATACAAAACAGTCTAAAATCAAGAGAGAAAGATATAAGAAAGTGCTGGAACTTGGAAAACTACATACACCATCAGTATGCGCATTTCTTTCTCTTTCCTCTTGATTTTTCGAATAATACTGAGAAGTCCCATCACTTCTGAGTTCTGAAACGTGCCCAAACCAACCAATTGAAAGAACCTCCTTTTTCCAGGAAAATCAAAGTAATAATCAGTACTTTTACTTCTATTACCTCCAATGTTTGTAATAAAATATGACTCTTACACCATTAATTTATCCACTAGAATATTATCATAAATTGTAAATATAAGCAGAGTTTTTCATTAGAACAAAGAAATAGCATTGTCCTATTCAGGATGCATTATCTTCACTGCCTTAAATGAAAACCTGGATTTCAAAATGAATTAACTTAAAAAATAATTTGCCACATTTACAATAAAGAACATGATCTCAATTGAGAGCTGAACTAAAGGAGGAAAGGTGCTGTCTGTTATAATTAATATGACAATTTATTCACTCATTGCTCAAGTGGACCTTTTGGATTTCAGATTTTTTTTTCATATAACCGTGGCTTCCTAAGAGGATATAAAAGTTATAAATAACTCCAAAATTTCTGCGGAGTACGATTCAGGACTTACACCATGTCCCTTGAAGGGGAAAGAACATTTGATCTGTATTTCTCTATCTATACAAAAAGTTCCCAGGTTAGCATTTCAATGACCATAAGTGAACCATCTCCAACCTCAAAATGAAAACGGTTTCACAAAAATTTATGATCTAATCATTTCTACAAACACCTCATGCTCAGAGAAACCTATTTACTATTACTCTTCCAAAAAGCTAAGAACTATTCGAGCACAAGTGCCAAGTAATATGAGCAAAAATTCATATACAAAAGAAAGGGATATAATACATCGCGAGGATTCAGACTTTTCTCTCCTTTCACATTCTTAGCTGTTAACATATAAAATTAAAGATCAGTCAGGAGGAATCTCACCTTTGATCCTGTATAGTTAATAAAGGAGGCAGAATGAAAAAGCCACGAGCTAAGACTCGGAGATTTCCAAAAGCAGTCGTTTTCAGAACCAACCGATTCTCAGGCAAGAAGCTCCAACTTTGCTCGGTAATTTAGAGAGACAATTATTAAATAAATGGTAAACATTTTATCTCATATTATAGAATTAGTAAATTATTACTACTGGTCCAATTTTTTAAAAAGAAAATAATATTATATTTATAAAAATATTTCTTCTCTTATATTTTTATCTATTTTATTAGAAAAATAATTTTATCTACCGTAACAATTATGTCTAAATTTCCATTCTTGTAATTCTCTTAGCATTACTAGATTCTTTTACTCACCAAATATTCTTTACTGTTTGCAACAAAATAGTTTAAAAATATATTTTTTATTAAAAAAAATTAGATAATCATAAACTTATTTTTAATAATGATTGTGACTATTGTATAACTATTCTATATGATCTTCTTAATTATCTAATAATTTTTCAATTATTTTATATTTTATCAAAGACATTTTCACCATTTGATTATCAAATATATGATAGTTAAAAATGATAAAAGAGTTAATGAGATCAAAGAAAATAAATTAGTGTTAATAACGGTAGAGGGAAATAAGTACTTTAAATGAGTTAATGATGGTCTAATTAGAAATTTAATAAAAAAATACAATTTTTGATTATTCTTAAACAAATAATGAAAGTTATTTAATCGAAAAAAGAATAAAAACAAACCAACTTAGGGTGGAAATTAGGGGTGAGCAAAATATTCGATCAATCCAAAAAATCCGATTAAATCCGAAAAAATTGGGTGGTTTCGATCCGAAGTCGGATTGGATTTTATCAATCCGATCGGATTCGAATTCGGATTAGAAATATTCAAATTTATATAATCCGATCCGATATATTTAATATATTATTTAAAATATATATATAATAATATTATAATAAATAATAAACTAAGTTAATATACTATGCGACTCCATCTCTTTAATCTTAACAAAACTGAAACCCTAATTAAATTTTTTTCAGCCACTATCTCTCTCTGTCTCTCGTACTCGAGTCGACTCTACCCCCGCTGGTGGTTCCAGTCGCTGCATTCGAGTCGATGTTCGTCTATCGCTGCTCGGTGTTCATTGTTCGTCTATCATCTGTCGCTTGTCATAGTTCGTTGTACCCCTTAGCTCTTTAGATACCATTACTATTTCGGCTTCATTCTTTCTTCAAAATCCAGTAAGATTTTGCTCTTTTGCAACTAGGTTTTTATTATTTTGATGTTTAGCTTTCTGGGTCTTGTTAGTTTCTTTCATTCTTTTCTTGATCTCGCTCAGTATACAATCTGGGTTTTGTTAATTTGGTTGGTTTGATTCATAGAGACGTGAATTTGATGGGTTTTGAAAGTGAGAGTTTGATTGTACATTATTGTTGAGAAAAATGGATGAATTTCATTAGATTCATCAATCGGTTTATTCAAAATGGAGATTCATTTTATCCAGATCTATAAGTATTGTTAATTCATTGAGTTTCTTAAGCTTTTGTCAGATTTTTTGTTGCGTTGATTTCGTAACAATGAGAGTTCAGTTTTGTTACGTCTTCATTACCATGTACTTATACTTCTAATTCTTTTTCCGGGATTTGCTGCTTTCAATGCCGAGATGCTAATTTAATTTGTATACTTGCATTTTGCATTAGCATCAAATAACTTTTTGATGTGTCATAAGTTGTAACTACATTGATTTTGACTGGTATGTGAAGCAAATAGCAACTTTATATTTATTTAAGTTACTTTGTGTTGACACCTTTACAAATATACGCTATTTAACTCTCAAATCATAAGTTTCGGTATAGCAACGAATCTCCAATTACTTCATAGTTCATGCTCGTTCATGGTCTCTATTTGTACGACTTTTTTGCCTCAAGGTAAAAAAGTGAGTACCTATATCATGTTGCACAGTGCCCTTTCATGATTTATGAGATGATGTTGTACTAGAAACTTCAACTAAGTGTGACATGGTTTGGTGCACTAAAGTATTATATCAAAACTTTTCATGATCTAAATGCTTCATTGCTATAAAATGAATGTATTTTATATTATATTTATTGATTGGTTAATTAGAAATGTCTTTGATTTTTGTCTGACTTTTGAGTAATATATTACCAAAGATAAATCTTGTCCTGTATAATATAACGATATGTTCGGCTAGTTTTGTGATGGTATTTTGGTCTCTTTTATAGGTTGGCATTCAATTTTTCAAGTTGGGATCTTTAAGGGCTTGATAGTATTGGAACCTTGAATGATTATTAAAAAGAGTTATTGTTATTATTAATTTTGAAGAGTGAAGTTAATTTATGTAATTGATGTTGAATTTTTTTCTTTTTGATTATTTTTGTTGAATTATTTTTAATTTGTATGAAAAATATTTTTATTTTAGATTTTTTTATTTTATGTAATTTTTTATTTTATATGTTGAAATTATATCAGATTTGTATTTGTTCGAATTGACATTTATAGCGGTTCAGATCAGATTGATATTTCATAATTTGTTTATTTATGTAATTTTTTTAATAGATTTAAATTAAAATTTTGACTATATCTGATCGGATTAGAATTTAAAACGGATTCGGATTGAATAATTTTTGGATCGGATCGGATTCGGATTTGTTCGGATTGAAATGTACAACGGATCAGATTCGGATTGACATTTAAAGCGGATTCAGATTGAATAATTTTTGGATTGAATAATTTTCGGATTGAATCGGATTCAGATTGACTTAAAATTAATGGTTTCAGATTTGTTCGAATTGACATGTACGACGGATCAAATTCGGATTGAATAATTAATAATTTGCTTTAAATCAGATCAGATTGGATTCAGATTGATCTAAAATTTGCGGTTTCAAACCGACGCTCACCCCTAATGGAAATAATGATAGATGTTGATGATAATTATTAAAGAATATGATATGTTTTCATATTGAAATAAACAAAAACATAGATTGCATATAAAAGTTAAATATTTTCATAAAAATAAAATTATATTTTAGATGTAAATTTT
Organism: Hippophae tibetana; assembly: GCA_037013495.1. NCBI lineage: Eukaryota > Viridiplantae > Streptophyta > Magnoliopsida > Rosales > Elaeagnaceae > Hippophae > Hippophae tibetana. The sequence goes on along the minus strand of CM072801.1, from coordinate 140,480,002 downwards.
TAAAATAGTATAACTATTAATATATTATTTAATAAAGATACGCTAAAATACGAAAATTACCTCGTAGAGTCACAATGAGAGTTATTAGAGAGAGCATACAGGTGACAAAATGGCCTTGTCATGAAACTTTGGGCTTAAACGGAATCCGGGTTTGGACAAGCATGACCCTTTAATATTTGAGCTTTTTTAATCATGAACTCAAGTTATTATGACGCTAATTGGCATGTTTTTATAAATCTTTTAATTTATATATTTTATTCTTGTAATTTTTAGGTTATATTTTTAAAGTTTAAAATTCTAAAAAAATTAGAAAAAAAGAAGATAAAATATCAAATAGTTCCAAAATTTAATCACATAGACACATGATAATTTTTTTAAGAATATTATCAAAATTAAATATTTTTAATTAAAAATAATTTATTAACAGAAGAAGAAATAGTTGGTGACTGATTTGAGTATTAGAAGAAAAGGAAGCAAATTGATTTTGTGTTTTAAGTTTCTTAAATTTTTAGTTTTATTTCTATTTATCATCTGTTTTTTTCTTCTACTTTTTTTGTTAATAAATCATTTTTAATTAAAAATATTACAACTCCAATAATATCCTTAAAATATTTATCATGTGCCATATATATGACAGCATTTTAACAATATTTGATATTTTTTTTTTGATTTTTTTAAAGATTATTAGACTTGGTATAACATGAAAGTTATAAGAATGAAATGTACCTAATAATGAATCATATAATTTGTAAAGAATTAAACCCTTAATTGGAATATCATTTCTATTAACATGCTATCACTTATTGGATTAGAGGGAGTGGTGACTGGATCATGAATTTTGAGAGTGCATACTTTACAAGTACTTAAATTTTAAGTCACTTTTGTTAATAAATATTTTTCCATTCAATTGAGTGTATGAAAATATAAGAGTGAAATTACAATAAAGATATGAATGGTTAATATTGAAATTATCTTCGGAACTTCAAGTATGACAAACAATCCAGTAAATAAGATAACTGAAATATGTAACAAGTTTTAAATAAGGATAAAATTAGAATAATAAACATTTTAGTATAAAAAGACAAACCGAATTTTAAATAAATAATAAATTATCCACTAAAGGAGAGTAAAATTATATTAGAAATAAAAATATACAAAAAATAATTACAACGAACAGTGAATTGGCATAGTTCATCATGCATATGCAAATCGCCAATTCTATGAACAACAAGAAAAAAAATACCTCTTATGATGTATAATGTGGCTATGGATGATTCACTGAAGAAGTATAAAAAAAACTACCACTTTAACTTCACAACAGACTTAAGACAAAAGCACTAGAATAAAAAACAAGACACCAATGTTCATATAAAGTAGGGATAACAATCACGTCATGTTATAGCATTTATTGTTCAAGCATGAGTTGATATTTAGTATTATATATTCATAATGGTAAAAAATAACAATACTTTTAAAGACATAAAAATTATTTATTCATGGCATGTCATGTTATTGTTCGTGTTAGTATCGCATTAGATATTGCCATACTAATAGAAACTTCTACTGGCAGAAGATATTGAAAATACTCCAGCTCCTTTTTCATCTTCTCGTTTTCACAGGAGCAACCTGTTTTACATCAGCTCCCAATATTGCACTGTTATTTTATGGCTTTAGAGAAACATTCTCTTCAATACTAATTGTTGAAGTACTCAATAGGAATCACAGCAACCTCAACAGCTTGGTCATCAGCTATATTTTGGTCATTGCTGTCATTTAATTTATTAGAACATTCAACAATTTCTTTGGTTAGATTGATTTCATCGTTCTCATCATCAGTTAAAAGATCCGAAGGGTTAACCTCACCAACATCTCTAATCTCTTGCAACAGAGATAAGAGCCTCATTAGTAACCCATTAGATGCCATTGGAGTTACAGAAGGTTCATCGTAATAATAAGAGAGTAATTGTGTCATTTCATTAATAAACTCATTTAAGATTTGTTGTGTATGTATTCTGAAGAGAAAATTAAGAGAGCACCAGCTAGAAAAATCTGAAGAAGAAAAAAGCAGAAAAGCTTTCAGTTTTTCCTCTCCAGCAAGGTTTCATCAATTTCTCCGTTTGTAGGTCGTTTGTAGTCCGATTAAGCTAAAATTTTGCAGACAAGTTCACAACTCAAGACTCTTTAATCTGTGCGGTGGGATTTGGATTTGGATCACCGGTTTGAGAAATTATGAGCAGTGAACAGTAACTATGAATCGGGTTAGATCTCTCCATTTTTCTTGAAATAATTATTAATTTACAAGAATTGTATTCTTGATGATGTTGTTGATTGTTTGCCTCTAGTTTTACCTAGAGAGAACGATTGTACAATTTTTTCTTGATAGTGGAAGTTTTGGAGAGGAGTGTCGTGGTTGTTTTCTTCCTACACCGTGAATGTTTTTACACGTAAATTGTTTGTGATGATTTTGTGCATGTTTTTATTTTGAGCTTTATTTATTTGTTTCCTAAAAGATTCACACAAAGAAGGAGAATAAGTTTAATTCTGATGTTTAGAACTTGATTAAAGTTCGTATTAAAATTGTGATTCTCCTGACAAAGTGGTATCAGAGTTGTGATTATTATTGTTGAATTTCTTGTGTTGAATAATGGAAGCAAATTTGAGTAGAATGATTACTTTGAATGGTTCTAATTATCACACTTAGAAAGGAAAAATGGAAGATCTATTTTATGTTAAACAGTTTCATTTACCGGTGTTTGCCTCTGAGAAGCCAGAAAAGTTATCTGAAGAAGAATGGACTTTGTTACATCGACAAGTCTGTGAGTATATAAGGCAGTGGGTAGATGATAATGTTTTGAATCATATTAGTGGAGAAATACATGCATGATTATTGGAGTTATAAAAGGTTCATCTTGGCCTTCCCAGAACTTCATGGTTCCTGTTACATGCATCATTTTCGCCCTCAAGCTCCATAGCATTAGGGACCTACTTTTCGTCTTCCACCACTCCAGTTTCCATCAATGATGTGTTGAAATAATAAAATAATATTGTTAGAATTTATTGAAATTTATAAATTTAATAAAGACTTCAAGAAACTATATAATATCGTTCTAAGACGTTATTTGCCCCACTAATTTGGTAATCCATATGCGTTTTTAATTAATAAGAAATTAAGAATTGCTTTGGATGGATTTTATGCTTAAGAACTTTGATATTTATAGAATAATTTGACACTTATTTATTTGGATTGTATTGTTTCATTTCTAATCCTCAGATCTTGATCCAATAGTTAGATCTCAAATAATATAATTTTATTTTATCAAAAGTAATCAATCAAAGGTTCATATTACACTCCAATGTTACAATTAATACACTCTGATATATGTGAACTTGATAAAACTTTAACAAAAAATGAAAAACATTATTTTATAACTTTTATTGATTGTTGTTTAGATTATACTTATGTATATCTAATGAAAAATAAAAGTAAATTGTTTAACATGTTTAAAATATTTATGACTGAAATTGAAAATCAAAATAAAAAGGTTTCAAAGTGATAAAGACACTCAATATGATTCCAATATTTTTAATGATTTTATAAAACTCATAGAATTATTTGTGAAAAAACTACACCTTATTCTCCTGAAATGAATGGTAAAACTGAAATAAAAAATAGAACTTTTATTGAATCAGTTATTGCAATTTTATTAAACTTTGGTGCTGATTCCCATTGGTGTGAATAAATTTTATTAACTGTTTGTTATGTGCTAAATAGAGTGTCTACATCTATTAGTAAAATTTCACCATATAAATTTTGAAAAATAAGAAACCTAACTTAACTTATTTTGAAACTTGGGATTGTTTAGCCTATATTAGTATCCCTGATTCTAAAAGAAATAAATTAACTTAACTTATTTAAAAACTTGGGGTTGTTTAGCCTATATTAGGATCCCTGATTCTAAAAGAAATAAACTTGGAAGTAGAGCTTATGAATGTATATTCATAGAATATAATGTGAATAGTAAATCTTATAAATTCTATGACTTAAATGATCATGTAGTTATAGAATCAAATGATGCTTACTTTTATGAACATAAGTTTCCCTTTAACTTAAAAATAGCGGGAGCTCGTCTTCTAATAGTTTACTCATAATTAGAATTAGTGAACAAAATGAAGAATTAAACACTGAAATTAGGAGAAGTAAACGAGCTTTAACCCTTAAGAATTTTGGGTCTGATTTTTATGCTTATATTTTAGAAGAAGATCCTCAAACTCTTAAAAAAACTTTATCTTCTTTAGATGCCAACTTATGGAAAGAAACCATAAATGATGAAATAGACTCTATTGAGTATAATAAAACTTGACATTTAGTTGACCTACCTCCTGGTTGCAAAACCATATAATGTAAATGGATACTAAAGAAGAAATTAAAAACCGATGGTACTATTGAAAAGTACAAAGCTTGTCTTATAGTAAAAGAGTTTAGGCAAAGGGAAAATGTAGATTTTTTATACCTTTTTACCGATCACACGTATAAATTCCATACGTGTACTTTTCTCTCTTGCTACTATTCATGATTTAGTAATGCACCAAATGGATATCAAAACTGTTTTTTTTTAAATGGTGACTTGAAAAAGAAATTTATATGAACCAACCTGAAAGTTTTGTTTCTCAAGTCAAGAAGATAAAGTTTGTATACTAGATAAATCTTTTTATGGTCTAAAATAAGCACTTAAACAATGACATGAAAAATTTGATAATCTAGTAATCTTAGATGGATTCAAAATAAATAAGAGTAACAAATGCATTTATTATAAATCAAAAAATGACATTTGCATTATTATATGTTTATATTTGGATGACATGCTTATTTTTGGGTTAAATATTCATATTGTGAATAATGTGAAAACTTTGTTATGTGGTAACTTTGATATGAAAGATCTCGAAGAAGAAGTGTAATCCTTGGTATAAAGATTACTAAGTCTGAAAAGTGACTTTCTTTATATCAATCTCATTACATTGAGAAGATCTTAAATAAATATAATTACTTTAATTGCAAACCTCCATGTACTCCTTATGATCCTAGTGCAAAGTTGTTCAAGAACACCGGAGACGGTGTTAGACAAACTAAGTATGCAAACATCATTGGTAGCTTACGTTATGCTACTGACTGTACTGGACCAAACATAGCTTATGTTGTGAGATTATTATGTAGGTTTTCCAGTAGACTTAGTATAGAGCATTGGAATGCTATTGAAAAGGGTCATGAGATACCTTAACTTTATGTTTGGTTGACATGAATGCAATGGAATCAGAATTGATTCCTTCAAATTTTATGTTTGGTTGACTAAAAAAGTGAGAATGAAATGAAATCGATTCCTAAAAGAGAATTAATTAGAATTCCATCTCCCCATTTAAGGAATCATGATTCCATTTACATTTTAATTTTCTTTTCCCAATTTTATCCCAACCTCAAATATAACTCTAAACCCTAAGCCCTAAACCTTAAACCTTAAGCTCTAAATCCTAAACCCTAAACCCTATTTAGAAAAATAATAATTTTAACCTTAAACTTTAACCCATAAATATAACTCATAAATATAACCCTAAACTTTAAATCCCAAATCTCAAAACCCTAAACTCTATTTAGAAAAATAATAATTTTAACCCTCAACCTTAACCCATAAATATAACTCTAAATCCTAAACCTTATTTAAAAAATAATAATTATATCCCTAAACTTTAACCCACAAACAAACCCAAAACCCAAAACCCTATTTAAAAAATAATAATTTTAACCTTAGACCTTAACCTACAAATATAACCATAAACCCTAAACCCTAAATCCTTAAACCTTATTTTGAAAATTAATAATTTTAATCCTAAATCTTAACCCATAAATATAACCCAAAACCTAAAACCCCAAAACCCTAAATCTCAAATCCCAAACCTCAAAACTCTATTTCAAAAAATAATAATTTTACTAATATATTTTATTTTTAAATAATAATTATTTAAAAAAATAATAATTTCATTGATTATTTTTTGTCTGACAAAAAGATAATAATTAAATTATATTATTTAAACTTTATTAAATATAGATACCACACGCGCGTGTCATGCCGTGCCGAGCCGAGTCATAGTCCGTATGTGTGAGGTGAGGTGACATTTTATTTTTTGAAAAAAAAAATTTATTTAAATTATTTTTCACTCGATCATTATTTTTCTTCTCAAAAATATCTGTTACTTTTTTACTTATCAATGATCGTTAATTTTCCACTCATAACGGTTATTTATCATAAAATATTAAAATAAAAAAATTAATAAATATTTTAAGACTTTTATATTATTTATAACTTTAATATTATTAAATATTTATATTTTAATTATATTTAATTATTTATCAAATAATAATAATATTTTAATAAAAAATTATTAAAATAATATGATATTATTTTTCTAAAATTAATTAGACTAAATTACATAGATTACACACATTGTAAAAACGTTTCTATGAATTAGTCTCGAGTCAAATTTATATATTCTGATCTTGGGTCAGATCAGAAGGCGCAAAATTAACGGATCTCATCCCAGTAGCATTTTGGAAGACCAAGTAAATCTATTACTCGTGGGATTGGAGGGAACTATTATGGAAGGCACTTCTTTAATTAAGACCAGGTATGTTTTCGTTTGTTTCAAAAAAATCATGTTTTTTTGTTTCAAACAACCGATCGATAACCCTGATAAGTCTTGCACAGTTTCTTTTTTTCCTGTTTTTCTCTTTATTCATCTACTATGCACATTTCCTTTGTATTTTTCCCGATTAGAGAAAGAAAAAAAATGCAGGTTATATGTATGATATAATGCCGAAGCGAAAGTGGGTACTTGGAAAAGAACCAATATACTAATTTGACTAAAATACGAAAATAACTTGTGTTAATTAGCAAGAATTACAGTTATATATGATAATATTATCACACTAACACTTGAAAATCCATATCATATATGCCCAAAAGCCAAATAGAAGTTAGAAAATACAGTAGAATTATACCAACTCAATAAACAAATTAAAAAATAAAATAAAATGAGAAAGGAAGGTGGTCCTACAGTTTCCTCTCAAAGGTATCATCCCACACAGGCTGTTAAAGGAAACCAAATAATTGAGAAGTTGTGTTGGGAGGACATCACATGGAATTAAAAAGCAAAACTGACACATACACATGCCTTTGCCTCCCATTTGTATATGCACATCAGCACATGTTCTCTGTCTTCCTAATTGTTCTTCCCCAGCACAACACATTCTCATACCTTATCTTTCACTCTAATTAAAACATTAATCAAGCCCTCATCTATCTATTTCAAAGTCTCATCATATTCATAACAAACAAACACCTTCACACATTTACTGTTATTAAAATTATCTCACATCATTGTTTTTTCACCTATCTAATATTATACATAAACCCATTAAAATTAAAATACAGTTAGCAAACTATATATGCAACTTTAGCATATAATTTATACTATAGAGTTGGTTCTGCTGAAGGACGCTTTGCTGCCAATAAAGTGCATTGAAGGTGTCTATGGCAGCTGATTAAATGGTCATTTGTGAGACCTGAAGCTTGCATGAATGAATGAACAACTGTTGGACCAACAAATCTGAATCCCCTTCTAACCATGTCTTTACTTATAGTCTCTGACTTTGATGTCTTCACTGGGATTCTTTGTCCTGATCTATACCGTGTTGAAATGGGTTTGTGATTTACAAAGCCCCATATGTATTTGTCAAAAGACCCAAATTCTTTCTTGATCTGCAATATATGATATTTAGTTACATTACCCATTAGGCATATGTAAAGTGCTAGTTAACCATACAATTATTTAGCCAGTTTTGTATTACAGTTGATATTTCTTAAAAAAAAAAATGTTCTTTGTGTGAATACCCTTCCTATAAAATATTATTAAAAAAATACATGGTTAATTATGAAATTGGTGTGATTAACCATGGTCCTACACTATTATCCTCTTTGAGCTTTGTGTAAAGTGATAAATAAACAGGCAAAGTAGGGTCAAGTTGAAGATCATAACAGGTTGGAAATCACATGCAAATAAACTTTTCAATGTAACATGCAAAAAGAAAATAATGATTGATTAAGATGTTGATATTCAAGTCAATTTTGTACCTTCACTTAATGAAATTATTAAATGCATTTTTATTCTCAAACTATAGACTATAGAGTGCTTTTGGCTCAAAATTTATATATTTTTTTGGTGCAGCAAGTTTATATATATATAAAGATGTCAAAAATTTGGTAATTTAATGCCAAAATTCACCTCAAGAATTCTGTTAGCATTGTCAGCAATGCCTCGAATCCGACTTATTTCTATTCCATATTCTGAACTAATTGACATCATCTGTTTGTCAGTTATATTTGCTACAGTTTCTGCTTCAAAGTCTGAAAGTGCATTCCTGAATTGGGTAAAGAATACTCATACACATTAATCTATGTGTTTAAAATAACAAACAACAATATGAAATTCAATTAGATTGGACAGAAAAAAGTTTAAATAAATAAATAAAGAACCTGAACTCTTGGCGTTTCATTAAAATGCTAGTCCAATCTGAACCAACTTGAGCTCCACTAAGAACAAGCAGTTCAAACAATATCCTATGGGAAAATATGAAAAACATAAGTAATAAGATAGAGTAATATACAATAGAGAGAGGATTAAAGATAAGAAAAGACTTACTTGTCCTCATGAACAGGAACACCCCATTCTTCATCATGATAAGCAACGTAGATAGGATCTAAAAGAAGAAACAGAGTAAAAACAGAACAATTAGCGCATGTTCATCACAAGATTAGAGAACCCAGCAACTAATATAGTCAAGTATGAATGTCTTTTATATCCTAAGCATATTATATGTGAGTTTGTTTATATCTATTAAGGAAATTAATTGACATACCTGAATTAGCAGTTATAAAACTACATCTTTTCTCATCCTCAGTTGTCTTGGTTGTCATATTATTACAAGAAGCATCAATAGGAACAACCTTTTTAAAATGGGCAGATTTTGATCTACCATAGTGAGCAATCCTCATTTTTCTTTGTGCATGTTGAAGAGCCATCTGTTCCCTCCTAACAGCAGCAATACTTCCTGGTGAATCAGTGATCAAAGAGGAGGAATAACTCAATGATCCCTCAGAAGAAACAACTCCACCGTTAAAAGTTCCATTATCACCGCCACCATTATTATCACCACAATTAACAATAGTACCCTTAAAGCTTTTAGACTTCTTCCTCTCCAAAATCTTAGCTCTAATAGTTCCTCCAGGTGTCACAACTTTTTCAGAACTTGAATTCAAACCATTTGGGTCATTTCCTCTCTTTATAGCTGGTGGTCTTGGGGATTTGGTCTTTGGAGAAGCTGGGGATGTCATTGAAGTCTTAGTTCTAGGACTAGCACTAGTTGAAGATGTTGGCTGTGTAATTGTTAGTGGTGGTGATGGTGGAATTAGAGAAGGAGGCTTTAATTTCTTAGCTGAATTGCATCGGTCTAGGTTTGGAGCTCTGTTACAGGTTGGCTGAAGGACTGGTCTTCCATTGATCCTAGCAACTGTTGGAGTCATTTGAACCCCCATAGTTACTTTGGCCTCTGAGCTACACATATTTTTGTTTTATATTATGCTTTTGTGTTCAATTAGTGAGTTTTGAGCTTATCATCTGAAGGGTACAAGAAGGTTGGTTTCTTGGCAAAAGATAAACTGAGCAACTCGAATGAAGGAGATGGGTTGGATTTAAGGATGGAAAGGAGGAGGGTGAGGGTTTTCTTATAAAGGATAGGAAGGTGGGTATATTTAAAGGGGAAATAGTAGCATGGGATGGTTGGGGTCTGCCATACAACCTCTTGTGAAGGGCATTTATTTTTGTTTAGTGATAATGACACGCTATTAGTATTAAGATTGATAATTTATGAAGCAATCCTTTAATTATTGTTTTATGTTCTTCAAGATTTTGATATTCTATGGTCAACAAACACGATAACTGGACATGAAAAATATAATATCATTACATGATAGCACTATAAGAATAATGAACACTATTTGTTGAGAAATTATTCATTATTTACAAAGTAACTATGTGATACTGTGATACTCAATGATAATGAAATTCAAGTTTAATGCATTTATTAAAAAAACATGCAATGTTATTAGTAGGTGAGAATAAGCTCGATTATTCTAGGAATAAAGAATAATAATTCCTATTTGTCACCTTAGTACTTGATACTAGGCACTTTTCCTAATAATTAATAAATAATATTCAATAAAAAATTTATATTATTGTTATTTTTGAATAATAATATTGTCACAATCATTCTCGTTATTGTTACAATAAAAACGTATGAAATATCGATTATATCTTTAAAATTAATTAAATTGTAGTATTACTGGTGAATAAAATTATCATTAATAAAAAATCATTGTGATAATAACAATTTTGGTTGTAGCAATATAGCTACTCTTATTATTATGCATATTCATGTTATTTATTGTTGTGATAATGGAATAGGGAAAGAATCAATAGAGATTAAGAAGCAGAATTTTGTTGGGTGGAATAGTGTGTTGAAAGCTCTTCACGTTTTACACCTTGGAACTTCCCCCTATTTCCACTCTATTGCTGATGCCTTAGATAAATGAGAAATTATTAATTGTTCCATGTGGTATTCCAAACCAATAGAATGCAAAATTAATGTAATAACTTTAAAAAAAACCAATAGTGGATTATAAAAGTAACTAATTTAATTGGTTTGGAGTATAATTCATAAGTAATGAATAACTCTTCTTGATAAATTTCCTTTGATATTCCAAAACTTATTAGGCTGGAGTGGTGAATAAGGAAGGTAACATTGTAAAAAGACCTAATTATTGTTTTCTTTTTGGCTGGGGGGAATCTTTTTTTTTCCTCTCTCTCTTGAACACATAATCACATGTTTTGGTGAGATCACAAGGAATTAAGTGATGGATTATTTAAGTATTTTTCAGTTTATAAGGAGATCAGAAACTGATCTGAGAACCTTTTGGGGTTGAAATTGGCGAAGGTCTAGTTGTTGATTCTAGCTGATCAAATTAGATAAGATTTAGTAGTTTACACAATACCTTTATGAGATTTAAAATAACACCAAGTAATTAAATTATTTGATATTCTGTATGTGAATAAGCTTCTCATTTACAATTTCCAGGCAAATTAAGTTGCACATCTTCCATGCTTAGAGAGGCTACATCAGCCAAATAGTCATAGCACTGTAAAGAGTCTAAAGACCTCATCTTTATCGTTTCTTCTAAATATTTTATGAAGAAGAAATTATAGCAAATGAAGCGTAAAGGGAAAAATAGTGGAGTCTGGAGAATACTAGTTAAAGTGGCTTAGAGACCTGTATTATGTATAGCTCTATCGAAGAGTTTCAAGGAAAAGGGCAGAGGAGAAAGAAAGGAATAATGTAAAGTTGTTTTTGTTTGTATTTGGATAGTAATTGGAAAAGGGATTGAAGCAGGCGCAATGTTTAATCTTCTTGTGCACATAGAAAAAGCTTACATTCACAAGATAAATGGACCACACTAGCTCAGATTTTAGAATGATGAGGGTTCAGGGATTTTGATAACTCAAATATAAAAAAATATAAAAAAACATTTTTATCAAATAAGCCTTTTTAAGTTTTAAAAATATGCAACTTACATCTTCAAAAAATATCATTGATACTTTCTTCAACCCGATGTTATGCAGTATTTATCCTCTTTTTTATTTTAAAAAAATAGCACTTTAATCTCTTTTATTTTGTCATGAGCACATGTAGTCCTCTGTTTATGCAAAATGGTACAGCATGAAGTCATTTACTCTTTTAAACATACGCACTATCATTTCTCTAATCAAACAAAAACGTACACTTTAGTCCGTTAATTGATATTTTTTAATAAAAGTTATATTTTTGTACCGGAAGTATCGACGCAAATAATTATGAAAATAAAAATATTTTTTTAACAACAAAAGAACTACTTATTTCATTTTCCTACATAAAACCCAAACTCAAGGTATTTTAATGGAACATAAATGCCTTATCATTAAGAAGTCAAAATTCAATGTCATAATGCCTCAACCTCAAACAATACGATGAAAGTTTTTGTTAACTCTGGCTCTCTAGCATATTGGTCTAATAATGCTTGCCTTGATAACTTTAACTGTATGAAAATACTTGCAGTAGAAATTTAAGCGTTTTGAAGCAGTCTGTTTTTGTAGATTGAATGTGGCCTCTTTGTAACCTTATATTAATGTTACACAGATGCACTGAGCAAGTTTTACTATTACAAATTACAATGATATTTTTGCCAGAACACTGTTGAAAACTACTTTTACCAGCACTGAGAGTTTCATTGATTGTTAGAGCTATGCTAGCGGCACATAACTATTACAAGATCAAAAAGACCTAGATAGTAAGGAAACCTTTGCTTCAAAGTGAGTCTATTTATTATAGCCTCTATTTCAGATCAAAAGAAGTATCACACGTATATATAGCATTTCAGTGGTACATGTGTTGCGTTCAAAGTAGTTGGGGGAATATTGGAGCCAAAGCAAATGGGTGTGGTAGAGTACTCTAGATTGATGGCTAGCGGGTTATGAGATAAGTCATTAGTTAATATTTTGTGTTGATCTCTTTGGGTCTATGTCCAAACACTCCTAAATGGATAACTTTTGTACATATACATATACAATTACTTAACAAATGGCTATATTTTAGTTTGGAAAATCCTTGAGAGCACCATTATAGCAACTAATAGCCCTTAAATGTCATTAGTCTAATGGTTATTTGCATTTTAATTCGACAAACAATATACTCAAATAAGTAGTATTATATGGTTCATTAATGTTATTTAGAGTTACTCAGTTTGGTTTTATTATGGAAATTTGGAAAGAATAAGTTTTATTGGAGGCGTAAAAATGTAAAATATTAGTGCGCCTACTATCTATATTTGATCAAGACAATAATTGTCCTCAGCAGCTAGCTGGAGGAGGTTGTCATAATACAAAATTGTGAAAAGGGTTCGAGGACACAACATATAAAAGGTTTGATTGACCATCCGTTGTAAGTTGTCATTTTCCCTGTTATTTACGTTTAATAAAAAGGATGGTAAACTACCCAATTAAGTTGATTTTGGACATAAAAATGGGAAGAATGCTATACCCATCACATGAAGGAAAAGTATTATTAGCTATTAATATTATCTGAAAATTTTGAATTTATTACTTTAAAATATTTATTTTTGTTTCATTTTACTACTTTTATTATTGAAATTATGTTTTTCAATCAATTATTTTGGTTAAAAATTGACTGAAATAATTAAGTTAGTTACGCGACATGTGAATTTATTAAGATTTATTGTGAATAAAATAATATAGTTATAACTTTACATGTGATATAAATTTTTTGGTTAAATTGACAATTTTTTAGGAGAATAATTGATTGAAAGATATTTAATAATATAAATAGTCAATTAAAATAAAAAAATATTAAAAGTTATAAGTCATGTTGTACTCTGTATTAATGTGTTGGTTTTTCGTGTATAAAATACGATGTTTGTTTATTTTTTACTCAGTGTTTTGACTTTCTTTGTGTAAGATTAATTACACCAGATTAGTAATGCATATACGTACATAATTAGGTATATTTTGTATGTTAGTATGTTTACATACACTATGGGGTTATTTTTCATAGTGTGCATTCGAGTGATACAACGTTGTTGATCGTGTTTTTGTTTCGTTTTGGGTCAAAATATTTATGAAAATTATTTGGGAATTTTTGAAAATGAAAAATGTGGTTTTTTAGCACCCTACCACTACCCTTGGCGAGGGGGTTGATGAGGTCCATGGCGAAGTGACTAGCCATGTGTTGTAAATATCCTCTCATTAAATGTTCTTTTAATTTGAAAATTCTTTCAAAATTCTGTCAAATTTTTTGATCATTTCGAATTTTGTTTTCACTACTTTGTTGCATTTGAGAAAGTATAAAATAATGAGATAGATTATTTTTACTAATTTGTGAGAATCTTATTAAGTTAAATTCTTTAAGTTTTTGTATTTCTTGCTGTGTGCAATAAGAGATAGGTTGTTTTGAATTTGAGGGTAATTTTCTAGATTATGAGTAATTATACTTCTTGTTATTGATCTATAGTTACTAATCACATCACATTAGATGATAATTGATTTTGGACGTAAATTAGATTTGTGTATCAAATCAGGTCGTTGCGAAAATATGAAGCAAGAGCAGTAATAAAAAGTTTAGACTTAGATTCAGGCTTATAAAGGTATTTGTGGTTTTATTTCTTTTAGAATTGTAACTATGTTTATCGTTTAGTGTATTGTTTACTATTCAGTGGTTGCTTCAAGCAATCTGAAGATGTTAATACATAGATATGATCTGTACGTGGGTTTACCTTGGTATATCGCTTATTGTGTTAGTATTATTTAAGTCGTGTATGTTGTAACATAGTAAAAGCTTAAACTCTAATTAAAAAGTTTTTATAATCTTGCTTGTATTCTGTTAAATATATATAATATATGTTGTTTAAAGTTACTACTTATTTGATACTATTTTAATTTGTGCTTAAATCCTAATTGTATACAAGATTGTGTACTCTTTAAAAGCAATGAATTAAATTTTTTACATAATCTAAATTAACATTTACCCTTGCATGAAAACCACATCCATCCTTTAACTCGTGTGAATTGAATTGAAGGTATATATCTCAGATGTACAATAACTAGCTACACTGCTTGCAGATCAGACATGGGGGTTTAGCTCAGACACAATACATTACATATATAAGAAGACATTCAGAAAAGGGAAGGGAAAAAAACATATATATAAGATAAGATTGTAAATTTCTGTGACTTGAAGTATGGCCTGGAGAGAGTAATATTTATAACGAAACTACTCGGAGAATGACAGAGAATTAAAATAAAAATAAAATAGAAAAAGAAAAAGAAATGCATAATTTCTTATCCAAAATAAATAGAAAGCCTTGCATGTCAAAAGAAAAGGTCAATTATCTTTTTATATTATTAATAATTATAATTATCCAAAATTTTATTTTTTTTATAAATTATTTATATCCAAGTTTTATATTCCTTATTATCAATAGAAGTATTTTCTTATTGTATTAAAAAAAAATCGAGATCCATTTTATCCATAAAGCATGCACCGACATCTCACTTGGTGATCTGGTTTTCCACGAGGGGATGATTAATCATTTAGAAACTTAATTGGATAGCCACACATCCTAATTAATTTCCTAATCTTTCTAGGGTTTCCATTTTTTTAAATTCTAGGGTTTGAAATAATTTTACCCAAAAATTAAACCACCGAATCACACGAGTTAGACATCCCATGTGATATTGTATACCCGACATATGAATATAATTCTAATAATCAATCATTGCTTTTATTCTTCTTACAAACAAAACAAAAGGCAAAAATCAAACTAATTAACTGATGTACAGTTTACTACATATATAATAATAAAACGCATATATACCTGTTCATATATATATGGTTGATACTCATCATTTTAATTATATATTTTTCATTTTGAATTATTAATGATCAATAAAAATGAGCACATGGGATATTCATTTCCTAGAGGCTTCTTACTGAAGTAATCTCAATTAATATCCTAAATTTAAGTCTTATTGATTAATTTTAAATATTCTTCAACTACCTTCATTCTTGCTTCTTCCTGATAATTACGACGTTGGTGGTTGTTTCTTGAGATTGTGGAAATTAACTTAATTGTTAGCCAAGCAGTACTTTTTGATTGTATTAATCCATATATAAATTTTATTTAAACTTCAATTTATTGTATTAATCCAAAGTCCTTGATGTATTCTAATCTAAGAAGTTACTGACTCCTGAGGGATAAAGGGATAATGTATTGTCACTCTTTTCTCACTTTTTTTTAACTGATGCACTACAACAATAAAAGGTTTTAAAAACTGTTTAAAATTGTAAAAAAACAGCTCAACCGTCCTAAATATGAGCTATTGGGACGGTTATGGCGTAAGTTGAGGGAAAAAAATATATGGAGACGGTTTCTAACCGTTCCTAAAAACTGAATCTATGGGGACGGTTATCAACCGTCCCGAAAGAAGCCATGAATAACATTAAAAAAATTCGTGAAACTATCTTCCCAACACATACCCTATTCGATTGAATCATCTCCGGCGCCGTTTCTGTAAAGACCCAATCCTCTACTCTCACTTTCATCGCTCAGTATTACTCCTCCTCCATTGCCGTCCATTAACTAGCCATCGCTCGAGTTCATCAAGCCAATCCCTTTCTGTTCAACCCAGCTCAGTCCCCAGCCGTTATTTAGCCCATTCGATGTTAGCTCAACCATCGTGACTGCCACCGACAACGTTCACCTGCACTGGTAAGTAGATCTCAACTTTCTTATTTTATGCACTTTATGTAGCTGGATTTTAGATGTAAAAGTTAGGAGTTTGATTTTAGTTTAAATTCTTTGAATAATATAGGAGAGATCAAACCCAACCCATTTAAGAATCTTCATATTATGTGCCATTTTCAGAACTCAGCACATGTGGGGAAGGCGTGAAGAAAACTTAAGGTAGGCAACTCCGTTTCCTCCATTTCTATATTTTATCTGCAATGTTCTCTTTCTTTAAATATATTTTCCATTAATTCATTAAATTTTTTTATTTTTTTGCTTTAAAACTTTTTTCTACAATTTCTTATTTTTCATAGTTGTTGATTAACTTCTAAACAATAGAGAAAATTATATTAGTTAAAAACTTGCAGTTTCAAGATACTACAATATTGTTAGTCTTCTTATTTGTTTAATATATATATATTTTTCTTTTGGTGTCTTATATATAGATTCAAAATATGGTCCTATTAATTTCATGTTCATGACTTTCTGTTTAAACATGTCTTTAATTAGAATCATATATAATACACATATGGAATAATCTCTTAATCTCTTTGATTAAACTATGGCTCAAGTTGGTTATCTATCTGGACAGTTTTCTAAGATTAAGTGGTTTATGAGAAATGTGTTTGTGATCAAGCTTGTGTTGTATATATATATGATTCTAAAGCAATTGATTTTAGATTGGGATTGGTTGGAAGCGTTTTAATCAACTTTCACTAATGTTTGACGTCTGCAGGAAAATTATTTTACATAACCAATCTTTTGACTAAACATATAAACTATATAACTAATTCTGTTTTCTCAATATCTTTCCATGTCTTTGGACTGTCATCTATCTCTAATAAAAAATTTGTTAAAGTTCTTCAAGGCATGTTAGTGGAGTTTAATTTTATTTTCATTAATCATCTAGCTAATATAAAAGAAATAACTTAAGCTCAATCTTTTATTCTATGTTCTTTGCTAAGTAAAAAGACTCTTTATGTTTCAGGTCCTAGGTGTTCTTCGGTGGGATTTGGAGTAATACAAAGGATTTGTTCTTTTTAGTAGACAATATTTTGAATGTATATTGTTGCTAAATTTAGATTTGTAACGGAAACTTTGTATTAAAAGTTACTTCAATTTTTGTAATTCTATCACTAATTATTGGTGATTATAGGCCTATGTACAACTTTATTCGAGCATTAATTGTTACTTAAATGATGTTATTCTTGGTACTTAATATATTTGGGTAACTTTGATAATGCAAAATGCTTTATAGGATATTTTAGTGGAAAATTTTATTTTTTCTTGAATATATACTCATTTTCATACAAAATGTTATTGATTTTTTTAAAATCTTTTGGGACGATTATTTAGTCTAAAATCATCCCAAAAAATCTTTTAGGATGTTTGGTATTTTACTAACCTTTTGAGATGGTTATTAACCGTCTTAAAAACGTGTATCTTTTAGGAGGTCTTTATATGAGACGATTGTAATTTAAAAAACAACGGTTCTAAAATGCCTTTTAGGACATTTATTAACCACTATACAAAATTAATTTTTGTAATATTGATGATAGGTATTCCACTATATTCTTTAATATATTTTTCTAACATAAATATACTCTTCAAGCTCATTTTGATAATCCAGTTTCTGAGCTCATATTTAGTGTTCTTAGCTAAATGTATAAAATTCAATTCTTAATTTTCATTTTCCACACTTAAATGGAAGATTATCATTTAATATAATATATATTCTAAACAATTAGAAATGTGGCAACATCTAATTAATAAGGCTTTTGTTTACCGCATAAGGTTTAATGACTTATAAAATATTAATTTATTGAAATCAAAGATTTGTGAAAATTTTAAATATTAAGCTATTAATTATTATAATAGATATATATACTATAACACTGTAGAAAAAAGAAGAAATAACTCTACACAAAAGAGTTCTCTAGTTTATATTATTTTCTTTATGTTTTCATTACAATTGTATAGCTATTTATAATGAAATTTTACTCCTTTAATTACTCTTTAAATTAAGCATTCCTTGATTTACTCCTTAAATTAAGGATTCCTTGTTTTACTGCTTGAATTAAGGATTTCTTGTTTTACTCCTTGAATTAAGGTCCTTGTTTTACTCCTTGAATTAAGGTTCTTGTTTTATTCCTTGAATTAAGGTCCTTGTTTTATTCTTTGAATTAAGGTCCTTGTTTTATTCTTTGAATTAAGGCCCTTGTTTTATTCCTTGAATTAAGGTCTTTGTTTTATTCCTTGAATTAAAGTCCTTGTTTTATTCCTTGAATTAAGGATTAATATCCAATACTCCCCCTCAAGTTGGATCCAGAAGGTTTATGGATCCAAGCTTGGACAAAAGTCATTGAAACTGATAAGAAGCCAAGGGCTTGGTGAAGATGTCAGCCAGTTGGTCAAAACTTCTTGTATAATGTGTCTGAATCATCTGTGATTGAACTTGTTCACGAACGTAATGACAATCAACTTCAATGTGTTTTGTCCTCTCATGAAACACTCGGTTTGATGCTATATGCATGGTTGCTTAATTGTCACAAAATAAGGACATAGGAAGAGTTGTAGGAACACCTAAATCACACAGAAGACCTTTAAGCCATATCAATTCACACGCAGTTGAAGCCATTGCACGATACTCATCTTTGGCACTTGATCTGGCGATGACAGTTTGCTTCTTACTCTTCTATGTGACCAAGTTTCCACCGACAAATGTACAGTAGCCAGTGGTGGACTTGCGATCGATTGCATTCTGTGCCCAATCAGCATCATAATACCCTATGATTTGTGTGTTATCATTCTTCTTCATGATGATACCACGACCCACTGATCCTTTTAAGTAGCGTAAGATCCTTTTAACAAGGGTCAAATGCTCAAGTGTCGGGGAGTGCATGAATTGGCTCACAATACTTACAGAATATGTGATGTCAGGTCTGGTGATTGTTAGGTAGATCAACTTACCAACTAGTCGCTGGTAATAACTTATATCCGTGAGTGACATGCCCTTTAAGCTAGGTTTGAGCTTGCTGTCAAGAGGGGTAATGGCTGGTTTAGCATCACTCATGTTAGCTTCCTTGAGCAAATCTAGGACATATTTTCTTTGGTTAAGAAAGAGTCCCTTGTGCGAGGTTGCCATTTCTATATCAAGAAAGTACTTCAATATCCCAAGGTCTTTAATTGCAAACCTTTGTCTAAGGGACTGTTTGAGGTTGAAAATCTCGTCTACATTATCACCTGTAATTATCATATCATCTACATAAATTAGCACAACCAATTTTCCCATAGCTCCTGTGCGAACAAATAGTGAAGAATCAGAATTGCTGCTTTTGAAACCAACACTAGTGAGAACTGAGCTTAGCTTGGCATACCAAGCTCGTGGGGACTATTTCAAACCATAAATGGATTTGTGCAATTTGCACACTAAATCCAGTTCATTGTTTTGAGGATGCCAGGGTGGCAATTTCATATAGACTTCTTCTTTGAGATCACCATGCAATAATGCATTCTTCACATCCATTTGGTACATGGACCACCCCTTGTTTACAGCCTCGGACAATAGCACTCTTATTGTGTTCATTTTTGCAACAGGTGCAAATGTTTCTTTGTAATCCACCTCGAATGTTTGAGTGAGTCCCCGAGCTACCAATCTTGCTTTATAGATCCATTTGCAACCCACAACTTTCTTTCCTTTTGGAAGTTTGGTGATACTCTATGTGTTGTGTTGATCTAGGGCTTTAAGTTCTTCTTGGATGGCTTCCTTCCACACCTCTTGGTTGTTGGCCTCATGAAAGTTTTGAGGTTCACTGTAACTCGATATAGTGCTGAGGAATGCGGCATGGGCTGGTGTCACTCTCTTATATGACACATAATTTGAGATGGGATGTATGGGTTTGTAGGTGACAAAGTCTTGAAATCTTGTGGGGGGGGTTGCCTAACACGCATTGGATTACGTCGTGGAGTAGGAGGAGTTATCTCATACTCGTTCACATCTTGTACCATATTGTGAGGATCATCTTGATTATAACCATCTTCATGTTGTGTACCATTAAGACGAGACCTTTCATTGTTACTTTCAGTGAGAGATGCATCAATGTTGATATGGCTGGGATCTTGTTATTGTGGAGCCTCAAGTTCGATTCTTGGTAATGGAAACACATCCAAGATGTCATCCCTTAGACTTGTGATTTCATGTGACTTGTTGAAAAAAGGGTTAGTTTCATAAAATCGAACATCTTTAGACACAATTAATCTACTAAGTTGGGGATCATAACATTTATATCCCTTTTGTGTAGATAAATAACCAAGAAAAATACATTTAGCAGCTCTAGGATCCAATTTATCTCGATGATGAGATTGAATATGTACAAAATAGATGCATCCAAAGACTCTAAGGTGTGAGAGGTTAATTTTCCTTCCTTTCATGACCTCTAGGGGAGACTTGAAATCCAAAGCTTGGCTAGGTAATCTATTGATGATGTAAGCAGTTGCCATAACCCCTTGGGACCAAAATCTCTTTGGTACATTCATTTGTAGCATTAATGCTCTAGTTTTTTCAAGTAAGTCTCGGTTTTTGCGTTCAGCTACACCATTTTGTTTAGGTGTGCCAACACAACTTGTTTGATGCATAATGCCATGAATGCTCAAATATTGTTTCATGATATGGGACATGTATTCGATGTCATTGTCAGACCTTAAGGTTTGAATTTTAGAAGAGAAGTGATTTTTAACAAGGTTATGAAAGTCCTTAAATACTTTCATAACTTCATTCTTAGACTTTAAAAGATATAACCAGGTGACTCGAGAGAAATCATCAACAAAAATCACAAAATACTTATAACCATCAAAAGATTCATTAGTTGGTCCCCATACATCTGAATGAACTAGTTCAAAACACTTACTAGCCCTAAACAAGGAAGAATTAAAAGGTAATCTAGTGGCCTTAGACAAGTGTCAAGTTTCACATGCAATTGCATCATTTCCTAAGTTTGGAAATAAAGTTGACAAAATTGGTGGAGAAGGGTGAGCTAAACGTTGATGCCACAATTGATTATCTTAGATAGGGTTAAACTTGGCTTGAAACCCTCTGGGATTGCTCTTGGATATGTAATAGAGACCATCTAAGTAAAACCCTTCACCAATCGTCTTTTTGGTGGCACAATCCTAAAAAATGACATTGTGAGGAGAAAAAATGACTAAGAAATTCAAGGTATTTGTGATTTTTCCTACATACATAAGTTGGAAGGGAAAAGAAGGTACATATAAAACCGCCGACTCGATTTCATCTCACATTGATTTAATTTTTCCTTTCCTAAAACCTTTACATTCTCACCATTTGCAATTGAAACTTGAGAAGGATTTGCTAATTTTTCAAACTTATGAGACTTTGACACATGATTTGTCATATGATTTGTGGCACCTGAATCTACAACCCAAAAATCATGCAACATATTTATTTTAAGAGCAGTTTTAAAGGCTTTTATGATACCTTGCATGTCCTCTTGTGGTATGAGTTTTGTATCTGCCAAGAAACCCGTAAACTTGCTTAGCAATGTTGTCGAGTTTCCTTTTCTATGCTATCCACACAATCAATTCTAGCTCCTTTTGTCTTGCTTTGAAGATACAACATAAACTCATTCATGAGTTCAGCTGGATTCGCTGTGAAGTTCTTGAATGGATCAGACTCATTAGAGGTAGAGGTAAAAGCATGATTTTCACGGTGTGCAGTACGATTCACTTTCTGTAAACCCTTATCCTTTATAAAATCAGGTTTTAATTCTGGATGTAGAATCCAACATGTGTCCTTAACATGACCCGTATAGTTGCAGTGTTGACACTTCAAGTTTGGATGCTTCCCTTTGTACTTCCTCTCGTTGGTTAGATAGGCTCTTGCCTCAGGTGCACTAGCCATTGTACCCTTGTTCATGACTTTCCTCCTTACTTCTTCACGTTGAATTTTTGCATATACATTGGTGAAGGAAGGAAGTTCAGTATTCATGAGTATGTGGCATCGTATATCTTCATATGTTGAATCGAGACTGGATAGAAGTTGAAATATCTTATCTTTTTCCCCTCTCTTTCATAGCAGAGTTATATCGGTTGTATGAGGACGATATATTTCCAACTTATTCCACATGTTTTTCATGCTTCCTAAGAGTTGTACAAAATGCTTGCCATCTTGTTGCAGATCTGAGATGTCCTTCTTTAATTGAAAAACTCGTGCAACATTGTTTTGACTGCCATACATTTCCTTGACCGTCTCCCATAGTTGGTATGCAGATTCAGAATAAATGATTATTTCAGCTAATTTACGTTCCATGAAATTTAGGAGTCATGACATAACCAGTTGATCCTTACTAAGCCAGGATTCATAGGTTAGTGAGGAAACATCAAGTACTTCGATGCTTCCATTTATGAACCCCAACTTGGACCTTCTACCTAGAGGCAGAGACACTGCTCTTGACCAAGGTAAGTAATTAAACTCATTCAACAAGACTGAGCTTAATCTTTTATTTGGGTTGACATACACCTCATGCATATTCATGAAGGAAAGCACCGATGAACTTTCAACTTCTGATCCTAGCGGCTTGTCTTCAACCATTTCAAAGATTGAAGATGCTAAGATAATAATAAAGTAGAAGCAAGTTAATTTTCCTGCTCTGATACCATGTAGAAAAAAGAAGAAATAACTCTACACAAAAGAGCTTTCTAGTTTGTATTATTTTCTTTATGCTTTCATTACAACTGTATAGCTATTTATAATGAAATTTTACTTCTTTAATTACTCTTTAAATTAAGCATTCTTTGATTTTCTCCTTGAATTAAGAATTCTTTGTTTTACTCCTTGAATTAAGGATTCTTTGTTTTACTCCTTGAATTAAGGATTCCTTGTTTTATTTCTTGAATTAAACTCATTGTTTTATTTCTTGAATTAAACTCATTGCTTTATTCATTGAATTAAACTCCTTGTTTTATTCTTTGAATTAAACTCATTGTTTTATTTTTTGAATTAAGCTTCTTGTTTTATTCTTTGAATTAAGTTACTTGTTTTATTCTTTGAATTAAACTACTTGTTTTATTCTTTAAATTAAGTTCCTTGTTTTATTCTTTAAATTAAGTTACTTATTTTATTCTTTGAATTAATTATTAATATACAATAAACACAAGCATCTTTAAAAATGGTTTTGGTGTTAATACTATCTATATTTGCTTATATTAATAATTTTTTTGGTTTAAATTACTTCAATAAATACAATAATCCAATTAATTTTATTAATATTTTGTTACCATAATATTATCATATTCAACTAATAAAGTAACATATTTCAAAGTACTATCAAAGAAAAAAAAATCAAAACATGTCTACATTGGTTAGTGTAATCTATGTGAGAATATCTAGATAAAAAATGACACAATAAAAGAAAAAATTAATTAAAGGGAGAGCCACTTTCTATAAAGGAATGCTCCATCTTCGGTAGAAGAGATATAAAGGAGAAGAAATCTAAAGCAGAAGAAGCAAAGAAAAAAGAACTAATTTTGTGCACTTAATATAAGTTAAACTCTCATTTTAGACGTGGAATGTAAAGATTGATATTTAAGCTTTGAAAGATATGTCACTACAACTTGAGGATAAGGTTTAAAAAAAATCTTTTTTTGAACTAATAAACAAAAATTAGAAATTGCAGACATAAACTAATTTTTTTAAAAAATGTAAGAAAACAAATTAATTACTCACAGCCAAAGCCAGAGCTGAATGCATTATTGTATATGTAGAAGCGTGACAAATAAAGAATGTCTAGTTGTCTTGCACTGAAATATGCACATAATTGAACCCCACTATTATAACATAGTAGAAAAACTAATTACTACTCTTGTTTTTATTTGCGAAACATATCAAATGATTCAACACAAATAAAATAAATGCACGAAATTTCTATCATAGCCATGGGTACTTTCTGTTTTGCCAAACACTATCATGTACTTTCTGTTTTGCCAAACACTATCATGTACTTTCGTACGTATCATGTTAATGTACACGCTTATGAATAATTCTCTATAGATTGTTATATATACATGATATATGTTTTGTCCTGCATTTTCCTAAAGTTTTGAAAATTTTATATGATTAAAAGTTTTTCTTTTGTTGCTAAAAATCAAATAATTGAAAGTTTAAATGTATAGACAAATGTTTTGCATGCAAGTTGCCTGTCGCTCATGTATTCTCTATGGATAAATGGGACGAAAAAATAATTAAAAAGATATAATAGAATTAGTATTTACATCTATAGGGATAAATTAAAATATACAGATTAAAAAATAAAATATATAAATACATTAAAAAGATTAAAATAATATCAAATATAATTGATTTAAAATTTAAGATTTGTATTTAAGGTTTAGGTTTAACAACTAATAAAAAGATATTATTAATAATTAAATGTTTTTCTTCTTATTTAAAATATGAATTTTAATCTCTCATTTTTAATTATAAATAACATTTATATCAATTTCAAACTCATTTATAATTATTTATCAAAAAGTTATACCTTTACAAAAAAAGTGAAATAAAAAATTATCTATCAACAATGGATCGAGTTTTCATGATTTATTCTCGAAATCGTAAATGTGGGAAAGATTGATACTAAAACAACTGAATATTTTACCAAATATGTTAATATTTAAATGTTTTTAAAAATAAAAATTTATCAGGACGTCAGAAGAAAATCGTTGTGCAGGACTTCCCACCCATTATAAATGACATTAATTATTCCACATGACAAACAAGCATATGATAAATAAATTAAAATTACAAAAATAATAAAAACACTTCAAATTTAAATGTCTTTTAAATATGATGTTATTTAAAGAAAATTTAATATATTAGAAATTTTAATGATATTTTTAGAGAAACATAAGAAATATTCATAATAAAAAGAACTTTATTATTCTACACGAGTAGATATATATAACACATATTAAATATGTTCTAAACTTACATAATTTGTTATTTGCATACAAGATGTTAAAATATAATTAATTTATATAAGATTCATTTACATTACATTCTGAGTTAACTCATCTGATCTATAATTTATACCTTCTTTTACAAGTGATTTTATACATCATTTCGTGAATAAAAGATTCAATATAATGAGTATTTATATTTAATAACAAATAGTAAAAATAATATGATTAGTAATTAAAAAATACATTTAAAAAAATAATATATGTGTGTATATCTATTAAAAAAATAAAAAAATCCTAAATCTAGATTTAGAATTTAAGTTTTAGAATTTATGATTTAAAGTGTTAGATTTAGGATTTAAAGTTTATAGTTTAAGGTTTAACGACCAATAAAAATATATTATTGATAAATCATTTTTTTCTTTTTATTTAAAATACATATTCTAATTATTTATCTTTTATTTTATTCATTTTACTCTTAATTATAAATAACAACTATATAAAGTTATAAACCATGAACTCATAGTTACCCATACAGCATATATTAGATCTACGAACCATAATTCAATAAATAAATTTTAAAAAAATATAAGCCATGAGTACACATTGGTATGGGCTTAGAAGATTAAACATTGAAAATAACAATAGGCCTGCTAAGGCCCAATTGTATGCTAGATATTAAAGCAGGCCTAAGGCCTCCAAAGTTCAACCCATACCGCTTTGAACGTTTGAGCCTGCTCGTGTTCAATTTTTCCAGTTCCTCCGAGAGACTTCTCCAACATAACGTCAACTTCAATTCTTCTTTGTTATCTCTAAAAGCACAGAAACGTTGACCAAACTTTCCAATCCATATTATCCTTTATCTAGAACCAAAGTAAAAGACCTTTCTTGTTTTTCCCAGAAACTTCAAGAAGCAACTGTACCCTTCTCCTCCGTTCAATATATAGCAAACCATTAATCAAACGACTCATAGATATTAATCAACCAGCTGTTATACCCATTTACTTTCAAAAATTAAAATTAACAAACATGTCTCTCTTACAATCTATGTTGTCCCAACGCAACCTTTTGAATCCCTTTGGCAGTTTCTTGTTCGAGGACTCAGACGTATTTGGGTCTTCTTCTGGAAATGCCCAAATGAACTGGAAGGAAACTTCTAATGCCCACATCTTCGAAATTGAACTTCCAGGTCTCTCAAAGGAGGATGTGAAGCTTGAAGTTCATGAAGGTAACGTGGTTCAAGTTAGTGCAGAGAGAAAAACAGAGGAGGGTGATGAAAAGGGTGACAAGTGGCATTGCAAGGAGAGAACAAGTGGCAGCTTCTCAAGGCAATTTAGATTGCCTGAAAATACTAAGGTTGATGAGATTAAGGCTTCAATGTGTGATGGTGTGTTGGTTATTACTGTACCTAAGCAGGAGGAGCTGAAGAATAAGAAGCACAAACATAAGGCTATTGAGATCTCTGCAGAAGATGAAACTACAGAACATGTTGCCAAAGGACTTGGTCGTTTTGTTTGTTGCAAAGCCTAAAAGCTGAAAACAGCACTGTATCTGTCTGTCTATATTTCTGATTCTGTTGAGAGTAAATAAATTTTGTTGTTTTTTTTTTTTGGGTCATGTGAGAGATTGTTTGTTATGTCTGCTATGTATACTGTAAATAAAGATTGATGTATTCTGAATTGTTTTAATATTTAACTTATTAATTTTCTTTGTGGCTTTATAAAAGGTGCTAATAACACGACACAAAGACGAACATATACTGTATACGAAAACATATGTCACTCTTTCAAACTCGATGCGAGCAGAAAATCTTATATATGATTCTTTATAATAATAGTTAAGTCTCGACATCAGTTCTTATAAATTTTGTTTCTTTTTATTTTTATAAAAATGGATGCTATATATAAGAATCTCTCGTTTAAATTAGGAGGAGGTGGAATCATAATTTAAAATTATGACTCTATCTTTTAAAGAGCAATTATTTTTTTAACATTTTTATAATATTTAAAAAAACTATTGCATCAAACCAATTCTTTTTGAGAAATTTAATGTTATTATAAATAAAGTGGTATAATGACTATGATGGCTCTTTCAAAATTTAATTAATAATATTTAATATTAAAACTATATGAACGTTTATATATATTACATATAAAAATTAAAATTATGTTTTATAAATTTGTAGATAAAAGTGTATGCATAAGAGTATTAATAAATTAGTATTAGTTAAAAAAAATTATAATTATTTTTTAAGATATTAAGTAATATAAATATTTTTTCAATTAATTATCTTAATTTTTACTTTTTATTAATTAAATAATAAAATAATAAGTATAATTATAAATAACTATTAATTAAAATAATAAAATTCTCTCTTTTTAAATTTATAATTAACAATCAAAATTGTTATAAAAAGACTTTTTCATTCTCACTGTACTAAACTCCCCGAAATTCCGTAAAACGTCAAACTAAAATTCGTTTAACAGAAAGCAACTATAAAAAGGAGATTATTGTTAGAGAGTGAAACCGATAGTGTGAGAAATGGCCAGAAAGGCAGTGCTGATAGGAGTGAATTACCCAGGAACAAAGGCAGAACTTAGGGGATGTGTCAACGATGTTCAACGTACATATCAATGCTTAGTGGATCGCTATGGCTTCTCTGAAGACGATATCTCTGTTCTCATCGACACCGATGACTCTTACACTCAACCCACCGGCAAGAACATTCGTAACGCTCTCTCTCGCCTTGTCCGATCCGCTGAACCGGGCGATGTTCTCTTTGTCCATTACAGTGGTCATGGCACTCGTCTTCCCGCTGAGACCGGTGAAGATGATGACACTGGATATGATGAGTGCATCGTTCCCTCTGACATGAATCTCATAACGGGTCTGTTTGATTTCGTTCCTCTTTTTCAATTTTGTTTCCAAAGATTTGGTCTTTGCACTGTTTGTTTATCTGGGTCTTTGTTGATTTTGCAAATTTTGTATAGAGTTTTGTCTTTAATTGATGCTTTTGAAGATATATATCCTTTTGTTTTTTGTCAAAAGATCTGCCCGATCAGATCTCTCTTTCTGGATTTTGAATTGGTTATGAAAATGTTTAAATTCAGTTTTTATTGATTATTGATATTTGGTACCCGAATTGTTGGTATGTTTTTAACCTTTTAGAGCCAAGTTTATGGGTGAGTATTGATGTTCTTTTCTGGAGGCTGTCAACAGATGACGATTTCAGGGATTTGGTAGACGAGGTTCCTCAAGGTTGTCGCTTGACAATTGTGTCTGACTCGTGCCACAGTGGTGGTCTTATTGATGAAGCTAAGGAGCAGATAGGCGACAGCACCAAGGATGATGACCAGAGCGACGGTGGTGGTGGTGGTGGTCTCATGAGCTTTCTGCATCACAAGGTGGAAAATGCATTCGAGTCTCGGGGAATCCACTTTCCTTCTGAATTGCGCCACCCTGAATGCGGAGAAGATGATGATAATGATAGAGAGCTTGAGATTGCCAACGAAGAGACTGTTTATGTCAAGAACAAATCTCTGCCACTGTCTACTCTTATAGAGATCCTCAAGCAGAAGACTGGAAAAGATGATATTGATGTTGGGAAGATTAGGCCAACCCTTTTTGATGCCTTTGGAGAAGATGCTAGTCCTAAGGTGAAGAAATTCATGAAGGTCATTCTGGACAAACTCAACAATAGTGAAGAAGGTAGTGAAGGAGGTAGCCATGGAATTATGGGGATGGTAGGTAGTCTGGCTCAAGAATTTCTCAAACACAAGCTTGAAGAGAACGATGAGGGGTATGCACAACCTGCTTTGGATACACAAGTTGGCAACAAACGAGAAGCTTATGCTGGAGCATCAAAGCGTGGACTTCCAGATGGTGGAATTTTGATCAGTGGCTGCCAGACAGATCAAACCTCTGCCGATGCCTGTCCGCCCGGAAACCCTAGTCAAGCATATGGAGCTCTAAGCAATGCAATTCAGAAGATACTTGCTGAATCAGATGGCGAAGTTACAAATCAGGAGCTTGTTTTGAAGGCCAGGAAATTTTTGAGAAGCCAAGGCTTTAAACAGGAACCTGGGCTCTATTGCAGTGACCATCACGTTGAAGTTCCTTTTGTGTGCTGAGCAGGGAGGTTCACTTTGTTGACAGAATAAAACCCCTGATGCTGGACAGTGGATGTTCAAAGCAAAAGATTTCCATTTTCTATTTCATTGATAACTTGAATGTAGCTGAACCTTTTTGATACAAAACATTCCAACGTAATTATTAAATACACCATCGTAACAAAAGAACACGACCAAGAAGCCTAGTAACTCGTGTTGTCTATTGCATAACTTGACAAATTGATAATTTACAGAAATATATGGCAAAATGTAGAGCCAAAAGACAACAAAAATCAAGGATGATGCTGCACAGTTGAATCACGGGGTGGGTCTCTATTCTTAATTCAAGTACGCTCCTTGGAATCAAAAAGTCTCCCAGTCTTCACAGTAGTAATCTCAAAACTTTCTAATGGGTACAGCCCGTCATCAAGTGACTGTTGCTTCGTCTTCATCTTCAATATCTTGAGCCCATGCTAAATCTGTAATATCAATGTCTCGATTAGAATTGACTTCTAAGGAGTGAAATTCTAAAGCCAATTCAAGACTTTTTTGTACGGGCACGATTCCCTATGGAATTAATTTTTCATGTCACTTGCTTCAAGCCATCAACAAAAATGCCACCAGATTGCAGCAACAGAGACATACCTTTCAGCACAGTTTCAACTGCTGCATTTGGGACTAAAAGTCCAACAATACGCTGGTTATCTGTAGTAGTTTCTATGCACACAACGCGAAGCCGCTTGTGACTTTGGCGGGCCTGAAGAAATGAATCATCACAAGTTATGACCAACTGAAAGTACAGCATGTTACATGTAAAGACTCTTGTAAGGGTTTTAAAAAAATAAAAATAAAAGAGAGTATTATGTTCAAGGTAGGTAACAGAAAAAGATTAAAACAGTAAAACACCCATCCTAGAGGACCTAGGCTACCCAACAAGATATTTCCATGACAGAGTAAAAAAAAAACTAGTTATAGTTGTACCTAAGATCTAATCTTCAACCATCATGGTACAAAACATACAAATCTATAAGCCAGGTACTAATCACAAATCTACAGCGCATTTCAGTCTTTATTAAGGAAGAACAAAAATCTCAAGCGTTTTAACTACCTAACTTTCTGCTAAACAACCAGTGCATCATGTATGATTTACATGATAAAAAGAAATAACACGCAAATGGCATTGTTACCTAAAAATATAACACATCAAGCAATTTGATGACATCAACGTCATACAGTACATAATCAATTAGGGAAAAAAAGAATTTAAAAGAGTACAAAGGTACCAAATCACCTGCTTTGAAAGGGCCTTTTCAATAGTGCCCCAAATAGGAAGTATGAGCCCCCCAAGAACGTTTACTTCTTGTATTCTTCTGCCAACAGTACAAAAGTTGCCATGCTTGCAATTGGGACCATGCATGCACTGCAGCCAAGATATGTAAGTGATGGTAATGATTAAAATATTTTGTGGCGAGACAAGATAAGCATTGTCAATTGTCAATTTAACCCAGATAAATGCACATCCTTGCATTAAGGGTGCAAGATAAGCCAATACCAATATCATTAAAAGAGCAAAAAAAAAAAAATATAGCCCAAGTAATCAGGGTTTGCAAATAAGTTATAAATCATAGCCAACAGTATACTAAAAAACATAGAATGAAGAAGGATCCTCACCTGTTTGGACGAAGCTTTATATTCACCTTCCCAACCAGTACGAGCTTTCTCTAGTGATGATGTCTTTCTGTATTTATCTTTTAGCTCTGCCAGTGGCATTTCCCTGGTTAACGAAAGAGGTCAACCTACAACTTTTAAGCAAAACTTTAAAAACAAAACTCAATAAAGCCTGATAATACCTTGGCGACTCCCCAACAGCAGGACGGACTATCTTATACATTCCAGAAGTGGAACTGAAATGCAATATATTGCAGATAGTTAAAGAAATCAATTGGGGGTTTTAAAAGGACCAAAACCAAACAAATTAGTGGTAAAATTCAAATAGAGAAAACTTGGCATTTTGACAAAGCTGAATTGTGGACCTAACTCCATAAGAAAAGGAGTCAGGGACTGACATCAGGACTTAAGAGAATCATATGATGGCTCAGTTGCCGTGATTTATGGTTGCAGGAAGAATATAAAATTTGATATCAAACGGCCAAAAACTATAGTGAAGTACCTTTCAAATGCAAAAATGAAGTGACGCTTCCCCATCCACTCCCTCTTAGACTCATAGAATCCATCAATTGCTGATCCCGGTCCATCCCTTTTTTTCTCTTCAAGCATGGTTCTTGCAGACTACCAAATTATAATTTAAAAAAGAAAAGATAATTGGGGTAAGCTGATGAAGTAAAATATTGTAATCAGCCAGTCAATTAAACTAAAAGTACCTCCCATGCAATCCCTCGATCCAAAGTGAAGGTAAAAAGCTCCGTTGATGCCCCAGACATTTGATCAACATGAACAGTCTGTTCAGTAACAGGAAGTTAATATAACTAGGAATGTACAAGCAACTATCGATTTAGCAAATCGGCTGACCTTTGGGGTTCCTTGTAGTTTTACGACATTAGCTTTAATTTCAACAATCCCAGAGTCCAGATTCCCTTCGTCCCGTGCAATCTTAACAAGAAGATCCATAATGTTTACAAATAGTTCAAAAAGCCTGCACTTTGAAGGGCAATTTTCAGCATTGTGTAAGCCCAGTCTAACATCAATAAGAATATCAACCTCAAATTACCAAGTTACAGACCTATTTTGAATATCCGGAGGTAGTCCTAAAATTCGATTGAGAAACCGCCCAACATCATGCATGTCTGAATCAATGATGAGGCCACCACTCTTTCCATTACCTATACCAGATTCAGAAATCAACGAAACTATCCAGCAAAATAATCCAAGTAAATATTGATGAGTTGAGCGAATTAAACATGCTACAGAGAATCAAGTCAATAAATGATTTACTTGAGATACATATATTTGGCTTAAAATCAGTATTTAAAATTTTAAAATTCTACAGAAACGTGGCAAGACTGTTGCCAAAATTACCAGGAATAGTGTCTCTAATTATTCCTACTGACAAGAGAACAGCTCTGGCCTTCTCTGTGAAATCTTCAATGGATTTGGGGTTATCAATTGAACATCCAGGAGGTACAACTGGAAAATGATCCTGAAAAATGGAAATCTAGTTATTTCCAAAAGAAATAGATTTCTACATTTAGATTACAGGTCCAAAATAAATCCAACCTGCTCCAAAATTCCTCTATACATTAGAAATATTGCCCTCTTTCCATAAGCACTATCATAGTTAAAGGCACTCAAGGATGGCCCTGCCCTGAAAATTCATCCAAGCAAGCAAAAAGAGAGGACAAAAATCATTCTTTAGAAAATTTTAATGCCATGTCATTTTTATTCTAACTCTAACCAAAATCCATAAACAAAGCCAAAATCACCTGCGGTCTCCCTGTGTTAAGGCCCCAAGAGATTCCAATCTCTTGGCTACAATAGATGCAAACCGGCGCTCTCCTCCAAGACATGTAATGAGTAGCCTGCCAAACATAAGGGATAATGGATAAATGTAATGTTTAATCTTCAAGTCTTGGACAGTTAATGACTTTTAAATACGATAAATACTTGCTACATGATATTTATGTCGGTAATACAGCCAACTAATGCATGATATATATATTTTTTAAAAGGTCAACATATTAAACACATAACCTCTATATATGCGCATTTTTCATGGGAAAGGAAAGGACTAGCTTTACAGTTTTTTTCTTTTTGCTTTTTTGCTACTGAACGTAACAGAAACTTTACTTGAATAAATCATTCAGTTATAAATTCAGAAATCTAATTCTAAATCACCTCATCGAAGTAAGAAACCAATATGATCCAATAAAAAGCATCTTCGAAATCAAATCCCAAGTCTACACCTTAGGTCACATCTTTCCCCTAGCCATAAAGTCCAAATAAAGCTCATAACTAATTCTTATAATAGCAACTTATATATATAGAGACGACAAAAGTTATTTAGGGACATGTCCAGGACATCAGTTACATGCCAACTACTAGTAATGAAGAACATTATTAAATTATAGACTTCCATCAAACTTTGTGGATGCTTACATATCTGGCTTTTTTGGCATTCAAGTAAGATTGGTATTTAGTATATGGAAATTACACATTGCTCAAACCTAGCTCCCTTTCTTCCTAGTCTTCTTCCTCATTCCTTAACTTTCTTCTTTCCCTTCCAATGTCCAACAAATCCATCACGATCTCTTGCCTGACTCTGTTTAGTGTGTGCCTTTCCAACCGAAAACATGCTAACTTAATCCAAAATCCAATTGATATCAAATTTGCTACCCATTTCTAAGAAAATAGTAGCTCCATAAAGAAGAAGTAAAATATGTGCAGAATAGCAAAGCTATCATTTGAAAACCATCATGAAATCAAGTCAAACAATAGAGTATCTTAATATCCACCTGTATTCAGGAGCAGAAGCTTGATTTGACCGATGAGTTCTTCCAAATTGTTGAATTGCTCTGTCGGCACTCCAAGGTAGCTCTAGAGTTAAATGAACCCTTCTTTTCTACAAGGAAAATTAAACACGTGGAAAATAAAAAAAGCCCACAATGTTGAATAAGTGCATATCAGAATGTTTAATAATTGCTACCTTCTATATAGATAAGCAACAAAAAATATATAAATAAAAGTCCCCAAAAGAATCAGTTGTACCTGATTTGCAGCTCTTCTATCTGCTTGCAAAGAGACACCAGCAGATCCAGCTTCAGAAATTATAGCAATCAACTTTTTACCCTCCATGAAAAGCTGCTTCTCATGCATGTTAACCATCTCCATAGTAACATCCTTGCTTTATTTTGGGGGGGGTGGTTGAACATTTTAGATATCTGAATAACTATTCAACACAAGTAAAAAAGATATTCATTGTAACTCACGTATTCCGTGCCAGATAAGATACACCTTTGCCATCAGAGGCCCTTACAAGCATGCCTCGCCTACCTGTCATCTCTGCCACTTTCTCAGGGCCTCCAAGCTGTATTGGCAAATACATTCATATGGTTAGTAAAGTAAAGCAAGCAGCTCTTATCATTAAAAAAATCGACTTTCAGCAATGAAGATGATCTGGATAAATAGCATATGACCAAAAAATCCAGATAAATGATGAGGTTGGAAAGTAATTGTTTCAAAACTACAGCAACCACCATGACAGTGACAAACTCACAGCATGATTATAGAAAAGGTGGCTCTATGTATCTGTATTATTCGCTGTCACAAAATTCAGAAACAAATTACATAAGTTATCCTGAAATTTTTACCTGTGTTTCACTTTAATCCCATAGAAAACTGAAACAATCATCTACACAAACCATCAGTTGCAGTAGTTATAACAAACAATTCTTGATTAAAACCAGTGTCATTGTTAACGCTTCCTTTGTGAAAAGAAGACGTGAATTACTAAAGAAAGAATAGACATCATTAAACATGTATCAAAAACAATTCACTTAAGCATAAAGTATACTGCCAAAATACAGGGACAACTAAATTCAAGGCACCTAAAAATTAATGACATCAATGTATCCATTCTGTCTAAATTTCTCAAGAACACTCATAAAGAAAGAACCATGATAATAGAGAAATACCGAGCAACACAACATTCATGGGCATAATATAATGTACGCCACACAGAAATCAAAGATAGGCCAACATAGATGCAAAAGATACTTAAAACTGCTCTTTTTGTGACGCAAATTTCACCAAAATAAAAGGAGAAGAAAAGCCAAAGGTATACATGAAGTCAAATCACTTATATGGATCCGTAATTTAAAAAAAATAAAAAGATACAATGAAAAATAGAATATCCCTGTATGATGCTTACTAGCAACTTTTAATTAATGATACTAGGAAGGAAGAATGCAAGAGGGTGCTACCTGATCAATTATATCGTCAAGAGGATTATGTGGGAGATCCATTGTACGAATTTTTTCCAATAAATTTAATTTACGTTCTGAAGCTGCTTCATACCTTAACACCAGAATTATAAACCCCATATTAAATTCCTTAGACAAATACATAATAACAAGCACTCTACTACCTATTTCTTAAAAAAAGGGGTACTAAAGACACCTTAAACAGAAACAACACAGGCAACAAGAAAACGTTATCAATATGAAGAACAAAAAGAAACCTCTTTGTAAGTTCAGCCAGAGAAGCAAGTCTTGCTTGAAGACTCTCCTCTGTTTTCTCTTCGCATGAAGAACATGACCAATCAACTGACACTAGATCTGTCATGGGGGGGTCAAGACATGTAGGATGGACAAGTTGACCACAGCATGAACACTGGAGCAACTTCTTCCCTCCCTACACCAACAAACGCGATGAATCACAACAATGGCAGGACCGAAACAACTCAACTGAATGAATTACCTCTTCAGTATTGCAAATCACACATATTTGAAACTCATCATCCGACTCGGAAGATTCTAGAGAAGATTCTAGGGCAGAATCAGCTGCATTGATCAAATCAAAACATCTTCAGAGCATGTATTAAGAAAATAAAATTGCTTTCAAAGTATATATGATATTAATATATCTGCTTATCAAAAGCCATGATTTCTATGAAAAAATCTCACATATTTGAAACTCATCATCTGACTCAGAAGATTCTAGAGAAGAATCAGCTGCATTGATCAAATGAAAACATCTTCAGGACATTGTATACAAAGATAAAGGTTAAGAAAATAAAGTGACTTTCCAACTATATATGATATTAATATATCTGCATATCAAAAGCCATGATTGCTATGAAAAAATAAAAAATAAAATGTTTCAAGAAAAAGCACCAATTTCAACAACCCACTTTCAGAATCTTCATCACTATCAGGTTTCCACTTTGCAACTTTTTGTACTCTCCCTTTCATTGAGACACCAGGTGTTGCTGAGTGTCTCTTCCTTCCAAGTTCCATCACACTCTTGTCTCCTGTAACAAACCAAGATAGTAAATACAACTGCAGCTGGGAAATAAATGAGATTTTGGTACAGAAATAATAATAATAAACAGGCACACCTGGGGGAGGTTCAGGCTTTTCAGGCATAGGATAATTCTCTTCCACAAATTTTAGCAACAGTTCTCGAGGTCCAGAAATAAAATCATCAAGATCTAGACCCTACATATACAAGGAATTCGAGTAAATAATTCCATATCATATGCATAAATTAGATACACAAAAATAAGTGTACCCACATATTTTGTAACAGCTTCTTCAGTCCGTGCCTCTCCAGTGCTCTGAAGACCAATAACCACACATTTATCTTCCATCAATGCTTCTTTTGCAAGCCTTACAGCAGCAGGCACCTTAGCTGACATACACATGTGCCTAAAGAATCTCTACAAAAAGAAATGAGGCATAAATAACCATCAAAAGGTGAGAATATTTTTAAAAACAGATTTAAGCTATGAAAATAAAGATTTAAGTCACAACACAACAATCTAAGCTATGGAAATAAATACCTGATGACTTGCCCAATATAATCGCCATAATTGACCAGAAGTAGATTTTTCATTAGAAAGATAGCCAGTAGCTGAAATCAGTTCAATTCGCAATGTTGCCCAAAATTTTGCTGCCTCTGTGAACATTTCCTACAAAAAAATGCAAGCAGAAACTCAAATATGACTCTAGTAAAACACTATAATGTCATTGGATTAAATCACTCATCATTAAGTTGTACTTTTAAAGGAAATCAAACATATTGCTTGCTTCACCTCTATCAACCATTACAAATAATAATTTCTAGAAAATGTATGAAAAGGAAATAGCTACTCCAATAGATAAATCGTTTTGTGTTATTTATTTATTTTTATGCAATAGACAAGCCATCGTTTAGCAACATTTGCATTACAGGCAATCTCTACACAAGGAAATATCCAACATTCCAACCCTTATTAGTTCTAAGAGAGTTCTATCTTCTCCTATTGTTTAAGCCTCCATGAGTGACATTTTATCACTCCTAACATCATACCAGTGCACAGATCCAACTGGTCCTAATTCCAAACTCAATTCTAGAAAATAAGCTTATAGAAAATATATAGATCATGTTTATTTGACACTTGACAGTAATCAAATGGAGTTTTGAATACTTTTTGTTTGGTTTGACTACTAACACGGAAATGAAAGGAATCAATTAAATCAAGAGAAAGAAAATTCTTTACGTCCCATCTGAATGGTTTAATGTGGAATGGTATATTTTCTTTGTTATTTTTATTACTTTTTTTCTTGCCTATTTTTCTTCATTTGGATGAAGTTTCCCTTCCAATTTTACCTAAAATTTGAAATAATAAATTTTTTTTTCAATTTTATCATCATTTTGATTCCATGGTTTAAACCATACATATTGTTGGTAATAATATTTCCATTAATTCTTAAACATATGTTGTAAATCTTTTGTTCTGCATTATGCATTGAGAATACTATACTTCAGTTTTAGAAGGGTGAAAGTTACCAAAAAAATAGTAATTTTACGTTACATACAAGTACACAAACATTGGTTGAAACCTCTCCATATTATACGGGGAACATCCAATTCTCTCTCCCAATAGAAGAAGCAAACCAAACAGGTTCCTTCTAACATATGCAGTAGGGGTGGCAATTGAGACGTTTTAATTGCGTCACATGTTTCTAATTCTATGAGAACTTTAAATAATTTTTTTGTCAAGTAATTTATTTACAATAGTATGGAAAACAAAGATATTTTTACTAGCACAAACAGAAACAATTAACTATCAGTTCTAACAAGAAAATTTTCGGTGTCTTAGTAAAAAAAAATCCTTTTCTGGTTGTGTTATGGATTGTACCACATATTGGCACCCTGATATGCAGTGATGAAATTCTATATTCCAATGTACCAAGATATCTTACGTTTGTAAATTATTCTCAACCAAAACTTTTATTGACTCATGTTTAGCCATAAACTTGTTTTCTTTCCTTTTGGCAATATCCAATTGATAAATTGATAATACATAAAAATGCATATCTAAAATATGTAAATTAATTAATATTTATCAATATAAATTCAATAAATATTGATTTATATTAATTATGATTATTTTATGCTTGTAGGATAAACAAAATCAGTAAAAGTATATTAAAGAAATCAAAATTTGTATTTCGCAACATATTTTCACAAGATTTTATAAACAAGGTGCTAAGTTTGTATTATAACTTTTGGTTCTGATATCCATATAAGATGATTCAAGTTTATATGGAAAGCTAAGAAATTCATCTACAATTTCAGATTTCACAAATAATATCTAAATCAGACTATTTCAAGTCCAAAAATAAGCTTAAATCCGAAATATACAATATTTGAACGTCTATTAGTATTTCTGATATATCTGTTTGTATAAAAATTTATTAGATAATTCTTTATCCTCTGAAAATATAAGAGATTTATTTATAATTATTATTTTAAAAATATTTTTCAAGTCAATTATTTTTAAGGAGAAAAAAGCTTGATATTATCAGGATTTAGAACATCTTCATACTCCAACACTATAAATAGATGAGGCATTCAACACTTTGAAGCATCTAAAAATCGAAAAAAAACTTACTTTCTTCTCTCATTTTCTCTCTCTATAATTTATAGAATGATTTGTAAACTAGACTAAAGCTAGAGCAAGGCTAGAGAAGAACTTAATTGTGTAGTTTTTCTATTTTCTTCTTTAACTCTTATAAGTATTTTCTAGATTATAATTTTGATTTGAGAAATTATTTTGTTCATCTTTTGTTATATTCAATATATTATATTCTTTCAGTTTCATATAAATTCAATTATGCTTTTTTTATATACAATTCTTAATTTATAATTATTATATTTATTTTATAAGTTGAATTTTTACTGCGATATTGTCATTTTGATATATTGTCAATCTTAAAAAACTTAAAACAATAAATCTTGCTTGTCTTTAATAAAAATATTTTCTCAAAATAAATACATCAGTTCTTATCATTAATCTTCAACTTTTTATCTTCCAATTCTTTGTTTAAAATGTGAAGCAAATAATTGAGTAAAAAATAATAATCAAAGTTAGTAATATTAAAACGAAACAATTAAGTGAATCTTGAAGCCTTGTTATTTAATATTGATTTTCTTTTCTTTCAAAATTCCTATCTTTAATTATTATTATTTTTCTTTATTTCTCAATTATCATTTATTATTTATTATTCTATGATAAGCTTTATGTTAATTTTGCTTCCATATGAAATTGACACCTAAAGCTAACTACAACAATCACTTGGCTAAGGGTAATAATTTTAAACGTGATCAAAATTCCATATAACATAACTTACTATCAACAAGCAATAGACCACCATTGACACTACTTTTTTTGGCATTACTAACTTCTAGATAAATACATCTTGAAATATTTACCAAAATAATAGCTTCTAGACAAAACCAAATACAACCCATAATAGCATCAGCATTTTTCAATGGGACATTTGTGGAATTTGTCCAACTTAACAAGACATAAAGCATACAATATACATACCAGCATTTTAGCTTCTAATGGCACTTCAACGACTTCAAATTCAGCCCCTTTGTAACTGAGTGTCCGACACACATACATCCCCCTAAAATATGAAACAACATTAGTAGCAAAAAAAAATACAAAAATCCTACTGTATCTCTCCTACAAATAAAATTGCTAGTGACCTTGCTTTCATGTCCATTGCAACAAGTTCCATTGCTCCAACACTCCCTTTCTCAATAGAAACTGCAGACAATTTCAGCATTAATTTATATGTGAAAACATTGGCATACTTATTCATTCACATAACAGAACTAACAAGTAAAGTACCACTCCTAGCAAAAGAGTAAAGTGCAAACATCATACAGTATAACAAACGAAATAACAATACTACACCTAATTGTGACAATTCTAGCAATCTGCCACTTTTAGCAATCAATGTCTTGCATAAGAAAGGGCCTAATGAACCCTTAAACAGAACTTGCACCTAGAAAATCACGAAAATCGAGAAACGATGTTCCAACACCCCAAAGACCCAGACGGATCATGTAGGCCATATTGCGTGGTTCAGATGCCCCAGTTGCAGAGCAATATACAATACGAGCTTCAGGAAGGCGACTCTGTATGATAAAAATGTTACATATTAAAATAATGCAATAAAACTGTCTTTTTTTCTTCCACCAAAGTCATGAAGTTTATGTTATAGCTATTTACAGAAGTAGAAAAACTAAATAAGTATAACTTTAGCAAAATTCTATCTTCACAAATCAATCTTGAGAAAAACCTGAATGTCAAATACTGCTTCACCGATTCGTGTTGGCCGACTTCCAGATTCAGGTACCAGGTTTTTAGCTTTGTGGCACTACAATGAAGTCATGTGACCCTTAGCAATGAAAGTTAGAAGAATGTATGGAAATCCTACATTAACTTTACCATCAGTGAAAAATAAGTACTCCGGAAGTTTACAGAAAAACAAACTAACAAAAATGCATTACCTCATCAAATATGATAAGACCATCATACCCTGGTCCAAACCACTGCACAAGCTGCTGCAGACGAGAACGGCCTTTCTCAGAGAACGCAATGAGGCTGCTGTATGTCAAAAAGACCACCCCATCCCTGACGCCAACAGACTTTGAATCAAGCTTAGAATATGGCAACTTGTTCAAGGGATGAACTGCAAATTAAAATAAATACACGCCAAACAAGGAAAAAGAACAGGTGTTATATTGGGCTCCATTTTTTATCCTCGGTAGAAAAGCACCATCACATAATATGGAAGAACCTTCATATGTTTCACCTTGTTGGTCATCCCAAGAACAAATTTTAGTCATTGTTTTTATATTGCCAAAAAAAATTAAGAAAAAACAAGTTTTTCAACGAACAAAACAATTTATAGCAAAAAGAGGAAAGCAGTAGAGTTTTCAAAGTTGAAAAATTTTGCCAAGTTAAATCCACACAAATGCAAGGCAATTAAATGACTGAAGACGAGAATCGGACTGAAAAAATCCCCGAGGAAAGTCAGGACTCACATATTTATCAATCATGATACCATCATTGAAGGAATCATTTACAAATTTCATGCCAATATACTCCAACAAGTATCACTAATCTAAACATGATAACCAATTTTGTTTACCTAGACTATACGTCTGAGCATTTAAAATACCAAATATATACCTCGAATATACGTTGCACCAACATCATCCAAGTCTCTTCTAGCATCAAACTTCAAGTCTGAACCAACAGAAATCCACCTGTGTAAGGTCATTTAAAACACAACAAAAGCATTCAATATATGAGCTGAAAAACATAACAAATCCAACCTGGAAGTATACTTTATAAGTTTGAGAGAAAGTGCTGCAGTTAGATAGTTAGCATACATTTTAAATAAATAAATAAAAAACAAAGTAAAAGCAACTACATTAAAAAAAATGCAAGTCAACAGCATGCCAACGAAGATAAAAGACTTAAGACCTACAATGCTCTACTCCTTCCGTGTTGCCAATTCTCCCATATTAATCCCGCAATTGTTCGGCCTTTACCTACACCAGCACCATCTCCAATAAAAAAGCCTGCCCTTGCACCACTTGGAAGGTGCTGAAGGTGCCTCTGTTAAAAAACCAAAACCAACTTGTTATGCATGAACAACGAAACATTTAAAAACAATAATAATGATAAACACAAATCCATTGTTGGCAGAAACCTGACAAGCGTAGACCAACGTCTCAATCTGCAAACATGATAAAGCCTTGGAGCATTCTAGCTCGTCCTTGATTTTTAGTTCATAAGTGGGCTCAGGTGGCTGTACAGCAGACAAGGAGGATGTCTCCACCACAGGATCTGGGTGAGAAGGTCCAATAGATAGTTTTGGTGGCCGCTGTATTTTGTAACCACAAAAATTTCAAAGAAGTAGAAGAAAAACGTAGAACTCTGAAAGCTTAAAAAACAAGACACTCACATAATCTGTAAAGGTTTCGCCCATTGTTCCTCCTCCATCTTCTTCTTGCTCCACTTCAATTGCTACCTAATACAATAAAATACAAGGCTGACATCAAAAATTAGATGCAAGACATACAACTAAATAAATAGCACTTCATAAAACTAATGAATATAAAAGTAGGGACAT
Source organism: Hippophae tibetana (assembly GCA_037013495.1). Lineage (NCBI taxonomy): Eukaryota > Viridiplantae > Streptophyta > Magnoliopsida > Rosales > Elaeagnaceae > Hippophae > Hippophae tibetana. Next base: position 140,437,267 of record CM072801.1, on the reverse strand, counting down.
CTACAACATCAACTCAGGCATGAAAAATATCTCACAGCTCTAAAATGTGTGTGCCGAATCCAAGTTTTTCCGTTTCCCTATAAAAAGTTCTTTGCTAGAATCATTTTAAACAAGAGGAAGCTCTGTGATGTACGCCTTTAATTAATTATACTTCACCATTTTTCTTATTTTGAATTTCTAAAGAATCGTTCAAAAAGAAAGTAGAAGCTACATTCTTTTTCATATTTATATACACACACATACAGATCTGCAACGGTAACTACAAAGGATGAAGAATGGAACCCTTTTTAGTCCAAAAAAAACATCCAATCACGGTTTCAATCTCCTATAACCTTATATGCAGAAATGTGATTCTTTGCATGCAAACTTTTCAAACATAACCATGATAACTTCCATTACCCGTCTATTTTCTTAAACAAACGCCTTAAGTACAATTGCGCCATATAAAAGGGTCCAGGCTCCAAAATAGCAAAAAACAAGTTATGCGACTATGCGATCAAGAAAAATATTCTAAGGAAACTATCCAAGATAGTCCACAAACCCTACAACCTACGAAGGAAAAAGATTCCTCCAAACTGCGAGACAAAGCTGAAAGCAAAAATCCTGATACCATGAATCACGGCTCCGACTCCCACTTAGCCTCACCTAAAGAGAAATCTTGATACCATATACTTAGCCACCTATGACTAATGACAAACACAGAACGCAACTACCCGAGTCCAAAAATTCAACATACTTCCTACCCATTTTCACAAACTCCCAGTAAACAAAAAATTCCAAAAGAAAGTGAAGCAAAACCTCATTGACGTCCTCGGGCAGAGGCAGAGACGGAAGCGGAAGCGGAAGCGGAAGCTGGGGAGGCCGAGGAGAGGATATATGCTGCTTGAGCATGGAGACATCAACAGCCAAATCAACACCACATTGAGGACAACCGAACCTAGCAAGACCATGGGGCACATTGAGGAATGATTTACAGTTGCCACAAGGAAGCTGAATCTTCGTGGGATCAATGCAGTGGAAAGCGACGTGATGAGGCAGTGGCGGCAAAGGAGATGAGGGTTTCGGGATGACTTTAGTCATCAGCTCCGGTGGCAACATCTGAACCAATTTGCAAGAAGGGCAAGCAAACTCCGTTACACCGAAAGTCACCGTCAATATCACACTGCATCCGCTACAACGCACCTGCATTACGGAAGTGTCTCCGCCGACACATTTTACAGCCAGGTGGAGTGACGATGGTGGAGGAATCGAAGGCTCAGGTTGATGCTGCTGTTGGGTCATAGTAACCGTGAATGAGAAGAAACAAAGTGTTGAGGTTTGACAGAGGGGTTGTGGAGTTAAGGGTTGGATTTGGGAGGTTATGGGACGCGACAATTCAGAGTGTTTGAGGTTGAGTTCCCTCTCTTCTGTTCATTCTTTAAATATCTTTTAGTTCTTTTCCTTTTGTACTTTTTGCTTTTTGGTTTGGAAGACTAAATTCGTCTCCAAGCTGCGACTTCTGTAGCTCTCTGTATTGTACTTGGAAAACCAAAAGGCTTTTTTATGACGTATGTTTTCCCAAAATAAAATTGGTAAAAATTATGGAAATAGATCCTTTAATTATTTTTATTTTTATATTGATCTTTATTAATTAATAATTATTTTTTATAATAAAAAATTTATTTAATAACATAGAATGACGAGGATCATTATTTGATATATTTTTAAATATCGAAATTTAAAGAAAAATAAACTTCAATAAAGAATCTAAAACAAAAAATGTGAGGTTGTTTTAAGTTTTTGCTATTTTTTTAAAAATTAGATGAATTTAAATTTTTGGTTTAACATTTATTTAATACTCTAAATATTGATATACTTACATTAATATTAATAATAAATTATTATCATAATTTTATATTTTGATTTAAAGTAATTCTTACTAATAATTAGCTTATAATACAATTAAATTATGTTTTTTTCTCATCAGTACTTTAAGAATGTGACTTTAAACTCTATTAATATATACGTGTGGATGTATTGATATGAAAATGTTATTATAAAAATTTAAAATAATTTTTATATTTAAAAAAATAGTTATTTAATTTTGAAATTAAATTATTATTATTTTTATTTTTTTATTACAATTGAAATTATACCATATAAAATATATTATTTATTCTATTTTTCAATAGGAGCTCTTCATTTGTTATTCTATTTATTTGACACTCATTTTGTTGGATGATTTTGTTATATCTATTATGGATTGGAGGAAAAAAAAGGATTTTTATCTATAATTTGTCCTTCATGTAAAAAAAGAGAAAATCATATTTAAAACTTTTATTCTATTTGATGATTTATTTAAGAGTAAAAACAATATTTAAGTTTTATTCTATTTTTACAGCACACACAGAAATTTTTTACATTTTTTTAGGGTTTGATATTAAAGAGGTACCATATTTAAAAATTATTTTTAACTCAAAGAGTTTTATTTTAATTTTTTTTTATTAAATGGTTATAAAATTAATAATTTTAAATATTATATGAATTTAATTTAAAAAATTCAATAGATACATCACAAGTGACTTAAAAATGGGGCATTTTTGTACTTTTATATGAAGTTAAAACCATCTCATGTAAGAGATATTTTTAAGTTAAATTTATATATAGTTTAAAATTGTTAATTTTAAAATTATTTAATGAATATACACATTAAATTAAAAAAAATAAAAAATACATATTTTTAAATATAGGCACCTATGTACCACCAAAAAAATTTTTTACATCATATAAACTATTTTTTATTTCTATTACTCTCTAAACTGTATTTTTTTCATTTCACATTTTCTATTCTTTAAACATAATTCTATTACGTTTGGAGTTGCCCGATGGTAGGTAATGCTATTTATTTTGGTTTTTTATTTGATATTTTTTAAAAACATAACTCTTTAAAAGTAACTTTTTTATGAAGTGATGTTTTGTCACAATTGAATTCAAAAAAGAGAAATACAAATTTTGACAAGATTAGAGTTGATTGATTGGACAATATGTAATTTCTCACAATTTTTGAAATTTTTACATCTTGAACCTAAAAAATAATCTAAAACCTACAATATTATCGCGCTAGGGTACACATTAAGTCTTATTTTATATACCAAAGGGATGGTATGTTACCTCACATTATGTAACAAATTAGGAGTCATAAGACAAAAAAACTACATCAAATATAAAAAGTTAAAATAAAAAATAGGAGAACCAAAATCAAGGAATGGAGTAGGTAATACACTCCTATGAATTTCATCCCACAATAATAGCTATAAAGTAAAAAACCTTAGGATTGAGCTTGTAAAAAACATATCAAGTAAAAATAATTTAAAACATAGGATAAATAAAAAAATTAATTTAAATAACTATAATGTTTTTAAAATATAAAATTTAAAAAACACGTATACGATGACCAATATTTTAAACGTTTTCAAACACGTAAGTTTTCATTTACAAAAAGTAAAATTTTGCTTTTAAATTTAATGTCTTTATTGTTGTATATATAGTCGTACTTATATATGATATATGTATAAATGTTAGATGTATAAAATATTTTTTTATATTTTGTTCATTTCTATATGTGTCCTTTATATATAGAAGATGATTTTTTTTAATAAACTATAATGTGATAATTTTTTACATTATTCCTAGATTGCATAAATTTGTGAACTTGTTTGTTATTAGCTTTAGCTCTTTTATTTTAGCTCTTTTATATGTAGAATTATTTTCTACTCAACAAGGTTCTTATGACTTGAGTTTGATGCATTTATAAATTTTAACATATTTTATTTTAGGTTCTTGATTAAGATGGAGAAGTTGTGTCGTTTTAATCAATTTTCCAATTAATTTATGTTTGATTTTTGTCTTCCATGTTAGTACTTGTGCGGGCAAAAAACGGAACACATGTGAATTTCTTCTCAAGTTGTTTCATAGGTCACTTCCATTTTACATAAACCTGTTACAATAGTTATTTATTTTTAAGTACTTATTAACAGCTTCTTAACCAACTGACAATTTGTAAATTCAATGAGTCTTTGTTTTGTAACAATCTATTTTAATTAAAGTACTTATGGACAAAGAAAAAAACATCCCTTAATCGTGTAAAACTTTAGTTTGCTCAAATTATATAAAATATGTAGGTAGGAATGTGTGTGGATTGATGAAGATATTTTATTATTTCGTAACAATTTCATATGTATTTGAATAATAATTGTTGATTATGAGTCGGTAGCATTTTCTTTATAGTTTAATTACGTTTTTATTTTTTCAAAAATATATTTAGTTTTAAAAAATTAGATCTTAACATGATTATTACTCGGTTATATTATTTAGATATTGACATTAATTTTTATTTATAATTATTTAATATATTATAAGGATTATAGGTGTTAGTTATTTTCGTATGCAATCGTATACAAAGTATTTGCATATAACCTTGTTTTCAAGCTCACTGTCAAGTTTATCAAGTAAAGTCGAACAAATATTAAAATTTTAAATAGTCGTATTTTAGGTATATTTATTATACGATTGCACTCAAGCATTTAATAACACATATTTATAAATCTAGATTTTTTTGTTGTTGCTAAAATATAGAATAAGATATATGCTAAATTTTTAGGCTTATTTATATCATAATTCTTTAGGCTTATTTATTTAGTTAATCTATCAAATATTTGTAGTTATGTTTGATTAATTAATAAGCCTAATTAGTTTATGATATTTTGATCATATGTTTTTATAGCTTCTTCTTTATTTTTGTTCTTAATTATTAGATCAAATAATTGTATTTTTCATATCATAATTATTTGATTTGATTATCAATCTTTAAATAAGCTATTTTATTGAACGTGTACTTGATATTTTTGCTCTAGAATTCGCTAATTGATTTGATTTAAGTGATAAATGTTTTGAATCATCTAATTAGGATAATTCATTATTAAATATGTTATATAACACATACGGGTACCTATGTTTTTATGTTAACTATTTTGTAGTTAATTCGGGAACGTATGTAATTGGCGGGAAGCTTATTGAAACATTGGTCTAGAAATCGTTCATGCTAATATTGGAAACTGTAAAAACAAAACAAGGGTTCATAAGTAAGGTACATTGGAGCAGTTTCATAGGGAATGTAGCATAAGACTGAGTTTGTACTTGAATATTTATTTTTCATAGTGGAAAGTTAAGTGGTCCCGTAGATTGGTGGTTTTTCTCTTAGGTCATAGTTGTGACCTAAGTTGTTTCCACCTAAAAATATCGTGTGTTATTGATAACTGTATTTTATATAGTTATTTTCACCTATTTTATTAATTAAAACTGCTATGTTCTTAATGTTTTTAGTTAATTTTAGTTTAATAAATTAATATTTATTGTTTTTTTTATATTTTAATAAAAATTAAATAATTTGTATCGAAAACGTACTTAATTGCAAATTTATATCCAAAAATATAATTTCAAATAAAAGAGTGTTTAATTGCAATTTGTAAAAGTCGAAAATATAATTTAAATTAAAATTGGGCTTAATTTTAAAGTTTAAACATTTAATTTAAATTACCAAAAGGGCTATATTGCAATTAAACAAAGTTTAAAATGTAATTTGAAATATATTTGTGGGTGAAAATACAATTAAATAAAAATAAGTTTTCTACGCAGGTGAAGAATTCCACGCGGCATCATCCATGGTTCAATGTGGACCGTCAGATCAACGCAGAAACGGTTAGGATGGGCGCGTGTTCTTCAAACCCGACCAAGGAGAGTGGGTGCAGAATTCCTGTCACGCGGCGCGGCGCCCGAGTGGGGCCCACTGGCCACGCAGACTGTCGTGCAAGGTGGGTCCCACATGTCGGCTGCGCAGAATTCCCCGAGGCGCATCGCTCACCATTGGATCCGTTGAACGGTCCAGATTGAAACACGTGGATCCAGTTGTCGCACACCGAGCCGCTACCCGACATGTTCCCGTGCGTTGCGCTGCATCGTTTCTCCATGAGCCCGACCTGCACGTCCAATGAAACGCCGCCACGTGTCTCTGAATTGCTCGCAGCCAATCACATGGCGACACGTGGCATGCGTATAAGAAAAAAAAATTAGAAACGCGCAGAATTGTTTTCACGCGTGATATTTTTTTTATTCCCTCCATTTATTTATGTCCCCCGCTAATATTAAAAAATATATATAATAATAAAAAAAAGGAATAATTGAATAGTGGGGGGATATATGTAACGGGAATTTTTTCATTTTGTACGCGTTTTGTGGTTTTCTTTTTTTTGGTTTTCGTTTTTTTTAGTTCTTTCTTTTTGCATAATTCTCTCCTTCTTCATCTTTGATTTTATTTTTGAGCAGAGAGTTTTCTCTCAAATTTGTGTAGGATTTTCGAGTTGTTCGACTTGTTTTGATTATTTCCTCTTAAGAAGTTCATTTTTCCCTCTCTGCGTGTCTCTTTTACACGTAGAAAATTTTATTTTGACATTTTTGTTGTGTATTATCTTAGGGAAATTACAGAGAAAGAGGTTGATGAAGAAGAAGGAAATTGAAGAAATTATTTTTCATTGAGGAATCGTGAAAGAGTTTCTCCTAACTCATTTTCTTTTAATTTTTGTTTCTCTGTAATGTTTTATTTTTGTGGTGTTGTAATTTTAATTTCTGCTATGAACTAATATATTTGTTCTAGGATTGCAGTGTTACGTAAATTATGAAACTTGAAGTAATTATTTTTGAATGATTTGTGGAACTGTTTTAAGTTGTTTATTTTACCTGCTTAAAATGTTTTTAATAATCGGAAGATTAATTAACTGATATGTGACATTTAAATAATCTTGAAAAAGGAATTTATGTGGGTTGCTCGGGATAAAATAACGCATATACATAAAGGATAGAAATATACTTTTATTGTATGTGTAACTTTTGAGAACTCAGAACTTAATAAATCTGATTGAAATTAATTCTCATAGGAATATAGTGAATCATTTTAACTGGATGTGTCTGTATGGAGCTTGAAAGAGATATATGGATAAATTAGGAGTTCTTGGTTAATAACTTAAAACATAAGAACATAAATCAAGAGAGAATAAAATATTCAAGTGAATTAATTTGGGTAAACTGCAATCCTAGAATTTTCATAAAAAATGTTAAAAAAAGAAACAAAAATATTGATTAAGTCAAACTGCATAAAATTATTGATTATTTGAATAAAATTAGGTTTAAATAATTTGAGTAATTAACAAGAGTTGGTAACATTTCTCTGTGGGAACGATAATTTATTTATCATATTATTACTTGAGACCGTGTATACTTGCACGTTTTTTGTGTGTTGTAAAACACACAACAATTATTCTTTTATCTTCACACTTTATTCTTACGCGTAATTATATGTTTGATCGCTTTATTTATATTATCAAATTATAAATTAATAAAAATTAAAAATAATATATTCATCCCTCTAAGTTAATTGGATTCATAATTTATAAATTTTAACATATATTGTTAAGTAAAATAAAATATATAAAAATAAGAATAAATATAATTTAATATAATTATTTCAAGTATTGTGTGTTTTATTATTAAAAGTATATTTTTATGTAATTATATATATAAATAATATTAATATATGTTCGATTTTAGTTAAACATAATTTCGATACTGTAATAACTATCATCGTATAACGTATAATCGATTATGGTCATTTTCGAAGAAAAAAACCGTTAAATTATTACAAGTAATCACAATATTAAATACCTACGGTTAAATGTCTATCCATATATGTAGTTTCATAAATTATGCATCTTAATATTTTCAAAACAATATTATTTGTATTTTAATGAAAATGTACTAGTTACATACACGTTATCTATTACGAGCATATCTCATGTAAAACTTTCTCTTGGTTCTATATTGAATACTATTATCTTTCTCTAATTTAATTTTATATTTAATAGCGTGTACATTTTAAAAGATGTTTCCTTCCATTTCACTTATTAAAATTATACGGCATAATTACAACCTTTTATAATAGTGAGTGAAATGTAAGGTTACACTATCGTATATCAAAAGATGGCTAACCTAATTCTTTTTAATTAAGCAGTATTTTTCAAACGAATGTATTCACGATTGATTCTTTGCTTTTCTCAATTGCAAGCCATCAACATATGTCGAATCTACGAAGCTTAATTAATAAGTTACCAGCTATTAAGTTTAGAAGTTTAGCTACGTAATAGAGATGTTGCTCTATTTGCGCATAAGGACGCAAATTAATGATTATGATAAATAATATACTCTTAGACTAGATTTAGATCAAGACTCGTATACATTTATAAATTCATAGGAAAACAAATACACCCTAATTATTATTATTGTTATTATTTAAAACAAGAAATATATGTACATTGTAAAGTACAAAAGGTGAGTATAATTATCTAAAATATCCATAAAATTTAGCACATTTTTATTTATATTCTTAAAGTTTACAAAAAATATTATAATGTTCTTAAACTTTATGGTTAATACCATTGTTATTCCTAAATTTAACGATATTAACTTTTTCATCTATATTATGTTAATACTCCTACGACTTTGATATCAAATTTGGGACTAGTTGTTTAATGTTAGTGATTAATTTCTATAGCTCTTGTATATTATTAATTAGAGATAATTTTTCTTATCATAATATTATATTATTTGTATCTTCATCTTCTTATTTAATATAATAAATTGATACAAGTAAATATTTAATCATTCAATATTCTTAATTAGTTTAAAAATTATAATTATTATACTTGAATTTAATAGATTCACCACAATCTTTTCTTTTGTTCGTCTCCTTTTGTTATACTGATTATGTCTCAACTTTGCTCAAACTTTAATATCCTCCTCGTAATGGTGAGTCTTTGCATCTATACATAAACATTATCCAATTTTGACTTACTAGAAAAGAGTAGTTGAATTCCATTTTATTCATAATATAATAATTATTACAACTTAAATGTCAACTAAAAACCTTGCAGGGATTCTTAACCGCTTATAATTACTTGGTACATAATTCTTGATCGACATTTATGGATAGAAGGGGTTGCAAGAAGCTGTGTACTCTAGTTTTTTCTATATTTCTTAAATGAAAATAAGGATTCATTTTATAGCATAAGAAATCCCTATTTATAGGATAGGAATTACTATTTTATTCTTACTTTAATAATTCATATGCTTTACTACTTGAAATATCATCCATTGTTTTTTCTTTGACATATGATATCAACTAAAGATGTGGGTCTACATCTTTATTTTTCTTAGTCATCTTTTATTGACCATTCTTCTTCTTTATTCTTCATTGTTATTTTCTATTGAGAGTCCATTAGATGACGTATATCTTTCTTCTCGATCTTTGATAGAATAAATGCATTTTTTTTATCTTTGGTGGCTTTTCTAGCATAGAAAAAAATACCTTTTTTATTTCTTGACCAATTTTTAGGTTATTGTTGTTAAAATTTATATCATATTTAGTGATTTTTTCACCATCTTCTTCTAAGAGAGTCATACAATATAAGGTGTGATGATGAATTTACTAGTTGAATAATTTATTTTAATCTTAGTAAAGTTATCAATTTTTTTGAGTTAATAGTAAATTTTGCTTAATTTGACTTCTTAATAGGTAGATTTTTTGTGTTAAATCATTTTCTAGAAGTGCCCTTGGTTTGAGAACTTCTTTGTTTGTGTTGGAAATCCTTAGCTTGATAAAGTTGTAGGAATTGATACATCCTTCCTCATTTCAGTCCTTAAGTGAACAAAACAATATGAGATAAATAGGCTTATCACATGCTTTTATCTTCTTTTTTGAAGTTCTTGATTATTTTTTTGAAATTTTTTGAGAAATAATTTAATTTACTTAAATTAATTCATAGATATATTTTCTATTAGTTTTGCATGAAAAGATTTGTAAAAAAATATTGGATAAGTTCCTTCCAAAATATTGAATTTACTTTCTGTAGGGAATTCCTTTTATGTAGTGTAGAACTTTACATCTTTTATGTGTTACTCTGTAGATTTTTTGGCCAAATTGTAAAGACTCAACCATTATGGTTTGCTTAGATTTCTTGATTGGTTCTTTTCATCTTCAATGACTAATGAAATTATGAGGGATATTTCCCTTAATAACACTAGATTTTTTATTATTTTCCCCATGCTTGTCATCCTGCTTAGTGTTATTGGTTGTTGTTATAGTGTTGCATAGTAATTTTTTACTATCTCTTATAGAGTTATTAGTTGTAGTACTTTATAATTGGTATAACTACCTCCAGTCTCTATTCTATTGATGAAGTTTTTATGAGTTATTCCATTAAAACCCATAATAGATTTACCAACTTCTACCTGGTTGTCATAAATTCCTAGTTTTAGGGCTATTATAGATCATACAAGTCTCTTTTTTTGCTTCATTAGCCCAATTAAGTTTTCTTATTCTAGAGATGTTACTTTGTTTTGAAATGTTAGATTCTTCCTTTTCATCTTGAATTCTTTCTTTACAAGTTTTATCTTCTTTAGATTGATTTTGATTAAGAATCCTTTTCAGAGTTTTTGGACTCTAAGAGTTGTTTTGAACAATCAAGTTCTTCATGTTTATTTTTTGTCTTCATAAAAGACTTTTCAAAGTATAATAACTTGAGTTGTTTCTATAGGATTTTTATCTTCTTTTCTTTTATCTTGATCTTAATATCAAAATGTTCTATTCTTGTAATTATTAGAAGTGTTAATTCTTTGGTAAGAGCATATGCTAAACTATTTTTATTTCTTAAAAGATGTTCGACATTAAAATTATAGTGATTGAACTACTATTGTCATCTTACCAATCTTCCTTGGTTATAATCACCTACTATATTAGTTATTCAAAAATAACCAAATTTTTTGTTACGAGTTCTAACAATGAATCTGAAACTTATGACATATATTGCAAAAAAATTAATAGCTTTTTTAAAAATTATATATTATTTTTCATTACATTACTGTGATAATTTAATTATGGACCATGGAAATATCTTGATGTATATCTATAAAGATATTTATCTTTATCATCTACTTTTTTTTTAAAACTACTCTCCAATATTCTTGTGAAGTATCTATTTCTACTATCATTTTTATCCTATGGTTCTAGATAGCATAAAGTTGATAAATTTTTTACACATGTTTTTATTTTATCCATATACAAAGTATCTTGTTCTGCTCATTTCTAGATATGGTTTTTTTCAATTTTTCTTGTAAATATTTTTGCATTTCTGTAAGTTTCTTGATATATGCTTCAACATATGTCAAATATCCTAGAAATTTTTGTAATTGATTCCTATTTTTTAATTCACTTGGAAACCTTTGAATGTTATTTAGTATATAGGGTTGTAGATTATGTTTTTTATCTTAAAATTATAACCCTAAATATTTAATTCTTTGTTGACCAAGTATTGTTTTCTTTTCAGAGAGTACAATATCTTCTTTCCTATATTCTTGTAAAATATTAATAATATCCAAATAATATTTTTTTAATTAACTACTGAAAATTAAAATATCATATATACAAATATAATAAATATTTTGTAACTTTTAAAGATGTTATCCATATATTTTTGAAAGATACATGAGACTTGTTTTAATCCAAATGGTATAATAGTCCATTGCAATTGTCTTTGGGGTAGGTAAATACTGTTAATTTTTTAGATTTTTTATTCGGTCTTATTTGCCAAAATTCACTTTTGCAATCAAAACTTGAAAAATATTTCTTTCTTTTTATTAATGATAATAATTCTCTTTTCTTTAGAGTAAAATATCTATCATCAATGGTTTCTTTATTAAATGCTTTTAAAGTTTATTAAAATTCTTTTTTTCTCTCTTTTTAGTTTCTTTTTTCGACTAAGAATGTTAGACTAAAGTGAGGTGAATTGTTTGATATTATGACTTTTAGTTCTAAAAGTTTTTTTTTTCAGATTCAATCATGTCTTTTGAAGCATAAATAATTAGTTTTAATCTAATAATCTTGCTAAGGTCTTTTAGCTTTATATTAGTAATCATCTTAGATTTATTATTTTTTGGATCCAAAATATTTTCTAAACTTATTATTTTTAATAATCTTTTGATATTTGCTAGAGCTTTATCTTCATGTATTTCATTAAGAAAAGAATTTTGTTTCTCTTCTATATCTAATGAAATATTTTATAAATAAGATTTTTTTTTTTTTGTCTATCTCACAACGTTTTTGTTTTTTATGTTGTTACATAAAAATTGGGTTTGATACAGTCAAAGCTTTTTTTTATGTTTGATACATAAATTATATCACCATATAATGTTATTAGACTTATTTTATCTAAATATTATGTAAAAAGTTGATATATAATTTTTTTTTATTAATAAATCAACTTTTTATTTCTTGTTGATATATAATAGGAATATGAAAGTTTTATTTTTCTATCATTATATATGTATATTTTAAAACCTTATTAAGATTTATTATAGTATTATTAATAATTCTTACAGTTAAATTTTTTAGTACCTATTTCCACTGTTATTCTAAAAACACATATTTATTTATACACAAATATTAACTCATGTATTTATATATACCTCTAAGTGATAGTTAGCATACTTTAAATTTAAGTCTTACCTTAATAAAGGTATTATTTGTATTTAAAATACTATACAAATTATTCATCTTCTTATGAAGAGTACCCATATTATGAGTTTTCATATTTTGAATAAGTTATTTTTTCTCTAATTTCCTCTGATAGGTAAATATTGTAAGTATAATCTATATATAATTCATCAATTGGTTCTAATTACATCTTAAAAATCTAATTTAAGATTTTTGCTTTCTATAGAATAGCATTCTTAAATTCTTTTTTATGTTGAAACCTACTAGGACATTCATCTATTTTTAACTGTATATTTTTTAATTTATTTTTAAACATTTATTGTCTTCCTAATATGACATAATAAATTAATGTTTTCATTATCTGAATTTAGTTTTTTAAAAAATAAATTTGAATATATTATTATTTTTAACCACATTAATTTGTCCTTATTGTATCAAATTTTTTTCCTTATATCTAAATATCATTCCTTCGGTATTTCAAAATTTATTAATATTTTTAATTTTATTATTTATTCAAGTTTTTGAAAGATTTTATATATTTATATATATTTTATTTTATCTATATATTAAATTATTATGATTGTTTGTCAATAAATATCTTACTATGTAATGTATTAAAAATGAATAATTTACTTCTTTCATTAAATTTATTATTTTAAATTCATAAACTAAATTTCATATTTGATTTAATTTCTTAATATTAATAACAAATATAAAATATATTATAAATTTTAATTTCTCATATTTAAAATTAACATGAATTATTACTAATTTACTTTATCGATACATGCAAAGGTTCTCTACTCTCCAACTGAAATATAAAAGTATGGTTGAAATAATGACTTTTTTTTAATTATTATTTTATTTCGTTATAAAGAATCAAACTAAATACCCTCTAGTTCATATAGTATATTTTATAATCAATATTATATAAAAAAAAACTACACTTTTTAAAATAGATTACTATTAAATTTTCATTAGGTTTTAATTTTATAGGACAATTTCATCTATTAAAATTATGATATATCATATATCGTAAGATAATTGATATCAATTTTTTTTACATATTAATTTAAATGAATTAAATAAGATTTAATTAATTTAATTCATATTCAATTATAGTTATTAAATTTTAAAAACTAAATATTTAACTAATTGATTTAATTATAGTTATATTATATAATTAATTCTTAATTTGCACCATTTTAATTATTTAACTCTTTTTGAAAATGATAAAAACAAATTCTATCATCTTCTTAGTACATTCATCTCAATTTGTTAAGCCATCTACACCTTTATTTGTTTTCTCCTTTTATCAATTAAGTCAAACACACTTTAATAAAATGAATTATATTTATTCAAAATTAAAAAATTCAAGTTTTACCTCTAAAATGAATTAAATTCAATAATATAATTTGGTTTGCATCTAATACTCCATTTATTTTTAATTTCTTTTATCTTTAATTTTTTAAGCTATTTATTCCTTTCATAATTTGTATCATTTATTAACGATATTTTATTATTATTTTTAATATTTTATTACAAATATAATTATACTCTAACATATGTATTGATGTCAATCTAATAACAATTTTAATTGCATGAGTTTATAAAACTGAATATAATAACTGATAAACAAACTTAATCAATTAAAATTTAGTTGAGTTGAATCAAATTTTAAAGAATAACAAAAGGTGTTTTTTTTTAATATTTTGAATATAATAATATTATTTTTTTAATATTTTATTTTATTGATAAATAAGAAAATGATAAAAATAACTTTTTGTTATGATATTTTAACTTTAAAATTATTAAAATATTGATTAAATAGTATTTTTTTTATCAAAATCTATTAAAATATTAAATAAATAGTAAAATTTGTTATTCTTTGATACCTTTTATAATCATAAGGTATTAAATGACACATTTTATAATTTAAGAAACTAATTATCGCAAATCTTATAATCTAAGGGATCTTTATGACACCTCACCCTATCATATAAATATTTTTATAATTTTTTAATTTCATTTAATTATTTTATGTTATCGAGAATGAAATAATGTTTATTATTTTTCTCTTACATTAATTTTTAATTTTTTAAAAATAATTAATAAAAAATATAAATTAATTTTTTTTCTAGATTCTCAATAATTTACTATTGTGTAAGACTTATTTTTTACTTAAAATTTAAATTACAATTTTAATTTATATGTTAATATATAATTTTTTTAATTAAATTATAGATTAAATAATAAGTCTTATTTATTAATTTAACATTAACATAAAGTTAAAATAGTTTAAATTAACTTTAAAAAAGTAAATTTAAACCATAAAATAAATGTATCAAACCAGGTTTAACATTCTTTAAATGATTTTTTGCATGTAAATTTCAATTTTTATTTTAATAAATCTAATATATTAATTCATTTAGAATTCTAAGCAAACCAAAACCCAGTTATAATATTTTAGCCATAATTATTCAAAAATATAATATTTTTAATTAAAATCATTTCTTTTTAAAGTAATAAATAACATGAAATATTACTTACTTAGAAATTAATAATTAAAATTTTAAAATAATTTAGTTTAAATTATTTAATTACAATTTATAATTTTATTTTATATAAAATTAAAATAATTATATACTATATATAATTATTTTGATTAAAATTCTTCCAAAATTTAATGTTATTAATTAAAAATAATCATTTGTAAAATAACAAGTAACAAAAATAATGACTTTATTAAAATGAAAAATTATAAATTCAAAAATATATGGTTTTGATTATTCATTTATTATTATAAAATTAAGATAATATTATATTATTTGTAGTTATTTTAATGTATTTTTTTGTTCACAACCTAATACGAATGGCAATTATATTTCTAACTTACTAGATGATATAAACTTATTGTTTTATTCTTTCAAGTTCGGTGTGAGATTATATGATATTTTTTTAAAATCAAATTATTTTTTATGTAAATTAAACTTGTAATTTGAAACAAAAGAAATAGAGATTATTTGATTATTAGAGGATACAATATTTGAAAAAGCAAATAGACATGTTTAAATCTAATTTTTTAAAGATATTTTTATTTTTCATTTACCTTAAAATTTATAACTTTTGATTCTATATAAATAATAAATTTATCAAATTAATTATGATATATAAATTTTTATTTGTTTTACTATATTAGTAAAAAATATATAAAAAAATTTGTATCTAATAAATTTTTGAACCTTTATGTTAATGATTCTCTTAATTATAGTAATAATTTAATCTATAATATTTGTAATTTTAGAATTTAATAGTAGTTGTTACTTTTCTTCTGTACGTATCTTATAAACTTTTTATAAAACATTGAACAAAAACATTATCTTATTTATGTATCCTATTTGATTTTTTATAATGCATATTATTTTTATGTCATACAAAATCATAAAACTAAATATTCAGATGTATTTATAAAATTAATAATTTATTTAAAACATTATAATATAAATAAATAAAAATAATTATATATTTAATTTATAAATATAAATTTTAACGTGTAACGTATGTAATAATAAAAATATTTTTTTAAAAATTGATTAAATTTTATTAAAATATTACATTTTATCTTCTATATATATAAATACATAAATAGAGTTGACATTAACGGAAACAAAGTAACAAACGAGCATCACATTCCTTCCTCTTCTTTCTCCCTTCCAAACTTCTAGACACACACACAACAAAAGGAAAAACAAAATCCTATATTTTGCTTATAGGCTCTTAGCTGTTACCTTATAATAAATTGTTATCATCGTTTTGATGTCGTGTTAAGCAGGATGATATGGGTGGTATTTTCTCATTTCTAAATCCAAAAAGCTCAACTAGTTCCAGAGCTAATGGTAGTAGTAGAACACCCAGAAACTCAAACCTAGTTAGAAATGGAGCTGGTCCGCTTGAAACAACCTTGTCCAAATCAGAAACTTCAAAGAAACAACAGAAAAAATATGGATATATTCCCGATAACTTCACATCTATTGAACAGGTATATATATATATATATTCTTATTAAATTACCTATTTTGAAACTTGACAAGTTACTTCCACCAGATTATTTAAATTAATTTGTATTTTTACCCCCTTTCCTTCTTTCTTTTTTTCATTTCTCTAACTAAAATTAATTGTTGACGGTGATTGCTTCACTGCCAGTCTGCCACGATGGTGCTTCATTAAGATGAATTGCTTTTAAAAACTCAGAATAAAAATGGAAGCAAAATATGAGATATTTAGTGAATTTCTTTATCACAGTGTTAGTACAGTCTGATGGTAGTGTCGTGTTAAATGGTGCTGAATATTTAGCAAAAACGCAAGAGGCTTGTGAGTTCAAATTTTGAAAATTCAAATTATTATTCGAAATTTAATTTATTAAAAATATTTTTTAATAAATTAAAAGGAGGGGTGGAGAAAGATCGAAAATGGATAAGGTTTTTTAGTTCAATTTTTTGGGAAATAAAACATTATTATTATTATTATTAAAACATTTGGATGTATTTTTTTTTTTTTGGATTTTAGAGTAATACCGAGCATTATTATTGTTATATTTGAAATATTTCATATTTTATTTTAAATTAATAGTTAAATTAAATATAAAAATATTTTAAATTATTTTTATTATATATTTTTAAGACAATAATATTCCAAAAAGAAAATTATATTCATAAATTATTATTAATATTAATATAACGTAATATTATTGATAAATTTAATCGTATTATCATAATTAATGAAAAATTGATTTATATTGTGATATAGTTAAAATATATAAAATTTGTATACTAAGTTTTACAAAATTATATATAATATTAAATGGTGATATTATTTATAATTATAGTAGATTAAATTAATAATGTATATAGTAGCAATTTTGTTTAGCGAGTTACTGTTAAAAATTAAATCTAAAAGCTTGCGTCGTCGTTTGATGACTGAGACATTGATATAAGAATAAGAATATATGATAAATTGATGTTTTTTAGATTATTATTTTATCTTATTCGTTTCTTTTTGTTTCTCCAATCTAATAATAGCTTTACTGTCTCTAAATTGAAAGAGTGATTTTTATTTTTTAAAAAATTTGCTGAAGAAAGAACAATAGTATGAATTGGACAACACATAACACTAGCTAACTTTATGTTTCTTGGTAAGGTTAGGATTTAGAAGTTAGATAATGCCTTCTTGTTGTGGCTTAAAATCAGAGTCTGCATTTTTATTTATTTTTTTGGTAAAATAAGAATCTGCATTTGCGTAGACATTTTTAGGAGAATTTAGTAAGTCATCCAAGGAAAAACAAAATAATATCAGAATAATAGCTTTGCGTCTTGTAACTAATATTCTACCATCCCACTAATTTATATAGCATTTGATGAGATGCGGTTGACACCTATCAATACTTATATATTTTTCTTATACTTTTAATTTTAATTTTGGTATTTATTTTAATACTTATATTACGTAAAAATAAATTTTTTTATTTTTTATTATAATTTATTGTTTGTGTTATTATAATTATCAATTATTCAATCTAAAAATTATTTTTCATTATGCTATTATTTTTCTTCGAGGATAACTAGGAATGGGCAAAAAAACTGTGGGTTTGGTTATCCGAATCGGCGGTTCGGTTTTTAACCGATAAATTTCAAAAACGGGGACGATTTCGGGTAAAAACCGAATATGAAACAACGGTTACGGTTATACTAAAAACCGTACCCGCCCGTACACGAAATTAATTATATTTAATTAATTAAATTATATATTAAATTATAAATAAAAAATTAATTATATATATTTAATAAATTAAATTATATATATATTTTGGTTTTTTTTCGGGGTTTTTTTCATAACCGTCCCGAACCGTTACCCGCGGATAAAAAACCGCCCCCAAACCGTAACAATTTTTGGGCAGTTTCGGTTATAAATTTTATAATTCGGTTCGAGGACGGTTTTTGATATAACCGTCCCCGCCCATCCCATGCCCATTCCTAAGGATAACTCAAATCTCAACTTCAGATAAAATTCGCATTTTTATTAAAACTAGTAAAATTAGATAAATATTAGAAATTTTATAAAATAGTTAATGAAAAGGGTTATAATAATATAAATAATCAATTATAATAAAATATAACAAAAATAATAAATTAACGTTTTTTGTTTAATTTTTATTGGTCCCTGCTTAATTGTAATGTTATGTTTGGTTTGATGGAATAGAATGTAATCAAAATTAATTTATTTTATTTTTGTATTTAATTGGCTAAAAAATAGGAATAAAATGGAATGAAATCGATTCTTAAAAGAGAAATTTTTTTAATTTCTTCTCCTCCTTATAATCATGATTTTATTCTCATCTTAATTTTTTTTCTTCTAATTTTACCCCAAGCCTAAATACAATCCTAAGCCCAAATCCCAAATCTAAAATCTCAAAACCTTAAACCCTAAATCCTAAAACACTAAACACTAAACACTAAATCTTATTTAGAAAAATAATAATTTTAACCCTAAATCTTAACCCACAAATATAACCCAAAACCCTAAACCATATTTAGAAAAATAATAATTTTCATCATAACACTTAACCCACAAATATAATCCTAAATCTTACAACCATAAACCATAAACCCCAAATCCTAAAACCCTAAACCCTATTTAGAAAAAAAATTAACCCAAACCTTAATCCACAAATATAATCCTAAACCCTAAATCCCTAACTCTCAAATCCTAAACTTCAAACCACTAAAACCTATTTAGAAAAATAATAATTTTAATAATATATATATTTTTTAAGTAATAATTATTTAAAAAATAATGATTTCAATGATTTATTTTTTTTACGAAAAAATAATAATAAAATGATATTATTTAAATTTTACTAAATATTATTAAAATAATATATATTATTTTTCATTATATTTCAATTGTAAATCGAATACTCGTTACATTTCATTCCTATTTCAATTTCATTCTTATTTTCATTTAGATTCTGATTATATTATATGAATCAAACTTGACCTAATTTTCTTCGTAATAAAATCATAAATAAAAACGTGTTAATTTGATTATGCATTATGTGTGAATCAGGTGAAGACTTGTGTTTGAGTCGTAAAAATCACGGTGCATGCTATTTTGCGCTAATAGATGCTTGCTAGAGATAGGTGCAATTTATATATTTTTCATTTTACTCTTATATTTTAATTATTTTATTTTTTATTTTTAATATATATATTTTTAAATATCTATCAATTTTTTTTAATAATGTTTAATTTAATTCAATTTAATTTTTTTATAAAATAATTATTTAAAAAATCAAGATAATAAATAAAATATTAATGTTTAAAAATATAACAATTTAAAAAAATAATTTATTTATTTAATTTATTAAAATAAAGTATTCACTTAAAAAAAATGTTTATGTGTTGGGTTTCTGGCTGGGAATTATTTAATAAACGAGTTAAAGTTATGTGTTATTATATATAAGAATTCGATGAAAGATAATAATAAATTTATCAGATATCAGATGTCATCTTTCTTAATTAGATAGGTATCACGTGTTATTTTTTTTAACTAGACGTGTGAATCTGATGTATGTCTGAAATTTTTTTAAAAAATAAATTTATGTTATTTTTTTTATAAAAATATTAAATTTGTATTATTTTATTAAATAAATATTGATATAGGAGGTTAAAGATAACCAAAATAATAATAATAATAATAATAATAATAATAATAGTAATAGTAATAGTTTCCCGAAGAAATTTATTACGTGATAAGTTCTATAATTATAAAAATAATAACATTTATATCCGATTTAAGTATTTTATTATTATTAATTAACTTTTTTTTAGCCCAAGAGCCTCTTTCTCTCTGTTGTGTCTATCCCAACTTCGTGTTAAATTTTCTAAGTCTCTATCTCCATTGGCGCTATCTACTTTCTCTTTCTACAGAGTTTTTGCAATCCTCTGCTTGCGATTTCAATTGATTTGTGATTCTTCTCTATTTCTTTAATTTGTGATCTCTCAATTCCTTTGGCTTGCGTTTGAAATCCTAAGTAATTGAAGAGGTGCATGATCGCGTGGACAGTCTTGATCTGACTATTGATGTTGGCGATTTGATCGAACATGAAAGATCATCAAATCTTGCTGTTGCTGCTCGGATTGTTACGAAGAAGGCTGTGAATGTTGAAGGGCGCCTTGGCGTCCACAGGAAGAATTGGACAAGGGCTGGTGGACTGGATTTGAAGGAGAGTGATAAGTGGACTTTTGTTTTCAATTTTGAGGATGCAGATGAACTGGAACTAGTACTCAAAAAAGTACTATGGCGCTTTGATATCAGCTTGATGGTGATTCAGAAGCTTGAATGAAGTGACTCTTTTTAATCTTATGTTTGATTCTACTTCAATTTGGGTCTGAATCCATGATTTATCTATGGATTGGAGAGTAGATGCAACTGTGAGATGAATTGTTGGTCTTTTTGGTCTTGTGTTGGAGGTTGACAGGTTTTCCCTGTCAAATGGTTCCCTAAGATCAGTGAGGGTGCGCATCAGGTTTGCTATTCTAAAATCATTGGTTCCAGGTGCTTGGATTCCATATAAAAATGATCATGTGTGGGTTGAATTCAAGTATGGAAGGTTGCTTAAGTTTTGTTACTATTATGGGCTGTTAACTCATCAGAGTAGATTTTGTGAGGGAGCTAGTGATGTGTGCATTGATTTTGGTGGAAAGTATGCACAATTTGGTTAACGGGCTGCGTTCAGATATGAATATGAAGGTTCCAATTCATTTTAAGAAATTTGGGCTTAGGAAGAAGAGTGTTGATGGATTTGTTTTTGGGGTGAGAAATATTGGTGAGAGGAAAAGGGGTAGTGGACGAAGTGTGTGTAGAGGAAAAGAAAATATGTTATTTGGTTATGGAAAAGGAAATGGTGCTGGGAACGCATGGAAGACCAGTAAGAGGATGAGACAAACTCTGGATGATGTGAGTTTTTTGAGCAATCTGTAGGATGGATCAAGGGAGTAGATGTTATAGGTGATGATGTTGCTGAAATGGATAAAACTATCGCAGATTTGGTTGTTTAATTGTTGTGGATGGATGTTGATTTGGCTTGACATGCTGTGGATTGTGCATTTAAGGATTGATTTTGTTGTCTCTGGTTTCATATCTTTTGACTTGTTCGATTTGTCATTTGTTTTTCTCTGTTAGGGACTTAGGTCTTTTGCTTGTTTGGTTTTGCTTTCATTTTGTCTGTTAAGCTTGGTGGTTGTTCTGTTTTGCTTACGAAGACTTGGTTCCTGTGCTTGTTATCATGCTGGATAATGCTAGTAAGTCTATAGAATCCCTCTTTGTATTTTTTAAAAACTAGCCAAGTTGCTAGATATGTTAGTATTTGACTCCTTATGTTGCTTTTGTTAGCTGCTGAGGTTGGAGTTATTTTAGGTCTCTCTATTGTCTGTATCTATCTAGTTTAGTTTCTTTGTGTAATTAGGCTCGTATAGATTTGTGTTATGGTTTTATAATGAATTTGGTTTTTATTTTTACCCAAAAGAAAAATATTTACTATTGAAAAAGTCTAAATTAAAGCTGAAATATGATATTTAGATCTACTAAATATTATTAAGTGAACTATGATATTTAGATCTACTAAATATTAAAATCCATTCAATTGAATCTTATTCAATCTAATATTATTTAGATATTTTTATTGTTATAAGTGTTAAAGTGTTATTTTATGAAATTTTTCAATTTTTTTTTAACTTGATATTGGTTGGGTTTTTAAAACATAAATTACACACTTTAAAACGTATTCTATGTGCTAGTATGATGACACCTATAAGATCAAATATTATAATATTAGACACCTTAAGTATAATAAAAATTTAATCTAATCCCGTTAATTATAATAAAGTTCAGTTTCAACGCAAATTTACCTCTCCTCATCTTTTCTTACATATTCTTTTGGTCAAATTAATCTTTTCTTACATATTTTTTTGGTCAAATTATCTTTTCTTACATGGATCGATTAAAATCGTAGCATACGCAATTAATACCTGCTTATACTTTTACTAGTCAAAATGAACATTTTTGTTTCTTAATTTTACAGGTCTCAGAGGCTTTGAGAAAAGCAGGCTTAGAATCATCAAATCTCATTGTTGGAATAGACTTTACAAAAAGCAACGAATGGACAGGTTTGTTTGTGAATCGTGATTTGTGAATAAGATAAAATGAGTAATTATTTATTGGTCAAGGACCGACTTTTCCAACCAATGAAATGACATTGGAATAGCTAAAAGTGACCCCTACTTTTTTTTTTCTTTTTACCATTAAAATTTATAATACTAATTTTTTATTGGTATATACCATCCCATCAACATTGGTCAAGTATCAATAAATAACTTCTCTAAGATCACGTACATGATCGTTAGCTATATATCGAGCTTTTTTTTCTATTATAAATATCTTAATATTGAGACTGGTCTAAACGATTCTATGTTCAACTCACTGAACTCTTTTTATTTTTAATTGTAGGAAAAGTATCATTCAATAATCATAGCCTGCATGCAATAGGTGATACACCAAATCCATATGAAAAGGCAATATCTATCATTGGAAAAACTCTAGCTCCATTTGATGAAGACAACTTAATTCCTTGTTTTGGTTTCGGTGATGGTAATAAAATTTCCTTAATTTTCTATACATTTTAAACTTTAATGCAAACAAACTTCTGACCTTTAATCCTTCTCTCTCTCTCTATAAAGCTACAACTCGTGATGAAACAGTATTTAGCTTTCATAGTGATCATTCACCTTGCCATGGTTTTGAGGATGTTTTATCCTGCTATAGAAGAATAGTTCCTAACTTACGCCTCTCAGGTTGGTTTTATTTCATTTTCCTTCAAAAAAAATTCTTTTATTCATGAACAAGACAGAAGTTGTCGTTTTTGCTTACAAATAATTGTTGAGGCTACTTAAAGTTGTACGTGTTTAAGGGCCAACTTCGTATGCTCCGGTAGTTGAGGCTGCAATTGACATTGTGGAGAAAAGTGGGGGTCAATACCATGTATTGGTTATTATTGCAGATGGGCAGGTTTGAAATATGAAGCTCTTTCCTTTTTATTTCATCCACATTACATAAATCTTTCTCACACAAACACACACATAACTCTTTGAAGCATATCCTTAAAAGGTTACAAGAAGTATCAACACTAGTGACAGTGAATTGAGTCCTCAAGAAGAGAAAACAATCAAATCATTTGTTGATGCAAGGTAGTATACTTCAGGCTATTAATCATGTCTTATGTATTTTTATTTTTTCCCCTATATTTTCTATTATACTTAGAAACTAATATTAGAAACTTATTTTGAATGGTTTTTGAAAAAACAGTAAGTATCCACTTTCAATTATACTTGTTGGAGTTGGAGATGGACCCTGGGAGAACATGAGGAATTTTGACGACAAGATCCCTGCTCGTGATTTTGATAACTTTCAGGTTAATCTAACTATGTGCCATTTAATATTGCAGGGACGTAAATTATAATTAATTAATTAATTCACTAGCTATGAGTTCACTGTGTATGTAGTTTGTAAATTTCACATATGTAATGTCAAAAAGTACAAGTCCTGCTGAGAAAGAAGCTGCTTTTGCTCTGGCTGCTCTCATGGAAATTCCTATTCAATATAAAGCAGCTCTTGAATTTCGTTTACTTGGGTATTCTACATTATTCATTGCTCTGTTTTCATAAAACATCAGTGGCTTGTTTAAATAGTTTTTGATTTACTTCCCTTGTATGAAATAAAGACGAGTCACAGGAAAGGCCAAAAAGATTGTTCCACGCCCTCCACCAGTTCCTTACACCTATCGTGTACCACCAACACGAGAACCAAGCCACCTTTCAGGAGATACACAAACAACAGAGGAACAAAGCCAGACGGTAATTAATTATAATCTTTTAATTGCTTTGACTTGGAAAATGAGATAACACCTCGAGATAACAGAGTAATTAGCCTAGGCAGTCGGATAAAACTTTCTGATGCATTTTGCTTGTGTTGTTCAATTTGAAAGCAGGTGTGCCCAATCTGTTTGACTAATGGAAAAGACTTAGCTTTTAATTGTGGCCACATGGTTAGTATGAGTAATAATAGTTTACAAGCATTGGTTTTATACTCCACTTACGAGTGTTCTTTAAAGTATTTTTTTTTACACCTTATAGACCTGCAGAGAATGTGGAACGAGAGTGTCTTTATGTCCCATTTGCAGACAACCTATAAACTCTCGTCTCAGGGTATATACAGGGTGATTATCTTATTTAGTATGATAACATTGTTTGTGTTAAATCCTGTCTTCAACATCCGGGACATTCCTTTATGATGGTTGAAAATAACGTTTTATTATGTCTAAAATTGTACTTTTGTCTGTATAAAGATGTTACTAATATATCTTTGTGATTACGTATTATATGCTTCTTCTTGGTGGATGTTGGAAACAGTAATATTTCGCACTTCTACTCATTACATAACGTCTCGTTTTCCTAAATTCAACCTAAAATGCAATGAGAGGTGTAAGAGCAACAATCAACAATGCTTGCAGAAATTAATACAACTAAATATTTCTTTTACGATCATCACTTGGTTATGTGTTATTGAGAAAAACCAAAATTCAAGATGTGTTGCATTCAAATAAGATCAAAGAGTTTACACGTTCAAGTGCCACATTAACACCTAAACATTCTGACATTATATCACATGTGTGCCTTCTTTGCTTGTGAATTGTTCTCTTTAGGAATAGGCTGAATTATAACATATGGTTTCCTAGTTAAAGTTTCACCTCACTTGGTTATGTGTTATTAGATTATAAAATGTAACTAATACACGTGTTGTAAGTTGAGGTGAGGGAAGATTTTCTGTTATTCTAACAAAAATAGAGGGTGAGAAACAATGAGGGGGTTCTTGTATATATGCTTTCACGTAGAATGAATGATCATCTTTTCTTTGTCTTCATGCGTTGTTTTCTGCATTATTTGTGTGAAGAGTATAGAGAGATAAGAAGAAAGAATGATTTAATGTTGTATTTATGTTTCTTAGAATGTACATAGAGAACTCTATTTATAGAGTTGTAACAAGTGTAGTACAAGTGTGGTACAAGTGTAGTACAAGTGAAATAGTAAGTGTAGTACAAGTGAAATAGTAAGTGTAGTACAAGTGAAATAGTATAAGTGTAGTACAAGTGAAATAGTGGAAGTGTAGTACAAGTGAAATAAATATAACTTAACATCCCCCCTCAAACTCAAGGAGGAAGAGAAACAATCAACTTGAGTTTGGAAACTAATTCTTGAAATCTGCCTGGTAGATTAGATTTGGTGAAGATGTCAGTTGTTTGATCTGTGGAGGATATTGATTTGAGACAAACAGTATCTTGAAGAACATGTTGATGAACAAAATGACAATCAATCTCGATATGTTTTGTTCGTTCATGAAATACATTATTGTGAGCAATCTGAATAGCACTCTGATTGTCAGAATATAGGATAGTTGCAGTTGATTGGAGAACACCCATATCAGCAAGTAACCAACGGAGCCAAAGAAGTTCTTGAGTGGTGTCAGCAAAAGCACGATATTCAGCTTCAGTGTTGGATCGAGAAGTGAGGGATTGTTTCTTGCTTCGCCAAGATATGAGAGAGTTTCCAAGAAAGAAACAATATCCAGTAGTAGAGCGACGATCAGTTGGGTCACCTGCCCAATCAACATCAGAGTAGTGGAGACCGTGAAACATGGTGCCTTTGATATAACGGAGAATGCGAAAAACCGCAGCATAATGGGTAGACCGTGGAGCAGACATGAATTGACTAACCAGATGAACAACATAGGCAATGTCAGGACGAGTGACTGTGAGATAAACAAGACTGCCTACTAGTTGTCTGTATAATGTGGCATCTGAGAGAATAGTACCATCTAATGGAGTAAGTTTGACATTGGTTTCTAGAGGTGTTGATGCAGTTTTACAATCAGTAAGGCCAGCCCGATTAAGAATATCAGATGAGTACTTTGCTTGAGAGAGATAATATCCTTGAGAATCAGATGAGATTTCTAGGCCCAAGAAGTAGTGGAGACGACCAAGGTCTTTCATTTCAAATTGATGGCTCAGAAACTGCTTGAGATCAATAATTTCATGAGTCATTTCCTGTTATGATCATATCATCTACATAAAGGAGTAAAAGTGTTACACCAGTGGGAGTCTTCCGAATAAAGAGACCGGAGTCATAAGAACTGGAAGTGAAACCAAAGTCAGTAAGTGTAGAGCTGAATTTGGCAAACCAAGCCCGAGGAGCTTGTTTGAGGCCATAGAGAGCACGACGAAGTTTGCATACTTGATGAGGTGAATGAGTGTATCCAGGAGGAGGTTTCATATAAACTTCCTCAGTTATGTCTCCATTGAGAAAAAAAAATTTGACATCCATTTGAAACATGTTCCAATTTCGGGCAGCAGCAACAGCAATGATACTTCGAACAGAAGTGAGGCGAGCTACAGGTGCAAAAGTTTCTTCATAGTCGATTCCATATTCCTGTGTAAAACCCTTTGCAACCAGACGAGCTTTATATCGTTCCACAGACCCATCTGAATGAGTTTTGATTTTGAAAATCCACTTACAACCAATCAAAGATTTATTAGATGGAAGATCAACAAGATCCCATGTATGTGCTTTTGTTAATGCCTATAATTCATCTGTCATAGCTTGTTGCCAATGAGGGTTAGAAATAGCTTCTTTATAGTTTTGGGGTTCATGATGAGACAAAATAGTAGAGAAACATTGGTAATCACGAAGATGAAAAGGAAGACTACTTACACGAGTAGAATGACGAAGTGATGACTCTGGACAATCAGGTAGTTGGTCTTCAGAAGATGTTGTTATGGTAGGATCAGCAGAAGGAGCAGACACATCAGGAGAAGCCGTAGTAGACGATGGTGAGGGTAATGGAGCAATGTCAGGAGGAAATAAATCAATAGTTGGGTCATTAAAAAATGAGAGTAAGTTAGGAGATGAGACATGAAATGAGGAAATAGAGGAAAACATTTTATGTTCCCAAAAGATGACATGACGAGAGATGCGCAATCGTTTAGAGATAGGGTCCCAACAACGATAACCTTTGTGTTCTATTCCATACCCTAAAAAACAACAAAGGCGAGCACGAGGTTCTAATTTATTGCGTTCATGAAGGTGAAGAAGAACAAAACAGGCATAACCAAACACTTTGAGCAGTTCATAAGATGGAGAAGTACTATAGAGACGCTCATAAGGGGATTGATTGTGAATAATAGGCATAGGAACACGATTGATGGTATAAACAGCTGTAAGAGCTGTTTCATCCCAAAAGCGTTCAGAACAAGAACTAGAAATTAGGAGAATGCGAACAGTATTAAGAATATGTCTGTGTTTTCGCCCAACTCTTCCATTTTGTTGAGATGTGCCAGGACAAGAATATTGAGAAAGAGTCCCATTTTGACGAAGAAAATTTAAAAACTTTGTTTCTTTATATTCCATAACATTATCAGCTCTAAGTACTTTGATATTTTGAGAAAATTGAGTTTTAACCATTTGGGCAAAATCATAGTAAATTTTGGGTAATTCAGATCTATGTTTCATGAGAAAATCCATGTGAATCTTGAATAATCATCAATAAAAATGACAAAGTAAACACATCCCCCCATAGTAGGATGTGGGGATGGACCCCAAACATCAGAATGAATTAAGTCAAAAGGGGAGACAGAAGTAGAATCACTTTTATTAAAACATAAAGCAGGTTGTTTTCCCAATTGACAAGGCAAACAATTTACATTATCAGAAATAGAAACAAATCCTAATTTACCAGAAGATGCTAAGGGACGAAGACGTCCTATAGACGTATGGCCTAGACGAGCATGCCATAGGTTGATAGGAGTAGTAGAAGCAGCAATGGAAGTATGAGGAGACTTGGGTAGATGAAGGTCGATAAGTTCAAATAATCGTCCAACCTTACGACCTATCCCAAGGATCTGTCCTGTCTGTGGATCCTACACATGACAACCAGAAGAGGAAAAAGTAATAGTAAGACCAAGTTCACATAATTGACCAATAGAGATAAGATTTAGAGTAAGGTTGGGAATATGAAAGGTGTCAGAAAGTGATATAGAAAATGTGGAAACTTGTCCTACAGCATTAACATGCATATGTGAACCATTGGCAGTTTGAATTAAAGGTTTGGAGATGGAAGATTGTGTGGGAGAGAAGATGTGAGTATCATGAGTCATATGGTTACAACAAGCAGAATCAAAATACCATAAAGATTTACCTGATGTGAGAGACAAGGCAGTAGAAGGAGGATTACTAGATTGTGAGAGAACATGTTTAAGAAGACCTTCAAGTTCTTGAGTAGAGAAGGTAAATTTGTCGTGATTATCCTCAGAAACAGCAGCAGTGATAGATGAGTTACTATTGTTACCTGAAGCATGTTGAGAGGGATTCCGAGAGGGATTCCGTGAGGAATGTTGAGAGGGATTCCGTGAGGAATGCTGAGAGGGATTCTGAAAGCAATCTCTGTTAAAGTGTCTTGGACCCTTCTTGTGACAATATATACATACCCGAATGGGACATGTAAGAAGCTCATGATTGGGGTTGTGACAGTAGGTGCAACCTTGATGTTTGAAGTCCTCTTTTGAACCTCCTTTAGGGCGATAAAAGGGGGTGGCAAAAACAGAATCTGTATGATGAACTTTGAAAACCCCCATCCGAGTTTCTTCAGAGCGAAGCTCGGTCACAGCAGTATCTAAGGATGGAAAAGGACTTCGATGGAGTAAGGAAGCCCGAACAGGTTCAAATCGATCATGGAGAGCCATGAGAAAAATAACAAGACGCTGGTGATTACGGTAAGTTGCAAAAATCTCAGCATCAATCTTGTTTGTCCAAGTTGGTTCAGAGAGAGCGAGTTGATCCCAAATAGTATGCATTTCAGAGAGAAATTGGTTAATGGTTTGATCAGCCCTTTGGCGTTTGGTATGAAGAGTTGTTAGAAGTTGATATTGGTTGGCCAAATCTGTTGTAGTGAAGCGAGCCTCAAGAAATTCCCAAACTTCTTTGGCAGTGTCAAAACGCCCAAATTCACCATGGATGGAGGGTAAGGTGGTGTTACGGAACTAGGTAATAATTTGATGGTGTTTACTCTCCCAGTCTTCAAGGCGGTCAGCAAATAAGAAGTTGTTTTCAGTGGTTTCTTGGATGGGTATAGAGATATCACCAGTTATGAAACGTCATAGCTTGCGTCCTTTCAAGAAACTTTTCATTGCTTGTGCCCAGGCTAGGTAGTTAGTATCATCAAGGGTGGTAGAGATTGGTTTTGGGACATCATTTCGGTCTATTTTAATGAAATAATGGAGGAAATGTAAAGCAAATTTATAGAAACAGTATAAAAGAGATATCCTTAAAAATAAAAAAAAGGAGTTGAAAACAAGCTTGGAACCGGGTTGAGGTGAGTCGGGTTGGAATGAGCCGAGTTGAGATGAGTCGGGTTGGAGTGAGCCGAGTTGAGGTGAGTTGGGTTGGAGTGAGCCGAGTTGAGGTGAGCCGGGTTGGAATGAGCTGAGTTGAGGTGAGCCGGGTTGAGAGTGAACCGAGTTAGGGTGAGTCGGATTGGCTGTGATGAAGAGAGGCGAAATTTTGATAGAAATTTTAGAGGTATATGAGAGGCCTTGATACCATGTGAAGAGTATAGAGAGATAAGAAGAAAGAATGATTTAATGTTGTATTGGTGTTTCTTAGAATGTACATAGAGAACTCTATTTATAGAGTTGTAACAAGTGTAGTACAAGTGAAATAGTAAGTGTAGTACAAGTGAAATAGTAAGTGTAGTACAAGTGAAATAGTAAGTGTAGTACAAGTGAAATAGTACAAGTGTAGTACAAGTAAAATAGTGGAAGTGTAGTACAAGTGAAATAAATATAACTTAACAATTTGCTTTTTCTTAATTATGTATAGTATAAACTGGAAATTTTGTTTAACAAAACATTGCTTAAGCTTCACTTTCTAAGTAAACGAAAGATTCATCCATGACGCTACCACAATCCGATGAAGAAATATCAGTTAGAGATCAAGATCTGCTTTCTAAGTAGCTTGCACAACTTGCAGAAACCATTCCCCCAACCAATGTCTCAATCTCATTTGTCTGAACATTGTACAACCCAACATGACTAGCAATATCACAGTCTTCTCAGTCTGCTTGTGCAGATAGCAGGCCATGTTTACCTCTCTTTGATAAGCCACTGTCACACACTATGGTCTCAGCTGGTTCTCTTTTTACCGTTGGTTATGAGCATGTTGCTTCTAAACCAGTTTTGTCATCTTGCACTGGTGTTCATAATTCTGATTCAAGATGTAAAGTAGTGCTTCCTCCTATATCCTCTGATAATTCACACAATGCTCACAAGATCAAAACCTTCAGCATTCTAGATCGAAGGCTTTTCATGTCTCTACACCTTTGCTAACAACAACCAAGTCTTATAAAGATGCAATTGTTGTTCTTGAATGGCATGCTACAATGAAAAGTGAGCATGATGCTCTTCTCAGAAATCAAACATGGGTCCTTGATCCTCGTGTTAAGGCAAAGGTCATTATTAACTTGTGACTCTTTAAAACAAAAGAAAAACATGAGTTTAGACAAATACAAAGTTAGATTAGTGGCTCAATGGTATTTGTAGACACCAAGTTTTGATTTTACTAAGACGCTTAGTCCAATTATAAAACTCACTTAAATTAAAAATTGGGTTATCTATTACACTTTATTTTATTGTGTTATCTATTGCACTTTATTTTGGTCATAAGATTAGATAATTAGATATTAATAATCTTTTTTTCAAGATCTTGAGGAACTTATTTACATAATATGACTACTAGGTTTTGAAGACTCTACTCAGCCTCACAAAGTGTGCTTATTTAATAAGGCTTTTTATGATTTCAAAAAGTCCTAAGGGCTTAATTTCATAAATTATAATAGTGATTGTTATCTTGGGGTTTTGTTGGTACAAGAAGTGATCTAAGTTTGTTTTTCAAAAGAACTGGTGAGTATGTTATGTTTGTACTAGTTTATGTGGATGATGTTTTTATTAGTTCTAGTTCTATTTTGTTACGAAGATTTGTCATAGTCTTGGGGATTGAAGTCATTTTCAATTCTCATAACTTGCACATATGTCAAGACAAGTACATTAAGGAGTTACTGTCCAGGTTTGGGTTATTAAAGAGAGTTTTTGAATAAAAGTGATGGTTGTGTGTTAGCCGATTCTACAGTATTTAGAAACATGATAAGAGCTTTACAATATTGTGTAATTACACGTTCATATATTAGTTTTATAATGAATAAATTGTGTAAATTTTTTAGTACTTCTATTGATGATGAACACTTTGACAGTTAAAAAGAATTTTGTGTTATTTAAAGGGTTTTATGAACTATGGTATAATGCTAATGAAGCCATCTGAGTTAGATCTATTAGGATATATTGATACAACCTAAGTTAGTTGTCTTGTTGATAGAAGAAGGAACAATGGCTACTGCATGTTTTTTGGTGGAAACTTAGTGTGATCATTTGTTAAGCAACATGTAATGTCAAGGTCTTGTAG
Organism: Hippophae tibetana; assembly: GCA_037013495.1. Taxonomy (NCBI): domain Eukaryota; kingdom Viridiplantae; phylum Streptophyta; class Magnoliopsida; order Rosales; family Elaeagnaceae; genus Hippophae; species Hippophae tibetana. Next base: position 140,404,960 of record CM072801.1, on the reverse strand, counting down.
GGAATTTGTAGGGAGAGTTGTTAAAGTGGTATGGATTTTATCATTGTTAAGAGAAATTGGTATTAAGTTGTCTGGTAAATCCAAATTGATGTGCGATAATATAAATTCTCAGCATATTGTACTCAATCTTGTTTGATCTACATTTCATTTGAAATTTAATATTACAAAAGAAATGCAAAAGGAATTGGAAGTGCAATATTGTAAATCTGAACATCAATTGACACATGTTTTAACAAAACCTCTTGTAAGTCCTAGTCACTTAAGTTTTCGAGGCAAACTCATGGTTTTTAACAGATCATGAGTTTAAGGGAGAGTATTAGATTATAAAATATAATTAAGACATGTGTTGTAAGTTAAGATGTAAGGGAATATTTTCTATCATCTTAGAGTTTACACGGTTCAATTGCCACATCAACACCTAAACATTCTAACATTAGAAATTATATATGCGCCTTATATACTTGTGGTCCTTGTTTTCAGCTTGTGAATTGTTCTCTTTAGGAATAGGCTGAATTATAACGTATGGTTTCCGAGTAAAAGTCTCATCTCTTAAAGCAGCAACGTAAATATCATTTGTATCCATAATCTTTCGGTCTTTCCTTATTAACCTGGCCCATCATCTACGATAATCCCAACAACATTCTAAGTAATAAATGCATAAAATGAAACAACCAGATGGCCATATCTATTTTCCCCCAACTAAATTCATCAAAAACAGTTATTTTTGGAAGATACAGTTATTCAATAGAAATTCCCAATCAGTGTATGAAAGAAAGAAAAAAACAGGGATTATAAATTTGGATTAAAGAAAACTAGATTAATAATCGAAAGAAGAAAGAGAAGCATACAACGGTTCGGAGCGGGCGTTGCGACGGAGCTGGGATACGAGTGGTTCGTTGCGGGAATTAGTGATCTGCATACACAATAGCCGATGATCCCGGGAACAACGTCGCATGTTTTAGAAAAAGTCAAGAAGAAAGGCTTCAAATCTCTGCCCTTCCTCATTATTCAACTCCATGTGTCACTCTTCTCCCACAGTATCGACATCTTTTTGTCTGCTACTCCCTAGGTATCTCTCAAATTTTCTTGTTACACCGTCGCATACTTTTCCTAGGTAACCATCAATGGGCTTAATTCATGTGCGTTCACGAGTTTTAGCCATCTAATGTTCGGAGCTATTTGGTTATTGGAGAAATTCTAGATATAATTCGTTATTTTAGTTGAGGTATCCCATTAATTTAAAGAATAGTATCTATTGAGTTAGAGAAATTTTGGTATAGAAAGAAATAATAAAATGTCTGTATTATGTTAGAACGTACAAAGATAAAATAATCATTTTATTATAATTTTAATTAATTAAACATATTTTATAATTAACCCCATTTCTAGTAGTAAATTTTTGAATTTTTCGCTCTTTGGTTAGGGTCAAGGATTAAATAATAAAATACAGTAATATCCATTAAATGTTACCCATCATAAAAACTTATTAACTAATCCAAATATTAATAAATTAATAAAGATATTGATATTTATACTATACAAATTGTTATTATCATAAAATTATTTTATTAAATAACTTTACACAATAGTACTAACATTAGGCTATAATTAATGTTAAAAGTAAAATTGACATTTCATAATTTTTTATTATATCAATAATAAAATTATTATTAAAATATCATGATTCTTAAAGAAAATAATAATTAGTGTATTAATTAAAAAAATTATTTTATCAAGATATTCCTTTTTTTATTTTTCTTAAGCCACTGAACTTTGTGATTACACGAATATTACCTAGTTACCGAATTACAAATTATCATTATTCCATGCGTTTTTTTTTTCTTTCCCCCTAACTAAAACAAGTTCGTAATAGTTTTATTAAATATAAGTACTAACTAAAATTGCATTTTGCATTTGATACGTACTAAATTATTATACTTAACGTTAAGTTAATAAATAAATTTGTATGTTATTATATTTTAATATAATAATATATATGGTCATATAATTATGTAATTAAAATGTCTTAATTTTAAAAATTGAGCAAACGTATATTTTTTTTTGTAAAAATTACGTGATCAAAATATTCGAATAACATAAACAAAATAAAAAAAAAATTGATTTTTTTTACTAAATTCAAATTGAATACTCTTATTGCATTTTTGAATTCAAATTTTTGATGTATATATTTCACCTTGTGTCGATATCAATCTCTTGGATGCAATGCCTATGAAGTTTTACGGCACATATAGTAATTTTATATTGGGTAAAAATAGTTACATTATTTTAGCTTTGAAAGTTTTTACATGAGTTATTGAGTGATATATGAAATTGTTTGAGAACAAGTGTTTACTTTCATTTCGTTAAAACCCTTTCTTCTTCTTCATCTTCCCTAATCATTTTCGATATTGATTACGCTCTCATTTCTCCCGCATATTGTTTCCTTCTTTTATTTTGAGTTCTTTCTAATCCATGGTGTGCTGGTTGCCAAACAAAAGAGCTGCATTGTAGTGCTGCCTAAAGAAATTTGATCATTACCCTTCTCAGTAATAGAAAAAAAAATGTTTTTCAATCAACTATTTTTGTAAATATTTATCAATTTAATAAAAAAAAATTAAATTCTTACATAATGCATAAAGTTATAATTGAAGAAATATATTTTAATAATAAAAATAATAAAATTAAAAAAATATTTAAATGTGGCTAAATGATGGCTTGCCATTATAATAAAGTACCTCATTATAAGATAAGATGTAGATTGATCTTTGCAGGTCTTTGTGGTTAAATGTGAAACAGTCGTTGACTCATTGTAGTCAGCTAAGAGCTACTGGTTCTTAACGGAACTCCTGAAAGAGGTAACTCATTGGTTCCTTCAATTCCCAATCATGGGTCATTCCAAATCTGTCAGTTTTAACATTAAATAGTCATCATAAAGTAGGGTAGGGTGGATAAATGAATTAAAAAATTAGACTGTACAATTCAATTTAATATATCATATTTAATTTTATTTAATTTAATTATACTTAAGGGTCTAGTTTAATTAAAATAATAAGTAGAAACTATATAAGATTGGAAATCATCTCTACAAAAAAAAAATGAAAAATATCTTTTTTCGTTGGGCTAAAGGAAAACATGTATACTACATTATCGTTTCAAAGTTTAACTTTGTAAATTTATACCAAACAATTAAAATCAAAATCAGATTGGATTGGATTTTTTCAATTTAATTGGTCAAGTATAATCTAATTTTATAACAAATTAAATCATATCAATTCAGATTATTAAAATTAAAAAAAAATGGATTGGATCGAACTATATCCATACGGTTTGCCGGGGGAAGAGAAAACTTGAGATCTTAAAGATGAAAAACAGCTTACTTTTGTAAGAAAATAACTTGCTGTTCAGGAGCATACATACCAACAAGTTGAAACAACATTGATGGTCCTAAAGCTTAAAATAATATGAAAGCACATAAAAGAATTACTTAACTATCCTTAAAGAAAGTATATCGATCAAAGTTTAGCTGAATTTAAGATTTCACTTATCACAAACAACTTACAATACATAATATAGCGGATAAGACATCATTAAGAAAATTATCGAGCAAGCCCAAGTAAGCATGGGAAAGACCTTGTGTCTTTTAGATGAATAAGATGAGTAATTATGCATCAAAGTTGAAATATATTATTTAATTTTATTATAATATAATTCATGTAACTTTGAGTTTTCATAGATAAAAAATACATTCAATGTGAAACACCATTTGTTTAATATTCAAAATCATTTAAATTTGTTACATTTTTATAACGTTTAACACAAATTTTTCGATATTATTTTGCATTAATTCGATTGAATAAATAATTTATTTTTATTATTATTATCCACTTGGTGTCAAAGTTGTTCATTTTCTTGTTAAACTTATGCACGATGCTTCTTATGGATACAGATACTTATTATGTCCCTACATGCATAAAAGTTCAAAAATAAAATTTAAAATTTGACTTAAAATAAATTATATATATATATATATATCTTTTAGAAGATAACTTTACATATAACATAATATTATTACCTAATAAAATCATTTATTTTTATAATAAGATAAAAATGCATTAATTAAATTAACATGTTTATCAATAAGTAGATATATAGTATTTTTTCTATCTTTTTATCTTAAATATATATGATATATATCATGTAATAATATTTTTTAATTCTTAAGATTTGATATAGTGTAAGAAAAAAATAGTTAAAATATTTAACTTTTGGTTACTATATGACAAATAAGATTTAAATTTAAGTCAAGTGTAATAAAAAATATAAATAAAATTCATCAAGTCCTTGATGAAGTTACTAGGAGTGTAGTTACTATTGATTGTTACATTTTTGTATTACACGAAAGTATTTTAAATAACTCGTGACTATTGATGGTTATCTTTTCGTCTTACACAAAAGTATTTTAAATGACTCAGATAAGAAAATAAACTAGGCTTGTTACGTTGTTCATGAAAATTGTTATTTTTTTTTTTTCTGTTTTATTATTTAAGTTAAAAAAATATTAGGAAAGAGTAGCTACTTTTTATTTTATTTTATATATTTGATATGTACTCTTCACCCAACCAAAGATGGTCACACTTCAACTTTGATATGGTAAGAAAGAACTTCACTTGAAAGATCATCCAAACCAAATTACACAACAGCATTCCCCACTTTAGCCTCCTTTGATGCCGACCCACCACCACGGGCATTTTGCCATTTTTACCTTTTGCTCTCTATTCTATTACTATATCCTGTGCATGACTTTATCATAACCAGTAAAATCTTAAAAGTAAAAATCTTATAAGATATTCATAGCATAGAATATTACTCTAAAATTCATTTTTGGTTAGTTCATTTAGATTACATGTAACTTAAAAATAATACTTTTTATTTTATTTTTTTACTTTCAAGAAAAAAGATCAATGATAAAATTAATTTTTAAGTATTTTTTTAATTAAATCTATCACATTATTTGAAGATAATTTCAATAGTATAGGTTAGATTTATCATTTTAATTATTATTCTCTTTATTCAACAAAATTCCTATTAGTTTATCATTCTCTTTATTTTATTAATTTATTAGTTTATATATTGTTTTATGTTAATTTAAATAATAATATTTTAATCATATAATTTAAATAATAATATTTTATTTTAAATTTTATTAAAATTTTACTTTTTTGTTTTTTTATGCTCCTTTTGTAACGACAACATAATGAAAAAATATTTTTTATTTTATTTTAAATGATCAATTATCGTTTATATAAAAAATCACATTTAAAAAAAAAATATTAATAATATGTTTTTGAAATGAGTAAGAAAAACTCATATCCATGCAAGCTTATGCAAAAAAAAAAATTCCAAAATTTTAGTCATCCTAATTAGATTCGTAAATCGTAAATTATTTTAATGCAAAAGTAAAACCTAAGTGGGTCTGCGAGCTTTGGAAACTGTGAAACTGTATTATTTTGACCAAGACAAGGAATCAAGTATCATTAGAAGATCATCTAGATATCATTAAGCAAGCAGGCGTGATTGTTTGTTTTTTGATTTGATGAATGATCGATGCAGAGCATAATTAATTAATTATATTTTAGAAAACAAACATTATAATGGATAAATTAAATTATTTTATCTCTCATCTTATTAAAAAAAAATTAATAAAAAGTTACTGATAGATTAACAGATTAACTAGTGGATATTATGTTTAAGTTACAGAATAAAATCTCAGTTGCATTTATTATAACCAATTATTGCCCTGTAAAGCAAAACAGAACAATTAATGACAAAAGAGACGGCAAAAGGGGTCTTGTAATTCATGCAAAAAAAGAGAGAAAGAACCGGTTCTTATTAGACTTCCCACTTTGGAGAGAATAAGCAATATTGAATAAAATGACAAAGAGAGAGTCCCAAAGAAGAATAATAAAGCAAATAGACATCCCAACATGCGGCTATGTCTATGTGTATTAATTAATACCATCTCCTGCCGTTTGATAGATACAAAGTCTCTCTCTTTTCCACTATCAGATTATTTATTACTAAACAACTCTCTACTTTCTTCGTAGCACTTCTCAGTTTTCACACTATATAAATTTTCCTTAAATCTCACAAACCATGATCTCTCTCTCTCTCTCCCCCCATTAAATTGAATTTGTCTCCTTAATTGTGTAGAGGATACGAATACGATAATGGGTTCAAAAGCAAGAAAGCAGCAGCTGATATGGTATGCACAACCATTGACACCGTTAATGGAAGGTCCTGATCCAGAAATGCTAGAAGAAGGTAACAAAAAGGAGAGTTCTTGGGAAATCATTAGAGAATGGTTTAGATTGCAAAAGGGTTTTCAAGGAAACATGAATTTTTCAAGTACATCATTATCATCCTCTTCATCTTCATCTTCATCTTCAACGTATGGTGCTACAGTCAATAATCCAACCAAGGGACAAAATTTAAGGCTTTTGCTTGGCGTTTTAGGCTGTCCTCTTGCTCCAATTCCTCTGCCCAATCATCCAATTCATGATCGCCTTCTTCATGTTAAAGACATTCCACTTGTAAGACTTTTCCCTCCCTTCATTTTAATCATCTTTCAAACTCTACAACCAGTTTTCTACTACAATTTGTAAAAATATTTAGAAAAATAACAAAAAACAACACCTTCAAAACTTATAATCATAAAACATTTAAGTTTTAGACCTGCTTAATTCAATGTTGAATTCTAAACTTAGTCAATATTATTGTGTGCTAATTTTGTTTTATAAATTTTATTACGTTAATTTATGTAATTTTCCAAAATGGTTTCAGCTATACTACCATTAGAGTGTAGATGTTAATGAGCCAAACTGTCAAATTAATATTGCAGGAAACATCAATTGCGCATTACATAATACAACAATATTTGGCAGCAACAGGGTGCTTAAAGCAACAAAAATGTAGCTTCAAAAACATGTATGCAAGTGGAACAGTGAAGATGATTGGATGTGAAACAGAGGTTTGTACAGGAGGAAGAACAGTGAAGAGCTTGGGAACAAGAAGTGGAGAAATTGGTTGTTTTGTATTGTGGCAAATGAAGCCTGGGATGTGGTCTTTTGAAGTGGCTGTGGGAGGCAATAAGGTTTTGGCTGGCAGTGATGGCAAAACTGTTTGGAGACACACCCCTTGGCTTGGCTCTCACGCTGCCAAAGGCCCTCAACGCCCTTTGCGCCGCATTATCCAGGTTTGCTTAACAATTTAACATCATCGACTTTCATAATCATTTTATCAGACATGTTACGGGCAACGTACATTTGTATAATTGAGGATTTGTACCCATTTTTCATTAACATCTTTTATAGAATGCAAATGTTAATATTATATAAATAAATAAATAATTTTTTTTAATTTTTAAAATAATTTTAATATATAACACGGTATAAAAGATATAAATGTAATTATATATAAAAAGCCACTATGTTTAGATACTAATAATAATAAAATATTTTTATTAATTTTTTGACCATAAATACCAAAATATTTATATAATAAACATATTTTTTATGAATAATTATTTTATACAATGTAATTATTTTTATTACGTTAAGAGTGATAATTTATACATTTAATGAATATTTATATAATAATGTTCGATCAATTAACTTATAAATATTTCATATTTTTGTTGAATTTTTATATTAATGTAATTGTTTTTATTACAATAACATTAAAAATTCATATAATTAATAATTACATATTAATGAGTAGTCGATCAATTCAATTATAAACATATCATATTTTTTTTAAATGTTCATATAACAAATACATTTTTTATAAATAGTTATTTTATATAATACAATTATTTTTATTATATGAAAATTAATAATTCATATAATTAATGATTATACATTTAATTAATGTTCGAATAATTCAAAATAATATTTTTATTAAACTAATAATTATTGAGAACGTATAATATATGATATCAATTAAAAAAATAATTAACTAATATAAATTATTTTAAGTAAAAATAATTTTTAAATTTAATTAAATCATGTTTACTATTTATGTAGTTAGTATTAACTTTTTTGATAGTAAAAATATTAATTAAATAAGTTGATATATTATTTTGTTATATTTTACTTATTTATGAAATAAAATTATGCTATTATTATCAATATCATATTAAATCATTTATATTTTGATTATATTGGTAGTAAAATAATAATAATTATATATTTATTTATCATTAAAGTGAAAATTAATTAAGTGTTTATTTTATGTGTATTTTTATAAATCATTTTATATAATATTTTAACATTAATTTTTTAATTATAATAAAAATAACTATAAAATTTATATCCAAAAACTTATTTTTTATTTTATAAAATAAAATAAAATTTTAAATAATATTATTTGATAATTAATATTATTATATATTTATTAAATTTAAATAATCAGTAAAATTATATATTTATTTTATATTAAAAAAGTTTGAAATAAGTTTTCACCAAAGAGCGGAAAGAACGAACGAATGACAATCCCAATAAAATAGAATATTGCTGACCATGATAGAGAAACTGTGCCATGCTTTACCCAGCAGTGTTTTACCCTCTTTCGAACACACTTTGAATGGGTACAGAATGGCAGTGATGGTCATGCTGATGTCACTATGATCATGTTCACATTGCATTGATCTCAGTCATATGATCCTGCCTACATGTAAACACCATCTGTGTGGCTCTTGGGATTGTCAAATTTACTGTGCTAAAGTTGTTTTGGGTTGGTTCTATTTGCTTTAACCACTTTAGTGAGACTAGGGCCCCATCCATAAATTATTGCATTCTCTTTTTGTATTTTGAAATTTTCATGAGCTTTTGCTGATTGTGTTTTGGATGATTTCAGAAAACAATCAACGTATATTTGGTTAAAAAAGCGATTATGGTAGTGTTTAAATTAACAATTGCTTGTGAATTAATCATAAAATTAATTTGACAAAAGCATTTTCAGTTACAGATAATAAGTTTTTTTTTTCTAATAAAACATATTTTTTTAAAATCACTTTTATTATAAACAAAAGTAGATACCCTATACTTAGTTTAATAATAATAAACATTGCTTTCCTTACCACTCGAAGACAAGAATTTTTTTTCTTCTTTTTATATGAATTCATATAGAGGGGATTAGTAAAAGTTTCACGTGACAACTAATCACTACATGGTCACATATGACTTTAGTACGTTTTAATACATAGAATAAAAAAAGCATTCCTTCACTAATTAATATCTAATTAAGAAAATAAATAATCAATAATAATTGTGTTTATTTAATATTTGAATATTATCTGCGTGCAGGGACTAGACCCAAAGAGCACAGCAAGTTTGTTTGCGAAAGCACAATGTATGGGAGAGAAAACAGTAGGAGATGACGATTGTTTTGTGCTCAAAGTATCAGCTGAACGTTCTGATATGTTGGAAAGAAGTGAGGGTCCTGCTGCAGAGGTAATAAGGCATGCACTTTATGGCTATTTTTGTCAAAAGACTGGTCTTCTCATATACTTAGAAGACTCTCACTTAACTAGGGTTGAATTCCCTCAAAATGATAATGAAGCTGTGTATTGGGAAACTACTATTGGAAGTAGCATTGGTGACTATAGGGATGTTGATGGGGTCCTAATTGCTCATCAAGGCCGCTCTATTGCTACCATTTTTCGCTGCGGTGAGATTTCCATGCAATACTCTAGGACTAGAATGGAAGAAATTTGGAGTATAGATGATGTCGTTTTCAATGTACCGGGACTCTCCGTCGATTATTTCATTCCTCCAGCCGACATCTTCGACAATTTACATTCACCATGATTAATTGTTACTCAGTTTTAATGTTAGGGACTTCGGGTTGTTACTTCGACATCTTAGTTTGTTGGCTTCTTGTTATAAAATATTAATTGGTTGGGATAATATCGGTAGTGTATTAGTCTGAGTATTTTGGTTAGCTTTGATCTTTTTTAATTTCTACAACTGTAATTTGGTGGATGGTATATAATAATTATTAAACTGATCATGGAAAATGATGCACTGAGACCGGGTTTGGAATAATATTGTTATCTTATTCCTCGATTACTTAGTAGCTTCCAGAAATCCATCTGAATTGTGTAGTCTAAAAAGTAATTTTTATTTTTACTTTTACATATATGCTTAATTCAAATTTCATATATGTTTAATTCAAATTTATAATGACCTACGTATTACATTACTGTAGAAAATGCACATCATCAATACCAAAAATATTTGTTATTCCCAATTAGATTAGTATAACAAGATTAGTGTCACAGAGCAACCCAAAAAGGATATACTGTATTGAGAAATTAATAACTTTGGATTGCCTCTATTCTTATTTTGATAATCTTTTTGACCTCTGTTATCGACTGGCACATTTAAGTTATCGGTATATTTTTTATCCAAATTCAACAACAATTTTAATAAATTAGAGTAATTCAGAGATAACAATTGCTATTAAAATTGATCAAAATATATACAGGTAACTTAAATAAGGATATTTCATTTATCTCAATTGAAAATAATGGTAAAAAAGAATACCAAAACAATAATAGAGATCATCTAAATATACCAATCATTTTGAGATACTCCACAACTTGTCTTCACTGAATACAATTTTGATGTGACTTAACTACTCCATTCTTGTTGTTCTGGTTTCAAAGTTGCACCACCAAATTACTCTCACTCTACCTGCAAGTAGAGCCACCACAAGAAATTTAATGACCAAATATAATTTTTGAAGAAATTAAAGAGTTTTCTAGCTACAAACTCTACTTTTGTGCACAAAAAGATTAGAATAACCATCAAAGGTGCTAAATAATTGGATAGCAAAAACGATAATATAGAAGAATTATAATTTATAACCTCGAGTTTGCTGAAATAGGAAAGTGCCCAAACATGTTTCCAGGTTTAAACAATAACAATCACTGAAAATACCAATGTCATAAATTTGTCATACATTGTGATAAAATATTATGTTAAGTTCACAAATTTATGTTTATGATAAATTTGTGATATATAAAAGTGTTATTTCAATGGAGGTTCTTTCAAAAAATAAATTAACAAAACATCAACAAGTTTAAGGAAGAGTATGTAAATAAAACAATATCTAATGAGATATATAATTGCATATTTTCAGAATTGGGAAGACGAGTTGCTATTTTAGCAAACATTGAGGAGGTTTCGAGCATTCTTCACAATTATCATTGCAAAATAATGGATAGAGTTTGAAAGTTAAAACTTACCTTAAGAAGTTTGGAATTCTCAATTGAAGATGGCAGGCTCTTTATACCACTTGCATATAGAGAAAGCTCCGTCAAACTCTTCAAATGCCCCAAATCTTCTGGTAGTCCCTGAAGTTCTACACAACCCCTTAACCTAAGAACTTTAAGAGATTCCAAACCTTCCATACTCTCTGGTAAATGTGCTAGATTTTTGCAGTGGTCCAAGTCAAGAAAAACTAGCTTTTGAAGATTTGTGATGTATGAATCAATCCTTGTCAATTTATCACACCCTTCTAAATTCAATACCTTCAAATTTGGAATCACTTTGAAGTTTATATCGGTGAGCTTCTTGGAATTGTTCAAGTCAATCACTTGCAGAGTTGGTAGAGGCTGTTACATAAATATTGTATTGTCAGAAATACTATTAAACATTTAGCACTCTACTGGATCTAGAAGGAAGTTAGTTACATTGTTACCTTGGTATCAGCATCCCAAAGACTTTCCAGCTCACTGTAAGGCATCTTCAAACGAACAAGATGATCTGGTTGAAAACTTGGTGGTAGCTTCAAAAAAGGAAATCGATGCCATTCCAAAAAACGCAACTCATTAGAAAGATGTTCAAGATCTGGTAGTAGTTTTGGTTCATCTGCAGCATCAAATCGAAGTATGAGCAATCTCAACTTTGTCATCTTATTATAGGATTCACAGCTGTATGGAAAATGATTTTCTATCCACGATGTACTTGTCAAGCGTGGCATTCCTGTCATATATGAAGCAGAAAAGCATATAGCTTTTACTTTTTCCGATCCCTGAAATGCATTGACAAAATTAAAGCATCAAAGGAAATAAAGAGAAACAATAACATAACCACGCAAGTACTTTTATCAACACAGTCATACGTGTTTTTTAGTCTTGATATGCAAATTCATGTCTATTGTTCAACAAATCTCTTACCGTCTTATGCTTTAAAACATGACGGATATCTTTTTGAAGCCATAATCTACTTCGGCTTCCTGCATCTTCGGATTCTTCTCGAACAATTTCTCGACCCATCTCTTCTACGAAATCATACATCCAAATTTTATCATCTCTTATTCTCAGAAAACATCTATCAATTAGAGATTCAATCACACTTTCTGGATTCATAAAACCACAACAGTCTAACATTCCTATAACAGAATCTTTATCTGATTTTTTATAGAAGCAAGCAATTTCTAGTAATATATTCTTTTCTGTTTCCTCAAGCCCATCAAAGCATACTCTATATATACTGGCAGTATCCTTCTTTTGGCAGCTCTTCACTTTATCCAATGTTCTTTTCCAATCCCCCACACTTTTGTCTTTTAAAAGAGAACCCATAACTTCAAGAGCTAAAGGAATGCCATCAATTTGTTCCACTACTTGTTTGCTGATATCTTCATAATCTTCTAAAGGTTTTACATTTTTGAAAGTGTGCCAAGAAAATAATTGAAGAGCTACTTCTTTATTTAATTGTTCCACGTTATATATTATGTCGATGCCATGTCTTACAAGCAATTTTTCATCCCTAGTTGTCACAATTATTCTACTTCTTGAACCAAACCAATCAAGACCACCAGCGACAGATTCCAATTCCAATGAGGCATCCAAATCATCAATAATGATAAGAACCCTCTTATGACGAAGCCTCTCTCTTATCATATTTGCTCCTTCCCTAAGATCTGATACTCCACAGTATTCTTTCAAGGTATCACAAAGAAGTTGTTTCTGCAAAAGGATTGGGTTTTTCTCTCTCACGTTTTCTAGAAAACTACTTCCTTCAAATCGAGAGGACATCCACTTATAGTATGCTTTGGCAATGGTTGTTTTTCCTATGCCACACGTTCCAGAAATTCCTATAATGCGAACACCATCCCTACCTACACTTGCATAGGAATTTAGTTTTTCTAGATATGATTCCATTCCAAACACGCCCTTCTCAATGTTTAATGATGCAACTTCACTTGAAACATTTTTAACAATTTCTTCTATGAATTTGGCTTCACACCTAAAATATTAAAAAATCAATTAAATAAAAGTGTAATTTTCTTTCTCATGAATAAAATTACTTGATAAAAAGATGTGTCAACCGCCAGTGTGGTATTTCTTTAAAAGAAAAAAATTCCCTGGTTAATTTCCTGCCTCAATTATTGTTTGGTAAAAATAAAATAGATTAAAAACCATAAATCTGAAGGTCTATTTTTCATATCTTTAATTAACAATAAATACTTTCTGCCAAAAATAAAATAGATGGATAGCAACAGTAAAGATCCTCTTTTTGCAATTAGAACATTTCGTCCCCTACACTATTTCGAAAATATGGCACCTAAAGGGCATTTGTTAAGTCATGTTTGATTCGTAGTATAAACACAAGTATAAACACATAATAATGATGATGATAATAGGAATTGAATTCAATAAAAACAATATTACTATTCTTATATGTTTTGAGTGGTGAAATCAAAACAATATTACAATTTGAAATAAAATTTATAAAATTATAAATGAAATAAAATTAAAAAATAATTTGTTTTTTACTTCTAAAGGAGGAAAATGAGAAAAAAAATATTAAATGATAATACAAATATGTGAAGAAAATAAAAAAATCCAACATATTCATAGCGATGAAGAAGAAATGAGTTTTCTGGCATAGGTAGAATGATTTTACATTCAATTTCATATTAAAAAAAAACATAGGGCCAAAAAGCAAAAATTAAACCAAATACAATAATACTTGAAATGTTTTACCATTATCATTCTTATTATGTAAACAAAAATTGACCTTCGTATTCTAATGTTTTGATTACGTAATGAGCACATGATCATCACCATCACCATCACCATCGAGGTATGTTTGTCATTTTAACAAATTTCTACTACAAATGAATATGAAAGTTTAATTCGCCAATTTTTTTATTTTTTTACCTAAATGGTTACAGTTTTCCCTTCTTCTTTTTTCTATGATTATTTGCTCAAATTTTCTAGGTAATCAAACATAACATATAAAAAAACATAGGGCCCAAAAGCAATCAAAATGTAAAAAAATCAAAAGACCAATAAGTTATATAAATTAAAAAAAAATCAATCAAATAAAAATTAATATTTGAACACACCTAGCAAGCAGATGTTCAACAACTAAAAAAAGTGTTTGCGCTGGTTTGGGAGCGATACCCAAGGGAAATCCATGAAATTGGCGGTTTCTGAGCAACTCAAAAAAGCTTGTTGAGCCAAATCATGGCTTAACCAAATACAAACAGCGGGCATGGATCGATAGTAAGAAATTGAGCAGACCGGGCATTAGGATTATAAAATCTAAAGAGTTGAATCAACAATTATCTGAAGGGATTTTTTTTAAGTCGCTCTGGATGATGAAACCCAAGGATCATCGGGTAGGTAATCGCTACAAGACTCAAATCAATGCTCATTTAGGGGTTGCAATTGAGAGAGCCATCAACAAGAGAAGGAAGAAGAAACACATTTAAGACTCGCCTTCAGAATCCCACCAACAAAGGATGAACATGATGCAAATGGAACCAATGTCTTGGTTGGGAAAGACGATTGAGAAGAAATGAAAAGGGTGGCCACGACCCAATTTCTTGATTCGTTCTTCCATTGAGAGATCGAAATTAGGCTTGAAAGTGAGATGGAGATGGAGGGAAGAGATGACAGATAACGAGCAGAGAGAAACGAGAGAAAGAAAAAACATATGAAATATTTATTATATTATATTATAGTATTGTATTTGAATAAAATTGTTAATAATAATAAAATATTATGATAATAATAATTATAATTGTGTTAATATTTTTTATTAAAATACAAATCATTGTTAGATTTTATATATCTAAATCTTATAATCTTAAAATTTTATAAATGATTGAATTTTGACTTTCATATAATAATAATCATCTTAATTTTATAAATGTCACTTCATATATTAATCGACCAAGTTTATTATAAATATTAATTTATTTTTTTATATAATATAATATAATTATAATTTATTTATTTTTAAATTATATTTAATTTAAAATAATATTTTAAGAAGTTCTTTGAACATAACAATTACAAAAACCAAGAATTATATTTAATTTGCTACAAAGCTTTAATAAATATTAAGTAGTATTGATTTTGTTTGAGTTATGGTTAAAATAATTAAGAAAACAAAGAGGCAAAATGTTTTGGCCGGTTGGTAAAAGAAATCCAATGATCTAATTAACATTATAGACATTAAATAAGTTAAAATTGCTACTCTTTTGTGTATATATATTGTTTTTTGTAAGAGGCGACCATGTCAAAAAAGTAAGTGTTCCACTAGTTTAGAGTTTCAATTATATATGCATATATTTAAATTTTTAATATCTAATAAATTTAGGATTCAAATTATTATTATATTTTTTACATAAAAATCAATAGAGTTTGTCAAATCATTTTAACATATATTAGTGTGTATATGTGTAACAACTTACAATGTATGTACAAAATTACTAATTTATTCTTTTTACGTTAGTTATAATTTAGACTTTCTAACGAGATATAACTGGTTAATAGTGATCTAGGATCTCTTTTATATATTCTCATTATTCATTTGAATAAGAACGAGACTTATTATCTTCTATTCTTAACACTAATTTTACTCTTTATTATCTACGTGGAGCTTAACGAATTCTAGTGTTGTTATTCAAATTAGTTTATATACTAGTAAGACAGCTCCAACTTGACACGTGTTTATTTCATTCGAACCTAGAACCTAGCATTTAAGTAAATATTGAGAAGCAAGTTGATACCATTTAAACTACTAGTCCATATGGTACCAATTTCCATAAATCTATAACTATAGGAGTACATTCGAAACTGGGAAGACGATAAAGAAATGCGTGACAGGCTAGGACTGTCCTGCTAGTATATAAATTAGTTTGAGCAACAACGTTGTAGTCTTGAACCCCTACGTAAATAATTTTAATAAAAATGATGTTTTTTAATATTTGTACTGCGCCTAGTTCAACGAAAGATACAAGACATCTTGAGATATCTACGTGGGTCCTAAGATTACGATATTGTTGCTCAAACTAGTTTATATATTAACAGGACGACACAACCTCACATGTGTGTGTTTCATTCTCTTTAACTCTCGAATCTAAGATCTAACCTTTAAATAAATCTTGAGAAGCAAGTTAGTAACATCTGTGGTTATAGGAGTAGATTAGAGATTCAAAATTGGGGAGATATTAAAAAAATGCGTGTCAATTTAGAACCGTTCTATTAGTCAAGAACTAACTTGAACAACAATGTTAAAATTTTCTGAGCTTCGCGTGAATATTTTAAAATATTTTGTAACTTCGTTTAACTAGTTGTATTTAAAACACTCTTAATTAATAAACAATTTAAAAAAAAAATTGAACGCACTTTGAGCGAGTTGAGCAAGTGCTCTAAGTAACTTAGAACACACTGTTTTAAGTCACGTGTTCTATAGTTTTTTTTCTTTTCAATAATTATATTCTTTATATATTTATAATTAACTATGAACTTTAAATAAAATTGGATTACGAAAAAATTCACATATGTGGTGCCTAGTTCTTAACACTATTTTACACTTTTTATTCACTGAGTTTAATATTTATTTCATGAATATTCATAGTTTGAACACATTACTTTAAATATGTGTTAAGTGTGATTATATATATATTATTTCATTTTACCTCCCGTTCCGTCAGTTTTAAACTATTGAGTCATTAATATCTAACTTTATCCATTCATTAAATATCTAATGGTTTTTATTTTATCATTTAAATGTGTCATTTTATATATATATATATATATATATATATTAAATTTTATGAATCGCGTATATATTTCATTTTATTCAACCTGCTGATGCACCAGGTAAAGTTACCCTTTGATTAGCTATCCGTATCCAACTTTATACATCCATCCATCCATCCATCCAATGTGTAACAATTTCTATTTGGATGCTCATTATATATATATAAAATATTTTTAAATAAATATAAATTAATAATATAAATATTTTTAATTGTAATTAAATATTTTATCACACATTAATTTAATTTTTTATATTTATTAATATTTATATTTTTAAATAATTTTATCCAAAAATCATCATAATTTTTCAGTATTATTTATCTAAATCATTTATTATTAAAAATATATATACATGTGATAATGATAAATGTATTTTACATATTACATGTTATATATTATTGAAGGTAAATTAACAAATATATTGCTAAATTATCATAAAAATTATAAATATATCATCTAATTTTTGAGTGATAAAAATGATACTCGAATATAATTAGTGGTACAAATATATTATTATTGTGATAAATTTATCATCAAATTTCTTATTATTGGTACAAATCTATCATCAAACTACTTATTAGTAGCATAAATCTATCACAATTTTTTTTATTAATTATACAAATCTATTATAAAAAATATAATATAGTAGTATATTTGTACCATCAATTATACTTGAATGTTATTTTTATAATTTAATAAAATTAGATGATATGTTTATAATTTTTGTTATAATTCAATAATAGCTTCTTATTAACAATACAAGTATTCTATCAAAAATATAATATAGTTATATATTTATATCATTAATTATATTTAAATATTATTTCATCACTTGATAAAATTAAATACTATGTTTATAATTTTTGTGATAATTCAATGTTATATTTCTTACTTCATTAAGAATTTTTTAACAAATGAGATTTAGATCATGTTTGATTTAACGAGGTATAATTAAATGTATGTTATATAATTGAAAGATACTTAAAATAAAATAATAAATTAATTTTTTTTCTAATAAGAAAAGTATGAGTTTAACTTATATGTCATTATTTTTGTTATTAAGTTATAAAAGTTTTTCTTTCTTTTTTTCCCTTCAATGCGGTATTCTCCCTAACCACCCCAAAAAAAGAAAGAAAGTAAAAGACTTACCTATTCTCCAAATAGTGTCCGGCCAGATTGGACACTTGGGTTAAAGCATACCTCCATAGTTGTACCCTGAACAAGTTGTCTTTAAAAGCTTCTTCATGTTTAGCAAAGGCTTCCCCAAAAACTCCAGTCTGTTTGCGAACATGGGTTGGTTGTAAACGGTAGAAAACAGGAATCACCTTTTGATTTTTGGAGATATTGCACTCCATTATCATAAGTAGCTCCTCCAAACACCAAGTCGAAGAAGCATAATTTTCTGAGAGAATTACAATTGAACATCTCGAATTTCTTATTGCATTGAGCAATTGAAGAGAAATGGTTTTGCCTCTTTCAATTCCACTATCATCTAAAAAGGCGTGAATTCCCTTTCCAAGTAGAGCAGAGTAGAGATGACCCACAAATATGTTTCGAGTATCTTCACCTCTAAAACTCAAGAAAACATCATATTTTTCTTGGATTACTACTTCAGGCTCTTCATACTGTTGAGAAGATGATGAAGACGCTCCTTCCATTTAATTTCCTTGATCTCTTAATTATTCTCGTGATGGATATGAAATGTGTAGATCGATGGCTGAGTTGTGAGGGAGGGTCAACTGGGTATGTGCTAATAACATGGAAAGTTGGTATATTTTAAGTCACTTCTAAAGCTGTCTTCAATATTTTTATTTTTTTGGTCAGAAAAGTGCTTCTCCTTTTGAACATGGTATATAATACACAACCATTGACTTTGAACATGGCATATAATACACAACCATTGACTTTTGAATAAGCTTTGACCAACATATCCATGCAAAGGGTCAACTAACAAAAATTCTAAATATACCCTAACAATTAGACAATTTAATCGAGGCTAAGCTTTAAATATAGGGATTTTGTGACATATTTTGTTCAAAAGTTTAAAAAAATGCTCTTTGTTAATTTAGTTTCAAAAAATGCTTTTTTCAACCTCTTAATCAAGTAACAAGTCATTTTTTTTCTCAAATCCTCCTTCAATTCCCGTCCATTTTTTTCTCTCTCCTCCTTCAATTCACATTCCATTTTTCTCTCTCTCCTCCTTCAATTCCCAACCTATTTTTTTCTCTTTCTTATTTCAATTATATCTTATTTTTTTTCGTTTTTCTCTCTCTCCTCCTTCAATTCTCAGCCAGTTTTTTTTTCTCTACTTATTTTAAAAACAAGGTAAAAAAATATTTTAATTATCCTGTGTAACTTTAAAATGTCGAATACAAAAATTATAAATTTTTAATAAATACATTTTTGAGTGAATAAAAAATAATAAAAATAATTTATATTTATAAAATACAAAAATATATTTAATAATAAATATATAATTTGTTATAACAAATAACTCATCAAAATTTTATTATAAATTAACTTAAAATAATAATAATAAATTATAAAATAATTACAAAATTAATAATTATTATTATTATAAAATAAATTATAAAAACTGGGCTAATAATTATAATAATATTATATTAGATAATATTTTCACACAAATTTTATGATATAATGTGTTATGTTTAATTGTATATTGTAAAAAGTTAGATAAAGAGGTTTCACAATTTTTTTTAATAATTTAATTGTTTTTATGATATTATTTTTTATATCATAATTATAATTAAATATTATAATTATTTATTAAATATAATTATAATTAATAATAATAATACTATATTATATTATTTATGAATTATCAAAATATTTAGCATATGATTTTCAATATATGTATAAATTTATATTTATTTTATTGTAAAATAAATTTATTTTTATTTTTTAAAATAAATTTTTTAATATATAATATGATAAAAAATATTTATGTATTTAAAATTAATTATAAATTTATAAGATGTTAATATTTTTTTATGTTTATAATAATTATTTTTTGTAAAATAGAACTAATATATCTTTTTTTTTTAAATAAAATTGATTAAAAATTTTGTTTTCAAATTTAAGGTAAGATTTTCACTATTTTTTAAAAAAATTCGCACATTTTTAAACTATTGTTCAAAACCCCTTAAATATACCCCCTAGCTTCTTGTTGACTCTTCTCCGACGCAGCAACCAGAAGGCCTCCAAGGTTTGTATCTATTAAGTTACTGTTCATATTTCATAATCCCTAATGTCCAAATACGTTGCGAATTTTAAGCGTAATCCAAACATCACATGGGAATTGTGAACGCTTGCCTACAATTTCCTAAGTCATACGAAGACAATTAATGAACTTCTAGTACCCATTTTAGTGCTTGTTATAGTTTATTTATGGTATAAATAATAAATATGACTGAATATGTAATTTCTAAACAATAAATTTAGTATTTTGTGTAGACTATGATGGCATTTATCTGGGTTCATATTTTTGTATAAGCAGGGAAAATGCTACTTTTGTTCGAAACCCCTGCGGGTTTCGCCCTTTTTAAAATATTGGATCAAGGGAAGCTTTCTAAAGTTGAGGTAGCGTAGTTTTTCTAAATTTTACTGGATATCTTCGATGTTTTTGGTTTCTTAAAGACGTAATGTATGTGCTAATATGGTATTTTTAGTTTTCCATGCTTTAAGTTATGCTTGCAAATATGATGAGGACATTTATTATTCAGGATTTCGTCCTCTCTGGGATTTCCTCCCCGAATCTGCCATTTTTACTGCTTGATTTCTTCATATCTCTCCACTTTTTTCAATGGTCTTCGGGCTATTGGTGATCTTTTCTTTGTTGCTCGTGCTTATCTTTCATCGTCCGCACTATTTTCATTTCCCCTCTACCATTATCGCTAGGGTTTTGCGAGTTTCATAGTTTCTGTATGTTTCTGGATTCTACTGTGATATATCTGATTATGTTCGCGATATGTGGTGTGATCTTAGGATTGATTTGATCTCTTCTTTTTTGCTAATTCTGTCGCCATTTTGGTCAATCTCTCAACATCTCTTTGTATTTTTTGGTCTTTCTTCATGAATCCTCGATCTTGATCAAGCTGATTTCTTTCTCTCCGTGAACATGTGCTCTTTGGATGTCGTTCTAAGCCTTATGAGCTAATGTTTGGTTTGTGCTCGTCTATGGCTTCTCTATTTCATGTCTGGAGCTCTCTGGCTTCTCTGAGGTCTGGTTTACTCTGTTTGTTGATGATTTGTGGTGTTCGATTGTGGTAAGGTGGCTATGGATTGTTCGATATGGATGAAATGACTAACAAATTGGATGATCTTGGCTTTATACTAGAGGTTGAGGAGTTGATTAATGCAGACCAGGAGCTGCTTAACTTGATAATCGCAGCATGTGCCATTGTTGCTTTGATGAGAATTTTTTGGCCTGTTTGGGCTTGTAAGCTTGATGATATGTTCAATATACAAGTTGCTCCAGTATATGAGAATTCGCTTTAGAATTTGAATCCTTGTGTTGCTGCCTTCCCTGTGTTTGGATTATTATGGTTTTAGTGTTTTGTTAGTTTTGGTATTGATTAGTTTGTTGTCCTTTTCGTTTTCCTTGTGTTTTTTCTATTTGTAGTTGTTCTTGGCTGCTGGTTTAATGTACACTGCTTAATTCTATTTGTATTACTAAAAAAGTGCTTGTTAGACAGTTAGTACTTTGAGGTGTAGTTAGGGTTGCTAGTTCATTTGCTCTCCTTTTGATAATCATGTTACTTAGAATAGGATCAGTTGTATTGTGGACATGTGTGTCCTTAACATTATATACTGAGATAGTGTACTGATTCTTCTATTTGAATAATAATCTCTCTTTTACTTCCCAAAAAAAAAATTTGATAAGAAGGACAAAAGGTGATTTTTTTTTTCCTCCCTTTTTTGGGCTGGACGAGATATAATATTGGCTTCTTTCTTTCCCAACATAACATGATCTGTAGGTTAAACACTTAGTGTTGTTTTAACTTTTATAACCAGGTTTTTTGTGTGTGTAATTTACTTTTACTTGATTGGCTATGCAGGACTTATCAAGGAGTTCACAAGTGTTGACTCGGCCAGAAAGTAATCTCTTTGAGGATTTAAACAGTATCAGAAGTCTTTGTGCTCAAGTCCTTTCTCTTGCAGAATACAGAGCTCAATTGTATAATTATTAGAAAAGCAGGATGAATACAATTGCACCGAAAGAGCTTGTTGATGTTTGCCCATGGGGTTAGCTTGATAAACCTTGCAAAGCAGCTAGGAAGCACAGTACAGATTCTTGATTTTTGGTGCTGAGAAGGCTGTCTTTTGACCCTTGAAGACTAAGCATGCAACTCCCAAATATGGGCTTATTTATCAGGCATCCTTGTGTGGTCAGGCAGCAACTAAACTGAAGGGAAAGATTTCACGTTCACTTGCAGCAAAAACTGTTTTGGCAATCAGATCTGATGCTCTTGGAGACAACCAGGATAACTCAATTGGACTGGAGAACCGAGCCAAGGTACTTAACATACTTGTGCTTTTTTTTCTTCCCCTGTATTGAATTTCTTGTTTAAATCATTTGGTTACACATAGCTGCAGCTTGAAGTGCGGTTAAGGAGTCTGATGGGTAGAGAATTGAGTCGTTCTGCTGGGTCAGTGAAAATCAAACTCTTTTTGTGTTTTACTTGTATTAGCCTCTCTTTTTTTCCAAGTTGATTCTAAATACTTGTGTTCAGTGCAGACCTATAACCCTGTTACCGAGAATCAGAAAGAAAAAATCCCCAAGAAGGGTGAGGAGGCTCCTGTAAATGGAGATAAAAAAGAAAATAATGAAAAGAAGGCGGCTGATGGTGAGGAAACAGGTTTGCCAAGTGATGGTAGTGCCAATGCACAATCAGAAGATGAAGAGCCTGTTATAATGGAGAAGAAAAAACATTCATTCACCTGATGATGTTTAATGTTTATTGTTTTTCTAAACCTATCCTTTGTGTGTGGCGAATTAATTTCTAAGGAAATTTTAAATTTAAAGATTTTAGAAAAAAATATTAAGCAACTAGCTTGTTTGCTCGAGAAGATCATCTTCTACACTTTAGTGGGCATCGGTTTCTTGGTATGTTACTCTGATTTTTACTAAAAGTATTTCATATATTATCTTCTTAACGGATTCAATTAACTAGATTAGTGAAATAATGGAATACATCCAAACCAACCAAAACTGTATACAAGCCGGACCAAACAAGAGCCATGTACGTGTATTTACCTCTAATTCTCTCATCCTTGCCCTAAAAAAAACAAAACAAAAAAACCTTAGTAGCTATAATACCTAACTACCTATGAAATTCTTCTTGAAAAGTGCAGGTTTTATTACTGAGAATTTCTCTGGACAAAACAACTTTTCCAAGCCATAAATTGGGCTTGACAGAAGTAATCTCAATCACAATAATATCAAATTAATATGAGAGAAAAAGGGGGGGAAAAGAAGAAGGAAAAGCAGGAAAAGGGAAAAAGAGAAAAAAAGTAAATACGATATAACAGATTTCACATATTTTGATGAATCGGTCTAAATTGAATTGATTTGACATTGAAAAACACAAACCTATACTCTATACATGAGAAATAATTTAATCTGAATCGTTGAAAACAATGATAATAGAATGGCCCGCCTCTTTTTTTCTTCGTGGTGGTAGTGTTGAACGAAAGCTTCGAAATGCAGCCATGTCATCATCTTTCAATGAAGAAATGATGAAGATGTTAATCGATTCTGTTGAGAAACTCATAATTTGACAAATAAAGTTTCCTTAACTGTTTGGAACAAATGTGCCAACATATCCAACCCCTGCAATGAAGAAGGCCATAGCTTGGAGGAAAAGAAATATGCAGTAGTTGTTCTTTCCAAAGATAAGATCATAGCAACCGCAGAAGCAAAGGTAGGCTCCAACACTAAGTTCAAGCATATGTAGCCTGCATATACACAACCATCAATTGAACGTTGTTAATATCAATAAATTAATGTCGTATATAAGGCTCCGAAATCATTCTAAGATTATTAAGTAAATTCTTTTATTTTAATTAGTTTAATCCCATAACATGAGTACGATCAACAACATAATTATGGAGACCAAGTACTGTCTTACACCGAAGTTTAACTAATGTATGTTTCATAATTTAAATATTTTCTTCATATGATTCAAGTATTAGAGGTCTATGCTGATTTATCATTAAAAATATAAGATGCAAGGAGCTATACCTTTCTCCATTAATCTTCAACCAAGACTTCTTAAGACCTTTTGCACTTGATTTTCTCTTGAGAGCATCTCCCAATTTCTCGGTGACAACCCACTCATTTACTCTTC
Source organism: Hippophae tibetana (assembly GCA_037013495.1). Taxonomy (NCBI): domain Eukaryota; kingdom Viridiplantae; phylum Streptophyta; class Magnoliopsida; order Rosales; family Elaeagnaceae; genus Hippophae; species Hippophae tibetana. Next base: position 140,380,462 of record CM072801.1, on the reverse strand, counting down.
CTGCCTCTAGAAGACCTATAAATGTTGCTTTAGTACGGTGCAGAGACATGACATTCTCAAAGAGTATCCAAAACATCAATAAGGGGAGATTTCTGCAGGATTATGTGTATTCAAAACGTTAGAATTATCAACAAGTTCTGAAGGGCTCCTAAAACTTGCAGTTCAATTAGCTGAGCATAGAATATCATACTGAAAATCTTCATTCAAGAATGGCACTTAATGTTGAATTGGATATATCATAAGTTTTCCATGTACTAATGTAATGAATCAATCATAGAAAAGAATGAGAACTTTATAGTAGATACCTTGAGGTTCCAACTGCATTGAGGAGAGTAATGATGGAAGGAATATAAACAGCACCCCACTTGGGAACTTCGACTTCAGGGACAAAAACAGTTGCCGGTAGTATGACACAGAAAAACACAAATGTGACAATATGAGCTATTATCTTTCGGACAAAGAAAAAGCTGTAGATCACATGAAATTTCTTCAATGGGGAGACCTTCTGCAATATATCATAAACCATTTATGAGAAGACAAGTACGAAAAAATCAAATATTTATTCGTAGCTACTCTATTGTACATTGTTTCTCAGAATCTCCATTGCCATCTTCTTGAAAAGATTAGCAGGGCCACAAGACCATCGGTGTTGCTGATAACGGTAAGCCTTGAAAGTACTTGGCAGTTCACTTTTGACCTGAAATAAAATGATACATGAAACTATGAATGCCCTATCCCATAAGTTGGTAGTTCTTTTCATATAATGCAAGCAAGGTCAGTGACCTCAGTAGATTACAATACCTTAAGGTCAGAGAGATATACAAATTTCCAGCCCTTGAGACTAGCTCGTACGGCCAAATCCATATCCTCCACTGTTGTGCGGTCCTTCCATCCTCCAGCCTCATTAAGTGCAGACATTCTCCATACCCCTGCAGTGCCTGCACCACACTCACATTCTCTAATTACTCATGCGACTAATATCATTTCTAGGGAAAATAAATTTTAATTGTTGCCAAGAGTTTTACCATTGAAACCGAAGAAAGCATAAGTTGAAGATCCCACTTCTTGCTCCACAGTGAAATGGTAATCAAGTGACATCTGTTGCATTCTTGTCATCAAACATTCATCTGAATTCACTGCAGTATTAAAAATCACACGTTTACCTTTTTCTCTGCCAAAATCAAAGACTAGTCCTCCATACACTTTTCACCAAAATCAAAGACTAGTATATATCAATGATATTAGATAATTTGGCAATTAAATAATCAGAGACCAATTAAGGAGAATAGCACTTCGTAATTCGCATACAACATAAAAAAAGAAGAAGAGAATAATTCAAATAAAAACTTGAAAGAAAAGTCTTTTAAACAATTCAAAAAAGTTAGAAACTATGAGACCATCCATAGTCCACCAACAATTATTCAAACATCTTATGAACAAAACATAAGTAAATGCCACCAACAATACTGACTAAGCTAAAGATAATTATAAAAAAGAAAAAGCCAAAGTTAAGGTTAAGAAAGTGTTAAAAGAAATCGTTGAGCTAATAGCTGAGATGGCATTAATCCACTAAGGGTCAAGTATCTTTTTCAGGTAAAAAAAAAAAAAAAGATGAAGAAGTGTTTAAAGGAGATTACCGAATTTCCAACGAGCTTGGACTAGAGCGATTTGTGGGTTGTGGACGAGAAAAGGAATAGTACGCCAGAGATAGTCAGGCTCAGGTTGAAAATCAGCATCGAAAATAGCGACGTACTCGCAGAGGTTGACATAGCTGTGTTTCATGCCTTCTTTTAAAGCACCTGCTTTGTAGCCATTTCTATTGTCCCTAATCTCGTATTTTATGTTTACTCCTTTGCTAGCCCATCTTTGGCATTCCATGTGCACCAACTCCTGTTATTTTTTACATGCATACGTATCAAAATAAGAATAGCATCTTTTCGCTTGAAATTCATCAATTCAAAATTAAAAAAAGTTGGGAAATTTATATTGATTTATCTTACTTTATTTTTCTTCATATTTTAAAAAATAATATTTAAATTAATATTTTTGTATTTAAATCAAAATTATATATATTTATTAATATATGTAAATAGAACGAATAGAAACAAGAATCAAATATTAAATGCGTCAAATACACATTTTTTAAAAATATTGCTAATAATCAAATATAAAAGTATAAAACCTAGATAATTAACAATCAATATAATTTTTAATTCGAAAAAACTTTTAACAAATTTGTTGTTGTTTGTTTAGTATATCAAAAGCGCTTAACATAAACTCATTTGGATACCCACGTAACAGTCCCTTGGGGAGAATAAAAATATTATTCAGTCAACAGTAAAAAGCAACACACCAAAACTAAAATTTTAGTGAAAAGCTATATATTAGACATTGACACATATGATTATTATTTAAAAAAAAAAATATAAAAAGTATATAAAAAGATTATATATAACAATAAAGAGATTTAATATTTCTTTAATAATAAAAATATACAAATTAAATATAAAAATATTATTTTTATTATTGAAAATTTTAATGATTGTTATTATATATATATATATATATGTATGTATGTACGTATATACGTACACACTTAGAAACTCAAAGCACACTAGACAGGTTAGAGGTTTAAACCTTAGTAGCTGGGTCTGTTGAATCATCAAGAACCTGAACTATGATTTTATCAGATGGCCATGAAAGCCCACAAGCAGCTCCTATAGAAAGCTGATAAACCTGCAAAGAGAGTAACATAAAAGCATATTAGTTTTAATCTATAAAACAAAGTCCATGAACTATGCAAAACCAATACCAAAAAAAAAAGATCACCTCTTTTTCATTGTACATTGGGATTTGTACTAAAACCATTGGGTAAGCTGAATTTCCAAGTTCAATATCATCCCTCATGGGTTCCCATTTGTAACGCTTCTCTGGCCTTTTTCTAAACAACTTAACATAAGCAATAATTATACCCAGGTAAACCTTTTCAATAAAAAGCATCACCGACATCACCAAACACACAAAGACTAAAACTTTCATTACTGGAACGATCAGTGGTGCTTTAGTTTGTTCCCAAATCAATCCAATATGTCTAGTAATGCCATTACCAGTTCCTTCAAATGTATCAGGAAGAACTGTGGTCGATGTAAGCCTTTCCATAATTACCACCTCAAGCACAATAATATACCTGTCCTTGAGAAAACAGAGAAAGTACCCTAATAGATTCTGTAAGTGAAGTTTATATATAAAGCCTTGCCTTTGCGAAAAGAACACGATTCTTTTGTTACAGCTATACAACTTTGCAGTGATTTTTGCTTCCGACTTACGTTAAGGTAATGGGGTAAAGCTGGAATGTCAGTGTATGTCAAAGAAGATAAATTGAACCCAGTTTTAGAGTTTACTCCACATAATCAAACACAACCTACCAAATAAAGGAAGGATCTTTTATTTTCTAATTGATCTTTATTTGGGTTTTTCTTGGGTATCTCTTATCAGGGTCTCTCTCTCCCTCTATGTTTTCTCTGCTCTGTTATTTACCGAATCAGAGAGAGAGAGAAACATAGAGAAGAAGAAGGTTCTTTTGTGTTTATGCTGCATAGCGCTTGAGTGTTATGTGAGTATATATAATAAAACCTGAAAATACAAATTTGACCAAAATGACAATGAAAGTCTATATATGCATCAAGTGTCTTATTTTTAAGTAGAGTAGAGTTAATATAATTGTATCAAATAAACTAAATTTTGATTATCCAGATAATGTTAAAATGACAAAGAATATAAACTTAAAATATAAAAAAATGAGTGATTGATTCTAATAACATTTGTTTTGCAATTATTCTCAAATTTATTATTCAATTTTAATTCTTGTTTTCCTTAATAAATTCTTAATTTTTTTTACTTATTTTTGTTAACGTTAATAAGTTATTTAAATTTGTTACTAAATAAATCTACTTTGGTTATCACTGATTCATTTCTTTTAGAAGATAGAGTTGGAAATTTATATTATATAATTTAATTATATATATGTTATAACTTTTTTATAACAAAAATAACTAAAAGAAAATAAAAATTATAAAATGAACTAAATTAGTTTAAGATAACTAAGAAATGTGCATTTTTTCGTATGGCTAAATGCCGTTGGGTGATTGACATGTATGGCTAATCGAGTACATGACTGTGTCAAGATCGACAAATATAAATTAGTTTACTTTTAGATTTTGAGTTTTTAAATATTACTTTTAAGAACTAATGATTTAAATAATATTTATTATTAATGTGATTTTAAAATAAGAGTAATAAATTAAAAAAATACATGTACTTTCTCAAGTAAAAAAGAATTATTATTTTTAAAACCGTATAATTCAGCACGACTAAAATCAGAACAGTGTAATCACACCATGTTTTATATGCCTTAACACCTATTAAAAAAAATGAAAAAAAGAAGCTAAAAAATTAATATACTGCTATTTTAATTGGTTGTTATTATTATTATTATTATTATTATTATTATTATTATTATTATTATTATTATTATTATTATTATTATCTCAGTTATTATATTTAATGATAATTTTTATTTATAATAATTATTTATTAATTAAAAAATTTAGATCCATCTTTAATCATTAAATAACTATAAGATGTTTTATTATTTTAAGTCGTTTAAAATAGAGTTTTTGACATCTAATAGACAAACAATCAATAATTCAAGCATGTCATTTCTTGTTAGTTTGGCTCTGAGTTTTTTTCCCCTTTGAAAAAATCCTCACAGTGTGGTAGGTGCTCGTGCATGTAACCAAATTACAATCAGCTTATTCTATCTTTACTCCACCGGAAATGTGCCCCTTGTGACATATATAATATCTCACTTCTATTTGCAATAAATTATCATAAAATAATAAGCTATGTGATAGACTCATAATTATATATTAGTTAATACGAGAGAAACCTTTCGTGATTCATGTAGTGAATAATAAATCCAAGAAAAACAAAGATCAAAGGCTAATAATCCTATGATTGTTTGATTATATTTTTCTCCCCTACCTTTTCTCTATTAGTCATTTCATAATATTTAATAATTTGACGATGGATTTCTTTATTCTGTAATTTTTACTTTTATGTCATTACAATTTTGTATCGAAAAACTAACCAAAAAAAAAAAAAGATACATAGGTAATTTGTACACAAGTTTTTTTTTTTTAAATATATTAACAAACAACAATACCGATAGTGCAGAACTTGGAATCTTGGTGTTAGAAGATTGACCTCTATATCGAGCCATGATGTAGTCGACTTCAAGTTATACCTCTCTGAGACACTGTGACGTATACTTCTTATGTAATCAATATTTGTACATGTAATGCTCTATATATACATGAACTTTCTAAGGGATCTATACATTTCACGTGAACTCTTTAATTTCTCTCTAGTTTCTCTCTATAAATAAAACCAATCCTAATATTTTGGTGCCCACCGTTGAAGTATGACTCTCATTTTCCATTACAAGCTCATGCTTCAAATCTATCACACCTCGAGTCCTAACCAGCATATGAAGGAGTTGTGTCTGAAAACAGGACAAATAATACCAAATGTATTGAAATATAAAAGCCTGTGGCTCAATCAAAATCAAGGTCGAACTAAAACTTACCTGGCACATGAGACGTTTGAGCATGACCTCGGTGTCCACACCTTCACACATAGCATCAAGTTGTCTCTCATGCATAATGTAAGGGAGATGGCCCACATGGTGGTCTAACCTTTCTGGTGCTAGGCCCTTATATAGGGTCACTCTATCAACTTCTGTAGTGAGATCGTCAATGACACTATTCCTTTTTCTCAAATCCCTTACAAGGGGGAGTAGGTGCTTGTTGACTCAAGCTGGAAAGTGGGGAGGGGTATAGAGTCAGGGATGCCAGAGAGGGCTCAACAGCTTTCAAAGGAAAGGCTTCATTGATGGTAACCCTTTTCTTCCTTTTTGGGAACGTAAGGGTGCCATTTTACTTAGAGAACTTGCTCATTTTCTTCTCTATGGAGCCCATCCCTCAATGTTAGTTGTGCTTAATATGACACCATGCTAATAACTCAGAGGCACTAAACTCCATGCTATCTGTAAAGACAAAACAAAGGTGTTAGTTTTACAAGTGTGGGCTAAATAAAAAGCAATTTATAGGCGTAGAGAGATTTCCCCATCGTCTGGTACTACCAAAAACCTCCATCCATAGTCTGTGGGAGGGGTCTTGTGCTTTGAGGGTTCCCGGGGCTTATGTATAATCCTATAAGGAAGTTCCATTGAGCCTTGCCCTGTCAAACCACATGCAACAAAGCGTAAAGTGTTTAGTATATACCTCCATGAAATTTTCTAAGGTAGATAGTTCTGGATATCAATTAATCGTTTCTTCGCCTCTTGACTTAAGGTCGTGATAAAAGAGTCCATATTCCTCATCACGAATTTGGTGTCATCTCAATTGCTCTTTATCATCCTCGCATCACTATCTAGAGTATCCCATTGACTTAAGACGTAGAAGAAATACTCCTTCCAATTCTTCTTATTTTCTAAGAGGGTCATATTTATGCCCTGATTTTATTTCACTGACATATAGACCCTTTCTTGGGTCTGTAGGGTTCTGCTTCAATACATATGCCTTATTGAACTCGTGCATCTCCAACTCAATTCTGATCTCTTTGTATATCAATGTGAGGCAGATCATATACCTTAATCCATTAGGCATCAATTGATCTAGCTCTAGCTGAGTCCTAGCCAAAAATTTCCTTATAAATGGGTATAGAGGAAATCTGACCCCCAACCATAAGGCCTTCTTATGGAAGACAAACCATCCAACTGGAGGTGCGTTGTTGTTACGAACCCCCAACATAGGAATCATTATTTGAACCGAGAAAGGAATTTTTGTATATTCTCCTTATCCTCTCCTTGTCCTGAGATGACAACCCATTAGTCTTTACCTTGGCCACTCAACCTTTGGTATGACCTGTAGGCTCTCTAGTACCTTTGTTCTTTGTTTTCTTCCTTTATGACCTCATGACATATATCTAAATCTGAGACACGTTCAACCTAATTGTAGGTACAACCTGTGGACGAGAAGTGGAGGTAGAGAATTGAAGCAAGGATAACTCTCTTTCGCTCGAAGTGCTTGTCTCATTGGTAGATCCCATGATGTCACTTCCTAGCTGACCCAAAAAAAAGCCCGAAGTGCTTTTTCTATGCTTAGTCTTTACAAAATATCACGAAACATAAACAAGTTAAAGCACAAGAAATAGAGATTACCTAGGATCGAGTTTGAAATAAAAGGGGAGAATGATTCTTTAAACTGACTTGAAAAGAAAGTAGAAAATTGTTAGACTTGAGGAGTTTTCACTTGAAAACCTGAGCAAGTAAATTATGTGTCAAATTGATTTTCTTACCACCGAATTGAGAATTTATATGACTCGAGTTGAGGCAATAAAGTGTTTTTTTTTTAATTTTTGTTTGATGTACAAGAGATTATGAAATGAGGAGAGGCTCAGGCTCCTCTTTATATAAAGTTCCACGTTTCTCTCTTTAATCATCTCACAAGTATTTATTGGGAGAATTGAACGATTTAGATTCGTTGCCAAAACATTACTCTTCCACTCTTGTTTAGGACCCAAGTTGAAGAGTAGTAGGACTTAATGTTTGGACATGTGGATCGACTCAAAGCCTTATCAATTTGACAGTTTGACCCAACTGACAGCCTGAGCCATCTGTTGGGAAATTACGCAAATTTCCGATAAGCCAGATTTATGAGAAAGCAAGAATAAAAATAACACACAAATTTGATAACGGAGTTCGGCCAATCTTGCTTACGTCTCCGGACCTGCTGCAGATCTTTTTAATGAAAGGGGAGAAATTACACAAGGTGTTTACAACACTCACAACTCACAACCCAATTACACCCAAGAAAATTACTCTCAATTTTCTCTCACAAAAGCTTTTCTCTCTAAGCTTTTCTCTCAATTGGAATGAACACTTTGGATGATTAATTCATTACAATTACACATCTATTTATAGAAAAATTCACTCCTTGAATTACTCATTAAATTAATGGTTCCTTAAATTGCTCCTTGAATTAAGCTCCTTGTTTTGCTCCATGAATTGCTCCTTGTTTTGCTCCATGTTTTACTCCATATTTTGCTCCTTAATTTAAGGAGCTTTATGATAATCTCCAACAATCTCCCACTTGAAGACTGATTTCAATCTGTCTTCACACCTCGATCAATGCAGCAGCTTTTCTAGTCTTTATTACTCTAGCAGACCAACTGAAGTTGAGCACAACTTCAGTTTGTCAATAGTCACCACCTTTGTTAACATATCTGCTGGATTTTTGCTTCCTTGAATCTTCTCCAGTATTAACACATCATCTTCCAATAGAGATCTGATGAAGTGATAACGAAGTCCAATATGCTTTGTTCTAGAATGAAATGCTGAATTCTTCGCCAAGTGTATTGCACTTTGACTATCACTATGCAGAACATTCTTCTCTTGTTTGAATCCCAGCTCAATTAACAAACCTTGAAGCCATATCATCTCTTTACTAGCTTCAGTTACTGCTACATACTCAGCCTCTGTAGTGGATAGAGTGACAATTTTCTGTATTTGTGACATCCAACTAACAGCTGTAGTTCCAACAGTAAATATATAACCGGTGGTGCTTCTTCGGTGATCAACTTCACCTCCAAAGTCTGCGTCTACGTACCCTTGTACTTTTAACTCTCCTTTACTAAAGTACAAGCACTTTTCTGTGGTGCCTCGCAGATACCTCAAAATCCACTTTACTGCTTCCCAATGAGTTTTCCCTGGATTTGACATAAATCTGCTAACAACTCCCACTGCATGGCCAATGTCTGGTCTCGTACAGACCATTGCGTACATCAAACTTCTAATGGCTGAGGCATAAGGAACCTTAACCATGAATTCTCTCTCTTCCTCTGTCTGAGGGGACTGATCCTTGGATAGGCGAAAATGACTGGCCAAGGGTGTGCTAACTGGCTTGGCATCGCCCATGTTGAATCTTTGCAAAACACGATTGATGTACTCTGCCTGAGATAACTGCAAGGATCCTTTCTTCTTATTTCTTGTGATTTGCATTCCAAGAATCTTCTTTGCTGGACCCAAGTCTTTCATGTCAAATTCCTTTGACAATTGCTGCTTCAACCTTTTAATATCATCCATATCTGAACCTGCTACTAACATATCATCAACATAAAGTAGTAAAATGATATAACTGGACCTATATCTCTTGAAGTAGCAACAATGATCAGCATTGCACTTCTGGAAACCTTTCTTGTGCATGAAGCTGTCAAACTTTCTGTACCATTGTCTCGGGGCTTGTTTCAGGCCATACAAACTCTTCTTAAGTCTGCACACCATGTTCTTTTTCCCCCTTTCTGAGAAACCTTCTGGCTGGTACATGTATATCTCTTCATCTAAATCTCCATGAAGGAATGCAGTCTTCACATCCAACTGTTCAAGATGAAGATCTTCAATGGCTATAATACTCAATACTGATCTGATAGTATTAAGCTTCACAATAGGAGCGAAAATGTCAGTGTAGTCAACTCCTTCCTTCTGTTGAAACCCTTTGACAACTAGGCGGGCTTTGTATCTTTTGGAACCATCATGCTCCTCTTTCACCCGGTACACCCATTTGTTGTGAAGTGCCTTCTTTCCCATAGGTAACTCAGCTAGTTCCCATGTCTGGTTGGAGATGAGAGATTTCATTTCTTCTTTCATAGCAAGCTCCCACTTGTTGGAATCTCGAGTCTGACAAGCTTCATCATAGCATTCAGGCTCCCCTCCATCAGTCAGCAACATATAGTTCATGTATCTTCTGTTAGGCACATGAGGTCGAGAAGACCTTCTCAATACAGGAGCTGGAGTAAGAAGTTGTGGTGTGTCGGAATGTTGTGTACTGTTTTGTCCAACAAGTTCCTCTGGCTGAGGACTTGTTATAATTGGTTCTGTTGCGGAAGTATCTGGGACATCATCTGCATCTGCAAATACTGACTCATTCTGCTCTGAGTCATTGGTGTCTATTTTATGCATGTCCTTATACATCACCATTTCGTTGAAAATCACATCTCTGCTACGGATAACTTTCTTCTTTTCGTCATCCCAAATGCGGTAGCCAAACTCATCCTCACCATAGCCAATGAATGTGCATTTCTTGGATTTGGGATCAAGCTTATTCCTGCCTTGATCACTGATATGCACAAATGCTACACAACCGAAAACTTTTAGATGTGATAGTTTCACCTCTTTTCCACTCCATACCTCCTCTGGTATTCTATGCTCCAATGGAACAGATGGGCCTCGGTTGATCAAGTAAGCTGCCGTATTGACTGCTTCTGCCCAGAACTGCTTCGGTAGACCTGACTGTATACGAATGCTTCTAGCTCTTTCTGTCAATGTTCGGTTCATACGCTCAGCTACACCATTGTGTTGAGGCGTGCCTGGAACAGTTCTTTCCATTCTGATCTCGTGCTCATAGCAGAAGTTTTTGAATATGGTGTCTTCATATTCACCACCATTATCGGTTCTGAGCTTTTTGATCTTTAAACCCGTCTCATTTTCCACCATAGCTTTCCATCTTCTGAAAGCCTCAAATACTTCAGACTTATGCTTTAGAAAGTAAACCCATACCTTCCGAGAGTGATCATCGATGAAAGTCACGAAGTAGCATTTCCCACCAATAGATGAGACGGTCGTTGGTCCCCAAACATCAGAGTGAATAAGCTCTAGCCTTTCCTTCTTTGGGATTCTGCAACTTGTCTGAAAGCTGACTCTCTTTTGCTTTCCAAGTATGCAATCTTCGCACATGTCTATCTCCGTAGACTGTAGACCTGGAAGTTTTCCCTTTGAATGCATAATCTTCATCCCTTTTTCACTCATATGGCCTAGTCTCTGGTGCCACAGGTTTGGTGTTTCATTGCCTGCTGCAACTGTAATTGAACAACGTGCCTCTGTTGTCATGTAAAGAGTGCCACTTTTCTTGCCTCGAGCAACTGTCATTGCACCCTTTGAAATCTTCCAATCATCACCATAGAAGATCGTAGTGTAGCCTTCACTGGCCAACTGCCCGACTGAGATTAAGTTCCTTCTGAGATCGGGAATATGTCTGACATCCTTCAGCTCCCAAACAGATCCGTTCAACTTAATCTTCACTACACCTTTGCCAATAATAGCACATGGTTGATCATCACCAAGATATACCTTTCCAAGGTTTCCGGGGACATATTTCTCGAAGAATTCTTTTTGTGAAGTAGCATGGAACGATGCTCCAGAGTCTAACACCCAAGATTCTTTCTTGCTCTCCAAAGAGCATATCAATGCATCGTCTCCTCCTGAGGTGGAAGTAACATTTGCCTCTGCCTTCACTTGTTTTTCCTTCGGTGCACTTTTGCACTGATTTTTGTAGTGCCCGGTTCTTCCACAATTCCAACACTCGATGGTCTTCGAGCTATGGGAATTATTAGGATTCCTGGATTTGGACCTCCTGTCCTTTGATCTACCTCGGTAGTCTGTTCTGCCACGTCCATTCCCTTTGGTTGAATTTCTTCCTCTTGACTCTGTATGCAAAACTGAAGAAGTTGACGATTCACCTACCTCTCTACGTCGGATCTCTTCACTGAGAACCAGATCACGAACATCGTCAAATTTTAACTTATTGCTTCCTGACGAGCTACTCACAGCCGTGACAGTAGCATTCCAACTTTCTGGTAAAGAAGACAAAAGTATCAATGCTTGTACTTCTTCATCGAATTCAATTTCCACTGAACTCAACTGGGTTGTGACTGTGTTGAGTTCATTGAGATGTTGAGCTACCGATGCGCCTTCATTCATCCGCAAATTGAACAAACGCCTCATCAAGTGCACTTTGTTTGAGGCTGATGGCTTCTCATACATATTGGAGAGAGCTGCCATAAGACCCGCCGTGGTCTTTTCCTTTGCTATGTTGAAGGCAACATTACGGGATAGCGTCAATCGAATAACTCCGAGGGCTTGTCTGTCTAGAAGATTCCAATCTTCTTCCTTCATAGCTTCTGGTTTCTTCCCTGAGAGAGGTTGATATAGATTTCTTTGATACAGATAATCCTCTATCTGCATTTTCCAAAACCCAAAATCTGTGCCATCGAATTTCTCGAGTTTCACCCTTCCTTCATCTACGGCCATTGCTCCCACTAAAATCTGACTTCCTCTGGATCGTTTCTGACTATTTCTGTAAACCACCGTGTATTAGAACACCTACGTCAACGAACAAATATCGTCGACAAAATGTCACTATTCACGTAATTCACTATTCACGTAAATAGTAACCTTGCAGAAAATTGACAGAAATCACCACCAATAGCTCTGATACCAGTTGTTGGGAAATTACGCAAATTTCCGATAAGCCAGATTTATGAGAAAGCAAGAATAAAAATAACACACAAATTTGATAACGGAGTTCGGCCAATCTTGCTTACGTCTCCGGACCTGCTGCAGATCTTTTTACTGAAAGGGGAGAAATTACACAAGGTGTTTACAACACTCACAACTCACAACCCAATTACACCCAAGAAAATTACTCTCAATTTTCTCTCACAAAAGCTTTTCTCTCTAAGCTTTTCTCTCAATTGGAATGAACACTTTGGATGATTAATTCATTACAATTACACATCTATTTATAGAAAAATTCACTCCTTGAATTACTCATTAAATTAATGGTTCCTTAAATTGCTCCTTGAATTAAGCTCCTTGTTTTGCTCCATGAATTGCTCCTTGTTTTGCTCCATGTTTTACTCCATGTTTTGCTCCTTAATTTAAGGAGCTTTATGATAATCTCCAACACCATCAACACCAAGTCATCTCAATAGAATTTACGTGTGCCTGTGCCACAACGATACTGATAGTATGGATCTGTCTACGCATGTGAGCCTTGATTTTGAAAGAATGAGTCATGGTATAGTCGATCTCAAGCTTTAGATTAATTTTGCTTTATTTTTATACCCCTTTAACACGCTGTAACACATATTTCTTATTTAAAAAACACGTATACATATAATATTTTATATATACATGAACTTCTTAATGGATCCATACATTCCATGAGAATTCTCTTGATTTCTCTCTAATTTTTCCCACTACAAATAAGACCAATCACAACATATATTATTAGGTAAATTCTCAAAATGTAATGTTATTTACCTAATGTTCTAATGTCGATATTCAGTCAAATTTTTGGCAATATTATTTGATTAAAAATACATTCAAAAGTATTAATTTTGTGTAATTTTTTCAATGATTATTCACATTATTATCTATGTAAATATGTTAATCTTGACCTTGAAATGGGCTTATCATATATATAAAAAAAAAATTAAAACAATATTATATTGCATTAATAAATTAGTAAATATCAATGCTATCATCTTTACAATAATTTCGCATAACAGCAGGTCACAAACAAAAGAAATGTTGGTATACTAAGAGAAGAATATCTCATATTCCTCTGCCCCTTAGAAATTAAATAACGAAATACAAGTAATTTTTTCCTATTTAATTTCATGGAGTTGAGGATACTATTTTTTTATTTATTAATTTATTGAAATCAAGAAATTAAGTTTAACCTGATTTAAACTCTATATATACACACACCTGTTTTTGACTAATCAAATTCGGTTGTTCAAATAGAACAAAGTACAGAACCAACAGGGGCCCATAAATTGATAAGCAAAAGGGTTTAGGTATATATATTTTAAATGAATCACAATGATTGATTTAAAAAAAGAAAAAAAAATTGAGTTCCTATTGTTGAGCTCTAAATAGGTTACAACTTTACAAGACGGTCATTCTTGTAGTACAATATGTAGTTAATAAATAAGAAATCATAAGTTGATCGAAAGAAAATAATAATAATAATAAATCATAAGTTGACTGTGAACTTATGTAATAATATGCTTTAGACCTTTTAATGCAAATAGCCACATAGGTTACAATTAAAGCTTTCATCTTGAAAGTTGAAAATTTCAGAGATATTAATCCTTTTTTAATTAAATAATAATTAATATTATTTAAATTTATAAATAATAATTAATATAATTTTAATTTTAATTTTAAACGAACCACAAAATATCTTATAGTTAATTTTTTTTTATCATTTTATGATCAAATATATACGTGGAAAATTAGGATGGCTTTTCAAAGAGGTTGAAACGAATTGAAGTACTAAAACAATATTACAATCATATGAGCTCATTTTGTTTTTTAATTTAAAAAAAAACTTGTATTATAATTTTTTTTTTAAAATATAATAGAATTAAAGAAAACTTGCTTGGTATTATGGAGTTTCTTTTAATATTCTGAATTTTAATTCTATTTTATTCTGAAATATAATAAGAAATATAGGGGTTCTTAATTTTTCGTGAAAAAAAAGTTTTAGAATAGGTTAAAATTTAATATTTTTTAAATTTTTTGAAATATTTATTACCAAGCTTCAAATTTAATAAATTTAAAAGTAACGTTACGATGAACATTATTTATATTACGAAAGTTATAAACATATCATTTAAATTTATTTTGTGATTGTAAATATAACATTGAAATATTAAAAATATTACATAAATACAATTTACATAATTTAGATATTATTTGTGGTATTTTTATTTTATAAATATAACACCGAATCATCCTAAATTATATTAGGATGATTTTTTTAATATATATAATAAATTTATAATTCTATAAACTTATATAATATTTCTTTTAACTTTTGTGATATTTAGATATATATTTTTAGTTTACCCTCTATATATATATATATATATATGCATACACATCTCCTGCTACATAGTAAGTTATAGTAATTTCTAGCATGCAATTGGTGGTTGTTAACAAGAGAAACTAGGAATAATTTTTATTCAGGAAAAAAATAAATGGGAAACTTTTTTTTTCCAACTGTTACTCAATTAGTTGGTTAACGAGGACATTTTTGCTGATGTATTCCAGCTTTATAATGAAATTAGTCAGTTTCTTATAAATATTTTCCCTTAAATATTAAAATATCTTTAATAAAAATAATAATTTAAATTCATTTTGATTATATTTGCTCAAGAGTCCAGAGGAAAACGCCGGGTAAGTCAAATCGCCATCCCCAGGGGTGAAGGAGACAGAAGCATCAAAGTAGACTCTCCTTAATTTGTTTTTTATTTAAAACAACAATTAAAAAGAATAATTAATAAACTTATTCTCGACGACTTATTTGTTTAGGGTTTTGAAGATGAAACATCACTTTTGTTACAACAGAAAGCTAAAGACTTTTTAAATGTTTGTCCTCGAAGTTGTTTCAAGATAAATGTTTTGAATTAAAAGAGGTGTTTTATGAAAAGTGTTTCTTAATTGTTATTTAATTTATTGAAGAAAAATAATAAGCAAAATGTGTTATTATATACACATTTTTTATTCTATCAAATTAATATATATTTAAAAAATAATAAAATAATATTTTCAAAACTTATAACCATAAATATAATATTTATTTATGTTTATATCATATATTTTTACTATTTACAAAAAAAAGACAACACATTATTTTATATTTAAACACAGTTTAAATTAAATTATAATCATTTTCAGTCGTTCAATTTTAATGTTATCCACTTTCAATTCATTCAATATTATTAAGATAATATTTTATTTGTTATAAGTTTTAAAACTATTATTTTTTAATTACTATATATACATTTTGATAGCAATTTCAATCCAAGAAATATCAATTCTCTAAAACCTACCTAATTAATATTAGGTATGGATGTTTCCTTATGAATAATGAATGATTTAATACTAATATTTATAACATATAATAAAACCAAGTTATATCACTATATATATAATTTGTTGATTTGTTGAGTAAAAGTCATTAAAAGAAAATAAAATTTGTTATACTTTATCTCAAAATTTAAATTATAAGAAGAAAGATTATCTAAGGTTATATGTACAACGAAACTTAATTCTTGACTGATATGAGATTTACATTCCTTAACACTCTTTTTTCACGTCGGTGAGTATGAGTAGACGGAGATTATATTATAAGTGTCAAATTTAGTGAACTTCAAGAATATTTAAAAACCAAAAAATAGTTTTGATATCAATTCCACTTCAAAATTTAAATTATGAGATAAAATATTATCTAAATTTATATATATGAAAAAAACTTAACTCCACAACAATGTGTGACTTAAATTTCTTAAAAAAATCATATTATTATAAGATAATATTTTAGAATGCAAAAAAATGAAACGTTCGAACACGTGTTATTTTAATATTTATATATTTTATGTTGTTTGAATTTTAATTTTTAAAATGGAATAAACATTAAGTTTTGTGCGTTTCTTAATAAATTCAACGACACTTTATAAGATAGGTTAGTCTCCGATGCAAGCTACGATAATCACTTAATCTAGGAATTGATGGACCATTCGTTCTAATTTTAAATGAAATATTAATTGTCAATTTTTTATGGTTTTAATATGTCAACTGCAGTATTTTTTTTTATTTATCATTTTAAAGTAAAATAAATATTTTGATTTAATTTCAACTTAAATTTGAAGTAAAAAATTTAATAAAATATATAAAATATTAAATACCAAGCCAATGACATGTTTATTTAATTAAATTACATAAATTGTATATTAGCAATCGCAATTTTTTATTGCACGTGGGAAGCGGATTCTGATTGGTTTTCGGTTTAAAATTAACACCGACAAAGTGCTGGTTTGTGTCTTTGTTCTCTACTAATTTTGTCTTTATTATTCTATGTTAGTTTTTGTTTATTATTTTGGGAAGTAACATAAGTTGCATATGAGGGGTTACGCCTTTATATTTAATTTTCTCCAAAACGAACTCAATTTAAACTATGTTAAATTCAGCAGACGCAGGAAAACAAAAAAAAAAGTAAAATTGATTATTTATAATTTACAAGTCATTAATTAAGTTGCAGGCTATAGCTGAAAAAGATTTTTTTTGGGTCCGAAGTTTGGTGAGAGAAAATAGCATGTTTAAAATATAAGAAATTATATTATAATTATAATTATATCATATTCATAATTATTAAATATATTGACGTAGATTCTATTATATTTAAATATGATTACTTTTTTATATAATGAGTAATAATACAATTACAATTGATGTAATAAATAATTATTAATTAAAATAATATAATTTAATTTTTTCAGTCTATAATTAACTATCATATTAATTATAATAATATTATAATTTTTGATAAGTAATTTTTTTAAAAATATGTATCTAATATAGATTCTTATATACAATAAAAACATTGATACATCATGAAATAAGTTGTTTTTAATTTTTTTATTTAGTGTAGGAAGTATGGAATGAATTAACTACTAATCTTTCTAATAAGTGATATATAAGATTTTATCTTATTTTACTTCTTAATATATATATTTCTTAATCAAGAGGGGAAAACAATAGTTATTAAGTTACTATCTATATTATTTAAAAAAGTTATTATATTTATTAAATTTTTTAAAATAAATAAATCAAAATTATGTTAAAAAAGTAAGCCAATTTTATCTCAAAAAATTTTAAATGTAATAAAAAAATTATGTAGTATAAATGTGTGCAAGTGAGACAAGTAATAATAGATTAGTACGGGGATCTAGTAATATAATTTTTTATTTTATTATTATAAATTTAATTTATATAATATTTTATTTATTTAATAAAAAAATAGTTAAATATTTAAAAAAAAGTGAGATCAATAATTTATTATCGTAAACTAGTGGACCCAACAAAATATAAATTAGAATTTTTCATATATTTAAAGATGGTGTTTGATTCACATAATGAAATCGAAATCAAAACGAGAATGAGAATGAGAATGAGAATGGAATGAAAAAGAAACAATGTTTGGTTTGATCATTTGAGTCAAAGAATGAATTAGTATTATAGTGTTTGGTTTGTCACAGGAATGGAATGTAATGAAAAAAATTATAAATTACCTTAATACCCTTATATTTAATAAAGTTTAAATAATATCATTTAATTATTATTTTTTCGTCACACAAAATACATTATTGAAATCATTATTTTTCTAAATAATTATTATTTAAAAAAATATATATTATTATTTTTATAAATAGGGTTTTGAGTTTTGGAATTTAGGATTTAGGATTTAGGGTTATATTTATGGGTTAAGGTTTAGGGTTAAAATTATTATTTTCTAAATAGGGTTTAGGGTTTTAGGATTTGGGATTTTGAATTTAGGGTTTAGGGATTTGAGTTTTGAGATTTGAGATTTGGGATTTAGGTTTTAGGGTTTAGGATTTAAGGTTTTGGGGTTTAAGGTTTAGGGTTTTGGGATTAAGGGTTTTGGGTTTAAGGTTTAGGGTTTTGAGATTTAGGGTTTAGGGATTTGAGATTTGAGTTTAAGGTTATATTTGGGGTGGGGGTAAAATTGGAAAAAAAATTGAGATGAGAATGAAATCATGATTCTTAAAGGGCGGAGAAGGAATTCTGATTATTTCTCTTTAGGAATCGACTTCATTCCTAACTCTTTTTTTAGCCCAACCAAATACACAAATGGAAGGAATCAATTCGTATTCATTTTCTATTTCCTCTAACCAAACACAACAAAAGTGAATATTGTTATAAGTTCTGACTTTTGAGAGCCAACTCGTTAGTCAATGAGTATGTGTATCATGTAGGTGTATTAATTTATGTAAGTTGTATTAATATTAATATAATTTAAATTAAGTTGAGTAAGTAAATTTAAATTTAAATTAAATACAAATAAGTTGTTTCAAACTAATTTGAATTGTTAATTATATTTTTTTAATTAAGTAATTTTTTTATAAATAAAAAAATATTTAATAATTAAAGTTCATTAAATCAAACAACATTATATAAAATATCAAAAATGAGAAAAATAACATTATAACTAATCTTTTGAACCAATAATAAATTAACACTAAATGAATAACTCACATATACAATAAAACTATGAAAATAATACAAATCATCACACACATGTTACATTACAATAACTAGCTAATAATGAAATAAAAATATTAGTAAATATAAGTTAAAGAAAATTAAATTTTAAAATAATTAGTTAATTTCTAAATAAATTTGCAAAGATAAATGTCATCAAACTCATCTCATGTAAAAATAAACCATGTGTGTTTATAAAAATTTATAGTTTAAAATAAAGAGCTCACTAAACAAAGACTTAAATATGAGTAAGATTAACCAAATAATTTTGTAAAAGACTAACCACATATATAAAAATCTATCTAATGTATTTAAGTAGATTATACAAAGAAAAATCATCTTTTTGAAATGACAACAAAATTAATTTAACCTGAGTAAAACTGAGTCGGTTGAGAATTAAAAACAAATGATTTATCTAATTTTAAATTTTTAACTTAACATATAAATTGTAACATTTATGTGTTATAAATTTCTTTTTTAAAAAAATTTGGGCTAACTGATTAACTCAAACTTAGCTCAACATATCTCTATTTTTTAAAATTATTTGAATTAATTTAAATTTTAAATTCTACTATTTAGATGATCAATCAAACTATAATATAAATTATTACCCCTAAACTCAATATTTACCGGATGTAGTTAGACTTGCCTAATCATACATTCATAATTGTGCCGTGTTCTTGTCAGAATTTCCACCTCTATATCATTTCACCAATTAATTAATAATATTTCATTTTTAATACTGAATATACATCCAAACGTATTCCTAAGCACAAAAAAAAGGATTATTGAAGCCCTTAAATCAGCAAAGTAGCTTTAGAAATAAATAAAAAAACAGACAAACGAACAAACTGGACTTAGTTTCAGATGTTAATGAAAATAATAATAATCAGTTAAACGGTGGGTTGTTTTTATTTTAGCATGAATATGAGTTCAATCAGATTTTCGGGCATTAAGCGTTCATTAAATTATGTGTTTAATTCTGTCCGTTAAAACTACTTAGATACACCACTGTCAATCTGTCCGTTAGAGAAAAAAGGGAAGAAAGTAATAAAAATAAAATATTTTTGTTGTCACATAATGTTTTTGTAGAGCTTTTCCTTAAATAGCAAGGGAAAGAAGCCACGAAGAAACAAATGCAAGATTATGATTATAAAATCTCAAGGAAAAGTACAATAACAAAATTGAAGCCACAAAATGGCAGTTTATTAATTCTTCAATTGCTTGCAATAACTAGTACACAAATTATATAGGATGGCTTCGTTCAGAAAAGAATTGAAAATTAATGATGAAGCAAATTCAAATTTCAGGATTCCACCATTGAACATGTAAGAAACATGTTTCTTAGAGATCTAGGAACAACCTGCACACATCTTTCTAGGATTTCAGTCAAGGTCCAACAAGCTCTGCATCTTCCTGGGTTAAAAATCTATGCAACACACCAATGACAGTGTAGCGAGCCATACTTGTGAGGATATACCTTATTGAGCTTCCACTCAATTAACATCTAAGAGTAATCATCTGTTCACAAGATTGATTAACATACTTTATTAAACTTTTCATCGCTTACGGCACATGTCTTTACAGACTGGATGATGCATGCATTATGACTTGTAACAGAATCATTTTGACATAACCTAAGGACTGGTCCAGTCAGAAGATTTTTCACCAGATGGACATAAGGAGGAGTCGAGCAATCTATGAAAACCAATTGCTGAGTGTTCTTAGAAATAGATTGCGTGATGGCTTTGATAGTGTCAAAATAACCGTGATTATATTGAGACTCTAGTCCATCAATGACCTGTACAAATAAGTAGCATGATGTAAAACCAAGTAACGTGGTGATGCCAGAAGTTCTCGTTATAATTGGCATAAAGCACACAATTAAAAATAAATAAATAAACAAATAAATATAGTGACTTTTGAAACTGATTCTCTTTTGGTTGAGTGGTTTCAAATGGCTTAAAGTACTTTCACAAGTTTTTGGCATGTAATTTCAAAATTTTGAGAATCGTTATTTGTGTTTTTAGGAAAAATAAATAATTCTTACTTTTTAGAGAAGTAGTCTAAGATGCATGTTCATCTCCTAAATTAGTTACTAAATTACTACTTTAAACAGCTTCTAACAATTTTATATTAAATATTTTAATGTTTCTCTTTAAGCCACTTTAAAAAAAGTCCATAATATGGAGTAAGAAATTTGAGTCAAATGAGGTGTCATAAACACAAAATTAAATAGTAAAGTATTATAATAATATACCTTAAAGTTGATAGAGAAATTTAATTCACAGATAAGTTTGATTTTCAAGATTAATTTAGCTTCGAAAAATTCAACAAAATAAAAATTTGATTAAACGAGAAATTAAGATGTGACTAAATAAAAATTTCTATTGTTTCATGCATGACAGGATGTTTATTGATAACTCTATGAAAGTAGAGTCATTAGCATATTTTTTTACTTAATATTTACTTATTTTATTTAATAAATAGTAATTTGGGACAAAAAATATTAAAATATAAATTTTTTAGTAAAAATGGGTAAAAATATAATTTTTGAATTTTTATTTTATTTTTTATGAATTTTTAACGTAAGACCAATCAGAACTTGTCACATGGCATGTCACGCAAACAGAGGAGCTAATTAGAGAAGCCATGCAAGCAAGGACAAGGAATCGTAGATTGCCACGTGTGAGGAGCGACGAACCGTGTGCCACGTGTTGGCACGACGTTCAATCCGAGTTCGGAGCACATCAAACCTTCACGCCACGTATTGTCATGCAATTTCTCCCCATACCATCCGTTACTGCGAATTACGTTGCACCGCGTGGTGCTGCCTAAGCATGTGTTGACTCGGATCGGTCTCCCCTACCACGCGTTGCGCTCTGATTCACCCAATAAATTTTGTATCACGTGTCATACTGTGATTGGCTAAGACTGTTAATTTTGTTTGTTTTGATCTTAGTCCTTGATCTGATGGTCCAGATTGTACCTAAGTTATATTTAAGCCCTTAATCATCACATAAATTCTAATGAGCTACCATTAGCATAATTTTGGTTAGTTTTTGGAGCTAAAAAGAGAGAAAAATACAAAAAAAATCAAGAGGAGACAATTTTGGTGGAGATTTAAAAGGAGATTAATACTACAATTCAAGAGATTTATTGTATTTCTTCTTCTACTCTTTTTTTTTATCAATTTTTGTCTTTCTTTATAAAAAATATGAGTTTTATGAACACAATTATGTGTAGTCAATTTATTAATCTAGGGATCTTATAAACCTAATTTTCACCATGTGATGATCTAATATTTTACCCCAATTATAATTTTAATTTAAGTATATTATTATCTTATTTGTATGCTATTAATTGTTTCGCCAATAATTTATATATAGAGACAATTAAATAGATTTGAGCAAATTATTTAATTGTTTGTCTTGATTAAATAACATGCAATCTCTAGACAGAGATGTATAATTCTTATGTATGTTTCTTATATATGTTTCTTATATATGTGATCCATAATTGATAAACTTAATGAGTAGTATGTAATTTAATTGTCATGAGTGTGATTAAATTAATTACTATATGGTGTGTAGTTTACTAATAGAGGAATACATACTAAGTTAGATTCAATTGATCATGCAATTAATTGATAATTATATTGGAAAGATTTTAGCGATTCACATATTTAAAAAATTAAGGGATTAAATATTCCTATATATTTTCTCATATATCTTTTTAGTTACCAAATTTGATTTAATTAATTATTATTGTTTACTTTTAGTTATTTTAATTTTGATTCCTTAAAATATAAAAACACAAAAAAAAAATTATTTTTTTTAGTTTTAAAAATTAGTTTCTAAGAAAATAATCTCCGTGTGAACGATCTTTTCTTATCATTATATTAATTTTTACAATACATATACTTGTGTATTCATTGCACGCATAATTTGTGTGGCGATTACTTACATAAAACGAAATACAAGCTTTCAATGGTCATGGAAGAAAGTCATTTAAACAAACAGGATAACACACTAACTCAAATTTATAATGAACAAACTAGTTGAAATATTACCAGCAATGAGACCTCAGACATATCAATGGCTTTCAAAGAAACAAGCTCTAAAAGTCTCTCAGGTGTTGCAATGACAAACTCAGGCTCGTACTTCTTCAAACTTTCAAAAGTAACCAATTTTTAATAAGAAATAGAAGATCAAACAGTAATGTAAGTAACACATATAAGCGAGCAAAATATTACAAAGGGAAGACTTGACATATGATGAATGCCCACGCATGTTCACAAATGCAGAAAAACCATCGTATGCTCAACCGCTTATAGAAAGGAAGGCAAATCATTAATGAATGTAAGGGATTGCACATATTGTAAGAATGGAGAGAATCAAAATACACGGGCACGTTACTTTTCATCATCTTATTAACGATGGATGCTAAGGGCACACGTGCCATAATTTTTAAAAGATGGAATTAATTCATTTTTTAGATAATTCTATCACGTGACAAGCTGGTGTGTGCAAATTTGTGTCTCATTGGCAATTCTCGTTAGTAAAAGTTCATAGTTCACACTTACTTACCCTTGAATCTGGTGATCTATGGGAGAACCAGAGTGTATGCTCAATGTATGTATTCCATGAACCTTCAGTGATTTGCACACTGAACGTACCTAATAAATGAAAGGGGAAAGAAGCTTTGTGAGTTTGCAATATCGCTAAATATAAGAATTTTTAAGTCAATGAAATATGAATCAGAAATCATAACTGCCTAAAAGAAGGCTTATTACAACAACGTAATACAAGTGTAGCAAAGTGCCTAAATTGCACAGTTGCATATAACTACAAAAGCTAGCATTTTCCTGCATCCATTTATAACTAATCACTTGTACTGAGTCTATGCTAAAACTTATCAATTTGACAGCCCTAAGTGAAAATTAAAATTCAACTAATAGCTGTATTTGACTTCCTCAACTAATATAGTTCATTTAACTGAAGCCAGATCATATAATAAGGATTGATCATAAGCATAGTATATGGCAAAAACCTCATTAGCTTTTTCTTGGGATGGGACAAGGAATAAAAGATACGGGCTGGAGCATGATAGATCTTCTTCATCCTTTCTAGACAGCGCATCGGCTGAGGTTGAGGCAATCCATGCAATTTGCTCAATGGTGAAAGAGGTTCCACTTGTTTCTATCATATCCATTCCAGATGAATAGCATCTCCAGAATTCAATCCCCCAATAACTACCAAACAAAGGCTTGTCCTCCATGCTGTTGCACATGCCATCATGATGCAATGAATTATCTATTTCATTCAAACACATAATGAGATACTTCGACGGACGGTCTAATATTTCAGAGTCGTCTCCGTGGTAACCAGATACGCTACCCATTCTACTCAGATGAATCTTCATTCTTCCTGTCTTCAAACCTGAATCTTTTTCAACTTTCAATTCTAGAACATTTGTGTCAGTATCATTTCTCCCAACACATTTATTTTCCTTGGCAAAAACCCTCCTCTCATCCAATCGAGAAAGCATGATTTTCTTGATTATCTTTTTTTCAATGTCTGTTTTATCGTGCCCATCACTGAAGGGATCATCTGGAGTGGGAAGGCTAAAACACATTCCCTAAATTGCCAAGAAAGATAAAATACATGAAAGTTATGCAAAAGAAGGGTGCTTTTATCATGAACATTCACAAAATATAAATTACTAATGAAGTTATGAAACTAGTTAGATACCCATCTCAGCCTGCCTTATTGTAACAGACTGAAGAAGCCACAAGCATTAAAATTTTAATTGAAATGCCACATTAATAAACTCATAACTACTACTGAACTAGAAATAGTGTTAAAGAACATGAGATCCAGCTGGTGACAACCAACACACCAGCTGGAACCAACCACCAACAGTTTGGTGGGAAATGATAGGCTGTCCAAGAACATGTCTCTCCATAATTATGTTTATTTTTAATTATTACAATTTTGCTTTTCTTTTGTATAAATAGGTTGTAAACATTCGTTTATTCATCATCAATAAATCCATTTCTTACATGGTGTCAGAGCTTAGGAAACAATTCTCAGAAAAATCAGCTCGTAGAAATTTTTTCCCATTTTTTCTCAATCTGTTTTTTTTCCAAAACCAATTTCGATTCACAAAATAATTTCAATTTCATCCCATCATATTATTCAGAAAAATCCGAACAATCTGCAGTTAAAATCAAGCCAAAATATCTCTCCACGCGTTCACACGCGCCTTGTCTAAACTCACCGGCGTTCCACGCGCCTCGCCGGAGACACACGCGCCAGCTGCTGAGGAAGACGACTCCAACGACACGTCGTTCGCTCGCCCGCTGAAACAAACGACGCGTCGTTCACCCGGTTTGGTCCTCGGTCCGATCCGGTTGGTCTTCATCCGGTTCAGTGCTTCACCGTTGCAGCCGCCGTTCCAGCCACTCCAGACGTCGGTTCACCCACTTTCCGACCGGTTCTGCGGCTGAAATTTCCGGTTCTATAATCCTTGACTCATTTTCTATAAGATAAAGCATATTTCAGTCCATTATTTACTTCATAAATAGTCATTATTGTCTAAAACACACTTAAACCTATCCCGTGCTTTCAAATTTATTCAACAAAAAATGTCTATAATTACCAATACCAACCCTACTTTACCAAAATGGTATGATGACCCTAGCCATTCATTATATCTACACCACTCAGACCAACCAAGCATGGTTCTCGTAGCTCAATCCTTAAACCAAGAAAACTATCACATTTGGAGTCATGCAATGCTCATGGCTCTAATAACCAAAAACAAAGAAGGATTCATTGACGGCACAATCAAAAGACCATCAACAAACCTTGAAGCAGAAATCAAACAATGGACTCGCTGCAACATTCTTGTCAAAGGATGGATCTTCAACACCATATCACCCAAAATTGCAGAAAGTGTCATGTATAGTGATACTGCATATGAGCTATGGGAAGAATTAAAGGAACGTTTTTCGCACACCAACAGTGTGCACCTATTCCACATTGAGCAAGAGATCCATGATTGCATGCAAAAAGGTGTAAGCATTGGAGAATATTATACCAAATTGAAAAGTTTATGGGATAGTCGTGATGCACTATGTCCTCTTCCACATTGTGGAGGAAATGCCGGAAGAGAATTACAAGAATATCAACAAAAGCAGCAAACCATAAAGTTTCTCATGGGCCTTAACACGGTTTACACATCAGCACGCGGACAAATCTTGCTCATGGAACCATTACCTACAATAAATAAGGTATATTCACTTATTGTTCAAGATGAAAAGCAAAGAGCTGTCTCCACTCAAAGCATAGGAAGGATGCCAAAAGCTGCCGCACTTGTTGCCAGAGATAATCGTCCACAATATCCTCACAAAAATTACCCACAAGGAACCCACATCTCAAGTGCAATAGATGCAACAATATAGGCCATAATTCTGAGAATTGCCGAAGTCACCTCAAATGTGATTTTTGTGGTCTCAATGGACACAATTTTGAAAACTGCCGACAGCGTCTTAAATGTAATTTCTGTGGTTTGAATGGACATGACATCAACATGTGTCGGAAGAAAGGAGCAATTCAAGATAAGAGAAACACAAGTTATGCCTTCCCTTCCAAAGCTCATCATACTGACTTTCATGAAAGCTGCTCCGACACAAAGACACCATCCCACAATCTTACATCTGCCCAATATCAAGAGCTCCTTACACTTATCAATCAATCCAAATCAGGTAGCATGACAAATCAAGTGACTACTTCTTCAGGTAACACATTATATGCAACTATTTTCCATTCAGAAACTCGTTGGATTTTTGATACAGGGGCAACTGATCACATGGTCTGTTCCCAAAACCTTATGAGCTCCAGCATTCCAGTCACTAATCGGCATGTGCATTTACCTGATCATTCTCTTGCCCGTGTCACACATATTGGCACTGTACATTTCTCAAATAATTTCATACTTCATAATGTCTTGTGTGTTCCCTCTTTCAAATTAAACTTAGTTTCAGTAGCCAAACTAACTCAAACCTCATTTTTCCATGTCACCTTCACTAATAGTATGTGCTTTGTTCAGGACAAATGATCAGGGAAGACGATTGGGATGGGAACTGAGAAAGCAGGACTCTACTACCTTACTATTTCTGAAAAGGCTGGATGTTTCTCCGTTTCAGACACTGCTTCCACCAAATCTCATCTATGGCATCAACGACTTGGTCATTTATCTAATAACAGTTTGCGTGTAATTTCTCTTTCCATCAATACACCTTTTTGTTCCATTAGTGATTGTTCTATTTGTCCATTAGCTAAGCAAACACGTAATCCATTTCCTTTAAGTTCCATCAATACAAAAGCATCTTTTGAAATGATTCATGTTGATATTTGGGGTGGTTATCACATTCCAACACTTAATGGAGCATGTTATTTTCTCACTATTGTTGATGACTACTCAAGATGCACATGGGTCTATCTCTTACATACTAAATCTAATACACGCACATTTCTTACCACCTTCATCAATCTTATTGAAACACAATTTTCATCCAGAGTTAAAATCATTCGTAGTGACAATGGACCAGAATTCTCTATGACCCAATTGTTTTCTACCAAATGAATCCTTCATCAAACTAGTTGTCTCTACCCCTCAACAAAATGGTGTTGTTGAACGCAAACACCGTCATCTTCTCAATGTTGCTCGTCATTGCTCTTTCAAGCCAATCTTTCTAAACAATTCTGGGGAGATGTCATTCTTACAGCCACATACCTCATAAATCGTACTCCAACACCTGTTCTTAAGGGTAAAACACCATTTGAAGTCCTTTTTCACAAAACTCCTAGGTATGAACATCTTCGTGTTTTTGGTTCCCTTTTGTTTTGTGTCTACACATCATGATCGACTCATCAAGTTTGATGCTAGGTCACATAAATGCATATTCATTGGGTATCCATCTGGGATCAAAGGTTATCGTGTCTACAATCTGGAAACAAACAAGACTTTAGTGTCTCGTGATGTTATCTTTCATGAACATGTATTTCCTTATTTCACTTCCGCTGTCAACACTCCAACTCTATTTCCTCCATCAGAAGATACTATTTATGATGACCTACCCAACATTTGTCAATCAACCAATCCAAATATATCACTTGATCATACACCATCTGTCCTTCCAACAATCAACTCAGATACTCTTCATCTTCAAAATTCATCTCCAGAAACATCATCGTCAACTTCTCCACCACACATAACTCCTCCAACACCAGTCACACATAGGCTTCGTCGATCCACCAATGTTCCTAGCTACCTTCAAAAATATTATGTAAAAGCTTCCTTGCCTTCTCGGTCCTTCCCTTCGTCTCACTCAGCATCGTCCAAAGACAAAGGTACTTCTTATTCTTTATCTCATGTACTTACCTATGACCAATTATCACCTACACATCGTGTTTTTGCTACTTCTATTTCCATTTTCAGGGAACCAACCACCTTTGTTGAAGCTTTCAATGATCCAAAATGGCAACTTGTCATGAAACAAGAACTGGATGCTCTTGAAACTAATGGCACTTGGACGCTTCAACAACTTCCTCCAAACAAGAAACCAGTTGGTTGTAAATGGGTCTACAAAATCAAGTATAATCCTGATGGCTCTGTGGAACGATACAAGGCTCGGTTAGTGGCCAAAGGATACAGTCAGATTGAAGGTTTTGACTACCAAGAAACTTTTGCACCAGTAGCCAAACTTGTCACTGTTCGGCTTCTCCTTGCCGTTGCTGCTATTGAAAATTGGCATCTTCGACAACTCGATGTCAACAATGCTTTTCTCTATGGTGATCTTCATGAAGATGTTTACATGTCTCTTCCACCTGGTTTCGGACGAAAGGGGGAAACACGAGTATGTAAGCTACATAAATCTTTGTATGGACTCAAACAAGCCTCACGACAGTGGTTCATCAAGCTATCAACAACACTTAAGCTAGCTGGTTTTAACCAATCCAAGTATGATCACTCACTGTTCGTCCGAACCCGTGGTAATTCCTTCTCTGCTCTTCTTGTCTATGTAGATGATATAATCATAACAGGAAACAATATACAAGACATTGAAGAAACTAAGAATCATCTCATGAGACAATTCAAGCTTAAAGATCTCGGTGAATTAAAGTATTTTTTGGGCATAGAAGTTTCACGTTCCAGGAAGGGAATTGTTCTGTCACAACGCAAGTACGCACTTGAAATATTGGAGGACATGGGTTATCTTGGTGCCAAATCTGCCAATTCACCTATGGAACAAAATTTATCCTTCAGCAAGGTTGAAGGGGAATTCATTAGTAATCCCACATCCTATCGAAGACTTGTTGGGAGATTAATATACTTGACCATCACAAGGCCCGATTTAGTGTATGTCGTGCACATTCTCAGTCAATATATGGATAAACTACGACAACCACATTTGGAAGTAGCTCAACGAGTGCTACGATATGTCAACACACCAGGGCAAGGTCTCTTTTTCTCAGCAACTAGTTCATTACAACTAAATGCTTTTTGTGATGCAGATTGGGCAAAATGCACAGATACACTACGATCAACTACAAGATATTGTATGTTTCTTGAAAATTCGCTAATTTCTTGGAAGACTAAGAAACAAAATACAGTCTCATGATCAAGTGCAGAAGCAGAATATCGCTCTATGGCAGCAGCATGTTGCGAAGTAACTTGGTTACGATATATTTTGGATGATTTGGGTATCAAACACTCCCAACCAACCAAGTTATATTGTGAAAATCAAGTAGTTCTTCACATTGTATCAAATTCAGTGTTTCATGAGTAAACCAAACACATAGAGATCGATTGTCATCTAGTAAGAGAAAAGATTTAAGCTGAAATGATCAAAACTTATCATATCTCTACATTAGAGCAACCAATATATATATTTACCAAATCCTTGAGTTTTCAACAATTCTAAAGCTTACTTAACAAGTTAGGAATAATTAACATATATTCTAACTTGAAGGGGAATGTTAAAGAACGTGAAATCTAACTGGTGACAACCAACACACCAGTTGGAAGCAGCCACCAACAGCTTGGTGGGGAAGGATAGATTGTCCAAGAACATGTCTCTCCATAATTATATTTATTTTTAATTATTATAATTTTGCTTTTTTTTGTATAAATAGGTTATAAAAATTCGTTTATTCATCGTTAATAAATACATTTCTTTACAAATAAAAAGACCAAAGAGGATATTCATTTGAATCATTTCCTTTTCAACAATTATTAAAAAAAAGGAAGTAAAGACTCTTGTTTTGATAACATCAACTTGTTTCTTTTCGTTTCTTTCTTTTCTGTTATATTGAAGAGTCTACTTGGAACATGAAAATTAAAGCATTCCGTCATTTTCTTTGCTAAGAATCAAGAAACTTTTAATTCGAAAGAACAAGTTCATATCTAAAAAATCCAAAAGAAAACGCAGACATATCCAAAGGTGAATGCTACTAATTACCACCCCAGAGAAAAAAATTCTAAAACTAATAAAACGATCTAATTTCTAAATGAAAAAAAACCCAAAGAAACCAGAAAGTGAAAATAAATTGAATCTCAATGAAACGATGTAATTCATTGAGTTAGAGAATGATACCTTGCACTGACGGCGCTTACCGGGCTGACGGCGCTTTTTGAAGGCAATAATGGCAGCAACACGTGCAGAAACAGAGGAGGAAGAAGAATCATTCTTGTGAAGCTTCTTTCGATTGGCTTTAATCTTCTTTCTCCTCTCTACATCATGGTCTTTCGCCATATCAACTGAGAGACAGAACTCTAGGCAGCTATTGAATTAAAGTCGGCGGTTAACACACTTAACAGCGGTACCACGCTACCACCACAACACCTTTGCGAGTGGTGGCAAATTTGTTATTTTAGATTATTTGATAGGACTATACGGTCATTCATTAACGATAGCAGAGATTATTTTTTTGGGCTTAGTAGTAATCTGACTGGGCCAACGTATCTCAAGCCTATCGAACATCTTAGGCCACGCACTAGTAGAATGCACACCCTTTCGGCGTTTCTTGACAAAATAAGGAGTGAACTCCGAAATTAAATCCTAATTTAGTACTAAAATTTCAGAATATTTATATTTTCAAAGAATTAATTATTATTGTCAGATTATTTTTAAAAATATTTATTTGTAAAAATATATACTCTTTTTTTTCTTTCTAAATAAGTCCAATGAAAACAATACATCAAGCAAAATTAGATTTATAAATGATCAAATTGAAAATGTACGTAAAAAAATCTGAAACGAACCCTAAATATAATTATTTATAATCTATTTTACAAAAGCATAAGCAACTTGATTGCAATTTTTAAGTATCTATCTAATAAAAATACAAGTAAACGTATAATATATGGTATTGTAAGAGTTTTCTTCTATTATAACATTTTTACAAAGCATTACTTTAATAATTACAATACGAAACATCAGTGTCTCTATCCTCTCATTCTTAACCAAGTTAACTTTTATGTTTTTACCCCATGAATCAATTACATTATCATTTTGATCACCGTCAGTTACTCCGAAAGCAGCAAGACCATCTAAGCATCAACATTAAATTAAATTTAATAAAGTTGTAGTGATTATTACAACTAAATACAATTTATCATGATTACTTTATACTAATTTGACTGGAATTTACCCAATTTAGTAAAGCTATTGATCTTAATCGTAGTAATTCTAACGCCAATGAATTTAGAGGATAAGAAAAATCATGCCAGCTGATTATTTTTTCAATTTTGATCAATTTAGTCTCAAAAAGTCATCAGAGATGATTTTTTTTTTCAAAGTAGTCAAATAAAATCTAAAGCAATAAATATATATTGAAAATATTTATGAAATAATGAAATTCTAGGTGGAGTCTCAGATTAAATAAATAAAAAAAAGCCACCATGTAGCTACGATTATGTAAAAAAATTAATGTAAATTGCGTTATTTGAATTTTACAATATAACAAGAAAATTGATATTTTCATAACAGAAAAAATTAGTACAAGAATAATTTAATAATTAGACACTTTTAATTATAAAAATTTTGTTTTAATGATAACAAAAACAGGTTATAATAATTTTAACTTAGCTACAAACTCATGTTACTGAGTTATAAGCATTTAAAACCTTAAATGAGTTTGTAAGAGTTTCATTGTTAATTTTTATATCCTAAATAAAAAATTTGTTGGGAACTTATTTTTATATTAAAATACTTTCGATAAATAAAATAATTTTTAATTTGACGGATATAGTGTTTTATTTGGAAAGTTACATACTTGTTTTTATATCTTAATTATTTATATATTCAAAACATAAAATCTAACCATTTATATTTTCAAGATGATTGTTTATTTGTAATTTGCTTTCTACTTGTGTTTATCTCAACGAAGTATATCACTGCTCATATAATAAAATAATTCTATTAAAAGTTTAAATTATTAGAATAAAAATAAATATTATTTTTTATATATTTATCACTTTCAATAAAATGTTAAATTTATATATAAATCACTTATAATTTAACAATTAGAATTATTAATATTTGAAGATAGTTTTAATATCACTTAAAAGTATATTAGCAATGTAAAGGATTAAGTTTTTTTTTTGTTGTTTAAGTAAGGTTGGTTATTTTTTGGTGATTTTTAAATTACAATTAATTTTAATAGAATAATTTTTATGATAAATTAAGTTCTTAACAAATTTAGAGTGTATTAACAAGAACTAACGGTTACTTTTTATAAATTCATTAATTACTCTCGTATAAGTATTAAATTTATGCACGTTATAAATAAATCATTTATAAATTAACGATGTTAATAATTTAACACAAAACTTATAATTTTAATACTATATAAAATTATATTAACATCCTGAAATATCGAGGTATTTTCAAAAAAAAATTAGTTATTTGCGTGATTTTTCAAATTATAATTAAAAGAACAATAAACATTATTATCCTAATAAAAAAAAAGGAGATTAGGAGTTTGTGTGACTAACTGTCTTTAATTAGTTATGTAGTCATAAACAACAGAAACAGAATACATCAAACACGGATGGTTTTATATTTCACTTTCACCAAACATAACGAGGATGAACCACTCGTCGGTACAAAAAGTAGACGACCAAATATCCAACTACTTATTTCGAAAAGTGCTTTTTGTATATGTGTGCAGCAAAATTCATTAAAATAATATATCACATAAATGGCCCTGGCACCTGGCACCTGGCACCTGGCAGATAAGTGGGGTTCGTTTTGAGAGGGGGGAAAAAGAAAACAAATATTAATAAGTGGAGTTCGTTGATAGAATTTAGCTTTCAAGAATAACACCAATAAAACAATAAAAGGAAAAGAAATTATATTATATTATAATCATATTATTTAATAAAATAATAAAACTTATTTTATTAACTTACAATTAATTATCCAATCAATCGTAATTTTTTAAAATTATTTGATAGTGGTAACGAAGATAGAATTTCAAAAAAAAAATATTTATATATTATATTTTATTAATATATAATACCACGTAAATAATAATCAATCAATTATAAACAATCTCTTTGTAAGTAGGAGTGGGTGCATAGATCGGTTGTTAGTTGGGATTTTTTGAGCCAATTTATACAAAGTCTGTTATCAAATATTATATTAATATTTTTTATTAATTTTATAGGTTTTTTTTAGGGTTTAAATCTATTAATTTTTTAATTAAATTTAAATTATTTTAATTATATGTTTTATAACAGTTTTTTAAAGGGTTTTAAGCAATATTATTGCTAAAATTTGCTAGGGATACAATTATAGTGCATTTACTTGTAAACAAGGAAAAAAAATATCAATATTTAAGTACAATTCTAAATAACAGGAAAAAAGAAAAAAAAATTAAGAAGAAACAATCACCCAATTTAAAAATAAGTCCTATTAAATTTACAAATTACTAACAAGTCTACAAAATATTCAAAGGATTCTAATTTAAACCCTAAGTGCTAATAAATGTTAGACCCTCATCTCTATATTTAGGGTGAAAGTTTGTGATGGTTGTATCGCATGTCTCTGTGTTTTTCTACCATAGTTTATATATTTTTTAATATTAAGAAAAAATTAAAATATTCCTAACTAAATTATTTATTTATAAAGATAAGAAAATTAAATATATTTAAAATTACAAAAAAAATTAATCATTAACTTTAACTAAAAAATAATTCCTATTATTTCGATTGAGTTTATATTCTAAGTTCTAAACCAAATTATTACCTTACATGGTGTTCTATACATGGTTATCACAATAAAAATGTTATTTATTAATGACTCGTTTATTTAAAAGGTTACAAAAATATGTTCAAAACAATATGTTCCTACAAAAATATATGTTAGAAAAATATTTGTACATAATTAAGTATATATATGTTTAATAATATTTATAAAAAAACTGTTTTTATGTTATGTATATGCAATTAATAATAAAATTTGTATATAAAAATTAGAAAGAAATTGGAAAATATAGGAAAAGAAAAAAAAATGGAGGAAAACTCCCAAAAATATTTTTGAGGTGGTTGGAACTGTGGGATTAAAAATAAAACTTATAAAAATTAACAATTAAATTGAGTCAAGAATAGGGTGAGACTGATACGGAATATAATTCCAAGGGCATCAAAACAGTAACTACTAACTACAAAATTATATATAAGCCCAAAAAAAAAATTGTAATCTTCCAACTAATACAGACTCTCCTAATGAGAGATAAAAGCAAAGTAAAAGTGAAAAAAATGATGAAATCGGTAATACATGAGTTAGTATAAAGTTATTAATTTATATAACTATTTATGAGAACAACTTCTCGATTCACTCAAAATATTTTAGAAAAATTCTTAATTTATAAATAATAACTATCAAAGTTCACGATGAAATCTTTTTTATCTTAAAAATTTAATCTAATAAATAAAAATATTTATAAATTTTATAATAATATTGTATTTAATTTGTATTATATATTACTTAACAATAAGATATTATTCCTTAAATAGTTGCATAAGTAAACAACATTAAATAAAATAAAATAAAATATTTTTGTTTAGTAAACATTTCTTTAATTTTAAATATTATTTGTATTTTTTTCTCATATTAGATAAAACATTATTGTAAAAAAAACAAAAAATCACATCTTCAAATTTATAATAATAAAAATATTTTTTTTATTTTTTATTTATATATTTTATTATAAAAAATTCAATTATCATTATAAATTAAATACTGTTTAAATTAAACTATTATTATTTAAATTTGTTTTAATTTTTAACTCTATATAATTAAACCTTATTTAATATTATTTTATTATTATAAGTTTAATGAATATTATCGATGTAATTTCCTAACATTCTTTTCATAAATTATATATTATAATTATTTGGAAATTAGATACGATTAGGCACTAATTACGACCTAAAACTAATTATAATATGATATTAGGTATAATTTTACATTAAGTATACCTAGAATAAGAACCTAGTAAGTAAATCAATTCTTATTCTAAATTGTACATACTGTTGGATTGTATCTAATGTTAGGTCATATGTATTATCATATCATATTTAATGTTCAAACATCAAATTCCTCGTATTCTTTTAGTTTAATAAAAAGAGAGGAACCATAACTCGTAGTAAATACCAATATCTTTTGCAAATTTCTCATTAATTAATATATAACTATTCAACTTATTATTTTAAATTGAACATGTAGAGGTGTACTACTACTCACTTTCTAAGTCATACAAAAAATTGCACTTACACTTTAACTTGAGCTTTATATCTGATTTTTTATCAAGGTGATTAACTTATATTTTATCTTGATTGTTCTATCTAGTTCTTTACCAAAGTGATCAATTTGTACTTCAGCTCAAACGTTCTATCTGATTCTTTACTAAAAGGATCAACTTGTAATTTATAGTGAATGTTCTACCTAGTTCTTTTCCGAAACGACCACTCATAATTTATCTTTAGTATTCTATTTGGTTCTTTATCGAGATGATCAACTTATACTTTTTCTTGACTATTATACCTAGTTCTTTACCAAGGTGATCAATTTGTACTTCAGCTCAAGCATTCTATCTAGTTTTTTACTAAAATAACCAACTCGTAATTTATTGTGAGTGTTCTACCTTGTTCTTTACCAAAGTGATCACTCGTACTTTATCTTGAGTATTCTACTTGGTTTTTTATTGAGATGATTAGCTTATATTTTAGCTCGAGCACTTTACCCAACTTTTTATAGATGTGATAAGCTTGTCCTTTAACTCAAGTGCTCTATCTAGTTCTTTACCAAAGTGATCAGCTCATACTTTACTGAGTACTCTACCTGATTCTTTACCAAGGTGATCAACTCATATTTTATCTCAAGCGTTCTATCTGATTTTTTAACAAGATGATAAGCTCGTACTTTAGCTTGCTATATCTGATTCTTTATTGAGGTGATAAGCTCGTACTTTAACTTGAGCACTCTATCTGGTTCTTTACCAAGATGATAAGCTCATGGTTTTACTTGAGCACTCTATCTTGTTCTTTACAGAGATGACCAAATCATACTTTACTATGAGTGTTTTACCTGATTCTTTGTCGAGGTGATCAACTTGTATTTTAGCTCAAGAGTTCTACTTGGTTCTTTATCGAGGTGTTATTTACTAAGATGATGAGCTTATAGTTTAGCTCGAGTACTCTATCTAGTTCTTTATCAAGATGATTAGCTCATATTTTAGCTTAAGCGCTCTATCTGGTTCTTCGTCAAAGTAACCAATTCGTATTTTAATTCGATCATTCTACCTAATTCTTTATTAAGATGATTACCTTGTATTTTAACTCGAACATTCTATCTAGTTCTTTGACAAGATGATCAACTCGTACTTCTATATCATTCCTAAAATAGTGCTTAATATGCTATCCCATAACATTTGTCATAATTTCTTATATTTTTGATATATTTTTTGAAATAACGGCCTTAGAATTTTATGTCCTTTTTAAAATCTTGAGTGCATATGTACCAAAATATTATATATTATTAAAAATAAAAATACAAATGTTTGAGATTTATTGTGTGTTGGATAATACCTTTCTAAAGCTATATATATATATATATATAAGTTGATGGAGGTTACACGTGTCGTTGTAAAAAGAATACACGTATGAGTGTATCAAATGGGAGTAAAACAATAAGTTATCCAACTTTTGGAGCATGTTTTCACTTATAAATTGTTTTAATTGTTTGATTTTTACTTTAAATGGTTTGATGAATATCTTATCAAATCGTACTTAATATTAAATTGTAACTATTTTCTTATCATATTTAGCGTTAAATCATAACAAATGTTAAAACAACAATCATTGTTTTTACTTTGGATAGAATCGAATGACTGATTAGTAAAACGGTGGAGGTATCTTACCAAAAAAATGTAAACGGGAGAAGAGGAAATAAACTTTTATAAAGTGAACTCTTGCAAAAGTTAGTCAAAAGTTACAAAAAGTAGTTTTACAAAGTGCGAAAATGCAAATAATTTTTTAAAATAACATTTATGTACACATACATTCATATATGATGTAATTGAAAAAAATCAGTTTAAATCTTCTGTGAACAAATTAAATAATCTAAGATACTTTTAAATCAACATGTGTAATTCTCATCTAATTTTCATATATATATATATATATATATTTTAAAATTATTTGTTAAATGAATGTGATAAATTATAAATAATATAGTATAATATTATTAATAAATATAATGAAATTTATATAATTATATTCAATAAAAAATTATTATAATAATTATGATTGTTATATAATTATAATATTTTTTTTAAAAATATAGATAAAAGATGATATCTGATTTCAAGGTTTTATTAAAAAAAATATGATATTATTATTCCTTAATTACAATATAAAAAATAATAGTAATAATAATTTGCGTGCTATTATTTTCATGTACGTACCGTGACAGTATAGAAGGTAATAATTTGTACAAAAATCTAAATGTAGTGAATATATATATATATATATTATTTTAAATCATAATAAATAAAGTTTAATTTATAAAATAAAAATATGCTAAATACTATTTCTTAGAGTTATTAAAAGCATTGGACATTCCAACATTCTAAAGATAAAAACCCGTTAATTGAGCCGGTAATAATATTGTTTT
Source organism: Hippophae tibetana (assembly GCA_037013495.1). NCBI lineage: Eukaryota > Viridiplantae > Streptophyta > Magnoliopsida > Rosales > Elaeagnaceae > Hippophae > Hippophae tibetana. The sequence continues at coordinate 140,342,180 of CM072801.1, read as the reverse complement.
GGAATGCATGCATGTGCTGTACAACACCAATGTTTATTTATGCACTAAAGCTGGATACATTTGTAACATGCCAAACTTAACCCAAATAATTACCGATTAGTATTACCATAAGGTACACAAAAATTTGAACAATTTTTTTTATAATATATATATATATATATTTATATAATAACTTTATTGACGGAGCTATAATAAATTTATAACAGTTTATTGACTTTAACATGTAAAATTATATGATATAAATACTTATTTTAAATACATTCATTGACATTGACATAAATAACTTGAGCTTCATCCAAATAAAGTGTAGATGAAGACAATTTGTGAAAAATAATTATTTTGTTAAATTTTTGTGATTTGGGAAGAGTACTTATAATAAATCAAGGATAGCATTATTTTTAGAATTTTTTTTACTAATGTTAAAATAATATTTTTATTTTGAAAAGTCTTATAATATTAAATTATAAAATAAAATATTTAATTATTAGTTATTTTTTTATCTCAAAATATCAATTTACTAAATGAATGAACTAAACGAGAAGTTTACAACATTCTCTAATTAAGACACAGCAAATTATTATAAATCATTGATCAGTCTAAGAATATACGGGTATACGGATATACGGGTCTTCCGTAAGAGCCCGACCCATTTCGCATATTTCGAGGTCAAAAGTGTAATACGACTCATTTCGGCGTGTTCTTAATGATTGCGACGGGTCTCTCACTTTTTTTAATTTTGCACTTTAGTGCTAGAATTACGTTTATTACAATAATATAATATCATTTATATTTAACTTTTATATCTTATCAACATTATAATTATTCTAAAAAATTTAAAATAATTTAATTTTTTTATATAATATTCATACATAATAAAATTTAAATAATATAAATATAAATTTATATGTTATTAATATTTTTATAAATAAATTAAAAAAGTAATTATAATGATTTAAATGTTAACTTTAGCGTGAGCATAAAGGAGACGATTGGCTATAGTATAGTAATGGGCATAATCAAATCAAGCTATAAGTGCAAATTAAAATGAATGTAGAAAACAATTTGACCTTGGGTGCTCAACTAATGATGCTTTACATTCAATAGTTGGAGGATAGAATATTTTTTTAACAAAGCTATCCTTCCAATTTTTAGTGGGCTAATTATATTCATGCTTTAACATAGATTATATTGTGTATTTGTTGGATCATATTTTTGAGGCAATCATAAAAATTTCCTATTTGTATGATATCTTAATTCATAACATTATTTTTCTCTCTCTATAAAACAAAAATAATAAAATATTTATTTCTAATCCCATTTATACCTTGTCAAATTAGTTCTCTATATATATGTATTTTATAAAATCAAATGTAAGAAAGAAAAAAAAAACCCAAGCTAGCATGAGTTCTCTTTTACCGGATAATTTACTTAAGTGAGTATTTTTTTGGCTAGCATGGTGTTCATGTTATTAGAAGTCCAAAAATGCTCACGAAAAAAGGATACAAGATCTTAATAAGCTCTTATGAATAATGGTTTGAATTTTGACTAGAATTTCTTTAATTTTTAAGTTTTAATATATTGTTAGAAATAAATGCTATTTCTTTATTATGTTTATTTGGTATTACTTTAGTGTGCATGAATTTGAAGGCTGTTTGAGTATTGGTATTGTACTATTTGTTTTCTTTTGTTATGGCATGTTGTAGTTTGTTCTTTATATCCTTTAACTTGCTTAATTTGTTCATTTTCTTCTAAATGTATTGATTTGATAGGTGTAATTTGGTTTTTTTTTTTTTTTGTTAATTAAGATCTATTTCATATCAACTTTGATGCGAATCATTTAGTTACTTTTATTTAGTTGAGGTTAGAATTATTAAATTGTATTTTTTTAAATAAAACTTTTATTTCTAAAATAATTATTTGAGATATCTAACTATTTTCGATTTTTATTTTTTCTAAGTAGTTTTCTTTTTAGTCACCTATATAAACAAATTCCAATTGTACAAATATATTTAACATATAGAAAAAAGTGTATTATATATGTCAATTAATATATATATATACTAGTTTTTTAAAAATTTAAAAAATAACATTTATTTTGGCATACAAAATGATTTGTTGTCTTTTCTTTGTAGAGCGCAAGCCTTAAGACATAGTGACCAAGTCTTAATATGCTCTAATCTTGAGACATAATGCCCGAGTCTCGAAATGCTTTAGCCTTGAGACACATGGCTCAAGTCTAGAGATGCTTAAGGCCTTGAGATTTAGTGCCTAAGTAATGGGATGTCGTAGCCTTAAAGTTGGATTTTACAAGCTTGAAACATTTGGAATATTTGAGAATCGACCATTTGCTCGATCCCTTAACATGGTAGAGTCTAAATTAATTTATGTATACCATTGTACCCTTTGGCACACTATGATGTATAACTCCATGTAATACTATATATCTATATATATATATGGTATCAAATTAGACTAGGGGATTCTCATTCTTTAGCTTCATTTTAAATTAAATCATCCCTAATATTTTAGAGCTCACTATGGGGCTCAGAATTGGAGGTCGAGATTTTTACTTTTGACTCCATATTTACCAAGATTTACCCCAAGTTTTAGAAAGAAATCTCAAACAAATATTACACCTTACGTCTTATCTAAAACTCTATACCATATAGGACACTCGCATTAAAGCATGAGTTGATCACCTAGGTAAAGAATTAGGTAGTATGTTCATGTTAAAATAGTAGTTGATTACCTTGGTAAAGAACTAGGTAGAGTGTTTGCGTTAAAGCATAAGCTAATCACCTTTTTAGCAAATCAGGTAGAGTGCTTGCGTTAAAGCATAAGTTGATCATTTTGGTAAAGAATTAGGTAGAGTGCTCGCGTTAAAGCCTGAGTTGATCACATTGGTAAAGAACTAGGTAGAGCGCTTGTGTTAAAGCATAAGTTGATCACTTTGGTAAAATTAGGTATAACGCTCGCGTTAAAGCATGAGTTAATTACCTTGATAAAGAACTAGGTAGAGCATTCACGTTAAAGTACAAATTGATTAACTTAGTAATGAATTAAGTAGAGCACTAGCGTTAAAGTATGAGTTAATAACCTTGGTAAAGAATTAGGTAGATTAATCACATTAAAGCACAAACTTACCTTGATAAACAATCAGGTACCTTAAATATGAGCTCATTTCAGCTAAAGCATGAGTCAATTACTTTGGTAAATAACCAAAATGAAGTAATTTCCTTGTAGGATATGGGTATGATAAGTAAAGTAACAATTCGATAATTAGCTTTGGCCATCTATTTATGCCCGACGAGTAACTCAACTTGAGAATAAACTTAACATTTGGCAATTTTAGAGAGAAAATGCTATTGGGTGTGGGAGATAATAGGAAAGGGCTACTTTACTTGTTGATTTATTTACTATCTCTTTATGCATCATCACTATAGGAAACACAAGAAAAAATAAAAGCAAGAGCTTGGACAAAGACAATTCTAATGCTCCAATCTAAGCCCAAAAGAAAAATAGCTTAGGCATTTTTATTTAAGATCTCATTCTTCCTCCCCAAGATTTGGTGGTTGTGGTTGGGATTTCTCAAGCTCTCTTGGGCCAACAAACACTCATTCCAATCTTGTTGAGCCAACATAAACCTCCTTCAATTGTTCGAGATTTGGGAAAAGTGGTCATTGAAGAACCCATGATGAAATTGAGAGTGTGGTTCTGTACAAAGGTATGAATCCATACTATATGGACCACTATACCTCTCATATATGGTTGTTGAGAAAAATCCCACGTCATGAGTGAGGATGTTGATCATACTCTTATAATGAATAGGATTATTTTTCATGTAAGTGTTTCCTTGTACCTTTATGTTGCTCGATTCTTTCATAAAAATGAATGTCTTGTCTCCTCCTTAATATAGGAGTCTAAACTTTCTCTCTTTAATTAATTAACAAGAGAAAGGGTTTTTTAAGCATTTACTAGGGCATCCAAATCTATTTTAGATTCAATATGTCATTTTGTTTGTTGAGCTTTTTACTCTTCCAATTCAGTTGAAAAACTGAGTTGAAAGAGTAAGAGCACTTAATGTTTGAGTATAATGAATGATATATTGTTCGACCTTTATAGAGTCTGAGTTTTAAGATACAATAGCCAAGCTTTGAGATGTCCTAGCCTTAAGACACATTTCTTGAAACTTGAGATGTCCTAGCCTTAAGACACTTTTCTTGAGACTTGAGATGCCTTAGCCCTGAGTCAATGTGTGAGCCTTAAGCATCCTCACAAGTTTATAACATTTTGAAACGTTCGAAAACCAACCATCTATTCGATCCCTCCACGTAGTTAAACTTAAGTTAATTTATACTTACTATTGTATCTTCTGACATGATATAACGTATATTTTCATGTAATCGATGCGTGTATATGTAATGTCTTAAGAGATGTAACTTAAAAATGTGAGATAAAATTGTAATAAAGTAAAATTTGACACTTATTCTTATTATTTATTTTTTTATTGAAATTCATTTCCAATAATATATATATATATATCTTTGAATTGGTATCAAACTAGATGAGATGATTCTCATTCTTTAACATTTTTATAATTTGTTTTTCTCTAAATCGGATCATCTTCAACAATATTACTTAATATATTAAAAAGGAAAGGGGAAAAAAATATTCTGCCACATTATTAGTTAATTGTTGTTATTTTTTTATTTTTAAAATTGATTTAAAAATGTAGATTATTTATACTATTCAAATTATTTGCTATGTATTATAGTTTTTTATCCACGTGCATTTAATTGCAAGAGGAGATATAATAATAGTAATATTTTTATCATTATCAATACATTTAATTGGAAGAGGGGATATAATAAGATCACTGTAACATAATATTTATGTAAAAAATTAAATTTTATAACAATATTTAAGATAACCTGGAATTTATAATTTTACGTGATAGCTATTGCTATCTGTTACAATTTTTTAAAGCCTAACCTCTAAAAAAACCTCACAGTAATCTCAACAAACCCTTTCTAGAAAGAAAAAAAGACGAGTTCAACGAATAAAGAAAAAAGAGAAAGAAAAAAAAGGAAGATGATAGAAGAAGCAAAGGACTGACATGGACTCATGACTCATGAGTCATAGAGGGTCAAATAAGCAATTATATTTTTTGCAAAAGGTCAAAACAATAAATATATGAAAAGGCACAGGGTGCTATTACGATATTCAAAATAAGCACTAATAACCATAAATAAATTCACTTGTGCATATTTAATATCACTCGCTTTCTCTTTTCTGCAACTCTGTCTTCCTCTTCCATGTGTCTCCAAGTTCCCACCTCAGCTTCCTAGCTTCTTCCCCCCTCTCTCTCTGAGCTCTCGTTTCCATTTCGCATTTTCTGCTCAAAAGATTCCTGGGTTAGTGACGTTTCATGTGATCGATGAGCTTGTCATCCATTGCTTTATTTATTAATTTTTTTTTTTCTAATTTTCTTGCTCTAATTATATTTTTTCTTTGCTTGTGTTGCCTCTCTCTTCAATCATAAATATATAAATTAAAGATGTATTTTTGTTAATGAATCTGGGTTCGAGATGTTAGTTTGTAAACTTGTTTGATTCTTCCAACAAAGAGATAAAAGGTTGTTTGGGAATATGGGATGTATAAAAAAATATGTTGTGTACAATTCTGGATTTTAGCTTGATTGAATATGATGGGATTTAAGTATGATTATTTGTCTGTGGTTTTGAGTTTCTGTTAATTTTTTACATAGTTTCGGTATGTATTTTTATGGGTATGTTCAATTCTTTGCTTAAAAAGTGTTTCTTCTTATTTTATTCCTCGGTTTTATATCTAAAAGTTATGAAGAAAAATTTTGCGCATTTATTTGGGGAAATATTTCAGCTAAAAAATTTCTTTTGAAGGAAGTTGATTTATTGGAATCAGTTGTCATGTTGGATTTTGTGTAGGTATGAAAATTTTAAAATGACTTTTTCTCTTTAACCACCAAAAAGAGATTTATTTTCCCCTCTTTATGTCAGAATATTTTCATGTTAAATGATTAAATCTTGCTGCAATTCTAAAATTCATGATCCAAATGATAATATTTTTTAATGGAAAAAAAATGTTAGCTGAGCCTTCTAGCAGAGGACTTTTGGAAACCTTTCTTTCCCCGAATGAGAACAGTGCTAAAAAAACGCCTTCTTTTGTTTTTCTGATGGAAATCTAACATAATCTGCCAAACCCCCCCTTTTTTTTGCCGCAGATTGTTAGTGGTGCCTAAGAGCCTATATATATGAAGTTGATTATGTGCTAGAGATCACACATTGGGATAAAACATGGTTGCAGAGTTGTGGTTTCGCAATTTGTGGAAGACTGCAAGAAAACATGAGGCTGCTTTGGAAAAATCAGTCATTGGAATTTTGGCGTTTGAAGTTGAAAGCTTGATGTCTAAGCTAGTTCATTTATGGCATTCACTGAGTGATAAACAGGTTAATAAATTGAGAGAAGAAATCACAAAATCCGTGGGTATAAACAAGCTCGTCTCAGAAAATGATGAGTACATTGTGAGTTTGATATTTGCTGAGATAATTGAGAATATGGTCCATCTGGCAAAATCAGTGGGCAGACTTGGGAAGAAGTGCAATGATCTTAGTTTAAACAATTTTGAGCTTGCTTTTAGTGAGTTGATAAAATTTGGAGTGGATCCATATGGATGGCAATTCTCATGGAAGAAGATGGAGAAAAAAGCTAAGAAAATGGAAAGATATATCACTATGAATGCAAATTTGTATCAGGAGATGGAAGTTCTCACCGATCTTGAACACACATTGAAGAGAATGAAGTGTAATAATGACACAGATAATGCGAATATACAAGAGTTTCGTAAGAAGGTTGTATGGAAACAGCATGAAGTGAAGCGTTTGAAAGAGGTTTCTCTATGGAGCAGGACATATGATTACACAGTTTTCCTTTTAGCAAGATCTCTTTTCACAATATTTGCAAAGATCAATCATGTCTTTGGATTCCAAAAAACTATGGATGTAACTGAAAACAGTGGTTCTGGATTCATTAACTCATATCACAGATATGGAAGCCAATCAGTATCTGCACTGCTGCAATCTTCAGTCCATCTATCCGACAAAGGTCCTCCAAGATTTGGTTCAGGTCCCCTTGGGATGTTTTCTGCAAAATCAGGGCCAATATCAAAAACAATTGAAAACCACAATTTCTATTCGGGTTCTTTAGCTGGTGGTGCCTCAACAACCAGATCTGGCCCCATTGTTGGAAAGAACAGAAATATTAACTTTTATTCTGGTCCTCTTGTGAAGTCAACAACGAAATCAGGCATTATTGCTGGAATACATCAAGCCAGCAAGAAGATGTGGCGGTCTCATGATCACTCCAATGGTACAAATGGAAAGAAATCGCCATTTAAACCTAATAGATTGACTCAAGTTGGACCTTTCAAAGGATGTATGATGTTAGGAACTGGTTCTCCCATCACTAACTGTTATTTGAGTTCAAATACAGTTCGATCAAGATTTCTTAATGGAGTCAAACATGGAGATACAAAGCTCAATCCAGATGAAATGATAATGCATTCTAATCCTTCAATGTCTATTTCAGAGAACAAGCTGTTGAATCCACCACTCGATACCCTTGGTGCTGCTGCCTTGGCTCTGCACTATGCAAATGTTATTATTGTGATAGAAAAGCTAGCAGCTTCTCCTCACTTGATTGGTATTGATGCAAGAGATGATCTGTACAATATGTTGCCGGCAAGCCTGAGAAAGTCCCTCAGGGAGAGACTGAAGCCATACAGTAAGGGATTGGACTCGTTAGGTTATGATACAGCTCTATCCAATGAGTGGAGTGAAGCAATGAATAGAATATTAGAATGGTTGGCTCCACTTGCTCATAATATGATTAGATGGCAATCTGAGCGTAGCTATGAGCAGCAGAACTTGGTTTCGAAAACAAGTGTGCTTCTGGTGCAAACCCTTTATTTTGCAAATCAAGGGAAGACTGAAGAAATAATTACTGAGCTTCTTGTTGGTCTGAATTACATCTGGAGACTTGGTAGAGAACTCAATGCAAAAGCTTTGGTAGAGTGTACTACTAGCAGTAGAATACATGATGATTATTCAGAACTATATGCATGATATTGTTTTGAGCTGATGAAAATTAGCAAAAGATATCTTTGTTTTGTTGTTGGCTTGACTTATACTGGGGAAATTTCGGTTACCTTGCAAGTGCATGAGACTTATAAATCTACCATGCAGACATTGATCATTGTTTTGTAGAGAAGACAGAGAAACCAGCTTTGATGATATTTATATGCCTTGATGTGTATTGCTGATGAGTTCAAAGGTAAAGATTGTGCTTTCAATTCGTGACTCGCCCCACTCCGGTGGTTAATGTTTTCCCTTCCTATTGTGACCCAGGATCAAATCCCAAGAAATGGCTTAATATTCATGAGAAATGGCTTCTTTTGTAATTAGTAAGCATGTTGGTGCCTGTTGCACCTTAAGAGGTGTCTGTAGTAGATATGCTCCTCTAAAATAGTTGTAAGTCACTACATTTTTGTTTATTGCGTTCTACCTTCTCTTTATATATAGAAAACCTTTGCAGTTTGGAATATCTTTATCATATTTAAGAATTAGCCTGTATAAGCTATTCTGTGGCATTGCCATATAAAAAATAATGGCTATTGAATTTGTCGACATTGTCTTAAAAAAAATATTGTCAGAAATTATCTGAGAACACTGAATGCTTCAAGCATCCATAAAATGAAATAACATAGATTTAAGATGTGGAACTTGCTAATATTGGCCTGTGCTTTTACGTACAGTTTAAATTGTAGTGACTTAGTAAAAACCTAAAATGTGTTCTTATTTTTTTAACTAGAAAAGAACTTGTTAACATTGTCTTAAAATGTTTTTCTTCACCCACATGTATGTCAAATAAGTTGTTATATCTTATCTTATGTCTTAATTAATATATCTTTAATGAAGTCATGGTTTATAATTATCTCATATCCCATTTAAAGTTATCTTTAATGGGTTCATTATTATTACCAAAAAATAAGTTAAATAAGATGAAATGAGTTCACAAATTTCATTGGTTATAACTTGAGTTAATTAGATATCTTATCTTAATTGCCACATCTATTTATGTATAATTACGATGTGAAAAATCAATATGAATATTTGTGATCTCGTTTTAAGAATTATACATGTATGTAATATATCGATGTCTATGAAGAATCAAAATGGTTCATTAATTACGATCAAATTATATAAAAATTCATTAGATGTGGATGAGATTACTAACTATTAAAAAATATAACATAATTTCAAGCCTTTAAAAAAATTAGAAATGAAATACATTAATATATTAATACATATATACATATATATACATATATATATTTAAGTTATTATATATTACTAAATCAATTTATATGTATTTAAACTCATTTAAACTGATATTTTGAGTAATAATTGATTTAGAGAATACATGACAATTCAAAAAATACATACATACATATTTATATATTTAATTTTGAATTTTTTATTGAATTTTTGGTCTTTACTTATTTAATTAGTAAATTTGTACTATTTTATTAGTATAATTTTTTATACTTTAATTATAATTAATAAAACATTTCAACCGTTTTATCTTATATAGTACCCGTGACACAATTCTAAAATTCTATGCGGTTAAAATTCTGACTTATAAGACGGAAGGTCGTCCTGCTCAAGAGTAAATAATATAAAAGTTTATGTAGCACCATGCATTCACATCACATCTCTCTGTTTTTCTTTTTTGTCAGAAGATTTCTTCACTTTCTTATTTGAAGTGTGAAAATTGATTGAGTGGCTAGAACGATATCTGGGCTTGGTTGGCACTTACATATGTGTATTTACACCGAGTAATTTTACAAGCAATACTAATGTGGATGACTATTAATTAAATTTCATTAGAATAAGGCAAATATTTAGTATTTAATGATTCAATAAAATTTTGTTCCAAAATTTTGCAGATTCTATGTAGTAATTAAAATACAATCAAAGTGTGAGACTGACAGGTCAGATCAAGTTTAGAACTAGCAGATTCAGACAAGTGTCTTGCAGCTGACTTTATTCTGAGAAATCTTCATCAATTATTGCTTAATAAACATGTGCTCTTCCATATCCATGCGAAACAAAATCATTCAGTTCGCAAAGCTGATTTCTTCCGAGTATCACTAATCAATCATGTCCATTAAAATAAGAAAGAAAATAAAAATTAAATTAAATAATAAAAATATATAATAATGGTCAGGATAGAGTAGCATTTTCTTTTCTTGTAAGCTATTTCAGAATCTGACACAAGCATATGTCATCATAATTTTACCCAGATAATCCACTTGATTGATAATCACAATTGATATAATACACAAGTAGCTATAGTATTTGCCCATAACAATTCTCTACTCTCTCTCATTCCTTCAGAAGTGTGATTATAACTTACAATAGGTGGTGGATGACTCCACATTTCTTCCGAAGAAATTCCTCTTCAAACACAAACAATTTCTTTCTTCCATCTGCCTCCAAGCTCTCAATTAGTTCATGAGAATCTCCAATGTGATTCAGATATTTACAAGTACCGATTTAACACAAGAGGAACGTGCAGCCCAGAGAAGCAGCAAGCTCCAAGTGAAGGAGGGGCAATATAGGATCATGAGATGATATTTACATCAACCTCAAAATGAATTTACTATTAACCCATTATTCCTGATAAATCAAAGTACCAACTTGATCTCCACATAAAGCTCTTGAAATATTTCCAGGCTCCCGCAGATCAAATATCACAACTGCATAGAGAATAGTTTTCAGGATAAATCATGGGTTCACATAAAAAAAAAGTAAGTTAGAATAATAAAATAAGACCAACCAGGTATCCCATTTTCCTCGCAGTATGTTATTGTCATGATGTCCATGAAAGAACTGCCCCTGGAAACAACCTCTCTGTAACACAAGTGTTCAAAATTTACGCTGCCACTGACATTTGTACCTTTTAGAACTGCACCCGCATTTACTGTAACAAGATTACATAAATAATGTAAAATTTCCTTTAATGCAATGACTAATGAAACATGAAGACTCTTCAAAAACAGCACCAAAGTAGGGACGAAGTAGCATTCAATAGATAACATGATAGGCTGGAAAACAAACTGATAATGGGCCAGGGTAGTATCATACACTCAGAAGCTCTAAGGGCAGCTACAATATCAGTGGGGAACAGATAATTTCCAATGTCAGCATCAATGCCTCCAAATATGACAACTCTTCCTTTCCCGATATGTCTAAGAGCTCGTCGCCGGTTATATGGTTCTGATAGCTCATGCATTTTCAAAGCACTTTGTACACACACCTGAATGCCCAGCTTCTCTAAAGCTGATCGAAGCAATAGAGTATTCATCATTGAAGCCATCCTACTGACATAAAAGAACAAGTCAAAGTTATTACAAGCATGTACAACTGATCCATGTACAAGCATTTAACTTCTATATGTCCTTATTTCCAAAAAGAAACGTCATAAAAAGTTCCTCATAAATATGGCTAAGTATGAATAAGCAATACCTCCATTATTATTTAATTCAATCAAATGTAAAAAGACCTTAAATAAGCAAAAACCTCGAGCATCAACAAGGAAATAGCCTTCCATGTGCAAGAATCAGAAGTAACAGAGCTATGTGCACCATAGTCCATAAAATTCTAATAGCATAACAGAGCCATGTGCACCCTAATCTATAAGTAGCTCTAAATTCTAATAGCATGGAGCAAACCAGTGCCTACACATAAACTTAAGGTAATTTTCAAGTCATATCATGAATAGAAGTGGAAACCAAAACAGAAACAGCAAGAGATAGGACATTACCCAGTTTGGTATGAGGTAGATCTATCCAAGCCAGTAGCAGAAACCCATGTGTCTCCACAAAAGAAATTACGACCTCCAACAATAATTGCCACCTATAAATATCAACAGATGTCAAGAATTTCACCAAGAGTTAAAAGTAACTAATAAAATATAGAAACATAGTTGAGGAGTAAGGAGTAATTTTTCAATGCAAACCCAATTCGTAAATGGGGAAGTTCAACAATCACCTCCACCCCGAAGCAGCAAGCTGTTGATACTTCCCTAGCAACCTGCATCATCATCTGATGAAGAAAGCAGAAAATTATATATCAAAATAACCAAAAAAACTGATGAAGATCAAGCTAAGCGTTTGCATATTCAATACTTATGATAAGATAAAATTTGTACCTCGGCGTCTCTACTCTGGCCATCTCCGGTGAGTGCAGCACCACTGATTTTAAACACTATTCTGTTCCATTTTAAGTTCATAACCGGTTTGGACTTCACACTGATTGCTAGGACAGAATTTTTGGTAATGTATCTGCCAATAACAGTATCCAAAATCAATTGGAGAAAAGATGATGTCAATCAGTACCCAGCAAAAAATAAAATATAATTTTAATAGATAGACTGCATGAAGAGAATTTATGATTTTTACAAAGAAAGGCAGAAAAAAAACTTCATCATCTTTGCAAATCAGTCTACTAGGAAAAATAAAACAATATGCCTGCTCATGCACTCAACTCGAATCCATCCAGAATAGATATATTCATGTAATGCAGAGCACTTGACTTTTAAGGGATATACCCATATTTTGTAAACATCCTCAATGAGAAAACTGCACAATCTCATCTTCAAAATGAAATCAAAATAGCATCAATAACTCAAATGGCAGCAAAACCAATTATAAAATATAAAAATCCAAATGCAAGCCTCACACAATAAAAATGAAGAACAGCAAAACAGCAAAATTTCAAAGCCCATAGCTTGTAGTACCTCTTAGATTGCTTAGCAACAGCAGAATTACCTCCAGCAGCTGTTTCTTCATCCGAGCCACCCTTCATGGTAACCGAACTACCGACAATGGTCTCAATCTGCTTAAACCAATGCCAATGATTCACTGCTAGGCCTTCATACTCATCCTCTGTACCTCCACCTTGTACCTCTTCTTTAAATTATCAATCCTGACACTGCTCCACACTCTTATACGTCGACTTATTATTGCTCCCATGCTTATCACCACCACCATTACATCTCTCGCTCACCATCTCAGCCACTTCCTCCCAGTCTCTCCCTCTCAGATTTCCCCTATTCAACTGATTATACTTCTCCGTATACGCCTCCAAAAGACACGCGATTGCCATATCACTCCACTCCTCTCGATCCTTCCGATAATCTGCCCGACTCGTCTCGGCACCAATAGATGACTCGATCTCGTTATTACATCCATCATTTGTCGCAGAGGAAGATGATTTGAACTTCTTGTAGTAGTACGGCGTTGCCTTCGTAGCCGTCGAAGCTCCAATACCGGATCCGGAATTCGGATCGGAAACATCTGGGAAGGGTTGAGGGAAGTATTCGCCGTCGACGGCGAATTCGCGTGGCTTATGAGTAAGCGCGTGAAGGTGAGAGCCGTCATCGATGAGAGGAAAGTCTTCGGAGACCATGGAAAAGGAGCTAGAGAGTAGAGATTAGGGTTTCGGAACAGAAAGAATAACAGATTAGACGACGTTACAGCCACAGGTAAGTTGACGGAACGATTGAAACGGATGGATTATTCACATGGTTTACTTTTTAACAAAACGTGAGTCGTAAGCCATGAGGTAGGAGAGTGAATCAAGTTATCGTAATTGTGCCGTCACCAGTGGTAACGGTCCCGTTAGCTGTCGGAAACAGTTGTTACGGATCTACTAGAAAATTACGAAAATAATTACACATAAAATCAAGCTAATCATTAAACATTTATTATTAGTGGATAATTTACCTTTTCAAATTTGCGACTGTTTTTCATCAAATTTGTAACGAAACGAACAGTAATAAATTTTAACAATGTAACAATTATAATTTCGGTGATATTTTTACAAAGTTGAGGCTTGATAGTAAAAACATATATACATTCACGCTTATTTGTATACCATATGGCAAAAATAACCCCAATGACTCAGTTTCCCTAACCCGAAGGATTATTTGGGGTTTCTGTTTTTCAGTGATCATTCCCATAATTGCGGAGCTTAAAAGAAACAACACAAGACCTAATCTGGTTGCTTTTGATCCATAAAAAAGAAAAAAAGAAAAAAAAAGGTATTGTAATTGGAAAAAGCACAAGACACCAAGTTTCTTATCAGAAGTGCAATTACAAGAGCAGAAACTATTCCATTGAGAGTTAATAGTGGGAACAAGGTTCCAGCATTCAAGAATATTATACTCACGGCTACATAAAAACCAAACGCCTATTCAGCTGAAGGTTGATCATCAGGCTGATCATCATTTGAAGAGTCATTTTGTGCCTTCCTCTCGTTCCATCTTGCCCATATCCACCTCACAACAAGAAACCCTCCAAGAGCATATACCTGAGAACAAATCGAAATATCAAATCCCCAACTTTCTTTCTTAGTATATATGAACCATAACTCAGCAAAAAATAACTTTTTTTTTATTTTGGAGAACCCTTGGAAAAATTGAGAAAAATTGCCTGACAGCAATGAATCCCTAACATTGGAAAAAAAGAATAATGATACTCATCACTACTCAGCCAACACTTACGGGATCAGCACTGGTTTGATGAAACTGAAGTAAAATAAATGGGAGTCATGCTAAATTTATTGCTAGAAACATGTGGCTCACATGCCATATCCAATCACAACTTTACAGGTAAGTGTTGTTACATTTCACTACTCAAATGAGTAGCGTTACCTAGCATTACTCATATTAGTTGCATGAGAAAAGATGTAGCAAAACATGACGGGAGATTTCCTTTTCTTTTCCCTTTAGAACTTTGTTCCACCATGCTGCGAATGTGTGAGGAACTGAAAATCTCTCTTTTATATCTCAACAGTCAAGAGAATAAAGATGACCAAAGAGAAATCCATGATCAAGCTATAAGATTAAAAAATATTTGTATGGTAACACTACAGAATATTGGAAATAAAGGTTTTCAATGTTAAGGACTAAAAAGAAACAAGAACATGCCACCAAAATAGAGACAAAAGATGGTACTAAACATTCATTGATCTATAATTTTCATCACAAGCTTCCAACAGAAAAGCAATGAACACTCTTTTATCTCAGTCCTTGTAAACTGACAGAGGGCACTCTCATTTCTTGACAAAAAGTTTTTTAGGTGTAATATTTATAAAATTATAAAAATAATCGTGTATAAGATGGAGTTGTTCCAACACCTACCCCTCCCCTCCCAAAACAAAATTAAAATTTTAGTCTATTATCATTTTAAAACTCATTATAGATTCAATAATTTAAACATATTTACACTTAAACGATATATATATATATATATATATATATATATATATATATATATAATATTGTTTAACGAGAAGTAAGAGAAACATTTTTTACTGTTTTTATAGTTCCTCTCCTGACCTCTAATCTTATATCCACTATTGCATACAAGGGAGCAAAAATTCCTATAATTGTATAATTCAGCATAGTAGTGAATACAACTTCTCTCCTATGCCTAGGTAGGTCCATCAGCTTCTTCACAGCTCCATTAAAAATGTGTTACAAATTACTAGAAAACCCCTCAGAAAGCTCAAACGGCATCACATATCTGGAAAGTGGAAACTCCTTCAACTAGATTGGTAAAATGGACAAAATTTTATTGTTTATAAATTGTCCTCCAACTAGTACTCTATCTCATTTTTTGACAAAAAAAATTTTAGGCTTAACATTTATAGAATTATAGAAAAATTCATGTATAAAATGAAGTTGTTCCCCTCCATTTTAAATGTTAGTTTGTTATCATTTACAAAATTATTATAAATTCAATAATTTAAACATATTTACACCCAAATGTGATACATATAGTATCTTTGTTTAACGAGAAATAAGCAATAACTAAGAAACAATTTTTACTACTTCTAATCTCATATCCGCCACTACATACAAGGGCACAAAAATTCCAATAATTGTACAATTCATCATAGTAGTGAATACAACTTCTATCAAAATGTGTTACAATTAGAAGACTTCTCAGATAGTTCAAAAAGCATCACATATCCGGAAAGTGGAAACTCCTCCGACTAGAATAGTAAAGAAAATGTTGGATAGAAAAATCAGCTGATATGTATAATCTCATTTGATTTATCTATGTCATAATTAAAAAGTCAAATGGGTACAATCAGTTCAGATTTAATTTAGAATAAATCGTTTATGATAAGTTTTTTGAATTTATTTCTAAGTATATATTAATGATTCAAAATCATATTTATGAAATTTCATTAACATATTAAATAATTTATATTAATTTAAATATTAAATAATAAGTATAGATTATTTATAAAATTATCAATTATGTAAGTCTCTTTACCTAAAAAGTATGCATGATCAAACGTTCAAATTTTTTAAATTCTCTCTGATCTAAGCTCACTCAGACAAAAACTAATTTAAATATTAGAGTGAATACGATAGCGTGAGATGTCATTCTTTCTAACATGTTTGTTAGTGACCTGCAGAATCGATAGGTGGTGAACAGAAAAATGGACTTCAACAAAAAAGCAATTAGGTAATTCGACTTAGAGACTCATAAGATGCTTGATCATCACCAATCGTTCCAAATGCAATTAATTGGAACACAAAGAAAATTAAAATGTCAGGACATGTTAAAATTATAATTTCTACTATATTTTCTTGAAAACCAGGCATAGTTTATTGTTCTATTTACATTAAAAATTGAAAACTGAAAGGAAAAAAAAAAGATTCCAATACCTGCCAGAGTATAATAGGATTGGAAGTCTTTCCAGGCTCTTCGTTCTCAACAACAACAGGAGGAGGAACCGTGAATTGGACTCTAGGAAACCTCACTACATCTGGTTTCTGACTTGGATATTCCTCGTTGCCAACCCTTGCTTCTTTTGCATCATCTTTAGTTGGTGCTTGCTTTGGCTTCATAAAAGGTAAGGGAAGCTTAAAATTAGATAAAAATGAGAAAATGTTTCCAGATGATTTTGAGTTCTCTTGTTTACTCAGAGTTTCAGTATTTTCTGCCATTTTGGGGATGAATCTCGAAGTGGGCTGGAGTTGAAAATCGGCAGAGGAAACAACGCGGGACAAAAACGAAACGCTTCTTCACTAATTGGTTTTGCGCTGCTTTGTTTTTCTATTGTTGTGTGGGTTTAAGCTACAAAGGACTGAAGGAGAGAAGGTTTTCTATTGTTGTGCCGTGTCTCGAAGGTTTTTTATACGTATATAGCTCCATTGATAATTGAATATTACCGAAGCGACCAGCGCTCAAGTTGGGATTTTTTTTTTCTTTTCTAATTATACTTTGTAATAAGAAGTAGATATTTTTATGAAAGCTATATATATATATATATATATATATATATATATATATATTCAACTCACCTACTTTCCACTCTTATGTATTTTTTTAATTTTCTTTATCTCTCTATAAAAATTACCTACTCCTGAGTAAAAGAGAAATTCTTCACGTTGGCACCTCAAGTATTATCAAAAATTCAAAAATAAAAAATAAAAATATATATATATGTATATTTATTATTAAATAAATTTTTCATTCACAAGTATTTGAATTTATTACATTTAATTTATCATAATTTATTTATATCATTTAGACTATTAAATTACTGAGAATTTAAAAATATACTACCAAACGCATAACTCTTCTATTTAACCAAAAAAAAAAAAACACATAACTCTACTATTTCCTATTTTCTTATTTTTTGAAAAAAAAAAAGTTTTAAAATCTCTTACCGAACACATCATTAATATTTTAAAATTAAAGTGAAAGTGATTTGATTTAATTTTTTTCCCAAAAATATCAATTAAAAATGATATTTTTTAAATATTTTCTTCCAACAAAATAAATTCTTGACAATAACTTTATATGAAATTATTAATTTAGCAAACATTAAAAACTTTTTCCAATACCCTAAAAATTAATGAAATCATTATAAATAATGCTGTTTAGTTATTTAATTAAAAACACAATATTTTTCATTCTTCTTGTTTTTGAAAACAACCCTACTATTTTTCTTAAAACTAAAGAAGTAAACAATATACCATAAGCTTGAATTAGAACGGCATTATGACATCATCAATCTAAATTAGAAGATTACTAAACCATATATTTTCAAAAACAAATAGCAATAAAATCGGGGACCAATTAATAAGTACTGAATTTCAACCTAAAAATAAAATAAATGTTCGCATGAAGTGCTATTATACCACTAGTGCATGTATCAAGGCACGTTTTAAGACCGGTAGACAAATAAGAGGGCTAACTAAAAGTCATAGTTAGTAATTTCAAGTAGTATATTTATTTTATATTTGTACTTATTAATAAAAAATATTTTTATTTTTTAAATAATTTTTAAATATATAAAAAATACTCATATTTTTGAATTAAAAATATTTTTTCTTATATAATAAATAAAAAATATTTTATCTACAATAAATTTTTATTACTAAATATATATATTATTTATATTATTTTCGTAATACAATAACATATAATAAAAATAATTATTAATTATGTATAATTTAAATTTTTTTAATTTATTGAAATATTAAGATTTTAATATCTATTCATATAAATAAATATATTTTTCAATATAATCAAATATAATTATAGGTTAAATATTTAATAATAAAACTATTAATTATAAAACATATTAAAAGAAAAAAATGATAAAAATAAATTTTTAAGATCAAATAACAATAATGATATAGTTTAAATTTTTTATTTGAAATGGACGACATGAATTTATTTGTTAAACTAATAAGTAAACCACATTTAAATTGATTAAATTTAGTGTTATTATTATTTTATTTTCAATTATGATATATTTATATTAAATATATTATTGATATTTTATATTATTATAAAAAATCAAATAATATCTTAATATTTTATTATAATATATATATATAGTCTTATTGGCATATTTTTTAAAATCAAATGAATCACACTTGAGAAAAATGTATAATCATGAGAAATGCATTTTTATTGCCAAGAGCACTAAGGGATCTGATCACACATGAAGGAAACATTAGGCACTTGTGCTAGCTCTCAAGTACACTTGTGAGAAACTTACTTGATATGATCATTACAATGGATTAGTTGGCTCTTTTGATACATGAGTCATGTGTGTACTTAATTGAACTTATCATTGTACTAAACTTGAGACATCATATTGAGTTGGTAAACATCATAGTAAGTTGAATCTAGACCAAATTTTTTGGTCATAATGTTTTACCAAGTCATTGCATATCTGAATGTTAAATAGAGCCAACTATCATGAATAAATGAGAGAAAATATCCTAACAACTGTAAAATATTTACTAAACTTACAAGTTTGTATAAAATCTTGTATATGTAATAAAATTGATTTAATTTTAATTTGATTGAAAATTATCTTGTATACACTTGAATGATTATAATAATGAAAATAAAATATATTCTCATGATATCTATGTTCTTAAAGTACATTGAAATTGATATGTAAATGTTTCTTCCAATACTAGTGCAAATGAATACACTTTTCATAAATATGCAACTTCTAAAAAATGGATTTACTTGAACATTAATATGGTTCAAAACAATACTATCAATCTTTAGAAAAGATATTAGATATCCGTTCATAGTACTAAATCACCATTAACTTTTTATGTGCACTATAATGTCTACTCGCTCAACTCTTCACTCTAACACTTCCAAAACAGAAGTTACTAATAGTTGATTGTTGTATTTTAAATAGTTTTTGGATACTCCTAAACCTAACCTTGTAATATCAAATATGACTTTTGGTATAAATGTTTAAATTTATTTCTATAAAAACATATAAAAAATAGACATATTAGTATTTAAAACAAGATATAAAATGTTCAATTTTTATATGTAAAACATTTGAAAAACATAGAATATTAATCAATTAAAAACAATATTTTTTTAGCATAATATCAATAGAACATAACTTGAATTAAATTGATATACATTTGCCTAGAAAACTCAAAATGAAAAATTGTAAAATATTTATAAAATTAGACATCTTGAGCTTTAAAAAAAGATATAAATCTTCCAATTTCAATCAATAAAACTATCTCAAATAAATAAAAAAACATTGATTGAGTTTCAAATAATTTTTTCAATATGAATCTTACTTGACATATTCTTGGTTAAACGGGCATAACTTTGTGAAACAAATTCGAAACAACAAACTAAAAAATATTTCTAAAACTAGACATGTAAAAATTTAAAATAAGATATAATTTAATCAATTCCAATCCATATAAACATTTTAGATAGCAAAAATATCAAGGGTTCTTGCAGCTTTATTTTTATAGGACCACCTTCAATTAAACGTAAATAACTTTGCGTAGAAAACTTAAAATGAAAAATCGTAAAATTTATCATAAAATAAAAATTTATACCTTTCTAAAGATATTTAAAACAAAGTCTAATTATTTTTGAGGTTTTCTCAAGTTCCATTTGAAATTGTTGCAAAAACATTTACCTAACTATGCTTTATCTTAGAATTTTTATCTTCGTTCACTTCTTTTTTCTTTTCATTTTTTCTCTACTCTCTCTTTTTTTTCTTATTTATTTTTAGCTAATTTCATGTCAAGCTACGTATAGAAGCTTGCACTAACAAGATAAGTAACATAGGGTAAGTAAGACATGTAGGTACCAATTCTCTTATCTTTTTTTCTTTTTTGAGTAGTCACAAGGACATGTGTCCTCTTAAGAATAAACGTGTGATACCTCTTGTTTAAAAAATAATTAAGTAAAAGACTAAAAGACCATAGTCCTTTAACTTAAATTTTTTAAGAGTTAGGGACATTTTGGTAATTTTGTTCAAAAATTAAAGAAATTATTTTAACCATTTTTAATTTATTATAACACATATGTATCATGAAAATTAAACTCATAATTTTTATTTTCTACACATTAAAGGTAAATTCGTAAGAATTTTGAAAATATAACTTTGGTTAAAATTTTATTTCTTGTAAGAATGGGATGTTACAATTCTCCCCCCTTTTAAGAATTGTGTCCTTAAAATTCATATACCTTGGTTAAATAAATTAGGACATTGAGTGCACATTTTTTCTTTAGGTTGCCAAGTCATCTATTCTTCTGTATGGTTTCTCCATGATACCTTCACTTTTGTTCTACAACACTGGTTGTCTACAATCAAATATTTTCATTGGTTTTTCTTCATAGGTAAAATTTTCTTTTACTTGCATTGGTTGGGGTTCAATCATATGAAATACATTATGGATTCTAGAGAGTTCAGTTGGTAAGGCTAAACAATGTGTTATAGAGCCAATTTTCTCTGTAATCTTGTAAGGACCAATGTAACAAGGGCTTAGCTTGCCATGTCTCCCAAATCGAGCTATACCCTTCCATAGTAATAACTTTAAGAATACTTTATCTTCAATATATTCATGCTCCTTAATATTATTATATACGTAGCTCTTTTATTGATCTTTTGTTATCTTTAATTTTTCTTTAAATATTTGAATTTTATCAGTGAGTATTTTTACAAAATTTGAGCCTAAAATCCCTTTTTCACCTACCTTATCCCAATACATTGATTTTCTACATTTCCTATCATATAATACTTCATATGTGGCATCTAAATACTTGAATGGTAACTATTGTTACAAGAAAACTCCATTAATAATAAGTAATCATCCCAATTATCATTAAATTGTCAAACACAAGCACATAATATTTGTTCAAGGGTTTGAATTGTTCTTTTTGACTGTCCATTGATTTGAGGATGAAAGGTAATGTTGAAGGGTAATTTTTTTCCTATAACATTTAACAATTTAGACCAAAATTGAGAAGTAAATCTTGCATCCCTATCAAAAACAATCGATATTGGAGCTTCATATAATCTCACAATTTTCTCCATATAAAGTTTGGCAAGTTTTACCAATGAAAATGTTTGTTTAACATGCAAATAATGTGTAGATTTGGTTAAATTAATGATCTACAATTACCCATATCCTATCATGGCTACGTTGGGTACGAGGAAGACAATATAGAAAATCCCATTTTATGTGTTTACATTTTCATTTAGGAATATGAAGTGAGTGAAGAGGTCCAATAGATTTCTAATGCTCATATTTACTTACTAGCAAATTAAACACCTTGTTATAAACTCTGCAATTTCTCGTTTCATTCCACGTAACTAATAATGTTCCTTTAGAGTTCGATACATCTTAGTACTTCTTGGATGCATAGCATAAGCATAATTATGTGCTTATTCTAATATCTCCTTTTTAAGACTTTCATTATTTGATACACACAACCTATTGTTGAAAGTTATAGTTCCATCATCTCGAATTGAAAAATCAATTTGGTGTCCACTTTCTATTTCACCCTTCAATTTCATCAAAAAAGAGTCTTATGGTTAAGCTTCGTGAATTCTATCAATCAAAACATGTCTCACCCGAAAGCTTGTAAGTAGAATTCCTGAACGATTCGTAGAGTGCTCCACTTTCAATTTTCTTAACTCTAGAAGTAGCGAATGATGGACTTCTTATAGACTTGCTAATGAACTTGTTGATTTCTTATCGAGAGTGTTTACTACCGCATTTTCCTTTCTTGGGTGATAATCAATAACACAATTATAATTTTTGATTAATTCTAGTCATCTTCTTTGCCCTAAATTAAGCTCTTTCTGAGTTAATAAGTACTTTAAATTCTTGTGGTCCTTGAATATGTGACATTTTTCACCATATAGATAATACCTTTATATTTTTAAGGCAAAAACCACAATTGTTAATTTCAAATCATGTTTTAGATCATTGAATTCATATTTCTTGAGTTGCCTAGAAACATAAGCAATTATTTTACCATCTTGCATTAACATACAACCTGAACCTTGATAAGAAGAATCACCATATACCACAAATCTCCCACCATTAGAAGAAAGTATAAGCACATGTATAGAAATCAATGTTTTTAAGCTCTTATAATATTTCCTCATATTTACTTGACCAATTAAATTTGGCATTTTTCCTATTAAGTCGGGTCAAAGGTAAACCAACTTTGGAAAATCCTTAACAAAATGACGATAGTATCCTGATAACCCAAGAAAACTCCATATTTTTGTTATATTTTTAGGTTTTTTTTCAATTTACCACTACTTTCACTTTTTGTTGATTAATACATATGCTTTCACTTGAAATAACATGTTCAAGAAAAACCACACTATCAAGCCAAAATTGACACTTACTAATTTTTACATATAATTTCTTTTGTTTTAAAATTTCTAAGATAGTTTGGAGGTGTTCTTCATGTTCCCTCTCATTACGAGAGTATACCAAAATATCATCAATAAAAACTATAACAAATTTATCCAATAAAGGTTGGAAAACTCAATTCATTAAATCATGAATGTTGATGGAGTATTGGTAAGTCCAAATGGCATGACAAGAAACTCATAATGTCCATAACGAGTTCTAAATGCAGCCTTTGGCATATGAGAATCCTTGATGTAGAGTTCGTGATATCCTGACCTTGGATCAATTTTAGAAAATACTTTTACACCTTGTAATTGATCAAACAAATCATCAATACGAGGTAAATGATACTTGTTATGTACAATCACCTTATTAAGTTGTCTAAATCAATACACAATCTCATGGTGCCATACTTTTTCTTGACAATGAGAATTGGAGCACCCTAAGGTAATACATAAGCCTAATGAAACATTTATCCACTAACTCTTATAATTGAGTTTTCAACTCTTTTAACTCCTTTTGGGCCATTCTGTATGGTGCTTTCCATATTGGAGTTGTACCTGGTAGTAAGTCAATGGTGAACTCCACTTCACGACGAGGATATAACCCTAAAAGATGCTCCAAAAATACATTTAGAAATTCTCAAACTATTGAAGTATTCTTCAACTTCATTTCACTTACTCGAGTATCAATGACATAAGTTAAATAAGTTGTGCAACTCGTTCTAAGTATTTGTTTAATATAATTGTATATATTAAGTAATTTGGGAAAATTTGATGTTCTTCAATAAAGGTTATTTATGATTTTTATTCTCTAATATAGTGGTGAGAACACAAGCTAATGCACAAATAGGGTATGTTATCTCTAGTACATTATTTTTTACAAGAGTAACATTTTCTACATTAGGAAAATCTGGTACAATAATTGGGTGTTGTGGCACCCTAAGTGGGTCAGTATGCATTGGTGGTAGATGTACATTTACTTCTATTACTAACTCTACATAAGTGTCTGTGTCAATGTCATCTCTATGAATAGCAATTGGTTTATCCCAAAGAGGTATCGTAGGATGTGTATGACCTTGCTCACATGAAGGCATACTTCTATCTAAACTAGGTTGTACAAAAGAAAAAAAAAATCAATAAAAGATTACCATAAAATCTAGTGTCTATCTATACATAACATACTCAAATTTCTCTGATATCAAATTGTCAAGATCCATCCTAGCTTAACTATATAGCATATGACGTATCTTGAGGGATCATGATAACTAACATACTAAGATGACTCTAGTTTAACTTGGAAATTTCATGTAAGAATTTTAAAAACTTTTGGATAATCTTCCCTAATTATTGAACTATCCTTTCTACGATAAAATGACAACAATCTTAGAAAGATCATTTTTCACAAACCATCAAACTTTATATAACTTCATACATTTAGAAAGTGGCCAAAATTCATACATAACTATATCTTGTGAGATGCATACTACATACCACATAAGACATAGTCATTAGCGTAAAACAAAATAACCATAATACACTATATAATATGACAAGGAGATATAAAACCCTAGTTTGTACAAAAAACAAAAAAAAATGAATTTTAAGCCTCCAAACTTTTGTGATATGGCCTCACAACCTATTATTTAGGGGGAGAAATAAATATAAAGGGTGAGCTAGAAATCTTAGTGTATGGATAAGTTTTATAAAATAAAATAATACTCATGAAAACTATGTATGAAATGCTTATGAATATCTTGAAATACACGCCGATAAAAATAACATACTTATAGTCTTTATGATAAAATAATGTACTCATATATGTATAATCTGAGTTTCATAAAATAACTATAATTTGGTACTTATAAAAACTGTAAATAATATGCTCATGATTTATAATGAAATGACATTATGATAAAAATTATATGTCCATGATCTTTAGAATATAATAATGTATCATAATTAGTATACTAATAAAATATATAACCATGAGAAATGTATTTTTGTT
This sequence comes from Hippophae tibetana, assembly GCA_037013495.1. Taxonomy (NCBI): domain Eukaryota; kingdom Viridiplantae; phylum Streptophyta; class Magnoliopsida; order Rosales; family Elaeagnaceae; genus Hippophae; species Hippophae tibetana. The sequence continues at coordinate 140,316,818 of CM072801.1, read as the reverse complement.
GTTAAGAGCATTTAGGGATCTAATCACACATAGAAAAAACATTTAGCATTGGTGTTAGCTCTTAAGTTCAAGTGTGAGGAACTTACTTTATATAGTTGTTGAGACTAAATATTTTATAGAGAGAAATTATAGATAAGTTAGTACAATGGGCTGAATGTGTGGATCCTCATAAGAGGTTCATCTATTTATAGAACATTTAAAGAGACAAGTTCAGTTATATAGTGTGTACACGTAATTACATGTCAAAAGGGCATAATTGGCCTAAAATACAATATGTCAGAGATCCAGGTCAAGTTTTACTCATACTGTACTCAAGCTCGTGTTGTCATTGGGCTCAGTCTATACTCGAGTTCGTGCTACCATTAGGCTCGGTCTGTCTTCGAGCTCGTGCTGCCATTGAGCTCAGACTGTCTCATGGGTGGGACGTCTAGGGTACTCCATCTTCTATCTTGGGCTGGTGACTGGGCTTGGTGATTTACAAGGATCGGGCTTAGGGTCGATCCAAGTGTCCAAACAATAGCTATTATAATGGCTTAGTTGTATTTACTGATACATGAGCCATGTGTGTACTGACTTAATTGAACTTGTTATTATACTAAACTTCTAATATGATACTAAATTTGTAACATCATATTGAGTTGATAAACATCATAGTGAGTTGAATCTAGACCAAATTTGTTGATTATGATGTTTTAACAAGTCATTTTATATATAAATGTTGAGTAAAGCCAACTATCATAAATACATTAGGGAGTGTACTCTAACAACTGTAAAATATTTTTTGAACTTGCAAGTTTGTTTAAAAACTAGTATACGTAATAAAATTGAGTTAACTTTAATTTACTTACTAATTGTTACCTCACTAATTCTATTAAGGAAAATAAAATATATTCTTGTGGTGTATATGTTCTTAAAGTGTATTGAAATTGATACATAAATGTTTCTTCCAATACTACTGAAAATAAATACACTTTTAATAATCATGCAACTTGTAAAAATTGAATTTACTTGAACATGAATGTGGTTTAAAACAATGCTATCAATCTTTAAAACAAGATATAAAATACTGAGTTTTCTGATGTAAAACCATTCAAAAAACATAAAATACTAATCAATTTAAAACAATTTTTTTAGCACAACATCCGCGTAACATATCTTGGATTAAATTGCTATAAATTTTATAGAAAACTCAAAATGATAAACCATAAAATATTAATAAAACTAGACATCTTAAACTTTAAAACAAGATATAAATCATCCAATTTCAAATAACAAAAATATTTATTGGGTTCCAAACAGTTTTTCTAATACAAATCTTACTTTAAACATCCTTATTTAAATGGGTATAACTTTGTTTATAAAATTCAAAACGAAAAATCAAAAATGCTTTTTAACTAGACATATCAAGCTTTAAAAGAATATATAATTTATTCAATTTCAAATAGCAAAAATATAAGGGTTTTTTTAGCTTAACTTTCATAAAACTACACTAAGTTAAACTTATATAATTTAAAGTTGAAAACTTGAAATGAAAAATCAAAATACTCTTGTACCATAACTTGAAATTTTTTAAGAATTAAAGGACATTTTGACAAATTTTAAGAATTAAAGGATTAAATTGATTTTTTTTTTACATAATTATATAGCGTTAATAGGGTGAATCATAAACCCCGAATTGATGTACAAATTTTTGTCTTAACATTTTTCATTAATATTTTGAAGTATCATTTTGATTATAAGATGCACACATTGTAAAGAGTATTTATACCTAAAGTAATAATTTATTATAATGTTATAGTTAAAGTAATAATTATTTATTAATTAAAATATTACAGTAAATATAATTTTTTTTATTATAAACGCAGTAGAAAGAGGATGATATAAAGCTGAGTTGATGCTGTCTATTGAATCCGTACAATTTTAGAGTGATTTGAAATTTGAATTATGAATTTTGTAATTCACAACTTATTTGCAAATTATAACTAATTATCCAAACTATTTCCTACAATGTATATGCAAATTAATCTGTATCAATATATAAAACCTATTAAATAACATTGTTTATAGTTACACAAAATTGTTTAATAAAAAATTATACAAAAATTTCAAATCTAAATAACTTTAAATTAAAAATTTAGAAAAAAAACGTAGAAATAGGAAAATAAAATGTAATTCATTGAATAATTTTATTCAAAGAAATTAAAAAATTAAAAATAATAGACTAGTTAATTATTATGACTTAATATTATAGATTGTTATCTTTTTTATTATATATTTTAAAAACTTTATTTTTATATTTTTTTTATAATTCACTCATGAATAAAATAAAGAATTTATATGCAGATAAATTTTATAAATCGATAAATTAATATAAATTTTGTTATCGTGTATCATCTTGCATGTTTTCAATATATGTTTTTTTATTTTTGGATGAATTTTCGTCGTATCATTGCAGCAGGTAATATTAAAATAGAGAGTTACATGGAACAAATTCGAAAATCTATACATTTTCTGTAGCTTTCATTGGACGATACTAGCTTTGCTACTTTTTGGTGTGTAATTTCAATTTTTTTAATGTATTTAGATATGTGTATTTAGAAGTTGCTTGTAAGCTAAAATTTTATTTAAATTACACAGTTGGTATTTTTTTTCTAAAATTATTGTAAAATTTAAATATAATTAACTAAATATATTAAGTTTTAAAATTAATAGACTTAATAATGAAAAAAATAAGTTTTTTAACGTATTAATTTTGAGTGTTATAATATAATTTATTTTAATTTTAAATTCAAATTAAGTAGTATCTTAAAATTTAAATATCGTGGACCTAATATTAGGAAAAAATAGTTGATGAATAAATACAATATAGCTTAGGAGACAAAAGTTTAATTTAACATTCTTTATTATAAAAAGAAATCAAATACATAAATAATTTAATTATTTAATATAATTTTATTTTTAACTCTTCTTATTAAAAAATATATATGTTTATTTTCGTATAATATTAAAAAATATATATTCATTTACGTTATAAAAAAATACATATATATATATATTTTTAAATAGATTCAAAATAAAATTCTATTTATAAAATTAAATATACCATATAATTAAATTAAAAAATATTCTATGGATTTTCAAAATAAAAATAGTGAGTATAAATTAACGAGAAAACTGTACTTTTTATGCTCTAAATTATATAGTATAAAGGGTACTATTAATTCGTTATACTTGTCCAATAATTTTTTTATAGTTTCTTACTTCTTAATTCGAGCATTTTAGATAGAAAATTATTTTGATGTTACGTTAATTAATATATTATAAATTAATTGATTTTTATCAGTGATTTTATTATTATTTTATCATTATAAATATTTAATTTTTTATTTAATTAAAAATTGATATAATATTTGTTATAAAAAAATTAAATAAATATAATAATAGACGAAGAATAGCACGTTTAATAAAATGATTGGATAAGTTTATTTTTAAAAAACATATATGTCATGCATCGCGTGTTAAATGCGTCAAGGACACATATTAAATATCAAATACATATATTTTTTTAAAATAAATTTTTTAGGATCATTTTTATAAAGATAGTTTACTTATATTATTCATTTTTATGTTAAATATTGGATTTGGGGAGACATTCAAGTTCTAGTGAATAGTTGCATTCTGATTTGAACTTGTGTACCCTTGCTCATGTTAAGGGATGTATTGATGACATATGCCTAATCAAAAGAGATGTGTTAGTTCAAGTCAAGTAATGTAGGTGTTGATTCTGTGCAAAGGACTGTGGAAGCTATTTTTGTTCATGTTGGGGGGGATAATCATACTGGTGGTGGCTCTGCTCTTACTGAAGTTGGTAATGATGATCTTAACACCACTGTGGATGGCTGGTTCTCGAGGAGCAAGGAAGGATAAGAGTGTTGATTGTCTAGCTGGTAAATTGGTATTCCTCTTGTGGGTAAGAGGTTCTGAAGGAAAATGGAGATATCTCCAATGTGCAGGATACTGGCAACTGGCAGTTCTGGAGGCTTGATTAGAAAAACTAGCTCAAATGGTTTTCTGCCTAACCTTAATTTGGATTAGTATGGTATTATTGTAACTATGTTTGTCCATTTTTTCATTATTATTTTTTTGGTGTTGTTGTGGTTATTTGTCTGTGTTGGTTTGTTGTTTGTTGTTTTCTCTGTTTTGTTTGCTTTTCATGTGGCATGATTTTCGATTATAAAGCTAGCCAACTTGTTTGTTTCATTATAAAGTGTTTGCTGTATAGGCGTATAGCAGTACATTGTTAGTTTAGAAACTCCCCTTCTCGTAATATTGCTATTTTGGATAAGATAAGTGTTTGGTCGGCCACTGGTATCTTTGACAACTGAGGATTATATTGATTCTTGTTTTTAAATAATATTTTTTCTCGTACTTAAAAAGAACATTTTATATTAAACAATAACTAATTTAATATTTTTAAATTAAATTTATTGAATGATAAATCATATCTACGTGATACATTATTTTTAAAATATTATTATTGTTGTTATAAGTTTTAAAAATATTATTTTATTGTTTTAATTTTGTGGTGGATATTTTTATGTAAATTTTTAAATTGTAATTACAAATTTACCCCAAAACAAACACTATTTGCAATTTTCCATTATCACAAAATATATATACATTTATTTATTTACCGTCCAGGAATAAACTGATCACATAATAGCAGCGACAGCTGCGAGGAAAAAAAAAACAGCATTACATATTTACCAGGAGCCCAATTGATAGTATACTTGCTAGGAAGATGAGCATCATTGAGACATTAGTTGAAGCAGCACTGCGAGTGCTCAACACAGCCGACCCATTTGAGAAAGCCCGATTCGGTGACCATGTTGCTTCTGAATGGCTACAAGGAATTATCACTTGCCCTTATGATCCTTCCATGGACCTCCATGTTCCTCATCGCCCTGCCAGGCTGTCCAACGTAAGCTACCCCTTATTTTCCCCTTTATTAAATTCCAAGTGCCCCTTTCATGCCCAAAACAAATCTTTTTTTTAATCTAAACAGTACACAAAATGTTGAATCCGTATAATTTATTAAAGAAAGTGACGTGGACTTTTAGGGCGACTATGTCTTGTAACATCTTTTTGATATGAACTGTGATGACTCAATTGAGTCTTGTATCACTTAAATATGGATGAATGTGTAGGTTAATAAACGCTCAAATACCCTATACTTATAAATTGGTTTTGTAGATGAAGTTATATTTAAAATGGTTGTTACAATTGGTATCAAAACAAGCATCCTTTGAGATAGTCTGCGATTTCCTTTGAGATAGCTCTCATCACAAACGGAGAAACACTATGGAGAGCTACTAGCAAAGATCTACCAAGTCACCCAAAATATAGGAAATGTTGCTATAGTTGGATCAACGAAGACACCTAACCTATATAAGCCATCAGTTCTAAAATAAGGGTGAAATATAATGACCCAATTGAATCCCTCGTCGCTTAAGTATGAATGAGTGGGTGTGTTAGTAACCACTTGAACACTATCTCCTTACAAGCCGGTTTTGTAGGATGAGTTATTCCCAAAGTGATTGTTACATGGACATAGTAAAATTTCCTCCCATATTTGTTTTTTAATGAAGAAAGATTGGTCTAGTGGAATGGAATGCAACCACGTCAATTTTGAGAGATAGAACAAATTACAAATTGTGCGCTCTAACCTCTAATTCAACTCGTGTAGTGTGATGCATTATCTTACTATCTCAACTGAGTAGTTAGGGTATTATCATTATCTCTTATTTTCAAATAATTGTCAGGACTTTTGTTCTAGAAGAAGGACATTAACGGATGAATGTTGTTATAACTTAAAACTCATATATCTAGTTAAAAAAATTGACCCTATGTGATAAGTGAAGAGACTCGTGTGCATTTTTAGATTAAAGAAAAGGACTTTTCCAACATATTAGTCATTCCATTAATGTTGTTTGATGAAATGCTTCCATTGTTTTTTCAAGGTTAAGTTGGTGTCTCCAAGTCTAATGCCTAAGTTAGGCAAAGGAGGGAGCTTACAGAGCAGACAGGCCATTGTTCATAGTCTTGCCCATACTGAAAGTTGGGCTATTGATTTATCTTGGGTACTCATTTTCCCCAATTTCATTCTTGCTAGCTTCTTTTTAGTTACCCGAGGAGAGTCCATTGGTCACATTTGGGTTGTAAGATTTTATTTTATTTTTTCTTTTATCCTCTTTTGGAATATGTTAGTGGCAAGTAAAGCATAATAGTGTGAATGAACAATTTCAAATTCAAAACCTTTTTTACACAATTCAATAGGGGAAGCTACCTTTGAAAAATTCATGAACAGACCAATTCTGGATGCAAAAAGATGAATGAGAAGATGCTATCCGAAAATCAATTGGATGAAAGTTCCCTTTGTTTCTAATTTTGAATTATATTCTCTCTTATTTTGTTTAAAAATAATGAAAATTGATAATTAAATCTCACTCAAACATTTTCTCATCTTATCATAATCGTGTTTACGGTTAGAAATTGTCACCCCTGGCATGTCAAAAATGACTCCGTATACATCTGTTCATTTTTTTTCAAAGCATGGATCATCTATTTGCATTTGTGCTTGTGAGTTTTTTTTCTTTCTTTTTTTGGCAATCATTCTTTTGTCTCACATTACTGTTACTTTTTTTAATAGGATATTATTGCTCGATTTGGTAAGCAAGAAGCGATGCCAAGAGAATTTTTCACCGATTTTGTTAAGGTGGCCCAGGATGAAGGTCGACACTTTACTCTCCTCGCAGCCAGACTTGAGGAGCTAGGCTCTTTTTATGGAGCTTTACCAGCTCATGATGGCCTTTGGGACTCTGCCACTGCTACTTCTAAGGATCTGCTGGCACGTTTAGCAGTTGAGCATTGTGTTCATGAGGTGTGCTTCTCCTCATAAATAATCTACGTTGTTTTTCCTGGCCTTCAAAGTTCAAACCTAGAAATCACACTTATGTCTTATGCCATTATCTGAACTGAATGGCTAATAAAAATGTTACGTCTAAAAAATAACATATGAGAAGATAGCTCACCTCCTAACAAATAAGTAGATGGAAAGAGTATTACACCATTTGGTGGAAGTGAATCATATCCTTTCCATCCTAAAAGTTAAACCAAATAAATGAATGTCCAAAATATTACTTCCATTCATGCAAACCAATCATGATTTAAGCGTGTTTGTCTAGTTGTTTGGCGATAAGATTTATCTTTCTTTCGCTTCAAGTCACAAATATTAACCATACTAAGTACCGAAACCAAATAATGAATGTTCAAAATATCATTTCAAATCCTACCAACCAAACATGATTTAAGCATGTTTGCCTACTAATTTGGTGATAAGATTTATTATTTTTCCAATTCAAGTCACATATTCAAAGCACATTAAATATCATTTCATCTAAAAAAAAAGTGTGGTTAGAATTCTAAGGTTTCTATGTTATAATTAATTAAGAGACTTATCTTATAATATATTTCATATCAGATTATGCATTATATAATAACTCGTTAAATCATTGAATGACTTGGTTAGATTTGAAATATTTGTTTATAACATACTATTTTACTTAGAAAATAATGATAAATAATGCATTATTTATTTATTTTAATTCATTGTAGAACTTCATTTTATATTTTTAATTTCTAAAACGCTTTGATTTTATATGACCTTATTTACATAGTTTCACTTTTGAATACCTTAAAAAAATAATTAAAAAGTGTCATAAATGTTCCTTAAATTAGATTATTTGTATTATTTAGTCCCTTAAATTATAAATAATGTCATTTAATTCTTTAACTTTAAAAAAATAAGTCAATTAAGGACAAATAATATTATTTTAATTAAATCATTAAAATAATATAATTTATCGGATCTATTTTTCTAAAATTAAAAGACTAAATGCACCACTAATAATCCAAATAATCCAAGGAACAAATGACCTAATCTAATGAAATTTTATAATCCTGCTCCTGATATTAAACATTTGTGCACCACATTTTTTTAATATGCAAAAAACACATGCACCCAGTGGAGAGGTTATTACATGCAACTAAACCTTTTTAAAATAAATTTTCATGTTTTTATTATTATTTACGTTTCACCTATAATCAGGGCAATTTAAATGAGTGTTTGACTAGAATAACTGATCTATATATTATTTTTATTTTTTATTAATACTTATTATGTTCAATATTGGAAATAGGCTAGAGGACTTGACGTTCTTCCGACAACTATTAGTCGTTTTCGCAAAGGAGGAGACGACAAGACAGCTGATTTACTAGAGAGCATAGTTTACCCCGAAGAGATTACCCATTGTGCTGCTGGAGTAAGATGGTTCAAGTATCTCTGCACAAGGCCTAGAAGTCCGGCTCCACATAAAGATACATTTGAAAGTGAAGAGGTTGCAGAAGATAACGAAGCTAAATCAGAGGACAATGGTGAAGTGATTAAAAAGTTTCATGAAATAGTGAGAACGCACTTCAGAGGACCACTTAAGCCTCCTTTCAATGGAGAAGCCAGAAAAGCTGCTGGGTTTGGTCCACAATGGTATGAACCTCTTGCTGTCAAAGAGACCAGTCTGGAATGACCATTTTCTTTTTCATGGGGTATTCGTATGATTCAGGAGTTGGTATCTTTGCAGCAATGAAAACTACAAAACGATAATCAAAATTCAGTAGGTTTTCTAGATCAGTAGTTTTTTTATCATCATCGTCATCGTTGTCTTGTAGCTCAGTTGAGACATTTGGATCAAATTAATGGACTCATGGTAGGACAAATGGTGCTAAATCAGCACCCGAGTTCCAATATTTGGTCGCACCACAACTCTTGATGGTGGACCAAACCTACAAAAATGCACACCTTATGAGAGAAATTTGTAGCTAGGTTCTTTCTGATTCAGCCTCTTTATTCGAGAATTAGAAATAATTATAATCTCCAATGCATCCTAGTTTCGTAGAATTCGTTAATGCTATGACTCTTGCAAATAAATACGGAGATCAAGTCCTCCGATTCTTGAACATAAAAGTATTCTATATGGTCACATTTGTTTTGTAACACATAAATATCTTCCAAGTACTTTTGAAGTGGTGTAGGTTTGAGTCCAATCCAATGTAAATAAATGTCATCTATTATTAAAATAAATATATAAATTCTGGATGGTCCTCGTCTCATTGCTGTTTTACGAGAGATTAAATTTGTACCCTTTTGACTGTATTTTCAGTGTTTTTTTTTTTTTTTGGTTATTATAAATGAGTCCCATATCTAATAAGGGACGACACATAACAGTTAAGGGAACATTTAGTTCATGAGTTTACTTTGTAGGGGAAATATAGTAGGAATGAGGTTATATAGAATTTTAGGTATATCATATGTATGTAAACTTTTGTCCGAAAAAATATACAAGTACGTAAACTGTGCTCTAGGATAAAAATCATTAAATTTCAGAACAATATTGAAAGAAAATGCTGCACAGTATATCACAAACACCCAAAAAGGTTAAAAAATTATTATTTGGAAAGTTGTGGCTTATGACAACGTTTTCAATGCTGTCATAGCATCACACTTTTGTCGAATTAAAAAATAAAATACAGAATATGAGGTTATAGTATAACAAAAATTGTGCACCAATTAGCACTCATTAAGTCAAGTCAGTTTTGATGTACAAGAAATCCGAGATGGCACGACAAATGCAATAGCAAGGATAACGAACTTTTCACCATTGCCTTTTATTTTTATAATTTTTTTTAGATCAGGACAAGAAGAATGGGGTTCTCCAAGAGTACCGAAAGATGGTCTCCAAAGACAACTTCCAACAATGCGGTCAAATTAACTTGAGGCTCTTCTCTTGCTATAATAGAAGTCTTCTTACATCACTGAAGTTCGAACGTAAAGCTGACAGGAATGCACCTGTAAGGATAAAGTTATGAAATTGCCATCAAGCTGGGGCACAATAATCTCTCCTAACAATTCATATCCAAACAAGCACAATATACTCAAAATAGAACCAATGTATTATTTACCTCCAACTTTTCCATCAAATACACGATGATCTGCCGATAATGTCAAGTTCATTTTCGTGACAATGGCAAGCCCCTCAGTTCCTGATGTAGAAGAACGAACGTAAACTTATATATCCCATTTCTTAATGCAGTAAATACTTGAGGCTACAAAAGAGGAACATCTTACCATCCTTTCCAATTAATGGTTCAACAACTTTGTTGCCTCTGCCTACTGCAAGGATACCAGCCTGCAATGTGTGAAAAATGAAGTAATTGAATATATGGTGACAAGCAACATGCACAATGTAGATCGAGCGCCTCAGTTACTAGGGTTATCCTTTCCAAAATGGGGACTAAAGAATGATATTTAGATTATCTCATTCATTATTCTAGGTCTAATATATTTTGTGAAATCGAGCTAAACGAGTTGTTTTTCCTTTTCATTGGGAGGAAAAATAACAAAACAGAGCCTAAACTGACAACAAACCCAATTTCATAACTTGTAGAAACATTGATTCAAAAAAGAGGTCATGAAGGTTGATGTGAATTTTGAAAGAGCAAATGAGAGAGGGGAATGGACCTGAGGGGGGTTTATAATTGCACAAAAATGATCTACTGGAAACATTCCCAAGTTTGAAATGCTGCATAGACATTTAGAATAATTTCAATTAGTAAACCATTACGAATGAAATGAGTATGTAAAGAAAAACCAATTGAGAATAACACCATCAAATTCACCTGAAAGTTCCACCTTGGAATTCATTTGGCATAAGCTTTCCTGACCGAGCCTTATCAGCTAGCTCCTTGACCTTATTACAAATATTATAAATGAGAAATATAGGTACATACTTCCCAATAAAAAAAATCCAAAATTTGATGAATAAGTATTTAAGAATGCTCAAAAGTTCTTGCCAATCTATGCTGACAGAAATTGTTACAAAAAGGGTAAGCATTTTTGCTACAGAATTTTTTAGGATGTTCTTCATCACTGCTGAAAATAGAGAAGCATGACAAAGCAAACACATCTAATGCAGCTCAAATGTTATAAAAACCATACAAAATTTATATCAGAACAAATTATGCAAACTAATTACAACTCCAGTTACTAATAAAGTAGCTTGAAGGAATTACTAAAGCAAAAATACCTCCATGGAAATGCTTGATATGGATTTCTGATCTGCGTTCCTCATAATAGGAGTCATCAAACCCTGAAACAATATATTATGATGGGATTCAATGTTGTTTAAACTCAAATGATAATGTTACACGTTACCTTTTCGGTAGCCACTGCAATTGACATATCAACAGATTCACACATAACTAATTCTCCTTTGTCTACATTCCAGTAAGCTGCAAGAATCAATTAGCTACACTGTTAAGAGGCTTTAATTAAAAATCATTTTTTGAGGCCAGAACAAAATGAAAATGAAATACAAAAACTTCATAAACTATCTTCAGCCTCTCAAAGAAAGTAAACCTAAACTATTGGGAAAAACTGGTATAACAGTTAAGCTTGTCTCGAGAGGAAAATTGACCACAGCTAATTAGAATCATAATAATTTGTTTCGGGATCAAATCCTAACAAGCTATCACTGGATACATTTGTATAAGAACCAAGGAAAATGCAGATAAACCTTATCTTATTTGAGGCCTCACGCCCAAAATGGAGTAACCATTACTCAAGAATTTTTAGGATGCAAAATTGTTTTTAGGAAAAGTAAAGTAAAAGAAGAAAGTAGTTCTTATTGTCTGCAAAATAGCATGTTCTTGCTTCATGAGAATTTGCAGGATTCACATGGCTTCTCAAGAACATAATATTTTCAACCATCCCTATCTGCAATCACTATCCACTGAACCATGGCCAATATTTACAATTATCAATTAATTTATTTAAAATAATGGGTGAATTGATAACTAATTACCATTTGCTTCAGGTACATTTCTCAATGCAACAGCTACAGCTTTGATGACAATGTCATTGACAGAAACTTTAACATTATGCTGCTCTGTTGTAGAGAAAAGTCAGAAAAAATCATTATTGTACTCAAAAAAGGGACAGTGAAAGAAAGACCTAATCAACATTTATGATACATACCTTTGAGATCCTTCCTAAGAGAAAGAAGAGGGTCCAATACAACCTCTGATGAAGAATATTGAAGTGTTAGACATACGTAACTTAACATCAACAAATGTAGACTGAATGTTAGTCATTACCTGTTGATAAATATAAATGAGGTGTATATTGCTTCGATTCCAACAATCTTCTAGCTATTACCTGCAAAACAAATTATGGATCTTTACATCAGCCCCAAGCACTCACTTCATTTTCAGCTTGGCAGTTTCAACTGTCCATATGATCTTCTCTAAATACAAGTTCATTTTTATTTTAGTTTAACAATTATGTATTGATTATAGAGAATTACAAACAGTTGGAATATATAAAATTATCTAGAATACTTCCAAATACTACAAAGAATTTAAAAGAGAGAAACATTTATAAAGTGGAAGAATATTGCTAGAACTGACCATGAGGTTTAGTCAAACCTACCTTCCGGATTTGGGTATTGGAAATATCTTCAAAAGAATCTGCTGATTGTTTTAGGTGAGATCTTGAATCTGCTGGTGCTGTAGAAGTTCCTGTACGGATTTGAGGAGTTGGAGGTGCTTTTTCTTTTGAAGAAGAAACTTTTGATGTTTCTATTCCCATTTTGATGGCAGCTAAAACATCCCCTTTCAATAGCGTACCATGAGAGCCTGATGCCATTATTAATGAACTATCCAATTCATGTTCTGAAATTAGCAGCTTCGCTGCAGGACTGATCCTTCTAGCACTGGTTTTCTGTATTTCTTCGCTAGTTTTAGTACTGTGATGGATTGGCTTTTCCTTTTTTACACTTGAACCACTTGTAATGCCATTCTTCACAGTTTCCAAATCATCCACATCTTCAACCTTGATAAATAGCCCACATTAGACTTGCTGACTTCAGAAGTGATAAATTCAATAATTCTTCAGAACAAGATAGCTATAAATAATCCATTCTGAAAGAGCTTTGACTATCAGCACTTAGTTAAACTGATTGCAACCATGACACCTTATTTTTAACTTATGGATATGGTAGCTTTAGTTCACTCTTTTCTTTTTTCCTTTCTTTTTCAGAAGGATGATTTCTTCAACTGCATAATACTCATAAGAAAGAGTAACTATCACATGAACAATTCTAATGGCATTTTTGCACTTACTGTAACTGCAATGGGTTGCCCCACAGCAACATCCTTAGAGCCATCAGGAGCAAGTATCTTAGCCAAGTACCTAAAGCAAACATCCCAACAAAAGCAACGTTTCATAATCAAGACTTGCATGTTTTTAGATAAATAAAAATTGCCTGAACAGTTCCCCTATTCAAAAGCACCAGCTAGGCAAGCCAAGAAAATATATTGCAACATGCAATTTAAAGCAAGAGATCAAGTAATAGGGCAGTACAAATTCTCATGGTATCCAAAGTTACTACTCGGATAAGATAACAATGTAATAATAGCTAACATAATGTGGCTACTGAGCCCACTTTACTATGCTGAACACATGTATTTATAAGACAGTAACCGAATTTTGTCCATGGATTCACTATCTTCAGGTTAAAGAAATCAATGATGAACAACTATCCAAATCAGAATCTGGAATAAGTAGGAATAAAAGAAATATGACAGGGGCAAGGACTGGCACAGTTAATCCATTGAGAAGTCATTGCTGCGTGAATTGAAGTCAGTGTAGATGAAGAAAACTTACCCTTCCTCAAGACATTCAAATTCCAGGGTGGCCTTGTCCGTCTCTATCTCACAGATGATATCACCCACTTCAATCTGTTTGATTGAGTAAATAGACAGATATTAAAAATAAAGAGTATACTAATTCAGTTAAGACTTGGAGCATTCACCAATAAAAAAAGTATCAGATTAGCAAAGTTCAAACTCTTGCATCAAACATAACTGACCTTGTCTCCTTCTTTCTTTCTCCACTTAGCAATGTTCCCCTGATTCTGCAAAGAGACAAGAAGAGAAGTTTTGAGCTTCCACCAGAGGAATGAAAAGCATGTATGGTAACTGAAGCAAATAGTTTGAATCCAACCATTGTTGGGGATAAAGCTGGCATTTCAAGAACAATATGAGGAGGAAGCTCTGATGTATTTATCTTGACAGAACCTGTTTCTTGAACACTATCCTCATTTGTGACATTTGCCTTTGGTGATTTATTCTCTTTTATCTGAGATCCCTGCACTACTGTAGCAGGAATGTTTTGGATGTCCTCTGGATCTTCAACCTTTAGAATGTAAAATAACATAGTATTTAGAAGAACTAGATAAATATCTTCAACATAACAAAAAGTAAAAAACTTAAATTTAAATATTATGGATAAAGTGCTAAGCAAAAATTTATAGACTTATAAGTCTTCATCTAAACAAATCAGAAAAATATAGCTAAAAGGATAACTGCTCATTACAGTTATTGCAATAGGTTGCCCTACAGGCACATCTTTAGCACCATCAGGTACCAGAATCTTAGCCAGATACCTGCAGAATTTTTCCAACTGTCAACCCATTAGGCATTCTAAAAACTTCAAACCAAAATAAATATTAAACTACACAATATTGTGGAGAAATTAGAATGCTGATTGCTAAAGAAAACTTTGAACAATTAAGATGAAAGTGGACTACAAATGGGAGAAAAAAAATCCTGCCAAATCCAAAAATCACTGACCTTCCCCATGATTTGAAATCATTTCATTATGCCCACACTAATTGTGAAGGCCAAACAAAAAAAATCTCTTAAATTGCAAATACAACTCTATATGAGAGAAGAATAGCACTACGTAATGTATTTTCCCAAATGTTCCTGACTAGCACGAATGATAGCTTCATACTTAAAAAGAAGAGAAGCTAAAAGAATGTAAATTACCCTTCTTCAAGACTTTCAAATTCAAGAGTTGCTTTGTCAGTCTCAATTTCACAAAGAATGTCACCCACTTCTATCTGTTAGATGAAATCAGTAATCAGGAAAAAGAATCTGCACAAAGGGTCAACATATTGGTTTTGATTCTGTCTACAGAACATATGAGCATTTTTTGCAACCAAGATTAAGAGGATGAAGTTAAATAAGAACTTATAAAGCGGTTATCTGGGACAACAAACCTTATCTCCTTCTTTCTTTCTCCACTTCACAATGTTACCTTGAATCTGTATAAACAGTCATAAATAGCCAGCTAAACCTATGAACACAAAGGGAAAAGAAAA
The DNA here is from genome assembly GCA_037013495.1 of Hippophae tibetana. Taxonomy (NCBI): domain Eukaryota; kingdom Viridiplantae; phylum Streptophyta; class Magnoliopsida; order Rosales; family Elaeagnaceae; genus Hippophae; species Hippophae tibetana. The sequence continues at coordinate 140,301,480 of CM072801.1, read as the reverse complement.
GAACTGCAAATGGTCAGAAGTAATATTTGCCTTCAAATTCTTACCATTGTAGGAGACAAAGCTGGCATCCCAAGGATTATATGCGAAGTATCTGCGTTGAAAATCAAGTCGGTGATCTAATCATGGATAAACATCCAAAAAATGCTCATCAACAAAGCCATGCAAATGATTGGAAAACTATAATCAAATTAATACCAATTCAACTTTTCTCACAACTTATGATCATTAAAAGAAAATCAACAAATTGATAAACCATAAACTCAAGGGAACTTCGGTACTCATGGTTAAGGACACACTGATACATGGGCTTTGCACCATCGTATAGTCAAACTTATGAGTTCAAAAGAGAAAATGAAGAAAGCAGCTTGCATAATTTGGAAAAGTAGCAAGAGTTAAGAATAAAACAGCAACTTTAAATGCCACAGAGTTAGAAAAGCATATGATTCTCTAGATAAGGATAACCATTAAATAAAAAAAACAAAAAAAACTGTGCAGCCGAATAAGTCTCTCTTTTCTTCTCCAAAAGGGGTGGTTTAGTACCTTATTTTCAAGGGGAGTATTTATGATCCCTTTATTCATGCAAAAGGTGCACATAAGTGTAAAAAAAAATTGTGGTCTTTTGTTCTTAGAATGTACACTAGTAGTCCTCTATTTTTAGGTAAAAGAAGGATTAGATGACTACCAATTGCAAAACAATGGGACTAGATGTGTTCTAGCTGCCTAGCTGGATACAAGGGAAATAAAATGCACCTCTTATCTAAAAGAAGAACTTGGGTTATCATATGAATAAAAAGGTCACTCCTTCACCTCTTTAGGATCTATTCTAGCATTTAGAAAATGATTAATTGGTCAAGATTGGTGCCTGCCCCTAAGACACCCAAGTCTCAATAACCCCGTTAAATGGTGAGAGAGAATCATTAACAGCCTATTATGGTCATCATTCAGATTAATGCATCTTTAATGCCAAACTGTCAAGCTATCTAATTTTGGGTAGGATTTCAGGGATCAAATCGTGTGTGTTAAACTCAGAGAAATGTACAACTAGTAAGAAAATTCAACATTGAGTACTGACAATACTAGAGATCTTGGGATGTGCAACTCTAGTTGTAGAAAAATAGCATTTCGTAATTGGGTCACCAGCCCGGTGCCATCTCTGGTTTAGGTGCGATAAAGTTCATAACAAATAGCTACAAGATCATACATCTTTAAACCTATTGATGTTATTTCACCCGGGCTCATAATCTCAGCAAGTTCACCCTACTAGTACATAAAATAAAACACTAAATAGAAAGGACCCAAAAAGTTCATGAAATCCAAAATCATAACTACAATATTACAATTGAGATAAGAACATCTTATAGTGGATGAGCCGTACCCGTAGTTGAGAAGTACTTGGAATCAATCTGTGATTGAAACATAGGGCAGAGTTAGTGAACAACCTATCCTATAAAAGAAAATAATCAATATGGTTTTTGATACTAACCTTGAGCTTGAAAGAATTATGTTGAACTCCACTAAGCAACCACAGTGATGTTGGCCTGATGAATCTCATAATCAGTGAAATTCTAGGAAAGGAGGGGAGGAGCACAAAGAGAGAAAGGTCTAAAGATGTAATATACGATGGTTTAACAAAAAAGACTTGGAGCAATGAATCTCGTCTTTTGACATTCTACTGTTCCTAACAACCAAAATTAGGATACATAATTACTTAGCAAGGATTATAAACTATAAAGTATAAACTAAGGTGAACTATGAAGTTTTCTATGATTACTATATAACTAATCAGGTTTAACAATGTATTCCCCATCCCCCCCATCCCCAAGCTATGACTACAAGTATCAACACTACAAGGATTGAAGACAAAGTTAAATTGCTCCAGCAACAGCATTCCTAAACAATGACAAATATATAAGTTATTGAATAAGTTTCTCTATGATCACATAATGAGGGTAAAAATGTGGATGGTATAGACAGGTAAACCAATCCAGCTGACTTCGCAAAAATAAATGGAAAGTTGATAAATGCAAACCTCAATAGACAGTTCTGACCACCTAAAATGGTTTTTTGCACCATGGAAGAGCTGTATTGGGTAGTTCAAAATGTAAAAAAATTATTATATCATCCACGTAGCTCCAAAACACGTACTGATGCCACAATGTAAAGTCAGATATCAAGGAAAGCGGAACCAAGAAAGAAAAGTTATCTTAATGACAACAAATCAAAAATGTATAAGCATGAGCTATAATTAAAAATAGGCAACTGGATGAGCTATATTTCAAAGAACAGAGTGCAGCTAACTTTCAAGATGTTTCTTCCCCTTTTTTAGACAAAAATAGCACCTGAAAGTTCAAATTTGCATTCATCGTAGTCCTCTTTCAATGAGTTAAAGATTTAACCTTTACAAATGTAAGTAGCATCATTGCAATAGGAATAGAGTTCAAGTTTGTTGTAGGCGAGAATCAGGTGTTCTAATTATCAGGGATACATTAATGACCAATGAGAATAAAGCTATAGCAACCTAAATTTAGGTGAATACAAAATGCTTGACAAAATTAGACCACGGTAGAGAACTGCTTACTAAAACCCACAAAGTGCAAACTCAAATCACTCGTAATATCCAATAGTAACTAAATCAAAAGCAAAAGCAATTGAATCACTAATCCAAATCAAAAACAATAAACAACATAACCATTCATCAATACCATTGCACAGAGTTCTAAAAACAATGAAAAACGCTTATATAAAGTACCGAATGAGCGATCCTGAAGATGAAGACGAAAGGAAGCGGGCTCTGAGAAGAGCAGAAGCTTTGGAGATCACAGGCTGTCGAAGCCGTGAAAGGGCCATCTTTCACAAAATCGAATAATTTATTCTCTGCTTAGTTTTGCAGAAAAAGACTATCAAGCTTCAAAAGTGTATATAAATATGTATTGATTATTGTATCAAGCTTCGATTAAGTCCTAAATATATACGTGAAAATTTGAAGGGCTTGGGAATAAAATAAGTCAGATCAAATTGAAAAGGCGAGCTACTGAGAGTGAACCAGTCTCGCTCGACGACTCTCACTTGTGCTTTGGTAGCATTTCACGTTTCCTATTAGCTATTACCTATTACCTATCTTCTCCGTCCACCCATACTTTTTTGTTATTTATTAGGGTACCCTATTAATCTATTAAAATTGCAGTATTTACTCTCGTCTTGCTAACGCGTAGTGAGTCTAGTGACTACCGACTAATCTTCCAACTTTAAAGGTTTAATTGACCGGAGATAAACGTAATCTTTGTCGACGTTTGTGAATTTTTTTTTTCATTTTTTTTAAGAAGAATCTTTACTTTTAATTATGTTTTATTTATATACCTATGTAAAAATATGTTACCTTTATAAATAGAATCACTTTATCAATATAAAATTAGAGTATTTTTTTTAAATAACTATATTTAATTTTTTTTACAATATTTAATATGAATTTTTAATGTTGTTTTTTCTTAAGCTTAGAAAATAGAAAGAAGTATGTATATATGGTATTATCTTATATTATAGTTAATTATAAGTTAAAAATAGATTATATTATTTTATACAATACTTATTTATAATATCAATTATAATTATTCATGACAAAAAAAATTACTCTAAAAAATATTAATATATACAACATAACATAATTAATAAGTTAAAAAATTATAAAAATAACAAATCTAACATTATTAAAATTGTTTAAAAAAGTTTATCTTAAGACTTTAGTGTCCATTTATGTTTAGAGTGATCATGAATATGAATTAAATTAAATTTTGACACAATTTAGACTAATCTAAATAACACTAAAAAAAATTAAGATTAAGTTAGGATTGGGTTAAAGTGAGTTCAATAACACGAAAATAAAAAATAATTATAATTATTGTTATATATTATTAGTATTATTTTTTTATACGAATAAGTTAATTTGTCATAAAAAAATTGATGAATCTCTCTTATTATTTTTATGGTAATTTTTTTGTTTTTATATATTAATTATTCACATATTAACAAAAATTATACAGTATCTAATCAACAATGAACGTAACTAATTATACGAACATTTCTACATTTTATTTTAAAATTAAATCTGTTATAATTTCTTTTGAATTCATAATTATTTCATATAAAATACTTATGATGGGTTTATTATTTTATTTGTAAGTCCGTGAAATTTTCTTATAATTTTATCATTTTTAATTACTTTTGTAAATATATTATATCATCACTACTCACAATTACATGAATTTAAGTCTAAAATATTTATTTATTTTAATTTTAGGTAATAATAATTTCTTGAGTTGTTTTGTAATATATTTATGTTTTTTAAACTTTTTATATTTAATTTTTAAAAATTTGTAACAAAATTTTAATTTGTATGTTTAATGAAGTCGAATGCATTAAATTTAATTCAAATTTTTTATTATTTTAATTAGATTAAAAATTATAATATTTTAAATTAAGTTAAATAAGGTAAAAAAAATGATAAATTAATATATAAATAAAAATTTAAACTAATTCAAAGTTTGAATTATGTTAAAAAAATTGATTTAGATTAAGATTTGATATTCATAACATAAATTTAATTAATGGAAAACATTTCATACTAATTCAACCCATAAGAATTGATATTTTACTTAACACGGACTTATTCATATTATTAAAAAAATAAGAAAAAAAAGTGAAATACCTAATTTTAAACTGGGAAGCCCATTTGTTCTTCTTTTATCCTTTTTATTCCTAGATTTAGGTGGCGTTTGGTTCGTGGAATGAAATCGAAATCAGTATTGGTATGGAATGGAAAAAAAACAATGTTGTTTAGTTTAACCATTGGAATCAAGTTCGAAATCAGGATCACAATGTTTGGTTTGCCATTGAAATAAAATGAAAAAATTGTAAATTACCTTAATAACCCTACATTCAGTAAAGTTCAAATAATGTCATTTAATTATTATTTTTTCGTCAGACAAAATACATTATTAAAATAATTATTTTTTAAAATAATTATTACTTAATTATTATTATTTTAAATAGGGTTTAGGATTTTGAAGCTTGTGATTTGGGTTTTAGGGTTTAGAGATTTGGGATTTAAGGTTTAGGACTATAGTTGTGGGTTAAGATTTAGGGTTAAAATTATTATTTTTCTACAAAGGGTTTAGGGTTTTAGAATTTGGAATTTTGTATTTAGGGTTTTAGGATTTGGAATTTAAGGTTTAGGGATTTGAGGTTTTAGGGTTTAGAGATTTAGGGTTTTTGGATTTAGGTTTTAGGATTTTAGGATTTGGATTTAGGGTTTAGGGTTTAGGGTTTAGGGTTTTAGGATTTGGATTTAGGGTTTAAGGTTTAGAGATTTGGAATTTTAGTTTAGGATTATATTTGGCGTGAGTTTGTGATTCTTTCTCCTGTAGTAATCGATTTCATTTCGTACCCTCTATTCAGCCCAACTAAACACACAAATATAAATAATTAATTCTAATTCATTTTCATTCACTCCAACCAAACATCACCTTAAGGTTTTCAACGTGTATCAAAACTCAATTCTTTATTCATTATTTCTCTATAAAACGTCATTTTCTCACAATTTTCTATTAAATATTTATTTTAAAAAAAAATTATATTAATTTTAATTTTTTTATATAAAATACTACTTCATCATATCCATCAATTAGGCAGGAAGATGAGTGAAGTCTATTTCACTATTTGCCATTATGATTACTATGAACAAAGTAAAAAACTACTTTCGTATATATATATATATATTAATTATATCTTTAGACACCAACATAAATAAACAAAATTTCAATAAAAAAAATTGTAGCTCCCATCACTTTAAAATGAACTAGAAAACATCGTTCTCTCCTGTACCAAACTCTGTTTTTTTTTCCTATACAGAGTACAGACTTTACAAAATTATGCTGCAAAGAGCTTGGATGCCGGACACGAAAACTCCAATCTCTTTCTTTAAATAAAAAAAATGAAGGGGACATCATTTGTTTTAAGAATGCCCATGTTCTTCTGCAATACATCCAAAGAATGGGTCACCAAAACAACTTGCTAGATTTCATCGATTCTGAAGCCCCTCAATTGCCTTCTTCCATTGCCACGCTCTTTGTTTTGCATCCTCAAATGACATTACCTTCTTTGGCTGAATAATACAGAGATTTATATCAGATAAATAAACATTAATTCATCTAAGAAAAGGAAACATGTAAACAGTTGTTTATCATCACATCTCAGGTATCTTAGAGCATAAACACGACACACCATGGTACTTCAACCTAAAGATGATAAAAGTTTACCGAACTTATATCAACTGTCGGAGGCATCCATGAGTTAATGTGATAGATGATCATGCCTCTACAGTAAAATTAATGGGAAACATTGCTTCTCAGCATGAAAGATTATGAATGAAAAGAGATTGTACCGTACAAAATCTTGAAATTAGAGAGACTTGAGACTTGGATGTTAAGGTTATTCGGGTTGTCAGATCATATTATATTTCCCTTCACTATAAGCTTTGAAGGGTCCACGAAAATCAATTTTGGCTTGTTAGTGAGAATTAGCTGCACCTTCTTGCTAGTTAGTTTCTGAACTTTCTTAACCATTGAGATCAGAATAACTGATTCTCCTGGCTCAAGAAACTGCTTCCTGTTAACAGGGTAGATTCAATAAAAAATAGCAAGAATCAATGAGGTCACACAAGCAAATATTTTTTCAGAAACACCGATAAGAATATCCAATATAACACGTGCTTTCTCATCGATGAAAAAAACAAAAACAAAAAAAGAGGGAAGAAAAAACAAAAATGCTTCAAAAGAAATAGGCAAAATAAATTAGGACATATGATAAAGTGAGCTTTTAATTTTATATACAGTATATTGTATAATATTATCCATGTTCTGATCTACCAAGCAATATAGCCCACACTATCCTAGGTAACCACACATCTGCAGCTCACAGATCAAAGCAAGGAAACTGAGTAATTCTCGACAGGTGCAAGTCCACAACACAACATGTTGAACTCAGATCAAATCGGCACATGCACTATTTTTGTGATCATCCTAGAATTCATAACAGAGTTTCGCAAGGGAAAAAAGAACCATGTGGTCATGAAAAATAAGCAAAGCAGAGAGCAAAGATTGAAGAGAAAGACCATTTTGAATCAAAAGAATCAATAGAAGCCAGTCCAGTCACAGATTCAGACGATGTTGCAGCACCACTATTCCCGTCACTCTGTCCTCCAGCACAATCTCCAATGTGTGTAGGGTTCCATGAAGAATCATGAACTTCATCGCCTTCACACGATTGGGCCTAAGACATAAGGCTATAAATTTAGGAAGATTCTGCGAATTGCTTCGAGTAAAATTGGGCCAGATATGGAAGGCCACTGCTCTTAAGAGACGAAGAGAAGACATACTGCTGCCTCTAAAGCAAGTTTTGGAGGGGTTTGTGCCCTTAAATTTTTCCAATCAACCCCCTTAAAGAATGGATGGATCTTGAGTGCAGCATAACCCCCAGCTCCAGCACCTGGCCTCCGGCTGGGATCTAAATCCTGCATCAGAGGCATCATCAACATCAAAAGTAGTTTATCTAAACAAGAAAAAAAATGCATTAAATGTTACGTAGCCCTGGAAATTAAGTTAATGCATGTTCATTAATATAGGCAATCAATGATGAAGGAATAGCATACATTTTATTTTTGGGGGGATCATTATCTTTTAGCACAGGTACCTCTTGGCTCAATGTATTAAAAGACAATATATATAGTATGAATGGAAGGCGACGGTAACAAATTTATAGGAAATAAAATCGTAAAGTATTATAAGTGTATGTTATTTTTATAGAGAAAATATTTTAATATAAATTTATTTTTAAGCTTGTTAGTAAATTTATTAAATATATTTACGTGTCATAAAATTGTAATTATTTTTATTGCTAAAATATTTATTTAATTTTGAATTAATTTATAAAATTATTAATTAAATATTTTTTAAATGTATCTTAATATTTTTAAGATATGTTTTAAAAAATAATTTTTTTATAATATTAAGAATTTTAATAGAATTTAAAAAATTAAGTGCAAAATATATTTTATCTTAATATTACTAAATTATTATATATTATCTATATATACATGTATCTGTGTTGAAAATGGTTCGTTAAATAGAAGTTGAATTGCAGTTGCAATCTACCGAAACAATAAAAGGGCGACACTAGAGATGATATGCATAATATGTACGTAATATATATATATATATTGAATGAGGTAGGTAATTAGTATATATATTGATTTGGTGTTGTAAAAAAATATTTTATTGAAAGAGTTAAATGATTTGATTAATTTTATATTGATATTATACCAAATAAGTTTGTTTGATATTTTTATCTTTATATAACTTTTTTTATTAGATCATGGATTGACCATAGGTTTCATTTCATGTGCAGGCATATGTCTATGTTGGCGTGTCTTTGGCATCTATCGCACCTTCGAGTGTGATCAATGCACTTTTTTTATAAATTGGGTCAATAATAGCTATGTCATATAATCCTTTGTGTGAGTGTTCTTTCTTTTGAATGTGCACCATAATGACCTTCATGTAATTCTCTCATTACGAGTTGAGCTTCTTGCGTAGGAAGACACTTGACATGGTTCTCCAATCTTTTTCCTATAAAGAATGCCCAAAAGAATTGTATAGTTCTTGGACTTTATTGTGATATTTCATGCTTCTTCTTTATTTGTGTGAAGGGTTCCTTGAATGGGGTATTCTAAGTATTGGGTCATCTATAAGGCAATAGCGGTGACACTTGTAAGTTTAAGAGCAAAAGTAATAAGATCTATAAGGATGCTTGGACTTGGTAAGCAAGACACAGGGATGACTCGTTTTGTTTCCATACTTATTACTGTCACTAAACTAGTAAGTGAATCAACATGTGTATTTCCTCTTGGGTACTTGTTTGATTTTGAATGGATATAAGTTTGATATTTTCTTTTTTGTTTCTTCCAAAGTATTTTTTTTTTCATCTTTTATTCCTTTACTTCAATTGTTATCCTGATTGACTATTAAACATGAATCACTATAAAGTAATACTTTCTTGGTTTCCAAAAAGTGGAGTTGTTATAGTGCTAGTAAGAACGCTTCGTACTTAACCATGTTGTTAGTAGTGGGGAAAGCAATTCAAATGCATTATTCAATCAGTCTTCTATGGGGTGAATATGGTTACCCACACCCACGAGCCTTTTGAATTACATACCCCATACACATATATTGTCAATAAACTTGGGGTAGACATTTCAACTAACATAACTTGCTTGGACGAATTACTGGGATCAGTTACCAATTCATCTTCTATCCACTCTGTAGCAAATTCAACTAGTGCTTATCCTTTGATGGATGATTTTGGCCTATATTGTATATCAAATTCATTCAATTCTATACTATTTGAGATAGATGACTACATTATTACGACTTATCTAGAGTATTCTTGAAAGGATAAGATGTAAAGATAACTATTTTGTGACCGCTAAAATAATGTATAAGTTTTCTAGAAACCATCCTTATGGTGAATGCCATATTGTCTAAAGATGGATATTTTTGTTATACACTGGTCAAAGAATAGCTAACACAGTATAATGTTTGTTGTTTTCCTTCTTTAAATACCACGAGGACAACGCTGGTTGCCTTTTCTGTAAAAGTTAGGTATAAATACAAAAATTTGCCTTCTTTGGTATTTGTCAGGATATGTGTTTTTCCTAAGTATTCCTTGATGGATTGAAAAACATTCTCGCATTTATTGCTCCATACATAATCTTTGTTCTTTTTAAAGAGTTGAAATAAAGGTAAGCATTTTTCTGTACACTTTGATACAGAATGACTTAATGCAGTTATTTGTTCATTTAACTATTGTACCTCCTTGGGGCACCACAAAGATCTCATGTTGACAAGGGCAACAATTTTATCAGGGTTAGCTTTGATCCTCGTGAAGATACCAAGTAGCTTTAGAACTTTCCTGACGTTATACCAAAAATGCATTTTCTAGCATCTTATAATGTCTAATAATGGCAAAAACTTATTGGAAATCAAAAAACATGATCCTTTATAAATTTAGTTTTGGCCACCATATCATCGAGATACATTTCTATATTCTTTTTTATATGGTGTTTGAACATTATGTTTATTAGTTGTTGATATGTTACGCCTATATTTTTTTAACCCAAAGAGCATCTTTGTGTAGCAAAAAGTCTCTTCCTCGATGAGAAACCAAACACGTATTAAAACTTAATATAAGAAATTAAATACACACTAATTTAATATGAGAAATTTAATTGATCCTTTCCGATTTATTGAATAATATACATATGTTTCAAAAAATATAATAAAGTAAATCAAGCACGATACAATCACTAATACTAACATATCTAGAAGTCTAAAAGAAGGCTAGTTAAAACACGGTTACTTATAAACCAATCAAATCCAATTAGAGTTGAAGATATGTTTATAAAATCGCTAGTTATACTATGCATAGTTTGTACCTTACAAAGGCACATGCTATGCATTATTTATGTAAGGTTGTATATGAGTTAAATGGCTTGAGTATTTGTAATTTATTAACGTTAAAGCTTTTGTGAGAAATGTAAGGGTTTTCATCTCGAAGGTGCATGATTTGTAGAAATGTAAATGAAATTGTCTCATTTTATCTCATGTTTTATTTAATACCTTTAATAGATTTGTGATATAATATTATCTCATTTTATTTAAATATCATGTCATTTCATTCAAAATGTAGCCATAATGGGCTTAACTTTGAACATATGTATCATTTTTTTATTAAATTTATATTATAAATAATCATATATTATATTTTTGTATTGTTTTTCATATTAAATACAAAAAATAAAATCAATAAATTGTATCATGAATTTCATAAGTATCTTATTTTAATTTAAATCTCTAATGAGTTGTATAATATTATTAGAAAAACAACAACTTGTATATTTTGGTACTAATTTTCAAGTATTTATGTAAGATTCAGGCTACTCATCCATTTTAATGGTGCTACAAATAGATTAAAGAAGATAAATTGGTCTAAACTTCATTAATGTTATTGGAGTCTTTTGGTACTACTCTATAAAACTTGAATAATTTACTAATTTTACGCTTCAATTTTAAATGTTGACTTGTAAATTCATTGTTGTATAGAGTGAGTGTTTGAGATGTTAGTATTCAATTATCTGGAGCTCTTAGTAGTTAAACAAAGGAAATGAAAAAAAGAAGACGACTTAGTTGGCCGAGGTTAATGGGTAAGATTTATGTTTTTATGTTCCAAGTTATATGTCTATGTGTTTATATGTTCTTGGTTGAGTTTCATGACATTTTATTCAATTATTAAAACATTTTTAGCTAGAGTTTATTAAAGTAAAATGAGTTTGGATTGCATTAAGTTATAAAATTTGAATCAATAACACTATATTTGGTCAATTTATGAACAATAAAATTAAATAATCTTGCACATAAAGAACAAGTAAAATAAATAATGTATGATATTTAAAATTTTATATCCTCAACAATATGTCCATTCATAATGTAATCACTAAACACATTGTTCACAAGTTGCATAACATATAGAGAGTTAAACTCTAATAGCAGAGATTAAAAAACTAATATTCAAGTAAATATAAAATCTATACCATATTACTTGCAACTCAACAACTCATAACGATACACATATTAATTTTTTTGTTTGAAATGACACTCTTCATCCCCCTTAAATGATTTCGAACAATCCTTCCAAAACTTACAAACCCAACTAATGAATCAATTGCAACATTGACATTCAACTCGAACAACCATATGTGATGATGACCAACTGTTTGGGTTAGTTGGTGACGATCTCGCCTTAGAGGTATGGCATCTTTGGAAGTCCTCTAGATGTTAATGTGCTTGGCCAACTATAGTATATTCATTCCAATGATACTCTACAAACATGTTATCATATATTGACCTTCACACTCAATACAATAAATTAACTATCGACTCTGTTAAATCCTACGATAGCATGGTTATACCAAGCTAAATATACTCCCATACTTTAACATGTTTATACCATCGATAAAATTCCATAGGCCATAACTTTTCTACAATCTCTTAATGCTACCACAATTTTATATGAAATGGTTAACAGATTCCACATCCTACCCATAAAGTGAACAATTTGCAATATTGGTGGACAAAAAATAGCCAAATTACAAGGAATAATCTCATTTAAAACTTGCCAAGCAAAATATCCCACGTTAACCATCACCTATAATCCCCACAATTTATATTATAACTGGTGCATAATAACCGATGACAACGTTTAAACATCCCTTGTTGAAGGTTTTTTAAATCACTAGCCAAATAATAATTACTTAATATATACGTCAACATAATTAAAATGTTACAAAAATAGATTAGAATTTCGAACCAAAATGATACAAAGAATTGCATTAGTCTCATCATTATCAAAAACTTGTGATAACAAGTATTAATTGATAAAATTAGTTCAATTATTATAGTATTTTTGTCCAAAATACGATCAGGTTAAACCTAAAAGTTATAGAAAGCTATAACATTGAATAATGAGCCCTATATTGTTATCAATATATCTTTAAATTAATGTTTAGTTTTTTTTCTAAATTTATTAAATAAAATAAATATTATAGGGTGAAATTTGAAATTATGTTTTTGGTGATAGCAGAGAAAGAGAATTATAAGTTATAAACCAATTCCAATTAATACTTGTGAATTAAATTATTTACACATAATATTATTTGAAGTATTTATTTGAAAACACATAAGATATTATATTTAAAATAAAAATAAAAAATATGATTTTTATGTTAATAATTTACAGAGTTATCACTTACAATTACAAGAAAAACAATAAGTACATCAATTTTATTTTTTAATTTAATAATATTTAGTATAATTTAAATATACTAATAATGAAACTTATGGGTGATATAAACTATGTTAATAATATATAATTTTGTATATTTTTATATTCATGTTTTTATTTATATTATTATGTATATTAATAAAAATTAAATTTTTTTTAATTTTTAAAATAATTATCACATATCATATCATGAAAAATGAATTAAAAGTCACGTGATAGCTACAAAATTAAGTTAGCATCGCGGGAAATCAGGGCCCTAACTTGCAATCCCGTAGAATCTCCATCAGATTATCCGAATTATCAATGATCCAGAAAACACACAACTGAGTTGGCGTTGTTCCGTTAAGGCGTTAACTCCACAATGCTTCCTATTTTCGTTGTAGACTTGTAGCTCCTTGTGGCCACCACCGTCCTTCCAAAGGGTGGGACCCTCCGTCAAGCTTTTCAAAGTAAATTCGAAACAAATAAAGAATAAATAGTCGATTTTCACAAATTATAAGAAAATATTAAAAAGAAATTCAGATATGCATATGAACACGGATGATGTTTGTGTTTGATAATTGATATTTTGTGGGTTTTGAGAATTCGATTACTTTTTTTTTCCGTGCGTTAGCCGATTTTTGGGTCAATCATATTTAGGTGATGGAGGGACGTGGGTCGCAACAGGATCCTGTGACGTGCGGGTCGTGGATACGAAGACCCGATAATGTAAACTGGGTTATTCTGGGAAGGTCCAGATGTGGTGATTCTTCGCCGTCCGTGCTCGAGATTTTCTCCTTTGATCCTAAGACCAATTCTCTCTCCTCTTCTCCCCTGGTTTGTTCCTGCTTTTTTTTTTTTGGTAAATTGTGCCTGCTATGGTGAACTAATTCATTTGTAATTTTGATTTGGGTCTGCTCATGGAACAATTTTCTATGTTGTCTTGGAAAATGGGTGCTTTCTATATTGGGCTAAGGAAAAAAAATAGCATATGATTAATTTTTCCGATGAATTTGTTTGCAGGCTACACATGTGCTCGAAGGAGTCGATGGACAACTTGTTTCGATTGCGGTACACCCCAGTGGGGACGATATTTTGTGCTCTACCACTAAAGGTGGCTGCAAGTGAGTTATTCTCCATATTTAAGTCTTACCCTTTTCATTTGTGAAATTGATTTCGACATTTAAGATTAACTTTTTTTAATGTAGTTTTGGGAATAAACAATGAGTTTTTGGCTGGGTAGTTGATTATTTTTTCCCTGTTAATCATTGTGTTGTGATTCATACTGAAACGAACTAATTTTGTATTTTAGACTTGGTTCTTGAGAAAGTTTTCTTGTGTGTGAGACCACTCGGAGTTGGCTGAATAAGGCTGATACATCTCTCTTCCCCCCTGGTTTGAGAACCTACTTCATTTAATTAATAGCATGCAGTTCTAATGCAATCCTCTTACTAGAGATTCAATTGCAATTGTAACCTAGGAGCTTGTCTCCAATCCAGTGTGAAATTAAGTGCCAGCATTGATTGTGCTAGCACTTCCAAAACTCCTTTTGTACGTACTTGCTTTCTCACACGACACAATGTGACTCACTTGTCAACTGTGGGACACACCTAATATGTGAGAGAAGGAGCACCTACATTACAAATTTTCAATATTGTTCCTACACCGTTGGAATAAGACTCAAACGTTCCCAGTTCCCATAAAATGAGTTCATTTGTTGTTGTAAGAAGCAAGTCAAATGTAGGTAACCTAAGTTTAGTCTAAAAGTGTCTTTTGTTTTAACTGAAGATTAAACAGAAGTCAATTTTGGGCTTTCTTCTCATCTATCTTTGAACCTTCTGTGGGTTTAGGTGTTCTCTGACATCTGATCTTGATATGCAGATTATTTGAGTTGTATGGAAGAGAATTAAACACAAAGATTTTGGAAAAAGAGCTTCCTCCCTTGCAAGGTGTTGGTCCACAAAAATGTCTAGCATTTAGCGTTGATGGTTCTAAAATAGCCACTGGAGATGTGGTAAGAAAAACTATGAAATTGAACACTTTATGTTGCTTTTTATTCTTGCCCTGTATTTTTTAAATGACTTCCTCATTCCCTCTTATTTATTGTTTTCAAATTTTCCTGATTAATCAGGATGGGCATCTCAGAATTTTGCAATGGCCAAGCCTTGGCATTATTATAGATGAGCCTAGGGCACACAAGTCCATCCGCGACATCGATTTTAGGTGGGGGCGGGTTTTATTTGTGTCATATATTGTGCGTCTACCAATATGTAGTACCATACTGTGAGATTATTGCATATAATTCATTCTGGAACCAGTAACTATTTTCCATTTGGTTGGATATGGTGACAACCACATGAATATATACATTGACATGGTTTCTTTATCTATTCTATTGTTACAGCCTAGATTCAGAGTTCTTGGCTTCTACATCTACTGATGGCTCAGCAAGAATATGGAAAACAGAAGATGGTGTTCCATTGACTACTTTAACCCGCAACGCTGTAAGTTACATTGTTCATTTTTTTATCATCAACATGCTCATTTTACTCTTTAATTGGTTTTTTATTGGGGGTTTTGCTTCTGCAGGATGAAGAAATTGAATTATGCCGGTTTTCTAAGGATGGGACAAAACCGTTTCTATTTTGCACTGTTCAAAAAGGTTCTTCCCTTGGTAGAATAAATAATGTATATTCCTCTGATTTATTTTCCAGTCATTTAAATTTTACATGGATTGATTGAACAGGTGATAAAGCTGTCACTGCTGTTTGGGACATAAGTACGTGGAACAAAATTGGGTATAAGAGGCTACTTAGGAAACCTGCTTCCATAATGTCTATTAGTAAGGATGGGAAATATCTTGCCCTGTAAGTACTTTACCCTGCAATCTGAAGATTACTTGTCTGATTAATAGGCTTATGAAAGAAGTACAGCTCAAGAAATGCTATATCTTAGTTTTGTTATTAGACTGGTCTGTAATATGTATTTCTAAGATTAATCATAGATGGACAATATAGAGGGACAATCAATACAAATTTATCACAATCAATGTCAAAAAATATGGGAATTACGTGGTGTTTCAATCGGTTGAGTATACCCTCTCAGTGTAGAGGGAGCAGATTGAATCTCATCAATCTCCATTCTCCTCCCCCGTGAGTACCCTTTGGCCTTAAATGCTATCAAAATATATGACATTTTTTTTATGAGCAGGATGATTATATATGACACTTGATTATAATAAAGTCAGAATGATTGTCCCCTTTTTCTAGAATGCTTCTTCTATTTCCCCATCCTTCATTCTTTCTATTGCTCCTACTGATGATTATATTTACAATTAGACATTTTTAACCCTTAATCTTTTAAAAATAATTGAATATTCAATACTTCTGCTTCCAAATATTACTGTAACATTCTAAATATGAATATTCTCATTGAAACGGTGGGAGGAAATAAAAAGAAATAAATAGGTGGTGTATACATGCGTGCTATGTCATTCATCAATTGAAATAAATAGGAGATTGCGTTTTACCAATCATATTTTTCTTTTGTTCTTAAATTCTAGGGGTAGCAAAGATGGAGATATATGCGTGGTTAACATAAAGAAAATGGAGATTTGCCACAGGAGTAAGAGGCTCCATCTGGGTACATGCATTGAAACGCTAGAGTTCTGTCCCAGTGAAAGGTAAACCAAGTGACCTTAACATTGAAGTATGTTGCTCCAGAAAATGTATTTAAGATTACTTTAGTTGAAAGGATTAATGCTAGTTCTATAGATTCTTTGACCTTCATCAAAATAATTAATTTAGGTGCAACTTTAGTTTGACTTACAAATAATGCCAGGTATGGTTTAGATGGAAACTTGTAAATACTATATATAAAGTATTATATTTGTCACCTCTTTTTCCTTTGCATCCACGCCCTGAATATTTTCGGACCAAGGATCAGCTGCATGTATTACTCTGTTGCTTGCCTCAGTCCCGATCTATTTCTTTCTCGGTCTTCTTCAAACTGGCACCTGCCTTGTTTATCCCTTCTGCAGTGGTTCTTTCATAAGGTTTTACTAACATCAACTGAATTAGATGTGAGTAGCATATATACAATTTATCATATCATGATGTAATTTATTTCTAGTCTTTTGAGATGAGTTTTGGGCATTGTCGGCTTAGCTAAGCCTATTTAAGTCATGTTAGATCAATGTTTACCCTTTAGCATCTTGGTCACTTAGTCTCTAACATTTTTTTGCAGGGTGGTTCTCACTACTTCTAACGAATGGGGATCTCTGTTGACTAAGCTAAATGTTCCTGCAGATTGGAAAGGTTCCATCTCCCTCATTGTCTGTACCTGCCCTTCCATAACTAAAACTGCTTAATTGACGACTACAAAATTTCTCCTAAATGTGCAGAATGGCAGATCTATTTGATGATTCTAGGTCTATTTTTGGCATCAGCTGCTGCATTTTACATATTCTTCGAGAACTCCGATTCATTTTGGAACTTCCCTCTCGGTAAAAACCAACCACGACCAAAACTTGGAGCTTTCTTGGGGGACTCGCAGCCTTCGGATGATCAAAATATGTGGAATCCGTTTGGTCCTGTAGATATGTAGTCTTTTATGATTCTGTTTTGTAGGAACTGAAAGTGGAATGAGATAAAGAACTTTTACTGAATCTCCAAGGTTGTTTAAACTTTGACATAGTCATTCGTACCCTTGTAACAACTTTGACCCGAAAATTGTTGTAAAAAAGTGCAAGCCTGTAGTTCCTTCTGTTTTTCACATTCCACTACACACACACACACACACGAGTTTCATATCATTTGAGATATATAGTTTTGATAATAACATTGCTTCATATCATTTGAGATATATAGTTTTGATATATCAAATTGGAGATATAGATTTATTTTGACCACTACCTTAATGGGATGCCTAGCCTCACACACTTTTTGAGCAATGCTAGCTACAAATAATTTAGCACTAACACTATCTTACATGACATGATAATTTGAAAAATTGAAATGCTACGTGACACGAAACGAATAGTGTAAAATTGGATCCGGTTAGCATTTCTTAGTTTTCTTTATCTAATATTGCAGGTTTCGAAAGTAGTTCCAACATATGATTTAGGATTTTTCTCTATTGAAAGAATAACAATTTTCAGAGGCGTTATTGGTTGCTCTGGAGTGTACAAGATGATGGGGTATATGATGTACGTACTCTTAACCATTTAAAATTTTTGTGCAATAACAAATTATAACAAAGTATATCCATCAGCAAAGCATTTCATTAGTATGAAATATTAGGTATTTTAAAAATTGATGGAGAAAATAATAACCTTAAAATTTATAATAATAAAATATTATATTTTTATTATTAAAAATAAATAAATTTTATCGTTTATATTAAATATCTTGAACTGGTTATCAATTAAGTTTAATTACCATTATCAAATTCATTTAATATTAAATTTTATATAATTTAATATTATTTTTGTTGCAATTTAATTTTTTAATTTTTTTTTCTTCCAAGGTTTTTAAAAATGAATGAGACGTGTCAAATTGCTTACATAAAAGATTACATCAAATTTTAATTAACTGTATATTACACTCGTGTTAAATAAGTAAGTCTGAGTGATTCATCTTCTGAAAATATCTTGAATAAACAAATAATTAAATAAAATTGAGAAGTGGCATTTCAGAAAATCTCCCAAAGAAGGTCTCCTGTTCATCCTTTGCAATAACGTCCACAGAAGTCGCCCAAAATAGACAATTATAAATGGCCTGAACAGAAATCACACTTTCTCCATTACGTTCCTATACTTTTTCTGAGCTTCTGGAGATATTTTAGATTGGGGACCAGACATGAATTGTCTTCAGAACTTTACGAGGTAACGCCTTTCACTTATTTCTCTCTCTTTGAATAAATGCTTTCAAAATCATTCTGATTTCTCTGTCGAATATTAGATCCTCTCTCTTGCCTCTCCATAGCTTCAATTGCCATCATAAGAGTAAGATGCCTTCTTGCATTCTTAATACCTTGGCAATGGTAACTCTCATCGCCTCTTAATTCATACATATTGCTTCTTATGTATTTGACAATTAGTCTTTATTTAAAATGTTCTGAATTTTTTTTAGGGAATGATGAATACAGTTGATCCACATCGAAACATGGCTATCAAGGTATATTTTAATTGTACGATTCAATTGTGAAGCACAATGTTCAGAGTAGGATATGCATTAATGTTGATATTTTTCTTGTATTGTTGGTAACGACAATAGCTCTGTCGGTTTTGGGGTTAGCTGATTGAAATGAGACATAGGTGTTAGGTGTATATCAGTATTGAGTTTTTTCTATCCCTCCTTTTCCTACAGGCAACTTCTGGCTCAACATCCAATGCTCAGATAAGTGGGACTAATGAAAAGGAGGAAAAATCTGATACCTATAGTCATAACATGACAGAAGCTATGGGTGCTGGTAAGCTCAATCATTTTGTTGTTCCAGTTGGACTTGTGAAGTTTAAGTGCACCTGGTGTTCAGTACGGCCTTAGCATATTCAATGTAAAAACAATTCCTAGATTGCAGTAACATGTGACAAATTGATTTTGTACCTTTAATCTAAATTCATATCGTCCTTTTATAGATTTGCTTCTTCTTTTTTTGCACCTGTTATAAATCATTTGATAGGTAATGTATTTCATATGCTTCGCTTCCAATTGACCAGTTTAGGTATCTTTTTGCATTCTAAGTTGTAGCAAATGGTTGGTAACTAATATATTTTGATGCAGTTTTGACTTATAGACATGAGCTTGGGATGAACTACAATTTCATTCGTCCAGATTTGATAGTGGGGTCATGTCTACAGGTGATAGTTGTTTAAAAAAAAATTCACAATATATCTGCAGTTGTGTTCAAAGTGGTTTTCTGATATTTTTCTAATGTCAGACTCCTGCTGACGTTGATAAACTTCGAAGTATTGGGGTGAAAACTATATTTTGCTTACAGAAAAATTCAGATTTAGAGTATCCTGATAATTTTGTAGGTAAAATTACGGTTGAACTAGTTATTAAAGATTGCTAATATGAATGTAATATCTAGATGCAGTAGAGTTTTTTGTTTTGGTTGTAATCATTTGGGATCAACAGCCATTTTCATTTTAGCTATGAAAGCTATTTTGTGGACCCTTAATTGCTATTTCCAGATATTTTGGGGTTGACATTACAGCTATACGTGAGTATGCTAACTCATTTGATGACATTGAGCACATACGTGCTGAAATAAGGTTTGTTCAAAGAACTATATTTTGATGTTACAAGCTTAGTTTGTGTACCTGTCATTTCTGATAAGTGAAAGTGGAGGTTAATTTACATTACTTGCCATGATTGAGTACATCTTCTCTCTGAACTGTTGTGTTATATCAGTTTCATTGTATCAGTTGTAATGTATTTGCATGTTTTAAGTCAAATCATTGAACTGTTTTCTTGTTGGTACATTTCTTATTTCTATACAGATACTGTCGCATTTTCGTATAATTTTTCCAATTCAGACTATAGTAATGTAAAGCAGTTCATATTTCTTTTAGGTTTTGACCTTACTGTAGAGCAGTAGTGGCATTAAGTGATTCACAATTTTGGACTTTTCCATGGCTAGCTTTGTTTATGCACACAATGAGTTTCAAATCAATCATTGAACTGTCTTCACATCTATACATTAACTCAACTTTTATGCTGTAGAAAATAGAAAAGACAACGGAAGCAAATGGATTGCTTTGTGTTTAATTGTTCCTTCATGCATAGCTAAATTGTTAGGATCACATATATGCCTATGCTTGCAAGTAATATTTGATTTGGCAGAGACTTTGATGCATATGATTTACGGATACGACTACCAGCTGTAGTTAGCAAATTATACAAGGCTATTAATCGAAATGGAGGTGTGACTTATATACATTGCACTGCCGGACTTGGAAGAGCTCCTGCTGCTGCGGTATGCAGTAATCCTTTTCTATCTCTTCCTTCCTCTCTTCAACCCATGCCTCTACTTTATGTTATCAAGCGTCATGCTCTCATGAGATATTTTCTCCTACAATTCATCTGTTGATCTGGTATCCACTTATTGTCATCTGAAGTGCTTTTCATTAACATGTCACGTGTATACCATTAGACTTCAAATGCTTTGGATTTCTGATGATATTTATGGTTATGCGGCATTATACAATCTTATTCACATTGCTACATGGAACATACTGAAAGCTAGATTTTCTGCTACAGTTGGCATACATGTTCTGGGTTCAAGGCTATAAACTTATTGATGCTGTCAAATTGCTGCTGGTAATTTTCTATATAGATTAATTTCTGTATTTTTCAGCTTTAATTTCAGGAAATGAGACTTGATAGCTATAAGTTTTTGAAGCTTAGAAGTTGCTCCATTTTTAATATCATGATTTAATGTATAGTGACAAAACTTTGCAATTCAATTATTTTAGTGATTTGTATATATTCAGTATCTTGAATGGTGGCCAGGATGACTTGATTAAAATGAGCATGTAGTACCAAAAACATATGCATGGCTACTAGGAACAACTTAGCAAAATAATTGTCTAAGGAATGCATATGAAACACACTCAAGGTTCCATTTGTTAGCTATCTCATGTACTAACAACAGATGCTCATATCAATTAGTAAAATAATATATTTTAGTCTGTGTCATTAACTTATAGAGTTTTGGAAGCAAAGTGAAAGGTTCATCGTATGGATGAATCGAAAAACTTCTACATTGTTAAATGTTCATTGCTTGCCAAGTAGTTCTTGCTTTTCCTGCTGGTTTGTTGCATGTGCACTGACAAGCAGTTGAATTTTAGATTTCATTTTTTTTCGATTGGCTATTAAACCTTGCTAACATAAATAGGGTACATGTGGGGCATGAGAAATCTTCATCCAAGGTTCTAGTAAATAATTGATAAAAATTGCCAACTTGTCAGAAAATATATTTTCGCAATGCAAACTGTCTGTATTTTTTCTCTCTGTTCAGGATTTTGAAAGAAATCCTTGTTTAGGGGCTTGATGAAAGTCTTCCCACATACCTTGATTTTTAACAAAATCTTTTAAGTAGGTTTTTATTCTCTTGCAGAGCAAACGTTCATGCTTCCCCAAACTGGATGCTATAAAAAGTTCAACTGCTGATATTGTGAGTTGATACCTTATTTTTATTGCTGATATAAGTGAACGGAAAGCCTCTAACTATGGTGTTTTTTTTTTTTACGTTTTATTATTAATAAGAGTAGTTCTTACCAGCTTTCGTGTCGGTAGTTATAAAAAATCACAGGATGAATCAATTGTGGAATAATTGTAGCTAAAAAATATCAAATTCTGTTGATAATTTGAAATGTTAAAAACAGTGAAGGTTAAATGTATGCCTAAAACTTCAGAGTTTCGGAAGGTTTCACATTGTTCTTATTTTTCTTCCTGTTATTACTATTCTAGGTGCTCTTTTTCCCAGTCATTGGCTCATTGCTATCTTCCTGAATGCAATGAACGTTAATTAAAAAGTTATTAATTCTTTATTGCTTGGAAAATGCAGCTTTATGTTTTTTTGGGGCTATTATTGATCCTAAAAGGAGTTAATATATATTATTCATACCCATGCTCTTTTAAAGCTTACAGGCCTGGAAAAGAAGCCCATTACTTTGTCATGGGGGAACAATAACTGCTCTATGGTGGAAATTTCTGGACTTGATGTCGGATGGGGTCAGGTGATTTTCTTTTATTTAGCATCATTTCTTGGATGCTCAGTGAATGGAGTTTTCTGCTTGTGGTTAATAATATTTTCCGTGGAAATTGATGAAGTTGCATGTTAGTGGTTCCATTAAACTTAGAATAACCATATCATTCACATATAATTGAACTTTTCATTGATCTGGAATTTTTTGTTCCTCTAAAGAGTATGCAATGTTAAAGAAGTTTTATTTTTAACTTTTGATTTGCCTGCTGCTTGCGTGGTTTCATGTTAATATCTAGGTCATTCACCTACTTTCGTCTTCTGATGCTTTTTCAGAGAATGCCTCTAACGTATGACAAGGAACAGGGTTTGTGGATTCTCAAAAGGGAATTGCCAGTAAGTAGACCTGAGTTATTTAAATTATTTTCTAATTTTATTAAGAAAAAGTGTTGTGATGGTGAGTCACCTGTCTATCATTCTGGTTTGAAGGATGTATCTGAACCTCAAAGAGCAAGAGTCTTTGAAGGGTGGTTTGTTCATCATACACTTTAAATCTTAAGTATTTATGCGTCTTTCAATTTTTCCTAGTATCAAAGGGTTATTGAGTCTACTCGTGCGCTTTTCCTTGCTTTTTAAATTGATGAGTTTCTCATGTGATGTGGAACTCAGAGAATTAAACGAAAGATGTGAGAATATAGAAAAAAATTCAGACGAATTAGAGTTACTGATTTGACTAATAAAAATTGGAAAAAGAATAAGAACAATAAGGGATACAAGTCCAATTATAAACGCAAATAGGACTTTAATAAACAAGACAACTCTTACTGACCATGCTCTCACCATGCTATGAAACGTCAGTAATATACAAGCATCTTACTGAATTCTCAACTTTACAGGAGGGACACTACGAATACAAGTACATCGTTGACGGTGAATGGACATGTAACAAGCATGAGTTTGTTACCTCTCCAAACAAAGATGGTCACGTCAACAATTATGTTCAAGTAAGTTCCAGTGGAAATTTTTTCTGTTCCAACATGAGAGCATCCTATAATAATAAAAATTTCAACGATCTAATTAATGAGAAAATGGATTGGGAAAATTTCATTTCTGTGGTATATACAAGCTATGTGGTTATGGTATATGCGATTAATAATGCTATCGTCATTGTTGGGTTAGCAGATTGTGACAGAGATTGCTACCCTTACCCCCATAAGCGAGGATGATTTTGTGTTTGTTTTGATTTGAGCAGATTGAGCAAAAACAATATCAATTCAACTTGTCAACATATTTTGAGTTAGAGAATGTTATGTTTTCTGAACGATGCTCTCTCTCTTTTGCCTAGGTTGAGAATGATGACCCAAGTAGTAATAGTACAGCTATACGGAAGAAATTCACCGGTGAAGATCCTAATCTCACAACAGAGGAACGATTGAAAATAAGGCAATTCTTGGAAGCTTGTCCCAATGAGGAGTAGCCTGTAGGCTGTACATTAGTTAATGCCCTTATAGTTAAGAATTTCCATGTATCATATAAAATAATTAAGGTATAGTTATACGCCTTTACTATATAAATATTTATTTGTTATCGGCCCAGCACAATTTTTATATTTCAGACATGCAGTCTTTAAATTTGGAAAATCTTCAAATTTGGAAAGATACCATCTTCTAGTAGCATAACTCCTACCCAACAGGTAGAAAATATAGGCTAAAGTGAAGGAGAAAGCATATGGTGTTTGACAAAATAAATGAGACCCCAATAAATGCAATAATCTCAAATAGATAATGCGGGCATATCACTAATCCAAAGAGACCTCCTTTAGGAATTCTATACTCTCTATCACCCTTTCCCCTTAGTTGAGAAAGAAGGTAATGGTGGTAAAATTGCCCGCTATTCCTATCACAAAAAACACAACCCCAGGGTACTTCAAATCAATTGGAAGCTCCATTGTTAGATGTTGCGCATAAATCATGGTTACAGAGGCCATAGTATAACTTAGAGAGATCAGAATTACACTGTCCAGAATCATCCCACCGCTATATTTGTGGATAAAAACCACCTTCAAAACACAATAATATGATGTTAGTAACATTTAAACTTTAAATAAACAAACCATTATATTTTTGAATAAACTTAAAAAAAAATTCAATTATATTTGAATTATTTTTCGTCTTATTTATACCATATAAATATTACATTTATTTCATTTATAACATTATATTAATTTCTATAATAACATAAGATAGTTAAGTAATAGATATGTAACAATTCGGATAATTAATTAATATATTATAATAAATTAATATTTTAAATATATCATTTATTTATCTCAATTATTCTAAATTTATTTTTTAATTATTTGAACAAAGAGGGTCCAAAAATCGGACTTAACTGAACTGAATTAAATCGAAAAACCAGATTGGATTGGACCGGTCACAATAGTTTTATAAATCAAATGGTACGATCTGATTTGTATTAACTAAAACCGTTTTCCAAAGGGTTCGGTCCAATTATATTAATTTTTAAACCGATCGGACCGGACTACATTAATTTTAATAATATATTAAAAACTTAATTTAACGGATGTATTTTATATATAACAAAACCAGTCGTTCCTATCTGCATTTCGCTCGCGAACAGATTTCACTCTTCGATGAGCAGTATATTTGATTGTATTATATTTATGTATTATTAATCGAATCAAACCGTTCGATTACAACATTTTAATAATCAAACGGTCAAATCCAGTCAAATTTAAGTAACATGAAGAGTCTAATTTGGTTAAATTGTTTTACTCAAAATCTACAGTGGACACCCCTAATTTGAATAGTTTTCAACCTAATATTGATATGTGATATCGTTAAATGAAGATTAATGAAATAATATAAATAAAAAAATATAATAATTAAATAATATAAACTAAAATAAAAATAATTTAAATAAAATAAATATAATAATTTGACGATAGTATTGTTGAGTCCCATATCGACCAAGGATGTCAGCAAAGTGTTAGTTATTAGTCTAGGTGACCCCTTTCTTGATAAGCGTATTTTGAGGAAAAACTTTGGTTGCTCACTTTTCAACTTGGTATCAAAACAGGTCCTTAGGGTCAATTGATGAGTCCTTTGTCCCTCAATCGATCTTGCGGTGTCCCCGTCCGATGTGAGGTGAAGTGTTAAGTCCCACATCGACCAGGGATGCCAGCAAAGTGCTGGTTATAAGTCTGGGTGATCCCTTTCTTGATAAACGTATTTTGAAGGAAATCTTTGGTTGCACACTTTTCAACTTGGTATTAGAGCAAGTCTCTAGGGTTAACTGATGAGTCCCCTCTCGCCCACTTGTCTCTCAATCGGTCTTTGCGGTGTCCTATCCAATATGAGTTGTGATGTTTAGTCCCACAACAAGTGATGGTTATTAGTCTAGGTGATCCTTTTTTGATAATTGCGTTTTGAGTGAAAGTTTTGGTTTAGTATCTTTTAACTAAAACAAGTGATACTAAGCTTATCAAATACATTGCATTTACAAAAAATGAAGGAGGTGGTGCATAGATTAATCTTTCAAACATAGAAATCGCCATGATTAACTCAACCTTTCTCTATTTATATCCCTCATAAATCTGTAATATTCTGGTAGATGGGGTGAGCTTGTTAGGGATTATATATAATATAGTAGACGGCTCCGGAGGCTATGTAAGATTTTTTTTTTTTTTTGGTCAGAGACTATGCTAGTTGTTAAACGTGCAACTTTTTGTCATGTGTTACAGGTGTAGAATTAAATAGGGGATAAAATATATAATTAAAAAAAATAGTGGATAAGATAAAATATATAATAAAAAATAATAAGGGATAAAATAATGGCTAATGTTATATGATGGATGTTAAATTAGAAATTTATGTTTTTAAATCATTTATGAGATCACTTGTTATCATGATTCAATTATATTATATTATATTACAGTGTATAGATTAATAAATATATTAATTGGTTAATTTTTTTTAAATAATATGAAAATAAAACAAATCTTTATAAAGTAATTTTTCCTTTTTAAAAAATAATTATACAAGGAAATGTTTACACAAGAAGAACTGTAGCATAGTATGTTGGCATATTATTGATTAATATAATTAATTTTTATATTAAAAATTTAAATTATTTATTTAAACAAAAATATAAAATGATTAATTTAATAAAATAAAAATATATTAAATTATCATAACAATCAATAAAATAATCTTTAATATTGAAATAAATTGTTTACATTCTTTATACTTTAGCTCTTCAAGTTATCCAATCATATATAATATAATTCCTTACACTAAAAAATGACATATCTTTATTCCAATTTAACCATTCATATATTTATATCTTTACATTTTTAATTATATAAATACTTAATTGAAAAATATAAAACCTAGAATCAAAATAAATTAAAACATAATAAGATAAGTCTAAAATCATCCTTAAATTAAAATAAGTGAATGAAAAATACACCATATCAAAATTTATGTATATTAAATAAATAATTTATATTTATTAAAATAAATTAAATAAAAAAATATCTATTAGAGAGGGGAGTTTATATAATAAAAAATTCTCTTTGTCATAAAAAGAAGTGAAAATAAAAGATGATTAGATTAATACAATTAAGTTTGTAAACTTGTATTCAACACTAAGTGTTTGTTTATTACAATTTGTAATATACACTAGGATTTAAATAAATAAATAAATAAATTCAAAAATATTTAATATAGGTTTTGAGTTGCATGGCTGTTTATTTTCTCAAAATTAATTAAAAGGCCATGAGATTGGCAAGGTAGGTGTAAGAATACGATGTGTGGGACCTACTACGACTTTCAGAAAAGAAGAAAATGAAGATCAGTCATTCAAAACTTATCGATACGAAAATTTTAAAAGTAATATAGAATTTAAAACGTTTAAATCTTATAATTTAATTTTAAATTTTTGAAAATTTAAGTATAAATTTTAATTTAATCAGTAATATATATATATTTATAAAATTATATTATATGATTTAAAAATTAAAAAATTATGTATAAAACTTTATAAATTTAAAAAAGAAATCGTATATTTTAAAAGTTTGAGAAATTATATGTAAATTTATTTAAAATTTAGAAATAAATAGTACAATTTAGTTTCTATTTTTTTATTTTTTTTATTTTATATATGCTATATATTTTTCTCAAAAATTGGTAATGTAATATATCTTAGCAATTAGTAGTGTGTAAATGGCATAATTATTTTTAAAAAGAACAAAAAATAAATAGTGGGGTAAGATTATGAAAAAACATGTGCCTATATATATTCCTCTTTGATTATGTGTCCTGTGGAACAATTTAAGATGGTTACTTTATATGGTACAATTTAACACGTGTGATACAATTAAAAAGTAATTATTTTGTTAAATAGACAAAAGGACAATTTTTGTAAAATAGTTACCTTTTAAATTTTGGTTCTTTGTATCAAAATGTCATTTTTGTCTAAGGGTAGGTTTAAGTCCTGCTAATAAGAAATACGAAATGCGTGTAAACGTGGAACAATGAAAAATATGGACGGTGAATAATACTTAAATCATTTAAGTTAAAAAAAAAAGACTGCTGCTAAGTTTTGCAAAGTCAGAACCCAAATTCCCAAGTCTTAACATTCAAAATTCAAATCATATCATAATATATGGTCTCTGTGGCCGTCCTGTGGAGTGAAAGCATCAACTCCACACGTTGACAGTGCAGCTAAATTTTGCAAAGTCAGATCCCATTCTTAGCTTTACTTAGGCCAAAAGAATTTTGATTCCAAGACTCATTGAAACATCAAACAAAAAGGAAACGTAAGGTAAAATGTTCAACAACACCACCCAAGCATGCATGAGCTCGGAAAATTGCAAATGCCTCATTAGTTGGACCAATCTTCATGGTTCGTCCCAAAAAGTAACCTTTCCCAGATTTTTTCCCATTTTCAAACCAAAAGATACGTTTGTACGTGCATACAAGTGTATGCTGCATATACTTCTGGTGGTGGAGGGAGAGAGAATGAGAGACAGAGTGCGCTGCATATACTTCTGTTAATTCTCTTCGTCAACAAGTATGGTTGATTCATTACCAACCCCAACATCTAGCAGAGATGCCATTTCATCGTCAAGCAATATTGGCAAAGGAGAACCCTAAGAATTCAACGATAAATACCTAGTAGTTAGGAAACTGGTTAGGTTGAAGATGGCTCTCATAATTTCAAACTCTAAGTACTGTTTTCATGTTCAATAGTGTAAAGTATTAAACATATGTGTAGAAATGGACCAGTAACGACATACTTTATAAGTGAATTAAGATCTGCAAAACAATTATATGGGGGTACCAAAACAACTAGAAGGAATCTGAACATCATCCAATGACCACAAGGTACAATTTCTTAAGTGAACAAACTCTGTAAAAGTAAAGGCATACCTCTTCCTGAAGAAACAGTTTCAGATTGATGGACTTTAACTTGAAGAAGCTTTCACATAGAATTTTAAGCTTGCCAACCTAATCAGAATGAAGTAGCTAAATGTAAGGTTACTTCAACATTCCATCAGGCCCATATTCAAAAAAATAAAATATTAGGGTTTGGGAAAGACCGTTGTGGTGCCAGGAAGTTTCTTTGTCAATGGGGCCTTCTCGCAGAAAGATGCTCCAATGCATTTCAAAGTGACAGCTGTATAAACCTTCATCCTTAGTTCAATAATGAGAAATAATCTATAAAGGAAGTGAATTTTTTTTTAAGTTCATACTAAGAAGTCCAGAAGCCATTTTCTGAGGTGCTGCATCCCCTACCGATGATTTCTCATCATCAATTCCATGAAAATCCTTGAGCTCATAGAACCTGCAACGAGTCCATAATAAGGGGAAGGACATAATTAATGATTCATTAATTGAGAGTTGTCAGTTTTTATTGGAGTGGGTATTGAAGTAACAGAATTGGGTACATTGGAAGATAGTCAATAACCCTTTTCAAAATTAAAACCAGAAAGACAATGCAAGGAACAAAGGCTTTCAGAAAAATCACAAATAATGAAATTACCTGGGGTGGAGCCATTGGATATCTTCACCACTGCCTTGCAACTTTGACATAACTAAGCGAATATACCTTCAAGGGGGAGAATTTTTTTTTCCTTTTAAGATGCATAAAGAACATCATATGTGATATGTCACTCAATCACTTAAACAAATATTATTTACATGAACCCAACACCTACATGTATCAGCAATACATGCCAAAATTGCGTTACCTTAACATTAAGGTGACGTTTGTTTCGTGGAATGGAATCGGAATCGGAATCGGAATGGAATGGAAAGTAAAGGAAACAATTTTGTTTGGTTTGACCACTGGAATCAAGCTCAGAATCAAGATTAAAGTGTTTGGTTTGCCACTGGAATGGAATAAAAAAAGCTGTAAATGACCTTAATACCCCTACATGCTGTAAAGTTCAAATAATGTCATTTAATTACTATTTTTTCGTCAGACAAAATACATTATTGAAATCATTATTTTTCTAAATAATTATTACTTAATTAAAAAGAAATATATTATTAAAATTATTATTTTTCTAAATAGGGTTTAGGGTTTTGAGGTTTGGGATGTGGGATTTAGAGTTTAAGGATTTAAGATTTGGGGTTATATTTGTAGGTTAAGATTTAGGGTTAAAATTATTTTTTTCTAAAAATGGTTTAAGGGTTTAGAATTTTGGATTTGGGGTTTAGGGTTTTAGGATTTGGAATTTAGGGTTTTGGGATTTATGTTTTAAGGTTTAGGGTTTAGGGTTTAAGGTTTAGGGCTTAGGGTTTTAGGATTTGGAATTTAGGGTTTAGGGTTTTGGGATTTATGTTTTAGGGTTTTGGGATTTATGTTTTAAGGTTTAGGGTTTTAGGATTTGGAATTTAGGGTTTAGGGTTTTGGGATTTATGTTTTAAGGTTTAGGGTTTTGGGTTTTGGGATTTATGTTTTAAGGTTTAGGGTTTAGGAATTTTGGGTTTAGGGATTTGGGGATTTAGGGTTTAGGGTTTTAGGGATTTGGGGTTTAGGGTTTTAGGATTTGGAATTTGAGGTTTTGGGATTTATGTTTTAGGGTTTTTGGTTTTGGGTTTTGGGATTTATGTTTTAAGGTTTAGGGTTTAGGGTTTAGGGATTTGGGGTTTAGGGTTTAGATATTTGGGGTTTAGGGTTTTAGGATTTGGATTTAAGGTTTAGGGTTTTAAAATTTTGGATTTAGGGTTTTGGAATTTTGGGTTTATGAATTTGGGATTTGAGTTTAAGGTTATATTTTAAGTGAGGGTAAAATTGGAAAAAAAAAGTTTAGATAGGAATGGAATTATGATTACCAAATACGAAGGAGGGGAGAAGGAATTGTGATTCCTTCTCTTTTAGTAATCTGATTCCATTCCGCCCTCCATTCCGTCCAACCAAACACACAAAATGGAAGGAATCAATTCTGATTCCATTCCATTCTCTCCAACCAAACATGGGGTAAGTTGTAAGCAATTCTATAAAATCACATAGTTCCTAAACCACCAACTTGTGAGGACAAACCAAGTTTATGATTCCTTTTCAGTAACCTATATTTCTTTCATAACAATGGAAAAACATAGCAACAAGTCCTGCTGAAATACAATATAAAGGAAAAAGCATCAGTAACCTATATTTCTTTCATAACAATGGAAAAACATAGCAACAAGTCCTGCTGAAATACAATATAAAGGAAAAAGCATACCGTATCTCAGAATCTTTTCTTTCACGAGGACTAATCTGAAAGGGATATTGGATAGTACATTAATTTACCCTGTAATACTGAAAATGCAGATATGAAGTACATGGAATCTGTAAGGTTTACCTCACTCCCATTCAATATTTCAACATTGGCTAAGCATGCAATCAAAACAAATCTTGCAACACCACCCCTTGCCGGATCAGCTATAGGATTATCAGAAAGCCTTGTATCCTTCATATCCAGAAAGAAGAAAGTGAACCATCAACTAGAAAACCAATGATGAGATACTTGAGGGCCAACACAATACCACTAGCAGGCTTTCTAATCATTTTAAGCAAGGCAAGATATTTTTGTATTATGAAAAGGTTTAAATGTTGAAATTTATAAATGCCTAACTCAATTCAATAATTACTTTGCATTCCTACTCCTCAATCTCATGGTATAAGAACTTCATGACATCATTTGAAGCAAATAGTTAACTAGATCTGAAGCTAACAGTTAAACCAACAACAGGAATAAAGACATCCACATTTGGGTAATAATTTGCACTACGAATTCTCACCATTAATTTTGGGAATGAGTTCAGTGAAGCAACAGAAGCCAGATCCTCAATGTTGTTCCCTCCTGAAGCATATAATAGCTAAGCATTAAGCAACATGTTACACACCCGGGTAAAATGCCAAATAAATCATGCGTTCAGTTCCAATAGAAGCACTTAGAGAAATTACCCAGGAGAAGGCAGCGCAAATTTTGAAACGGCTTGTAGCTTTTATCATATGCCTCATCACCTTGTGACAGTTCATGCATCAAACTGTCATCAGGATAAAAGACGTAGTTCAATTTGTTCTTGTTTAAATGAAGCTGCTCCAAGCTGAATGCAAAATTCACATTCTCAAGACATTTCATACAAAATTTTCAGCTTCAATGGAACTTCTTGATTTAAAAGAACAAAATGAGATAAAACAACATTATATTTGCAACCCCAACATATCCCAGCGTGTAGACAGTGCATTTTGCAAATTAATTTATAGCCAACCTTGTTAGATATGAAAGCTTCAAGATTTCCTTCCAATCAGCTATATAATTATCTTCTAAATTCAGAAGCCGTAGAGAATCAAATCCCTGAACTGTAGAGGACGATGGAGACTAGAAGAAAAAAGAGAGTCAAAATGCATGAATTTATCTGAGAACCATGCAAAAACTTAGGAACAACGATTCATAAAATGAAAAAAATTAAAAACAAAAGCCTTATTTATCAAAAGAAAATAAATTGAACTTAGAGAGTTAAGCTTCATCTACCATTTCAGAAACTTGATAATAATATCACATGCACATTGTTAGATCATTTCCTTTTGTTAGTTGACATATAACTTTTTCTTCCATAATGTATGTCTATTTTGGATGTAGGCAAAATATTAAGAATGCATGGCATATACCTCTATTGTGCTTATGTTATTCCCCATAAGATGCAACTCTTCGATTGATGGTAATGAATGTTTCAGTATTTCAACCTGCCACATCAAACAGTAGCGTATAGGTATTTCCACAGCACCGGGAAAAGAAAACATGGTTTAAAAGGCATTGACAAAGCGTGCCTAATTAAGATGCCTAAATGAATCGCTGTTTTGATGTGGAATCTTATTTGGCTGACAGTTGCTTGCTAGATTCTCAAAAGATCTTAATGGAATTTTTTTGCTAGAATTATTGGAATCTTAATTATTATGTTACGTAATTTTTTTATTATAAAACTTATGGTTTGTGCTTAGCATTAGTATATGAATTTTATTTTTTTAAGTTTATAATGGTGAAACTAATATTGGTTAGATAGGACCTGCACAACCAACCTACAGTAGGAGGTATTTTAGAGCTTATATTAATCTTAAATAGCATAAAGGTGGCACTTAACAATACATGTTCCCTTTAATCTACTGTCTATTACTATTTACAATCATGGTATTCCTTATTTAACATTTTTTTATTTAAATCCGAGGCTTATGACTTGCCTCGTGAAACATGTTACCTCAAGGCCTAAAAACTCCTTTTAAAACCTTGAAAGAAGATGAAAAATTACTGTCAAACTTAAGCTTTCTATTAGACTGCTGCAAAATCCCAAGGAAATGAGTTTGGTAAAATACTAGTATGTATTCCATCGTTCAAAGAAGTTCTGATATTGGTTTTTGTTAGATATATTAGTTATGTATTAGGTATCTATCACTAGTTGAATTGTATCTTAGATATCTTAGTTGTGTATTAGTTGTCTATCACTAATAGTGTCCTTAGCTTTGTATATAAATATGTAATATCTTTGAATGAAAGATAAGTGAATTAATTCTTTTCAATCTTGAATTATATGGTATCAGAGGATTTGGGTAACAAAATTGGGAATTTTTTTTTTCCGTTCAAATTAGGGTCTGATTTTGGATAAATACAAATTAAGATTTAGTGCATTTTTTGGTTCCAACTAGGAACACCCTTTTGGAGTGCAAATTTATTCTCACCACAAGCATAGGGAGGAAGCCCAGTCGATGACCGACCAAACCCCGAAGTCTGGTCACTAGACGAGCCATGAGTGGGCCCCACGCACCATCGCAAATTTCTACAATCTTCCCACGCGCCGGCACGTGGCAGAGCGTCTCCTCCGACAGTCTTCTCCAGTCGTCCTCGTGTTGCTCTCTGGCATTTCCCTGCATCATCTGTGGTGGTTTGACACTCATCGCTCTGTGATTGTTCAGGTTTAGATTCTTCCAATTTCCCTAGACGAGCCATGAGTAGGCCCCACGTGCCACCACGAATTTCTGCAATCTTCCCACACATCGGCGCGTGGCGACGCGTCTCTTCCGACAATTTTCTCCAGTCGCCCTCGTGTTGCTCTTTGGCATTCCCCTGCGATCATCTGTGATGGTTTAGCACTCATCGCTTTGTGATTGTTCAAGTTTAGGTTCTTCCAACTTTGCGTTCTTGTTCGTTGTGTGTTTGGTTGTTGCCCTTGTTGGATTTTGTTTGTTCGCCTGTTCGCTACCTTGTAGTTTGTAGGATTTATGGATGAAAAGAAATCTAATATTGTGACAGATATGGTGCTTATGATGTCTAAAATCATGGACCATAAGCTCAATGGCTCGAATTATTTGACTTGGAACAAGAGCATTCAAATTTATGTGAGAAGTATCGACAAAGGAATTGATGGATTATTTGGATTTCTTATATTCTAGTAAAGGAAATCTTTCTCGCATGTACGAGATATGCAAAGCATTTTACCTTGCAGACAAACAAGATCAATCCCTCACGAATTATTTTATGGAATTTAAAAAGACTTATGAAGAACTCAATAATTTGATGCCTTTTAGCCCTGATGTGAAGGTTCAACAAAACCAACGAAAACAAATGGCAATCATGAGTTTTCTTGCTGATCTTCCCTCTAATTTTGAGAGTGCTAAGTCACAAGTTCTTTTTGGTTCTAAGATCTCCTCTTTACAAGAAATATTTAGTTGAGTACTTCGTACAGAAGACACTCCACCTCCACCTGCTTAATTAAATGGTGCTTTGGTCAGCCAAAATAATAATTATGAGTCTGGACAGTCAACTTATATGAGTGGAAACAAATGAGGCGGCTCGCAAGGGTTTGAAACTCGACCACAGGACCCAGGAAGGATAGTGTGTCACTATTGTCGCAAACCAGGACATACGAAACGTGATTGTAGAAAGCTTCAGTACAAGAATCAAAAAGGTCACTCGGCCCATATTACATCCACTTATGATACTTCTGAAAAATCGATTCTTATCTCTGCAGATGAATTTACCAAGTTCTCACAGTATCAAGAATCACTAAAGTCTTCATCATCTTCTGTCACTACTATTGTCGATTCAAGTAAACCAAATGCGTGTCTTCTTTCCTCATCTTCCAAATGGGTTATTGATTCTGGTGCCACAGATCATATGACAGGTAATTCTAGTCTTTTTTCTACTCTTCAGTCACACACTTCTACCTCTACTGTTACCTTAGCCGATGGGTCACCATCTCGTGTTCTTGGGTCTGGCACAATTACTCCCACTATTTTGCTTCCTTTGTCGTTTGTCTTACATTTACCTAGCTTATCCTTTAATTTGATCTCTGTAAGTCAGTTTACTCGCAATCTTAACTGTTGTATCTCATTTTTTCCTGATCGTTGCTTATTTCAGGATCTTATGACGAAGAAGACTATTGGTAAAGGACATGAGTCTGGAGGCCTCTATATTCTTGACACACCAATACCGAAATTTGTCGCTTGCTCTAGTGTAACCTCTCCCTTCGAGTTACATTGTAGACTGGGTCATCCATCTCTTCCTTTACTGAAGAAACTTTGTACTCAGTTTAGCAAGGTGTCTTCATTAGATTGTGAGTCTTGTCAATTTGCAAAACATCATCATCTTAGTTCAAATCCAATAGTTAATAAATGTGCTAGTGTTCCTTTTGAATTAGTTCATTTTGATGTTTGGGGTCTTTATCCTATTTTGTCTAAACCTGGATTTAAGTATTTTGTTTTTTTTGTGGATGATTATTCTCGTGTAACTTGGTTATATTTAATGAAGAGTCGTTCTGAATTATTTTCTATTTTTTGCGCATTTTGTGTTGAGATTAAAACTCAATTTAATGTTTCAATTCGTACTTTACAAAGTGAAAATGCCAAAGAATATACATCAGCTTTGTTTCAATCTTATATGGTTCAAAATGGCATGCTTCATGAAACTTCGTGTGTTAATAGTCCATCTCAAAATGGAATGGCCGAACGTAAGAACAGACATCTTCTCAAAACTGCACGTGCCTTATTATTTCAAATGAATGTTTCTAAACCTTTTTGGGCCGATGCAGTTTCAACAGCATGTTTTCTTATTAATCACATGCCCTCATCTGTTCTTCATGGTGAGATTCCTTACAAAATTTTGTTTCCTAATAAGTCACTATTTCCGGTTGACCCTAGGATATTTGGTAACACTTGTTTTGTTCGGGATGTTCGTCCACATGTTACTAAATTAGATCCCAAGTCTTTGAAGTGTATCTTCCTTGGTTATTCTCGTCTCCAAAAAGGTTATAGATGTTATTGTCCTAGTCTTAACAAATATCTTGTCTCCATTGATGTTACCTTCATGGAAGACATACCCTATTTTTCGTCTTCTCCTCCTACATGTTAGGGGGAGGATGACGATTTTGTTAGTCTATTCTATCACATCATCTGAGCCTGTCTCTGATCCAGTTCCTGTTAGGCCTCTTATAACTCAAGTCTACTCCAGACATAGACCTTCTAATTCATGTCCTGCACCTGCTCCTTCGTCATCAGATCCTGTCCTGAACGATGATCTTCCTATTGCATTACGCAAAGGTAAACGTCAATGTACTTATCCTATTTCTTCTTTTGTTTCGTATAATTGCTTGTCGTCTTCCTCTTGCTCTTTTATTGCTTCTCTTGATTCTATTTCTATCCCTAAAACTGTTCATGAAGTCATATCTCATCCTGGTTGGCATCATGCAATGATCGAGGAAATGAATGCGTTGGATGACAATGATACTTGGGACTTGGTTGATTTATCTTCAGGGAAACGGGCTATCGGATGCAAATGGATGTTCACAGTTAAGGTCAATCCAGATGGGTCAGTTGCTCGATTAAAGGCCCGTCTTGTTGCTAAGGGATATGCTCAAACCTATGGAGTGGACTATTCTGACACTTTCTCTCCTGTTGCTAAATTGACATATGTTCGGTTGTTTATTTCTATGACAGCTACTCACCATTGGCCTTTGCATCAACTAATTATCAAGAATGTTTTTCTTCATGGTGATTTTCAAGAGGAGGTGTTTATGGAACAACCTACTGGTTTTGTTGCTCAGGAGGAGTCTAGGCAAGTTTATCGTCTCCGCAAATCTTTTTATGGTTTGAAACAGAGTCCTTGTGCTTGGTTTGGAAAATTTAGTCAAGCTATAGAAACGTTTGGTATGATGAAAAGCAAGTCTGACCATTTTGTGTTCTAGAAACAATCAGAAACTGGTATCATTATTTTAGTTGTGTATGTAGATGACATTGTTATTACTGGAAGTGATACTACGAGAATTTTATCTCTTAAATTTTTTCTACATACTCAGTTTCACACGAACATATTTTCTAATGAGAGAACTAAACACATTGAAATTGATTGTCATTTTGTTCATGAGAAAATTCAACAAGGTTTGATTTCTACAGGATATGTGAACTGGAGAACAACTAGGAGATATCTTCCCGAAAACTTTAAATGGGATTTGGATTGATTATCTTTTTAACAAGTTGGACATGATTAATATCTATGTTACAACTTGAGGGGGAGGGTTAGATATATTAGTTATGTATTAGGTATCTATCTCTAGTTAAGTTGTATCTTAAGTGTCTTAGTTGTGTATCAGGTGTCTATCACTAATAGTGTCCCTAACTTTGTATATAAATATGCAGTATCTTTAAATGAAAGATAAATAAATTAATTCTTTTCAATCTTGAATTCCAGTTTTGAAGATTTTGAAACTAAAAAATAAATAAACACTTAATCTAGAAGTCATAGAGAAGGAAAAAGAAAATTAAACTGTCACCTGTGGCCAACTTATTCCAGTATTGTTTAAAACTAAAACCCGGATATTTTTTAGCAGTGGCATCCCAACAACGTCATGTGACATGTTATTGAATGATAAATTCAGTGCTACAACAGCTGGTAACTCTTTACAGATTATTCCAACATCCTGCAAGAAAATATAAATGAAAAGACAGAAGGATAATAGGTCTCAGGAGAGAAGATAAAGTAGCCAGAATAAAAAAATGTGAACATAAACATATATGCTAGTTAAAACCCAAGACAGGACATAACAGTTAAAACTAGCAAACATCCATAAACTTACACAATTATTCTGATGCTTCGTATTAAGAAAATAAACAAGTAAATCTCACACAAAAGTATAATATACAGGATGCAAAAAATAATTGGAAAAGTGAGAAGAGTGCAGCAATGCTTTTTTGGTTCCTAAGAGATATAATAAAGTTCCAATCATACTATATTTCCTTTCGTTCTTGTGAGTATATTTATTTTTTTATTTTTGGAAAACGTGTTACTTATATTTTAAACAAACCTTGATTTATAATTTCCTTTATGTTTTTAGAATCATTGCCTTTTGTTTATTTCATGTAACAGATTATTACTCCAGATCTATATTTCTGCTTGCATTAAGCTAAAGTGTCTGAATTGTTTGTAATGCATGAGAAACTTACAAGACTTTTGCTAACAAATGTACAATAAGCATAAGTAACCATAGTTATCAATTTCTCTCTCTGTGGATTCAAGCAATCTAAGAAATTATAGAGGAATTGTCCTGATAGATAATGCTAGCAAACAAGATGCATAAATGTAAACAAGCTCCAGTAGCATCTTTGAATAGATGGTAAAATATTACCGATCTTGCTAGAAAATTTATCATAAATTACAAACTAGTGAACTACTACATAAAGTAACATGTAAAAAATCAAATAAATGGAGGACACGTAAAGAGACATGCATCACTAGCATAAATGTACGAAGTTCATTGCATATTTCAAATTAAAATGCTCTAGCACTCTCAAACTTCCTGTTCTAAGTGGAGCAAAGAAAGAGACATGCATCACTAGCATAAATGTACGAAGTTCATTGCATATTTCAAATTAAAATGCTCTAGCATTCTCAAACTTCCTGTTCTAAGTAGAGCAAAGAGAACCGGTAGTTTTAGTTGTAGTTTGCAGAATGCACCTTCCATTCTGAAAGCAGGTTTCCTGTCAAATCAAGCTCCTTTAAATCTGCAAAAGGAGTACTGGCATTGGCGCATTGCATCATGAGGTGCAAAAGACATGAAGAATTCATGAAAATAAAGAAGCGTCCCAAATCTAAGGTTGAAAGCCTTACCAGCTGTGGAAAAGGCTTGAATATATTCATCCACAGAAAAAAAGAAAATGCTGTATGTATACAGATGCTACAAGTCATGGCCATATGCAAGACATATCAATTATAATGATAAACTAATATCAATCTATTGGTTCCAAAAACAAAACAACTCACTCCAACATGAAATGACTAGGATCTTTTTTCCTGTAAGCCAGAACAAGCAATAGGCAAATACAAAATCAGCAGAAAGAGTTATAACTATGGTTCATAAATCATGCAACTCACTTGGCAGGTTAGTGCCAATATCAGAAGGGACTCCAGGAGAGCTCACACCCAAGAAAGATAACGATGCACCAGTCATCTCCTCGAATCGGCTTAGCTTGTCCTGAATTTTATCTTTACCCATAAGCTGCACATTTACTCGCTGATTGCTAGCTGAAAGAACATACATTTCATCTGGAACACCAAAACGAGAACAAAATCAATGTAACATTGGATTTTCTCTTTATATCCATTAAAGCGCATAAAAAGAGTCTTCTAAATCTACTAGCAATTCGCATTCACTATCATTCGAAAAGTTCGTGAGATATTTACACAGCTCTTTTTAATATCCATACGGCGCATTCCCATTGTTATTTCTTCTATTTCAAACAATTCCTCAGCAACCAGACAAACAAATGAAATTTGAACAAATAGCCACATACCCTCTTCTTCTTTGCTAGTGTCGCCTCGGTATCTGAGCTTAAGAGCTCCAAGCAACGAAATACCCGAACTGAGATTCTGAGTTCGAACCAAAGACCCAGATCGTTCACCCTTTGCCTGGAAGTATCGAAACCCATTGACAGAACCGTCGTGTTTTCCATCTCCATTGTCCCAATCGACTCCGACCCACGTGCCTGTGTAGCCTTGTACGGGTCCGACGTACTTCACTGTACCAATTCGCCGAGGATCGCCGATCGAGTGGACTCGCTGGCCGATCCTGAACTCGGATTTTGACTCAGATTCTTGCATATTCCCAACTGTTTCAACCCGAAACACGGATTAAGAAAGTTGAGGCAATAGCGTTTCTGGTGTAGCGATTGAGCCGTTAAAACCAACCGAGTTAAACGGCAAATGACCAAGATACATCAACGAGTTCAGTGCTTAATTGCAGCGATCGAAGTAAATAAAAATGTTAGAATTCCTTTACCAGCGACTAGTCGTACAGTCCTTTTTTTTTGTTCGTATCGCTTATATTTACTTATTTAGGCTGTCATTAAAAAAAACATCATATGGTTCACTGGCTGATCCAATTTTAAAATTTTCAAGAGTAACCCGTAGTGTAAGCTCAATAGGGATGGACACGATTCGCACGAATACGTTATCGGTAATAACCATGATGATCTATGTGCTATTTTGGGTAGAGTGAGTAACAGCTACTTTATTATTAGTTTTTAATATTTATTTAAAAAATCAATGTAATACATATTTGTTCATTTATTTAAAATATTAAATTTATTTTTTATTACATTTAACACATATAAAAAAATGAATTAATTTAATCCTTTTTATTCTTATTCTAAGGATTATTTAGAATTTTGAAATTATTTTAAAAATAAATTTAAACTAATTATTTAAAGTATATTTAATACATAATTATGTATATATATAAATATAATATTAATATAAATTAAATTTTAACTAATTTATAAAATTGCAATCTACGTCACACTTTCAATTGATCACAGTAAATTTATGAAATAAATAAAAAAATTGTGAATAATTAAGATTTTAATTATATAAAAGAGTATTTTTTTTGTCTCAATTTAATATAACATTTCAAGTGAGCTGATAAAATATAAATAATTTTATAAAAATATTCTTAAATTTATTCATTAGTTAAATAATTACTTCAATTGAGATTTTATATAGAACTTTTTCACAATAAAGCAACCATTCAATTTATATGTAATTATCTATTTTATATTTTGCTTGTGTTAGTTGATAAAATTTAAATTTTTATTCGTTACAATAATAATTTTACTAATAATAATAAAATCTATTTATAATTAATTTTATGTTCTTACTGTAGTATCATTTGTTTTAATAATTAATCAAAATTGTATAAATTTTTAAGTTTAATAACAGTTTTCAAAATATTCGCAAAATTGACTTATAATTAAGATATTATGGTGTTTATGTAAGTATATAATTATTTTTCGTCAAATAAAATAATATAATATTACTTATCATAATATATTATTTAAAAAAATTATATTAATTTAAAATTTTATGAATTTAAAATATTACATGCATATAAACGATGAACAATTTAAAAAGGAAAGAAAAAATTATATACCAAAGCTCGGGCCACTCCCGCCTTCACACCTCAACCAATTGGAGTTTTCAATTTCAATTTTGGATTGTTTGTTTTTGTGTAGGGTTTTATAAAGTTTCCATAGCCCCCAAACCTAATTTCTATCTCGCTCTCTTTTGTCATCTTTCCCTCTCCGATTTCAGGTGATTTCACTCTCAGCTCCTTTAATATATGCATTTCTGATCGAATTCAGTATTTTGTTTCCGTCAATCCGTCTTATTCTTATGGGTTTTAGTGTTAAAGTGATTGGCATCGCCTGCAAATTCTTTATTTAGTTCAAATTCAAGTTCCAATACTTGGGTTTCCTAATTTTAGCAATTTTATTTTGTGGGTTAATTACAGGTTATTGACATTTTATTATACGTACTTCATAATTTTTTCATGAAGGTTTCCGTAGTCATTTGGTTATTTGAAATAAGTTTTCAACTGTATAGATGCATTTGTAATTTTGTGAACTTTAGATTATTTTCTTAAAGAAAAAAAAGTAAGTTGTGATTTCCGAAAGAACAACGAGTTCGTTTTTCCCCTTTAGTTGGCAAGAAATGTAGTCGAGAAGTT
This sequence comes from Hippophae tibetana, assembly GCA_037013495.1. NCBI lineage: Eukaryota > Viridiplantae > Streptophyta > Magnoliopsida > Rosales > Elaeagnaceae > Hippophae > Hippophae tibetana. The sequence goes on along the minus strand of CM072801.1, from coordinate 140,259,280 downwards.
TTTCTCTGGGCTTCCTCTTTTGCTCTGGTATTTATTTCTTCTTTATTCTTCACTCCTTATATTAGATGTGTGATTTTGTCTTACTTTCTCAAATTTGTAGTCTTTGAATTCAAGGTTTCTTGACTTTTTCAGAATTTTTCTGACTTATATCATGTTACATGAAGGATTGTGTTTGAGAAGGTGGCAAACTATCTGAATGTCATGCTTGCTGTGAAGGGTGGCTGGATTGGGCAAACATTTGCCCTGGCTAAAAACAATGAATCTGAAGGAAGAAAGTCTCGCATTCGGCGTTCCAAGGAGGAGAGGAAGGCAATGGTCGAATCATTTATAAAGAAGTAATTGACTGCAGTTTTTCTGTGTTATTTGTTTATAACTTTGTGGTCATTATAGTTCATCTGAGGAATTTAGCTAATATAATTGGGTTTTTACCCCTCTCTACCCCAAAAGCTGAGCTCAGTGTGCAAATCTTACATGTACCCTTATATTATTTCTACGAGTTATCTGTGTGACTTACTTGCAATGCAACCCTTTACATATGAATTACCATATGAATTCCTAATTACTACAACTAGTTTAAAAATAAATTCACTCATGAATTAGGTATAGCTTTCATAATAACAGTTCTTCTACTAGGTTCAGATTTGCATATAATGTTGTTTAGAAGAACCGAATTTGATCCTTGCATGTTGGAGGGTTTTCTTAGCAAATTTTATCCTTGCATTTTTGTACCTTCTAGTTCTATAATTTTAAAGATTAAGAACAGAATTCATCAAAAACAAAGAAAAGTTGATGATATGCAACATAAAATCCTTCATTTACGTTTGGTTTGATGATCAATACAGGTACCAGAAGCTAAACAATGGAAGTTTTCCATCACTCAATCTCACCCACAAGGAAGTTGGTGGGTCTTTCTACACAGTACGAGAAATTGTCCGTGACATAATCCAAGAAAATAGGGTGTTAGGTCCTGCTAAGCTGATCTTGGAGGGTCAGAACAGTGGTCAGTTATTGGAACAATATCCAGTGGGTTCAATCGCCTTAACTCCTCAATATCCTTCGACAACAT